>OU862906.1:69901687-71140437 GCA_917880885.1 Limnephilus marmoratus
GGCTATTTTAAAATTATTTTTTCATAGCTTTTAATGACCTTTCTGAGGTGTTTCTGAGTTGGTTTCCCCGATTCAACCGAATTGACTATTTTGGACGGCACGGCCGAAAATATTTTGTTTCTTACTTACATGTTACCTTCTTACTTGTTTCTTGGTTGAATATTACCCGATTAAACCGTATTGACATTCGGTATGCAAGAATCGTGAAAATCTAAACATATCTCCGAATTGACAAACTAGATATCACAACAAACATACATAAAATCACTGTTAACTACATTTTCGACAAAAAGAATTTTTCAATAAAAACAAACTATCATTAATTGACCAGTTAGACAAGCGTACCCAAAAATACATAAACTCCGACGGTAAACACAAGATTTGGACAAAGACACCATAAATACCTGGAAAAAGGGGATTAAATCGATACAAAAATAAGGGAAACAAAAAACATTTCGGGTACAAAATTAAACGACGGATTAGTGATTATTACAGAAAGACAATTAATTACAACAAAAAAATATAACATGAAAGAATTGAATATTATAATACGTACGTAATAATACACAACAATAATATACCTACATACGTCATGATGTTCAAACGTACTTCATAATATTTGCCGATTTTTTTTATTACCGCCGTTATTTTTATTTTATTTTATTTCAACCCATTTTATTTCACTTCATAGTTTTATTGAATTTGAGTTAGCTGGTACCCGGCATGGGTTGCTATGCCATTTAATGAAGAAATTGTTTTTCCCTGCGTGTCCTTTCCCATTCGTCCCGTTCCCCTTCCGCCTCCCCTTCCTCTCCTGCGTCCCCTTCTCCTCTCGCGTTCCCAATCTGCCTCCTCCACTTCACGCATTCCATACATTCAGTCCCGGTACATTCAGTTTTCAAACAGCTCGCGTGTCACCTATTGCATTTTTTTACAAATTTCATAATGCCAGAGCTCACTAGTAGTTTTATACAAACCTTGTTCTGACAATAACGAACACAACAAAAGAATTATCCGATTTGGTGCAATCGTCACATTTCGGCTATTCATTTTTATTTATGTGGATTTATAGATTTATATAGATAAAATGAGGCCTCAGCACCGGCAAAGTACCCAGCTCACTGGGCCTTAGCCCATATTATCATAAGAAAAAACCGATGACTTTATTAAAAAACGATTAATAAGTCTGATGGATTACCCTACATCAAAGGGCAGTTCGCAATGCCTACTAGGAACACAGACGTCGCGACGCCGACGCCGCGACAGTGGGAATGCCACGCTCATACGAACCACTCACGGTATGCTTATTCTATCTGCATTAATACAAAGGTGCTCTAACTCTAAATGCACTGCCAGGTGCACAAATGCAAGTCGCAAGGCTCGCCAAATGCATGGCCCACATACGTAAATATTTGACAAGTGACGCACGAGGGCGGTTCATTTGTACTCCAACATCCACTTGTCGGATAAAACGTCCATTGGAAAAAAAAGCATTGAATGTCCCGGAGTAACCCTTGACAGCAGATTAACTTGGAAAAAGCACATCAATGAAACCACAGCCTCAGCAAATAAAATCCTTTCAACCCATGTTATGCAAAAGAAGAAAAAATACTATCATATAAAAATAAACTCCTAATTTATAAATCAACGATAAGGCCAAAACTAACTTTTGCAAAGCCCCATCTGGACCTATGCTTCAAAAACTGCAAACATTCCAGAATAAAGCAATACGCATAGCCGCGGATGTCCCCATATGGATAAGGGTATCCCAACTCCACAAAGATTCTGAAATCCCCTTATTAAAAAAACACATTTTATGTGGGAATTCCCACCCGTGGAAATGCGTCCATAAACTGCCTCGCCCCGTACGACGAAAACGTACTGACTACACATAACAAGATTAACCTCCCCATACTGCAACCGTGTACCCTTGCAAATATTTTTTAACAAACAACAAAATTAACAATTTGGGAGGCGGGAATGGGTATCGCCGCCCTGGGAACCTTTATTGGATAACCAACACCTCTGCCATAGGTCACCTCAAGTGGTTCGTTACGTTTGGTGATTTAGCAGGGGTGCCCGGGTTCATGGGGTGAGGTTTGTCAAGGTCTTGGAGGCGGATGACTAGGACATACTGAACCCATCCCTTAAACCCTTTTCCTTCCTAGCACTCTCCTCTCCTTCCTTTCCTTAAAAAAACCCTCCACACAGCATCCCCAAAGATGACATAGGCCCTGAGGGAAATTATTTTCCTCAGGGCCTCCTGTGTGGAGCTCATGTAAAAAAAAAAAACATTTTTTTTCAACAACCGTATATTATAAATTCATGATGAAAGAGAATCGGTCTTTTTGGCCCGTAGCTCTGTATGCCAATAATTCGAAAAGTCAAAAAAGTTCATTTGTACTCGTTCGTAAGACAGTTGTGGTTGTGAGTTCAACAGCTCAGCAGGGAAACATCTTTGGTGTTTCCTCTCTCCTACATACAACGGCTTAGGAACAAGCTTCACATCATATTCTCATTGAAAAGACAGCACTCCAAATATTAAACAGATGATTCAATTTGAGAAACGGGCATTGTTACCACTGCCCCGGGAACAATTTATTGGACAAACACTTCTGCAGGGGTTCCTGGATTCAAGAGGTGAAGTTTTTCCAGGTCTTGACCGCAGTGAGAGGGATGACTCAAACGTCTGTCACTCCTGGAAACAATGATCAGCAGATTTCTTCCCACACCTCATACCTTTTACCTTCCCAGAACTTCCTCTCCGTCTTTTATCTAAAAAAAACTCGTGCTGGAGTTGTGAGGCCAATGTCAGAACCTACAGTTTGAAGTGCATCCCTGTGGAAGAACAGAATCTTATCTGTTGATAATGCTACAAACTGAAGAATTTTTGCAAATAAAATTTATAATTACATTGAAGGTGACATTGGTATTATTTTGATTGTTTTAACATCGTTTAGAAAATACAGTACCTACTATTTACGAAAGCTTCGCTTCATTCTTCGACTAAGTAAGTATTCAGATGATGTTATAGAATCTCTTGAGTATAAAAAATATACGTTCGTTTCAGTTTGTAAGCACGGTATTGCTAGCAGGGTTGCCAGGTGTTCGGTATTATAGCATCGTGTTCGGTGTCCGGTATGACAAAAATACCGAAGTTTGGGCGGATCGGTATTTTTTTCTGATTAATTTTTCTCCCTAATAAACGATTCAACTTTCAGTTATGACGCAATCCACAATCAATTTATGCAATGTTGCGTAGCATCCCTACTTAGTTTGTGCGATGTTGCCGCTTTGCGCACGCGCTCACCGTTTTCGAGCCATTTCGGGGATTAGTGTTACTCATCAGGTGACCACGTACTTGCGTAAATGTGATTAATCCGGGTGCCCGGATTAATCACGTAAATGTGATTAATCCGGTGCCCGGGTTCATGGGGTGAGGTTTGTCTAGGTCTTGGAGGCGGATGACCAGGACATACTGAACCCCAGATTCCTACCCACCCCTTAAACCCTTTTCCTTCCCAGAACTCTCCTTTCCTTCCTTTCCTTAAAAAACCCTCCACACAGCATCCCCAAAGATGACATAGGCCCTGAGGAAAATTATTTTCCTCAGGGCCTCCTGTGTGGAGCTTATGTAAAAAAAAAAAAAAAAAAAATCGAATAATTTGACTGTTTACATTTTTTTCAAAGTCCGACAAAATTTACCTCGCTTTGACTCAGGACCGGCCCCGGCTAGTAGTTTTTTCATCTCCTCGTTGCCGGTATTGGTTTGAAACAGAGCCAAGTTTTAAATAGTTTTCACCTGATCAAATGTTCCGATCGCAGATGGCTACCAGCTGTGGATTGTGGAGCCTATAAAGGAAATATTATTACAGTTTTAGATCCTATTGAAAGCATACCGATTAGATGTTATTTAGATTACGTGTATTCTGTTCACTGTGCAAGCCACGAGGGCATTGAAAACTCTATTAAATTAGGCTACAATCACGGACATATGAATATATCTGGACCTGCCCTAAGTGATAAAAACGTAATATTTCCCCCTCCCCATGGAACCGGCTTTAGCTCCGCCTTGGCGCCAGCTCGCTCCATGGGGAGGGGAGAGATCCACGCTTGAATCTTAAATATATGACGTCATCATTCTTGTAGTGACCAGCGCGAAACTAACGTCCATACGTTTTACGAAATAACACGCCAAAAAACGGCAGCCTCCGCTATACATTATAGGTACATATTATATAGACTTAGCGAATGTGGGCGGTTCTCCAGTGTCCTCGTCGCTGGTTAAAGGGGTAAGTAAATTATGAAACATTTGTTAAAGTGTCTTAACTAAACACGGCAACAAAATATTGCTATGTGAATTGGGGCGAATGTTTTTGGGGCAAGCATTTGGCCTTAGCAAATATGTTATTAACGTGGCAAGCAATTCGCGCTCCCATGTAAAAAGGTCTATTCATTCAAAGCAGATTTTGGTTTTAAGAATTAAATGGTGATATTATAATGCGAGATGCCTATATACTGTCAGATTGATTTTTCAACGAATCACAGTATCTTTCCTCTCTTCGCCCCCCATAGTTTGGTTTTACCCCTCACCTGTATCTTCTGGTCTATTCATTCTGATGTCTATGGCTACAATATTCAAAATGAAAATTTTGTAACAGAATGTCGAATTTAAAACACGTTTAAGGTGCGGTGTACCCGCCCAAAAAGAAGAAGATGGAGAGATATGTAAATAAGAAAGTTAGAGAGAGCGCGCTAATATTAAAAACGCAAAAATTGTTTAAAATAGACCGATAATTTCGCAAGGAATGTCTAAAATGGTATCTAAAGAAATACCTAATGTGATTTTTTTATACATGTTTATAAAATAATTGAAAAAACATGTTTACAATTAATTTCGGAGGATACTTTGTGATTTTTTTCCATCGATGGAATTTCATATAATTGCCGTTTCGGCGTGGGGAATGTACATAGATATTATCTTCCAGAATAAGATATATTTTTTTAAAGTTTTAAAATTTAAAGTATTTCAGGAAATTTTCGTTATTTGTTTTTAGGGGTGTTATGTCGTGTTGCGCTACCTCCTTCTTTAGCCAACGTTTCGGACAGCGTTGCAGTGTCCATCATCAGGGCAGGTCCGGGCCGGACCTGATCCGACCTGATACCGGCCGATCCGGTAGATGTGATCGGATCCGGTAGATGTGATCTACCGGATCGGCCGAACCTGCCCTGATGATGGACACTTCAATGCTGCCCGAAACTTTGGCTAAAGAAGGAGGTAGCGCAATACGGCATAACACCCCAAAAACAAATAACGGAAATACTTTTGGCCGTGAAAATCTTAAAACCTATTTAAGGAAAGTATGTAAAAAATCTGTGGAAATGCGGGAAGCCGGGCCTATGTCACAAGTCACTCCAAGTGGTTCGCTGTTTGGTGATTTAGCGGGGTTCTCCGGGTTCATGGGATGAGGGTTGTCCGGGTCTTGACGGCGGATGCGTCTGCCCACCAACTGCGTGGCAGGCCGGATCGGGAGAGACTGCTACACCGCAGTGAGAGGGTTGGATTCATGCGTCCGTTTCTCCTAGACACACTGACCCCCCAGAAACCTACCACCCTTCAAACTGGGTCTAGGACGTTTCTACGCCGCCGGTTCTTCGCCGCCAGTTCATCGCCGCCGTTTCTACGCCGAGACGGTTCTACACCGGCCGTTTCTACACCGGCCGTTTCTACGCCAGCCGATTCTACGCCGCATTCAAATTAAATTAACAATTACAATTAAACTTTATTGTTTTAACACATACATACAGTCATAGAAAATAAAATAGAAAATACAAAAACTATCGAATCATTTAAAAAGTAGCATTAACATTTATTTTAAATTAAAAGAATAAATAGGAAAAATAAGATTATTGCGTCATTTGGTAATTGTGTGCTAGGCCACGTAAATAATCTAGAGGTTCCCTGTTTTCATAATCTAAGACAATTCTTCGAATACGTTCATCAGCGTCACGGTATTTTTTCAGCTTCATCGGTGGTAAATGTCCGGCGATAAGTTGCTCAAAATAAGCGTCTCGTCCTTTTTGTACTTTTCGCAATCCATCTATAAATTTCCAAATAGTTGGGTGATGCATACATAATTCAGAACGCAATCGACGATTGGCTGCCTCTGCATGATTATTGGTGCGATCTTCTCCATCGATTGTTCTCTGGTATAAATTCCACATTGTTGGATGAAACATAGGCGGGCGCCTACCATTCCCGCGTCGATTTAAACGGCCAACATAGCTGTCTTCAAACCAATTTAGAAGCGGCTGAAGTTCTACTGGCAAATCATTTGCTAAAGCATCAATGTATTCATCTAAATCAGCTATTGGCACAAATGCTAATGCAATGACCATTTTAGCTCTCAATGCAAATTCAGCATCATTGTTGTATTGACTAATAACACCAATCTGAGCTAAATGCTTCCTCATATTTTGTGCTAAATGGAAGAAGCAACCTTTTACATTTACTTCAGGAAAGCAATCTTTCATGGCACTAAAAGCTGCATATTCATAATCACAAATGATAGATCCTGGACTTAAATTTGGCACTAGTGTTTTAATTAGTTCGAACATACGTGTGTATGTAACACGCTGCTTGTTAGGTAACAGAGCATACACTATAGGATGCACTCCTCCGTGTTTTGTTGCCATAACAATATAAACTTGCGAAAATAGCCTCGGTGCTATTGCGAAGGTACCATAAGTGTACCATGTATTGGCATTATGCAAATGCTGCAACCAGCTCCCTCTTCCAAAAATTAAAATTCTGTTTGCTCCCTCTCCATCGTCGCTTAGCAAAAAAGTTTCTTCTGTTCCTGGTTGAGGCACATATAGCTTATATCGATTTGGCAACACCAAATCGTTTAGGTCTGCGGGATCAGCAGGTGCAGCATTAATTTGATTCCGTTTTCTTCTGATTATTTTTCTCAGGGCTGCATTATTTGGAATCGATGCTAAAACAGCTTCAGGCACGTCGACTATACACTGATTTATAACTACACTTGTGCCCTCCATAGTTTCTTCTGCACGACGTTTCATGTTAGTGCAAACAGTTGCTGATTGTATGGCTGCTGCCGAGGAAGGGTGAGAATGATTGTTGATTTCGTTGACCACTTCTCCAGCCCTCGTGTGAATTCTTCCTTTACAGCGACCCACTTCTTCGCACCGCCAAAATTTTAAACTAGCGTCCCTTTTACTAACTTTGTCGAAAACGTACAAATATCCGTTATATGAAAACTTCTCGTTTCCTTTCTTGCTGAGAACTGCTGGTTCCATTATTAAGATCACTGTTAACTAACGTAATGATTACTTTGTGACGAATACACTTAGAGTGATGTGTTAAGGGCTCCTGCCCCATATTTATACCAAATACTGTTAAACAGTTTTTAGAATTTTAAGCGGATTAAAACTTCTCATTACCTCCTTTGTGCTAATGGGCCTGTGTTGATAACCATAACACCATTAAGATAACCCGGATTAAAACTTCTGCTTACCTGCTTTGTCAATGGGTCCCAATCTGGTAATCCCGGCGCTCTGTGGCTGAAATTGGAACGCTGGCGCGTCACCGGCCCCTGATCAGCATGTTCCCAAAATGCATTTATAAGGAATGATTGTATTTTTTATCAATTTTTTTTTAGAATTCAATCTTTGATTCCTTTATGTCTAAGAAAGATTAACCTAATGTTACCATTGATACTATGACCAATAAAACGTCAAAATGAATTTATTCTCAGTTACTCACTTAAATTAAAAAATTCATTGAAAATTACATCTGAAACTTAATTATTCTGTAATTAGTCGCAGAACAGAGGATTATTGGGCGCACTTTTACGCTGCTGTATTTAGGTGAGTTTGAAGGTGTGCAGAATCTAGCTGTTTGTGTACTTATTATCGATTTTTTTTTTTTATAAATTCATTTAAAATATTTTTAAAGGTATGAGCTTTAGTAAAGTAACAGTAAAAAGATATTTATGTCATAAATTATATCGGAAATCTTGATTTAAAGTAGACGTCTTTTTTCCAAATTTTTTTTTCAAATTTATTTTCTTTAATGGAGTAGGAAAAAAAACTCCACGATTCTCCACTCTAATTTTAAAAGAATATTATTGATGTATCTTTTTTGTACATGGAACAATAAAAATTATCACCAGCCGTCACCAGCCACTCCAGTAATTGCATTTTTAAGGAATGATTGTATTTTTCATCGATTATTTTTTTGAATTCAATCTTTGATTCCTTTATGTCTAAGAAAGATTAACATAATGTTACCTTTATTACTATAACTAATAAAACGTCAAAATGAATTTTATTTTCAATTAGTCACTAAAATTAAAAATTTCATTGAAAATAACATCAGAAAGTTAATTATTCTGTAATTTATGTAATAACATATTTTTTAATTTATGTTATTACATAAATATAAAATATCCTGTACTATCTTTTGGAGTCTTTTCCGTTTGGTTATTTTAATGCGCATGTCATTAAATGTATAATATATTTTTAAGTAGGTACCTGCCAACTATAAAATGTTTATAAATACATTCAATTTGCGTGTGAGCATTTTTAGCAGGAGTTAATATATAATTAGATTACCTATTGTGTGTAATTACACTAATTACCCCCATTAAACCATTCTACCCCCAATTATCATTATTTAACGTTATTCCCCACTGTCTGGAAAATCCTAAGTATTATTGCTATGTACATCGATTAACAATGCTATGTTTATTGTTTGGGATTCTCCTTCAATTTATGAAGTTATTATAGAGAATCTTTCAAAAATTTTGTAATATTTCATATAAACACTTAAAAACAACAATAAACAACCAAATGGTCGAACGCCGAGAGGGATGTCGCGCCAGCCAGCGCTCCAATTTCAGCCACTGTGCGGCGATTGTAACTTGCATGTACAAAATATCTTTTAAATTAAAATAAATGTTAATGCTACTTTTTAAATGATTCGATAATTTTTGTATTTTCTATTTTATTTTCTATGACTGTATGTATGTGTTTAAACAATAAAGTTTAATTGTAATTGTTAATTTAATTTGAATGCGGCGTAGAATCGGCTGGCGTAGAAACGGCCGGTGTAGAAACGGCCGGTGTAGAACCGTCCCGGCGTAGAAACGGCGGCGATGAACTGGCGGCGAAAAACCGGCGGCGTAGAAACGTCCCATTCCCCTTCAAACTTATTTCCTTCCCAGAGCTTCCTCTGCTTCGTTTTCTAAAAAGTCCCTCAAACATGGCATCACTATTTTCCTTAGGACCTTCTGCGTGGAACTAATATTTACAAAATATAAAATGAAGTGGCTCCCGCTGTCTGTGCGCTTAGATCTTTTAAACTACGCAACGGATTTTCATGCGTTTTCACCAATGGGGAAGGTTTTTATGTACTTATATAATTTGCCAATATTTTGTGTAAATTGGTTGAAATATATAAATAAAAGGAGCGGGCTGGCAAGCGGGCGGTGTGGATTTAATTCAACAGATGGCGTTGGTTATAAAGGTTGGGTAACGGCGTGGTGTTGTGTTTCGCCAGTACAAAAATAATAGAAGGATGAAATATCAATGTAATATTTTTTTTAGTTTTTCCCAATGCAGTTGAATATTTTAATCACGTAGCCAGCAAAATAAAATTCCTAAAATTCAAACAGACGTCAATAAGTATTAAGTCAGATATCAATAATAGAGTTTCACATAGGATTATTTGATAACGCCAATTGACCAATAAATACTAAAAATTGATTACGTATTAACGCACTGATTTGTACACCTGTATGATTGAATGAACAATTGATTATATACGGCTACACAATGTTCTTGTTCAATCTTACACATATCAGGTGGATTCCTAAGAAACATAATCATTTGTGCGTTGAACGTTATCAAAGGAAATCAAACACGAATCTGCATCATGTACAAACGAATATTTCAATATAAAAAAAGATTGTTTTAAATAGAAATTTAATCCTATTATAATATTATAAAGGCGAAAGTTTGTATGGATGTATGTATGGATAATAGAAAGCTACATTATTTGTGAGTCCTATAGGTTGTTTGTTATATTTGTAACCTCTGGCGTTATGAAATTATTTATTACACGTTTATTGTCCAGACGAAAAGCAAAGCGTTGCTAAGGCTGAATGTCTCACGCTCACCGTCAGCGCTCATAGATCAGCGCGTAGTTCGTCAGCGCTGAAGCTCAGCGTGGCTCGTTTCCGTTTCAGTATCGTACTGACCGCCTTACTGTACAGACGAAGACCAAAATCCTCAGGCGTAACTCATCGATAACTCGACCTGTATCCACTTCGCGATTCGCCATGACTGTGCACGCTGACGACGTCCACTCCGCTCGACACTAGAACGCTCACTGAAAGCAGAGGCGCTCATGCATTCGTCAGCGCCGACAGCTACGCGGCGCCGACGCGCGACGCGTACGGCCGCGTAGCCATCAGCGCTGACCACCTTGTGCGCTGATAGCTACGCGTAATTCAAAAACGCTTCCTAGAAGTTCATATATCTCGACCATCAGCGCCGACGGTGCGCGTGCGGTCAGCGTAAGACTTAATTCAGCCTTAGTAATTGTTTGACGTGCGCTGTCATTTTGTTATTTGTTTAGGTTACTATGGAGATCCCTTTGATGGTAAAAATTCAAATATGTATAAAATACTAATCTGTACTAAAATAGCGTAGGGAGTGTGGCGAACCCATCGCTTAGAGAGTGGAAAACACAAACCTGCAATAGCCATCCCAAGCCAAGGTGTGAGCTGCCGTGCTCAGGCTGAATGTCCTGGGGAACAGCGTCACGAACGGTGCC
The DNA here is from genome assembly GCA_917880885.1 of Limnephilus marmoratus. Lineage (NCBI taxonomy): Eukaryota > Metazoa > Arthropoda > Insecta > Trichoptera > Limnephilidae > Limnephilus > Limnephilus marmoratus. The sequence continues at coordinate 69,912,549 of OU862906.1, forward strand.
TCCGAGAAACAAGGTCGCATCTCGGTGTATTTAGACCTCACTCCAGAACTCAGGGCTCTGCTGGAGTGGACCTTCTATTTCCCTGGTAACTCGTGGGACAAAAAAAATTGGACCATTCGAAAACTAGGGGCCTTTTGGGAACCTGAGTGCTGAGGCCACCCCTGTGGATTTCCTTCTTGGGGCCGTAGGAGGAACTAAGAGGAGAAACCGTGGAGAGGTGAGCTGAGGCCACCTCCATGAACTCTTCCCTTGTGGGGCCTTCAAGGATCCAAGGGGAAGGGCACCCTTCCAGCGCGGGGCCTTTGTGGAACCAAGGAGGAGTGAAGTGGAGAGATAATGTCCTCTTTCCATGTGGGGCCTTCGAGGAACCATGTAGGAGTGAAGAGGAGAAATGAGGCCAGCACTCAGGGCTCTGCTGGAGTGGACCTTCTATTTCCCGAGTAACTCGTGGGACAAAAAATTGGACCATTCGAAAACTAGGGGCCTTTTGGGAACCTAGGAATGCTGAGGCCACCTCTGTGGATTTCCTTCTTGGGGCCGTAGGAGGAACTAAGAGGAGAAACCGTGGAGAGGTGAGCTGAGGCCACCTCCATGAACTCTTCCCTTGTGGGGCCTTCAAGGAACCAAGGGGAAGGGCACCCTTCCAGCGCGGGGCCTTTGTGGAACCAAGGAGGAGTGAAGTGGAGAGATAATGTCCTCTTCCCATGTGGGGCCTTCGAGGAACCATGTAGGAGTGAAGAGGAGAAATGAGGCCATCTTGGTGAACTCTTCCTCTGTGGGGCCTTAGAGGAACCAAGGAGGAAAGATGAAGTTCTCTTCCCTCCTGGGGCCCTCGGGGAACCAAGGTGGAGTGGACTCTTCCCTTGTGGGGCCTTTAGGAAACCAAGGGGAGGTGGACTCTCCGTCGTGGAGCCTTCGGGGAGCTAAGGAGTGGAGAGGAGAGATGAAGCCCTCTTTCGTCGTGGGGCCTTCAGGGAACCAAGGAGGAGTGAAGAGGGGAAATGAGACCTGGGAAGACACATTGTCGGACCAGAATATATATCGTCATTTCGAATGACAATCCTGGTGAACTTTATAAAAGGGACTGGGTTACTGTCAAAGGAATGAGGTTGTGGCGACACATCATTATTATCATCGCCATCAAAAGAACATACCAGAAACATCTTCTAATATCCGCGCGCATCGGCAAACCTACTTGCCTAGGTACCTTCCTACCTATACTGATCGCGATGTACTTTCTCGCTTGCCGTGCCAGCCCGACGTTAATAATATCGCCCCCGCCTAGAAAGGTCTCGAGACAGCACCGTACAATATCTGTACGGCGCCGAATATTCTCGAAGTGGCTCGTATTACCTACCGCGAGGTAGTTACTCTACCGCGGCTATATAAGCAGCCGATCGCTCGCCCGCTGCAGTTCAGTTCAGTTCAGTCTCACACTTACAGTCGGCCAATATCTCAACATGTAACAAGTGCTCCTGCATGGCACACATCCAGGGCAGCTTCCCGAGGTCCACCATCACGTCTCAGCTACAAGGCCCATCGTGTCTTCAGCTCCTGAGATCAGCTCCATCCCGCGACTTACAAGGCTTGCGTCACCTTCAGTCCGGGGATCAGCTCACCACTTCATGGCACCCCGAAGCCCACCGTGCTTCGCTGCCATGGAACGCGCTCCGCCTCGCCAGGACTACCTGCTGGTGGCTCAGCTCACCGAGCCACACACCGTTTACCTCCGCGACTTAAAGCGTCGAGCAACGGCCTGGAATATAGGTCATCTCCACAGCCATGGTGTCGAGCAACTCGCTGACCTTCACCACACCATCTCCACCTCCGTACGCCTGCAGCATCATCTACGGCACTCCGCATTACATCATGTTACCGACCACCGACCATCTGCTACGTAGCCCAATAAATGACTGACTCACCACTTCGACATGACGCCTTTCATTTCCGTCTCCCGCTCCCTCAAGGTAAAATGGGAGATAGTACAATGGGTCTATGGCCTAAGTGCTCTCGGGAACTATATATATGTAAACCGTCTCCGATTATTTAAAAAAAAAAATAAAATCTATACTAATATTATAAATGACTATACTAATATTATAAATGCGAAACTGCGCGTGTTCGATTGTTACGTTCGACTGGCACGCGAGCTGTTTGAAAAATGAATGTAACGGGCAAGGAGAGGGGGAGTGAAGGAAGAAAGGGGGCTGGGGGGGAGGGTTTGGGTTGGGGGAAGGGGGGAGGGAGTGGGGATAGGGAAGGTGGAGGAGGTGGAGTGGGAAACCCCCTAATACCATGGGAGCGAAGCCGGGGGCAAAGGCTAGTAATATAATTAAACAAATATGAAACTTATTTCCTCCTTCATTTATTTGACCGCAACCGGTTTCAGCTTGTTAAAGCCATCTTCAAAGTGGTACAAATTATTCTTCATCTACGATTTACATACTCGCTCATAACATATGGGGGGAAGGGAGAGGGGTGGTCTACAAGGTTTTTATTTAATTACAGGGGTTTTCTTACATTTGACACTAAGTCGTCTTTGATTGTCGAATTTCTAATTATTTTGGTTATTCCCAGTAGGCTTAACTACCTCGGGTGGGGAGTTTTAAAATTTGTCGTATTAAATTAAAATTTCATTAAATTTATTTTATTTTTCATTATATTATCGCAGAAGATAGTGCAAGATTGTTATTTTAATAATAATTATAATTAACTCACATGCCAAATTGCCTCCAAAATCATGCAAAATTGGCACATATTTTATACACATATTTTATAACATAAATAAATAAAGTAGCACATTTTCGTACTAAATATTTGCAATATATTTTCATTAAAAAATTGCACTAAATACTTCAATATTCTTACCAAAGATATACAACAAATATTCAATTTGGTTGAGTATTTTGGCCACAAATAAAAATATTATGTTTTTTATGAAAAAGGCACCCAGTCGTTCCTTTTAAGATCTATTCATTATTATTATTGAATAGTTGCGGAAAATGAATGGCAAAATTCTACAGAATCGTGTGATCATTTCAATGTAGCATCAGTAAGTTTCCATGTAAGACTTGGCATAGAATGCCATCTGACCTCAATCTATGGGAATTGCAAGGTCTTGTATAGGTAATTGAACGCAATACCCAGTACTTAATACCTGCTACCCGCTACCTGGGTTCTATGGAAGCTGTAATCAATGCAACATGCTAATTTATTACGTCATCAAAAATACGGATTGTATAGGTATCTGTCCGTGTAACTCTGGATTAATTAACTCGGATTTACTTTGTATTTAATTTTATGTTGTGAAGACTTCATACAATACCTAAGTATTATAATTTAATATTATTTTAATTGGCATTTTCAAAATTGGAACCGTTTTGTCAAGAATTCAGACTATCCCGTGTTTTTTTCTGTTTTTCACGGGTCTGCCTAAGAGATCTACTAATATGTGAAGTTTACCCTAAGTGATTAGTTTATTAGAGACTGGTTCAAACCTTTGAACTCTTCATTCGGACTCTCCCAATCAATCGTCTTCACAGGGGGTGAGGTTTGTCTAGGTCTTGGAGGCGGATGACCAGGACATACTGAACCCCAGATTCCTACCCACCCCTTAAACCCTTTTCCTTCCCAGAACTCTCCTCTCCTTCCTTTCCTTAAAAAAACCCTCCACACAGCATCCTCAAAGATGACATAGGCCCTGAGGGAAATTATTTTCCCTCAGGGCCTCCTGTGTGGAGCTCATGTAAAAAAAAAAAAAAAAAACAGTGGAACGGATGAATTCATAATTCCGTCACTCCTGGACACATTGGATCGACAGTTACCGTATTAATACATATTTTGAAGTGAAACCTCTTTAGCCTCGTTGTGTTTTGGAATTCGGATGAAACGAAAATGACGCAACACAGCGCCTGCGAAGCATCAAACTGCGCTCATTGACCGCTTTGAGATATGAAACGGAAATGGCGCTAGGTCTGCACTCATTGGTCGCTTGATTATGACCACATTTAAAGGCTCCTTTATTGGTTGAGATGGCTTTCGGTAAAGTTTCACTTCTACGGCATGTTTAACCGCACCCGATATTTTTTTCACTTTCGACATCCCTAGCTTCGTTATTAGTTTACATATTATGAAGTGAAACCTCTTTAGCCTCGTTGTGTTTTGGAATTCGGAGGAAACGGAAATGACGCAACACAGCGCCTGCGAAGCATCAAACTGCGCTCATTGACCGCTTTGAGATATGAAACGGAAATGGCGCTAGGTCTGCACTCATTGGTCGCTTGATTATGACCACACTTTTAGAGGCTCCTTTATTGGTTGAGATTGATTTCGGTAAAGTTTCACTTCTACCGCAGGTTAACCGCACCCGATATTTTTTTTCAAATCAATTTCAAGAACGACTCGATTATATAATAAATACTGCTACCATGAAGACTTGGATATATGAGTATTTTCGAATTCTATCAATACCTTCAGAAGGAACTTATACTTGCATATACCATAGGTATACCTGACGATCTCTTCACTTAAGAGGAACGCATGCGCGGCCCATTTCTGCGCGTTTCATACAAATCTTAAATTTGGATTTGAGATCAAAATACCCAACCAAACTGAAAAATTATTTTTGTAATCAAAAGGTATATCAAATATCTAGTTAGGATGTAAGTTTTATTTATTTATTTTTGCTTTAAATTATAAGATATACGCCATTAAAGATTTGAATGTTTCGGGATTTTAGAGGCGATTTGGGCAATTATTTGTGAGTAAATGAAAAACAATAAAAACATTATTTTACTATATTTATTTTAAAAATATAATGAAAAATAAAAATAAAAAATTCTGAAAAATGCATTTTTTGGGTAGTAATTTTAATATGTAAACGACTATTTTTTATTCCGCCGTAAATAGGTAATTTGCATTTTTAATTTACACCCATAAAATTTTTTTTTTTTTATAAATTAGGTTGGCTCTATGATGTGTGTATATGTGTATATATGTATATGTGTGTGCGTGTATGTACGTATATGTATGCATATATACGTGTAGAATGTGCACATGTGTGCATATACGTACGTAAATGTGTATGTTTTTATTTACTAATATTTGATAAACCTCATTGTTTTATGTACCTACTTTTAAATTAATTTCTTATTACGTATTATAAATTATAACTTATAGTTACACTAAGAATGTTGAGATGAATGGTGTGCTCACCTATAATAATATATATAGAAAATGTAAACTGTATGTATGCATAACACTATATCGAATAAAAATGATATAAAAAATATTCCAAGTTATAAAACCACATTTGGACAAAGAAACTATACATACTTTGCAACAAAACTTCATAACATACTTCCCCAAGAAATAAAACTAATAAAAAATCCAATTGAATACAAATCAAGAATAAAAATATGGCTTAAAGGGGTCAATGAGAAAACCCTAGCGAAGACGCTAAAAACGACATAGAAGACATATGAACTATATTTAAATAACTTTAGTCCGCCTCGGCACAGGACCCCCTAGTGAGGAGGACTAAGAAATACAATAGTTTATACTGAATTTCACATTACATTTTGTATGTAAAAATTTTTTCTATATAGTCGCTATAATAAAAAATAAAAAAAATAAATAAATGTAATAATTATATTATTGACGCGCCAATAAATAAATAAATGGGTAGTTTACAGTTTGTTTATCAAACGTACCTGCCCCCGTTTCTGTACAGAGTAAAGTATTTTGGGGCTCCGGACCAGAGGTGGTTGTCAAATCCAATAATGGGGCGCACTTGAAGTAGGTCCAATGAAATTTGGGTCCCACCCCAACTGCTCCCAACCGTCAGGAGCCAGGGACGCTATGACATCCCCAAGTAGGGAAATGCCTGGCAAACACGGCTAAAGCCATTTCAAGCAACGTCTCAATTCTGAATGGTGGTCTTACACCAGGGCGATACTGAGATTATCTTCCACTGCTATAAAATAAGCGAGCAGTGGAATTTTCTCTTTCGAATAGCTGTCTCGTGATTGGCATTGCGCTCCGATTGGATTATTTTGTGTACTTATATAATAATATGTAAGAGTATAACAGTACACAATATTACATTATCACTCCGACATTGTCCGCATGGGCTTAATCATAGGTACATAATAATATCGGTCATAGTCTTGATAATAAAGCACAGGAATTCGACAAAAATGTGCACTTTTTATTCAGTTTTTAAAGGTATGTTAAAATTCTCAGAAAAATATGCGTTAAAAATGTGCAATAGCTCTAGCGAACAAGCTTTAAATAATTGTTCGCATTTTTCGAATTCGGAATTTCAGATTTTTTTACGAAAGTTATGAAAGCTCAGTTTTACCACTGGTCCTTGTTTTCAATATTTCTTTATTTTTTTACTTTAGTTACACACAGGAGAACCCGAGGAAAATATGTCCCCTCAGGACCTATGTCATATTTGGGGGATGCTGTGTAAAGGGTGGAGGGAAAAGAAGGAGAGGCAGTTCTGAGAAGTAAAGGGGTTTGAGGGGTGGGTAGGAATCTGGGGTTAGTATCAGTGGCGGCCGCTGCCCTCAAAACGTGGTGGTTCACTGATAATCCGTAACTATGAGATAACGATTACTAAGCAACATTAGGTAAACATGATCCCACTAATCTTATTTGGAGAGAAAATCTATTTTAAGCTGTTTTCGAAGTGCGAAAACTTCTATTTTTCGGTACTAAGAAAATAAAAACACAATACTATTTTTTCGTAAATAAATCTTAAATTTCAACCCAAAAAACACTTTTTTTTACAATGTTTAATTATATTTCATAAAATCAAATAAATTTGAGAGTAGTGTAAGAAGAATATACGACGCAAATGTGAATGGTAGAAGAAGTCGGGGGCGCCCGAGGAAGACATAGCACGAGCAAGTGAATCAGATACTTGAGTCGGGCCATGTCGAAAGTCGGAATAATAGAAGAGAATGTATGAGACGATGTATGAATGTGAGTGAGGCAAAGAGTGTGTGCCAAGACCGAGTTATTTGGCGGTCCGTCCTCTCTGCCTACCCCTGTGGGGAATCGGCGTGATGTTTGGTTAGTTAGTTTTATATTTTATTTTAAACAGGATACAAAGAGTATTTATAAACAACGTATAAACAGCACGAGGGCAAAATTGTCAGTTACCTGTAAAAAAAATTGTATTCCTTAATGATCAGCGTTTTATAATTTAATACACCAATCAATAAAAAAGCAAATATATGTAAAATTTAGGTATTTGCTGTACCTTTTGATTAAAAAAAGAATTATTCAGTTTGGTTAAGTATTTTTGCCTTAAATCCAAATTTAAGATTGTATGATAAAGGCCGCCGGGTGGCACACCAATATATCTTAATTTTTCATACATGTGGCCGGCGTTGCGCGCTGGCGATGTTTGGGATATTCTATACAAAAACATAATTCGTTCCGCTTGCAATGGGCCTGCACACCGGACAGGGTAACTTCTCGCGGAACTTTGAGAATTTGCTCTCCCTGATTCATATTATATTATGCATTATATTGGTAGGTGATATTTTTAATGAAATTCATAGATTTTATATTTTTCGGTAAGATATTATAAAGTAATTTTAGACGATATAATTTACCAGTGCTGCACACAAACACACTGTTCAACCAGCCGCCCTTGGTTAGTATATCCAGGGGTGACAGGCGTATGAATCTTTCATTCCCACTGCGGTGCAAGCCGATGTTCCAATAAAGTCCTGCTGGAGAGGTAAAGGTCTCCCTCAACCAGTCTCTCCCGATCCGATCTGTCACGCAGTTGGTGGGCAGACGCATCCGGAAAAATCTCACCCCGTGAACCTGGGCACCTTTGCTAAGTCACCAAACGTAGCGAACCACTTGGGGTAACCTATGGCAGAGGTGTTGGTTATTCAATATTGGGTTACCGGGGCGGCGGTAGTACCGCCTTTCACCTTCAAAATTATCAACATGTTTCAAAACCAATGTTTTTTTTTGTCAAGATAAAAAGAATATTTCACTTATTTTAATCTTTATAACCATCGGTAAAGAAACTTCTTGATAAAGTGCTCTACATACAGTGGCTTGTTTTCATTTTTTTAATTAGGTTATTATTGTTAAATGTTTACAGGAAAATTTATTTCTTTATTTACGTAAGTAGATACATTTATTTTCATGTTATTATTAGGTTAGATGTCATTTGGCTGTCAGATGATATGTTTTTTCAATTATAAACAACAACCAAAAAAACATTAGTTTTGTGTCACACACCGTGTTCCATAATATTACTAAACGTTTAAAAAAAACATTGGTCATCGCGATGACATCATAATGATATTAGGCAAACCACATATAAATAAATACATACATATTATGATGAGTCTAACATTATCTTTGTTTGACTCTGACCAAAACCGTGCCACATCAACAACAAACTATATAAAAAAAAATAGTCCGACACGACTCACCACCCAGCGCGGCGCGTGTTTAGCTACCAAGCCCGGACGCCGCGCCGCGCCGGGTACAAGACGGGTGCACGCGCACCTAAAACGCACCCATAAAGCACCGATAACGCACTGAGAACGCACCGAGAAAGCGCCGAAATACAATGACGGACTTAGGCCATGTATATCAGTTGGTTATAAGCTCGGCTTGGTTGGAATGTCGAGCTTATCACATCTTGGAACATAATTCGTATGTAGGTCGATAGCCTAGACGTCATCAATATTACGTGTATTGTTTATGAATTTAATAGAGAAACTTGTTTCATTTTTCTTTGAAAAACAAATCTACTGTCTACATGAGTGGTATATCTATGCTCTGTACTGTCATCATCACCGAGACGTCTCTGTATGATCGCGATATTTAAAAATATGTTTTATTTTTACGAGCTAATTTTTGATAAAGTTACCCACTTCAATCAGCATGGTGCTATATGCGAGTATTCTAATTTTAATTAGTATTTATATAAATAGAAATTATACAAAGAACAATTATTAAAATTATATTAAAAAAATCCTGGGACTACCCAACAGAACGCCTATTTGAAGAATTTCAAGTACCAACATTTAAAGATTTATATATCAAAAATTCATTAATTCAAATTATAAAAGAAAAAGATAAATATTCATTTTTTAATGAAAACAGAACTCGACTTAAACATGTTTTTCTATGCCCAAAACTAAATACGTCTTTTGCACAGCATCATTACACTTACCAGGGAAGAACTTTTTTCAATCGTCTACCAGAAGAAATCAGAAGCATTAATGATAAAACCCGAATACTGCTCTCTGTCAAGAAACATTTTAAAAATATTCTTAAGAAAAAAACTACTATCAATTAATCTTACAAATATCCTAAGTTTTTCATAACATTCTTTCTTTTTTTTTAAATACACACTATTATCAAAATAAAAACTGCAGCTCACATATATTTATGTACAATGAATTATTTAAGTACTAACTTATGTATAACTAATAACTAATAGCATTTATGTACACTCCCCTTCCATACACAAGCAAATGCTTTTAATGGAAGGGTAGTAAAAAACTTGAGATGTAAAAAATAAAAAATAAATATTAAAAAAAAAAAGAATTGATTTGCTAGAGTCAGTGCAATATTAACGAAATTAACCGCTGAAAACAAACTGTACAGGCGTTGACTGTTTTAAAATCCCTTATCAGACTACTTTTGATTGATTATCAATTAATGACATCGCCATTCCTCATCGCTCGATGAAAATAATCCTATTAATATTATAGGCTGTATATATTGGTAAGCTCTGGCGTTATGAAATTATTTATTATACGTTTATTGTTAAGACGAAATGCAAAGCGTTGCTTGGTAACTATAAGAAATTATTTAACTTGCGCTGTCATTTTGTTATTTGTTTAGGTTAATATGGAGATCCCTTTGAGAGTTAAAATTATACTAATCTATACTAATATTATAAATGCGAAACTGCGTGTGTTTGATTGTTACGCTTTAATGGGTGACACGCGAACTGTTTGAAAAATGAATGTAACTGATATGGAGGAGGTGGTGAGGGGAGTGGGGAGATGAAGTGGGAAGGGGGATGGGGGGGGAGGGCTGGAGAGGGCTGGAGAGGGGTGGAGAGGGTGGTGAGGGGTGAGGGAGGGCGGAAAGGGGGATATGGAAGGTGGAGGAGGCGGAGTGGGAACCTCCCTAATACTATGCGAGCGAAGCCGGGGGCAAAAGCTAGTAGTCTGTAACTGTAAAATTAGGCAATTTACGTAAATTTCGGTTTGAAGTATTCTAATATTATTTACATAAATGTCTGTTAGCGCCTCGGCGTCTAAAATAGGATCTCTTCTGCGGCTTAGCAAAGCTTGTAGAGCGGTAGATTTAACCCGCTTAAGCTTGAGCGAGGAATGTCGTACATAGCAAGTATACGGACTGGCTATATACCAGGCCTTACCTACATAGGTTTGTATGTAAACTTGGCTTGATATAACGTAAGCAAATGGTCTGGCGGAGCTTTTGGATCGAGCTCGTTCTCAAACATTCTAATATTATGAGGATTATCCCCACATACTTGTTACATAACATGTTTTCGTGGTGCTTCTGACATTAAGATTTTATTTAGTAACCAAAGTTTAGTAAGTACCAGTATTAGGTTGACATTTAAAAATTAGAAATTACTAAGTACACGCACCGGTCTGTGACTAATACTAATTGCTAGCTTTTTACCCGTTGCAGGCAACTAATTGGTTAAAATACTAAGCGATTTGACGTTTGATCGTGAATGAAGCGAGGAGTATGTGTTAAATTAAATAATTGAAGAAAAAAAACGAGGTTTGAATGTAGATGAAGCAAGGAGTATGCGCTTACACAAAGGCACAGATAGTTCAGGCACCGCTCAATTTTGTACACCTGCTACTGAGCCACTTCCATCGCCCAGGTCAAGGGGTTCAGTTTGGGACTTTTCTCGCAAAAATGGGTTAAGGAGCTAATTGCTCTGTTTTTAACTGCGCTATTCGGGTTGTGTAGGTTGATACGCGTAATTTGATACCCTTAACGCCTACTTTCCTATTCCGAAGAAGACTTCTACCACTGAGCCACTTTGGTCGCCAAAAATCTTAAAATGGTCCAGGGAGCTTACCGCTCAATTCGCGGTGTAATGCTTTATAAATAGTAGAACATTTTAATAAGACATTAATAGTTAAATTAAAAGAATTGTGGCAAAACAATTAAATTATATCTTTAATATATAAAACAAAGTCGGGTTAGTTACACTATTTATAACTCGAGAACGGCTGGACCGATTTTGATGATCTTTGATTTGTTGGATTTGTCTCCGCCCGGATAACATAATAACTATTAAAACATCGCAAAAATTCACGAAAACGAAAGTTATGAAGAAAATTCATTTCCTCATACATTTAGTATGGAACGAATTTTCACATTTTGAAAGAGCTGCAGGAATATTGTGGTAGGTAGGTATAATATTGAGTAGTGAATGAATTCCAAAAATTCAAAAACGTCAAATGTCAATGTGCTGATTGTTTTGCTTTTGTTGTTAAATATATAATGCTGCCTCTCTTTCTTACACACAGTCAACAGTCGAAAATGAGACAAATAGTGAACGTATGTCTGCACAACTCCAGGAAAACAGCCACCAAAACATTCAAGGCGCATTTTAACGTGGAGTATTGCAATTCGATTAAGTCAATCAAACACTTCTGCAAATTTGTCACAAAAGTCAGCGATATGGCGGTTTTTGGCGTTCAAACTACACAGTTCATCTAAAAAGTGACGAATGTTTCTACTTTGGGTTGTTGCTGTTGAATATTCGTGGGCCGACTTGGGGCCGACATTGTTTGAATCACAAGTCAATGGTGTAGTGTGCCCAACATTTCGTGTTGCATTTCAGCAGGTCAATTTGCTTGAAAACGATATTCATTGGGACATGACAATCGCTGAAGCAATTGTTTCTGCATCTCCAAGTCTGATACGCACATTATTTGATATCATTATTTGCTATCATTATTTCGACATGTTTCCCATCGAATCTACGTGAATTATGCAACAAGTACAAAGATGACAAGGATGATATTTTACATCGAATTCGTTTCAGTTCAGGGAATCCTGTTTTCGAGGTAAATGAGGGGAAAAAATTCGGTGTTTGGGAGAAATTCCTAAAAAATAAAACTAGTTATTTTTATACTAATTTGGGGTCGGGTAATCCGAATCTGAAAGAATTATGCGGCGGCAAGCAATATTAACTGAATTACACGACTTTAAAAATTTTTATACACATACAGCAAAATAGCCATTTTGGAAGTATTCTGATTCCTCGAAAATCAAACTAGTTATTTTTATACTAACTATGGGCCGGGGAATCCGAATCTGAAAGAATTAGGCGGCGGCAAGCAATATTAACTGAATTACAAGACTTTAAAATTTTCTATACACACACACATGAAAATATTCATTTCGGAAACATTTTGACACACGCAGTACGAAAATCATAGAAAAACAAGATAACATAGATGTTTTTACCACATAAAATTAAGTGTTGCCATTAAGCAGTAATATCAATAACGTAAAATAACATGTTTATATTTTAAGTACTTATTTTTTATAAATTTTACTCACTTTTGTATCACAAACCATGTTACATAAATCCAGCGTAGCTGCTAAACTACTTGAAAACAGGGATGTTTTTTTGCTGTGACGCGAGCAGGCGGTATAAAGGGGCACAAACCATGTTACACAAACCTAGCGTAGCCGCTAAACTACTTGAAAATAGGGATGTTTTTTTGCCGTTACGCGAGCAGGCGGTATAAAGGGGCACAAACCATGTTACACAAACGCGCATTGGAAGCACTCAATTGAACTATGAAAGATCTGCGTAATGACTCAAGATGTTTTGGAGGTCCAATGATTCTACTTTCTGGCGATTTCCACCACTACCAGTCATTCCAAGATCGACCGCTGCCGATGAAATAAATTTCCTCAAATCATCGACTATGTGAAGAAACTTCAAATGACGATACATATGCGAGTTGCATTGCTAAACAATCCAATCCATCTGTCGAAGATTTCTCCAAGCAATTGCTGATTATCAGTAATGAGTAATGACAAAACGAAAAATGTCGTATATCACGAGGTGCTTCAATGAAGGGAATCGACCCAAGTGCAACCCATCCAGTAAATAGTTTAACAGAAAGTAGTACAATAATGCCACGTGAATCATTTCCATTCGCTTTAATAAAGCAAATGCCTTGCTGCCACGTGAATTACATTTCTTAATTCATTTGAGTATTCATTTTAAATTTTAAAAATTAAATTAATTCCGCTAATAAGTTAACACAACAGTTATTGATTCTGAGGCGGGACGAAGTTCGCCGGGTCAGCTAGTTATTCAATAAAAAATAAAAACAAAACCAGAACTTGGACTCTAATATCATAAATAAAATAATAGTATTCTAATATTTTAAATTCAGGGTCGTGTATCGTGTTTAAGGAAACTAAATAGTTTAAATTATTTGAAGCAAATAAAATCTTTCAATAGCTTGTAGCGTTTAATATTGAATCAAACTATTTTAAAAAAGATCACCACGATGTGAAAATTATTACAAGGGCGCCAGTTCAAATTGAAGAGAATATTAAATGGTAAATCAATATTAATATATTAAACTCAAAACTAAACTGAGTATTAGCTCACAGATCCACCGTAGTATGTTCTCCCTCGTCAAAACTAACGTCCAGACCCTCTGACTTTCTATTCGGAACTGTTTTAAAATAAACAAAAATTTTAACAAAACAAAAAAACGACTTCAAAAAATGCACTAAAAAGTAAAAAAAATAATTTGGTATTCTTCTACAACTTTATAATCAACTTACCTTTTCTACTCATCAATATGTAGGTACGATTGTTATTTTTGGAGTCGGTGTCGGCGGGAGAGGAGCTGTAAAGTGAACACGCCGGGCCGCGGGTACCTTGGTTGACACCGACTCCAAAAATAACAATCGTACCTACATATTGATGAGTAGAAAAGGTAAGTTGATTATAAAGTTGAAGAAGAATACGAAATTATTTTTTTACTTCATTTTTTGAAGTCGTTTTTTTGTTTTGTTAAAATTTTTGTTTATTTTTTGATTTTTAGTGAATCTGAAGTACACTAACTAATTCGATTAAGATTCGGCCGAGTATCGTAAATTTGTTCTTCAGAATTGGAGAGTTCCGTTACTTTGTCATGGATCCCATAATCAGAAACTAACCAAACTCTCATCAAACTACCCTTGAAGTACATCCTGTCCAATAAAAAAAGAACCATCGAAATCGGTTGGCGTGATATTGAGTTTTCGTCCATTTGTCGCGCACATACTTGATGCAAATATAAGACTTATATGATTTTCTCATGGATGCCATTGTCAAAACCAGACCAAATTAAAATGGGACCACACGGGAAGCACCAGCTTTCAAATAAAAAAAGAATCATCAATATCGGTTCACCCAGTCGAAAGTTCTGAGGTAACAAACATAAAAAAAATAAAAATAAAAATACAGGCGAATTGAGAACCTCCTCCTTTTCGAAGTCGTTTAAAAATTAGCTTGCCGATAGTGTGTTTTATGCAACAGAAGAATGCATGATTCCATTTTTAGTTCTAATTTTGTCTTTCCAAATAGGAATTAAAAATCAATTCGAATTAATGTGTAGCAACCGACTTAATGACTTGGTACTTACTTAGCATTATAATTTCAAACTGTTTAGCAGGGGTGGAAATGCCGAATACCAAGAACTTATTGCTTAGTCCCGTGGCGTTATGCCGTCCACATTAATAAAAAATTTGGTGTTTTTTTGTGGATTTCAGATGCCTCCATAATTAAGCGCGCTCGCACTCGGAACCTTATTATTATTATTAATAATAAATATGCTGGAATACATTGTATTTAGTCCAAAATATTTCATCGGCGACATTGTCTGATCAAAGATAGCACTATCGCAGCTAGTCTTGCGGTAGATAAATCTGTTCTGTTACAAATAATGCACGGCAACATGTGTTTGATAAGAATTTCACGAATCTGAGTGCTGCATTAAAATCCACTTCGAGAAGTGAAGTACCATGTAAAATGTCATATCATTCGATTATTGATTACTAGCAGACCCGGACACACGTTGATGTGGCTAACGAAACACAACGCCAATACCCAACCTTTATAACCAACGCCATCTGTTAATTTGCATGCATATCAAATCTACACCGCCCGCTTGCCAGCCCGCTGCCCGCTTTCCAGCCCGCTCCCTTTATATACTTTATACAGGGTGTCTCAAAAGAAAGTTTATATTTAGTGGATCGCTTTAAAAAAAGTAAGGGTTCTATCGAAAAAATGTTTATTAAATATTAAAATACACAATTTGGGAATTTATTTCTTAAAAATAATATCGTCCAAATGTAAACCCTCGCGTTCGCGGCATTCATTTAATCGAATAGTAAAATTTCGATAGAAGGTATATAATAGTAGGCTTCGTGATGGCTGCCATTTCGTGACGGATATTTTTTTTTAATTGCATCAGGGAAGTCGGATTTTTGACGTACACTTTAAATTTGAGATAACTCCACAGGAAAAGTCCATAGGGGTTAAGTCAGGACCACGAGGAGGCCAATTAATGTCACCTCTCCTGGATATAAATTTGCCAGGGAAAATTTCACGAACTCATGGCAGAGGACGTATTGGACGTATGTGATGTTGCTCCATCTTGCTGGAACCATGTTCTTTGGTTATAGCCAGTAAGTTTGTAGGAGTGCAGCATTAGGTCTTTGAGCAAAATGCTGTGTAACGGTGCACATTTAAAACACTTCCGCGTTTCCGAATCGAAAAGTTTGAGTCGTCACGAAAAGACTGATAAACACTCTCTACGTGTTTTCTACCGTTCTCGAAGACCTTGGTCGCCCGGATTTTGGTTTTGCCAGCGTTGTACCGATCTCTTCAAACTTTTTGACCCATTTTCGAATGAGAGGAATGCTTGGCGCATCATTGAATTGCCGAAAACCTCAAATATTGTAGAATCTTCTACGCGCTACAGTCGCCGAATCACCAGTTTTGTAAAACTCACGCACGCACAACGCGCGGTCCTTCCCGAGAAATGCTTCATAGCGACAAGATTCCCAAGAGCTAGACTACTGGTTGACATACCCCCGCACACCTCGAAAAAGTTGCGTTCACACAGAAAGCAAAACAAGTATAAACTTTCTTTTGGGACACCCTGTATTTACACAAAACGTTGATAAATTATATACCTAAACCTTCCTCATGAATCACTTTATTTATTGGTGAAAACCGTATGATAATCCGTTGCGTAAGTTAAAAGATCTAAGCGTACAGATATCGGGAGCAACTTTGCTTCATGCAATGTAAAGATAAAGATAAACAAAAGTTTTTAAAGTTTGTTCTAACTTCACTTTACCTTTTTCTGAAATACGAGGTGTCAAAGTTTGCAAAAGCCTCCCAAAACCTGGCTGTATTTTACAGGGCCCGCAGAAACTTTAATAATACCTACACAACTGCTAACCCTGTAAAAGTCGCAAGTGTACGGTTGAATTTGGCAGCCACCTCTGGTCTGGTGCTCCAAAATACCTGAAAAAACCTTCAACTCTGCGCAGAAACGGGCCGTCCGTTTGATAGTTTTTCCCATCTTAACAAACTTATTGCAATCTTTAGAGCATTGGCGTCGGGTGGGAATGCAATCCTTGTTCTACCGGTATTTCAATGGAAGATGCTCCGAGGATCTAGCTAGCGTCATTGATCCCCTCGGCACCAGTGCACAGTCGGAAAACACGCCAAAAATATGTACACGGTTTACATTTGTCGCATGGGAACGGGTCGCTTCTTCGACTTGTTCTTGAGTTCATCAGCTCGGCTATGGTATGATTTGCCGGCCTCTGTGTTTCCTCCTTCCTACAACATGGGTTTCTTCAAGACCAATGCTCTCTCCTTCCTCTCCTCAAAAAGATCCCCCACACGCATCTCAGATGACATAGGCCGTGAGGTAAATTATTTTCCTCAAGGCCTCCTGGGTGGTTTATTGTAAAAAAAATACGATTTTTCATTATGTGTTTACCAATCTGTGATTTTGAGGTTGAATCTAGTGTTAAGTATTTTACGAGTAATTAAACATATTTCAAAGGAAGATATTTAAATAGGACCTATGTATACTTACCATTTTAAAACATACATAAACATGCAGATAGAACCATATGCAACCAGCTAGGGCATAATAATTGATTGCATAAGGTTCTAACTACATTTTCCCAATGCATTTGCAAGCGAAAAAATTTTGAAGTGAAAACTTCTTTAGCACCGTTGTGATTTGAAACTCGATGAAACGGAAACGAGCGACACTAAAAAGAGACAAACACATACATTTGTAGGATTTAGCCTGCGAGAGAATGAGATAGACCAATCGGTGTCCTCTTTGTGCAGTGCTTCGTAGCATATCGGCCTGCCTTTTGTGCCGTGCTTCGTAGAATAAAATGTAAAATATTTTTTAAACTTGGTAACAATATTAAAATAAATAAAAAATCGAGTGCAGTTCACACGTGGTAGAAGTGAAGCTTCACCAACAATAGGAGCCTTGAAAAGTGATCTCATAATCAAAGCGGCAATTGCACGCAGCGCGACGCTTTGTAGGTACCTACGTAGGTAAGGTTTCATTCTATCTCATTTTCTCGCAGGCTAAATCCTATAGATGTACGTGTTTGTCTCTTTTTATTGTAACTCGTTCCCGTGTCACTATTTTCAAATCACAACGGTGCTAAAGAAGTTTTACTTCAGTAAACCGTACAATTATCCTACTTCTGATACTCTGCAATCGTCTTATTCTCTCGAAGTTTAGTTTTCTGAAGATTTCACTTCTACCGCGTGTGAACTGCAGACATGATTTTTTTTTTATTAAAATATGGTAAACTAAAATATTTTTCACAAAATTGATCCTCATAATCAAAAAATGTTAAATAAATTACGAAAATTCATCTTTGCAAACTTAGAAATCTTAAAACACGGTAAGGCGAAGTTAGAACCCTATGCAACCAAAGTGACGAACTACAATGCGCCTGATGTTAGAACCCTGTAAAATAAATGGAGCATGATCTTAGAATTTCTTGTTACTAGTACAGGAAATACAACATATATATACTCGTATTATGGTTCTGAAAATTATTAAGGTTATAAAAATGTGCGAAAGAATTGGTTTTGCATTCAAAGGTCTTTTAAAAAAATGTCACTTAGAACCTTGTCAAACTGAGGTGACTATTGTTAAGGCTTTCGACTAGCAGTCCGAAGTCCGAAGTTCAACTCCCAGCGTGCGCAAAAAAAATATTATTTGATTAGTTTGTGTTATTTCACAATTAATTAACTTATAATAATATAAGGTACTTGTACTCGTATTTGCAGCACGTTCCAGAGTGGAAGCTATTATCAGTATCGCGTTGGTGTAAGACTACCATTCAGAATTGAAACATTGCTTGAAGTTGCTATCGCCGTGTTTGGTGACCAGATCTGAATAGCCTGGTACTTCTCCACCTTCCTTTTCCCCAAATCATTCTTCTCCGCACTACCTTTAGCCTCATAACAATAATAATAACGCCATACAGAACTATTCTACACGCTTAATTACAAGACAAATGCAGCAAATAATTCGCCAATCAATCGTGCTCTTCGTATGTTCAATAATATTGGTCTAAATTCTAACATCGACATTTTCTCCGATTCACTGCCCAAATTTAAAAAGATCATCATGTCAATATAATATAAATTGTTCAATGCGCATACATACATACATACACTCGTGCTCACATACACACACGAACACACCCTCACACCTTCCCAATACACACATCACCCGGTAATTATAATATGCATACCATAAATAAGATACTACAATGAAACACATAATACTGTCGAGAGCAGCTAAGACTCACATAAAAAATTAAAAAATTCCATTCATTATTAACCAATAATTTAATGCATTTAAGAAAAACTGCATAATGCTGCGAATAAACATCACAAAAAAAAGCGCGAGACGTACTGAATATTGTCAAAAAATATCTACTCCACAAAAGAAAAATAAATAAAATACGGTACATCGATTAAAAAATTGTTTCAGAGTTTATCTCCATTCTCCATTATTATCTCATTGTGTGCGTGGACTCTGTCTACCTTGACCCTGCCAACATCAAATTAGTGAAATTGCGCGTTTTGCGACAAAACACGCGAGATACTGTCAACAGGCAACTGATAAGGCAAATACTTATGTAATGTTGTAAAAGTGCTTGCACACAAGTAAACAAAAGCTTTGGAATAATACTTGCAGCGATTTCAGAGGATAATATCACTGAATATCATATCCTATCGACGCCACGGAAACCATGACTGGTGTTAAGTTTTGAAACAGCTTTGGGACTAAAACCCATTTCCCTAAGTCCACAATATGATTGCAAAAGAATTGAAAATATCTGCATTTTAGTCAGTCGAAAATTGTCGCGATATGGTTCACATCTCTCTTGAGCTCTTTCGTGAAATTCATATGAAAAATACTACTTAAAACATATAAAGTGACGGTGAAAAGTTATCCAGACTTGTGCCATCCAACCTGGAAGACTGCGCCATCAGCATCATTGGGTATAAGCAGCAGATGACTTAAAGGTAGTTTTTTCTCTCTTCAAATATCTCTTTCTGTGATCGATTTAAAAACGCCATCGATTGTCCATTCCATCATATTTACAGATTTGCAGTCCACCCTCGAATGTCACGATATCGGTCGTGACAACTGGATAACCGGCACCTCTGCCATAGGTCGCCCCAAGTGGTGCATTAAACTTGGTGACCTGGCAGGGGTACCCGAATTCATGGGGTGAGATTTGTTCAGGTCTTGGCGGTGGAGCGTCTGCCCACCAACTGCGTGAACAGGGAGAGGCCAGTTTAAGGAGACCTGCCTTTGACCTGCCGGACACTATCGACCAAACGCCTTGTACCGCAGGGGAGAGTTCCATACTTCCATCACTCCTGGACAAGATGACCCCCAGATTTCTAAGCACCCCTCATACCCTTTTCCTTCACAAAACTTCCTCCCCATCATTTCCTTTAAAAGACCCTTAATATAGCATCCTTAAAGGCCTGACATAGGCCCAGAGGGAAATTATTTTACTCAGGGAGTCCTGTGTGTAATTAATGAACAAAAAAAATTTAGAAACACATTGTTATTTGACCGCTGTGAAATGCGCATTTTCAGATAACAAGACTGTAAGTGCATAAGGATTTTTAACTTGCTGAAAAAACTATAGTACATCGCAAATGTGTGCATATGCTGATAACATAATCATTACCAACAGCTTACAAAGCAGGTTCCAGCAGAAAATTGGACTGCAAATAAACGCGTCAAAAACGAAGTACTCATACTTATACGGTAATCGGGCGTGGGCAGGATAAAACCGGGATTTGTGGAATTTTACTTACCTGGGCACTACCCTGAATTCACTAAACAAGACTACCGAAGAGCTGAAAAGCAGATTCTAACAAACTTGTGGGAAACTACTGGTATGGAAAATAATTCTAAAATGGCCGAATTTCTCTTTTATAACTAATAATTTGGATAATTTCTTTTATCAATGTTATGCAGTTTGCCCGGTATCGTTAATTAACAACAATTAATTGTTATGGACGCAATTATTATAATTCGTGTAATTATATTTTTGGAAGGCAAGAGATATCGTTTGACCCGCATGATTTTTATTTATTAGTGTCGCAATAATATTTGGGTGATTTTAAATGTTATTTTGACTTCAAGTGCATTTTGACATCAGAATAGATAGGGACCTGCTTACCCAATAAACACCCACCATGAAAATTCGTATCCATATAAACAAAAAATCTATGAAATGTATGTAACATGCGAACGAACGACAGCACAACATTGGATAATTTTTTTCTGTGTTCGTTATTGTCAGGACAAGGTTTCAATATATAAAACTACTGGTGAGCTATGGCATTATGAAATTTATATAAAAAATTGCAATAGGTGGCACGCGAGCTGTTTGAAAACTGAACGTACCGGGATTCAATGTATGGAATGCGGGAGGGGGGAGGGGGAGGGGCGGGAGGGGAACCAGGGTGGGGGGAGGAAAACCTGGGAGGGGGAAGGGAAACTCGGGAGGGGGGTCGCGTGACGGGGGAAGGGGGGGAGTGGAGTGGGGAGAGGGAAGGTGAAAGAGGCCGAGTGGGGAAGGGGACGCGGGGGAGGAAGGGGAACGGGACAAATGGGAAAAGACACGCAGAGAGAAACAATTTATTAAATGGCATAGCAACACATGCCAGGTACCAGCTAGTAATTTAATGACTTCACTTTATAATTTTGAAAAAGATAAATAGGTACTCGTGGTGAATATTTTTTTACTATACTAGCGAATTCCTAGCATAAATAAATTGTTTCTCCCTGCGTGTCCTTTCCCATTCGTCCCCGTTCCGTTCCCTTCCCCTCCAGCGCTACCCATCTGGCTTCCCCGCCTCTCCCTCTTCCCACCATGCCGCTAAACTACGTAAAATTCATTCTATTTTCAAACTCGCGCGCCACCTATTGCAATTTTTATACATATTTCATAACGCCAGAGCTCACCAGTATATATAAATTGTTTCGCGGGCATGCGCATATCAAACCACCAAAGTTTCATCGCCATCAGATGAATGGGGACAAACAAAGAAACATTCATTTTGATGTATTCAGATTAGGCGAAATTAGTGGTTTAAAATAAGTCAGGTACGCCTCATACGTCATTACATATGTCTGGTAATGTTGTAGGTAGCTTAAAAACAAGCTTATAGGTGCGAGTGGTTAATGTTTTTCTGACGGATTTCGATGTCGAATATGCCGTAAAATGGTTTCCCAAGCATAGGTTAATTTAAGGTGTAGAAAAAAATATTTATTCTAGACTTGCTAAAAAGTCAACAGGTGTCGCACATTAAAATAAAACTGTAGGTATACGCTCATCCAAGACACTATCTAGATTGCATTTAGTTCGGGAACAATCTTGCAATCGTGCATAAAGATAGAAGCCAATAAAAATTGCGTTAAGAAAATGAAGGCAACGTTGATAGTTCTTAGTCGAAGTATAATACAAATAAATATGACCGAAGGTGGTAGGGTTGAATTAGCTCAGTGGTAAGAGCAGAACCCCGACAAGGCCTATGTCCTGGATTCAATTCCTTGATGCGTCCGTACCTTTTTCTAATTTTTCTGTTACAAATTTTCGTTTTAGAATCGCTAATATCATCTTCAAGGACTAAATATGACGATTTTAGATTTGTTTTTAGGTGTAGCTATAGCATTCACACGGGGGGGTCGTCTCTAGGGGGAAATGGGGGGAATTTATTCGAGGAACAGGCTATTATGAACCGGTTCCTACGCCATTGCCTATCTAGGTTGTTTTGTGCCGGTGACTAGCGATCACTGAATGACAGTGGATTCGAGGAACAACAGTTTTTTGGAACCAGTTCTTATTGTAGCACGCCTGATTACGGAGGCAATTAAATCTACAACCATTTTGAAGTATACTGTAATACCAGCTCGTAGTGTAGTGGAGCCGGCAACACGGTATCGCTTCCAAGTAAATTACACATCTGCCGGATCTGACCTGATGATGGACACTGCAACGCTAGGTAGCGCAACACGGCATAACTCATAACGAAAATGACAATTTTAGTTTTTACTCATCAAGTTATTCCAAAAAAATAGGTTGCGATTGCGGATTGCGATAATTGTGAAATAAACTTTTCGATGGGTTTTGATTTCACATCTGTTGAGAACGTAAATGTGTTAATCATTTCAATCCATTAAAAAATAGATATACCACTTAGTTACTCGTGTTAACCTCTGTACCTTTGTTACTTGAGGTTAATTGAGTTAGTTTGAACCACTTGAGATTATTCTTCATAATAATTTGGACTTTGGATGGGACTACACTGAGACTGAACAAGTTTTTTTTTTTTACTTAAAAATTTGCTACGAAGCAATCACTAATGGAATGACATTCGGATAGTTTATAGTAGAGCACCAATTGAGGGTAAAAGTAATATGTTTTGGAAATTTCCTTTAAAAAAATTGCTGAAAAGGTTTGGTACAAAATAATTTCCTGAAAGGGTTGACATTTCTAGCCAGTGCTAACAAGGAATTTCCAAAGACGGAAAGTCGTTGTGTCTTTTATCACTCTAAGGACCTGTTGTTTCGCAGAAATTCAAGTGTGGCAAAGTCATCAAATGGCCATTCATTCATTTGTGAGTCAGGAGCCTTACCCCTGGACCACGGTAGCCATCAAACTATTCTCTTTTTTCCGAGGGGTAAAGGGGTGGTTTAAACCCCCTAATCCCCCCCCCCCCACCCCTCTTATAACACGCCCTTGATAGTTTTTCTTTTTTCCTCATCACAATTTTATTCAAATGCTGAAGCGGATTTAGAATCGGCACGGATCTTTCAACTGAATTGAATTGGTTTTAACTGTAAAAAAATCGCTTGAACTGGACGGAAAAAATGAACAGCCTGTTGACTGTTGAGCTGGCTAAGTAGTTACGTATCAGGTAGAACTTTATTTGTAAAAATAAAATCTTTTATATCTAAACCATTTTCCGCCACTAGTGGAGTACCGCATGGTCCAATTCTATTTCTTGTTTTTATAAACGACATAGTCAACTGCTTTAAAGACGTCAAAGTATTGCTTTTCGCTGATGACATTAAATTATATAAAGAGATAACTATCCTTAATCACTGTGAAATTCTTCAATCCAATATAGACATGCTAAAAATTTGGTGCTCACAAAACAATCTATATTTAAATGTAGAAAAATACAAAACTTTGACCTTTTCCAGAAAAAAAACATCACTGTTTTTCGAATATTCAATAAATAAAATAAAATTAGAAAGAGTATCGGAAATGCGGGATCTTGGCATAATAATGGATGAGAAACTAGACTTCACGGTTCACATTCCACAAACTGCAAATAAGGGTATGAAAACAATTAGGATTTGTATTAAGAACAATTAAAAACTTTGAATCGTTACAAATGATTAAACTACTGTACACATCCCTTGTTAGAAGCCTAATAGAATATAACTCCATAGTCTGGTCGCCCTTCTACAAAATTCATATTCATACTATTGAAAGAATTCAAAGAAAATTTCTACGTTTTGTAAATTTTAAACTTAACATCCCTTTAGAGCACATAAATTACCCGTCGTTAATGAATACTTTAAATATTCCAACATTAGAAAACAGACGAAAAATAAACGACCTAACCTTTTTATTAAAATTATTAAATTCTAAATTCAACAGTTGTGAACTCCTGCAATTAATAAATTTACAAGTACCTACACGAACAACTAGACAAACATTGACATTTTATATACGTACATCTCATTCGAACTATGATTTACATTCTCCAATACAACGTTTGCATAGTCTTGGTAACAAATACTTAAACAATCTGGATGTATTTGACAATAATTTGAACTTAGCAAACTTCAAACGCCATATGTGCCAACTATTTATTTCTACCTATCCCATAAACTAATGTGAATAACAATTTCAAACATTACCCTTTATGTCAACTCATATATTTTATGGACTATATTTTGTTTCTCATATTTTATGATACCTGTATTTTGTTAACGCTAATATTTTATGTAACCTAAATTTTTATTTTTTTTAATCCTTATATTTTATGTAATCTATATTTTGTTTTTAACAAATGTTATGTTTCTTCAAACTTTGCAAATTTATTTTGTGGCATCATTTTTCATATAATGAATAACTGATCACTTTGTATAAAACCACTATTTTTAAAACAATATCAACATGTTTCGACAACAATGTTGTCTTCATCAGGATATGTTACTATAATAAATGACAAACAAGTAATATTATGTTACTTGTATTGTGTATTGTATTTTGTAAACCCATTCTTTTTTTTCACTGTAATTAAAAATAAACAAAAATTTTAACAAAACAAAAAAACGACTTAAAAAAATGCACTAAAAAGTAAAAAAATAATTTCGTGTTCTTCTACAACTTTATAATCAACTAACCTTTTCTACTCATCAATATGTAGGTACGATTGTTGTTTTTGGAGTCGGTGTCGGCGGGAGAGGAGCTGTCAAGTGAACACGCCGGGCCGCGGGTACCTTGGTTGACACCGACTCCAAAAATAACAATCGTACCTACATATTGATGAGTAGAAAAGGTAAGTTGTAGAAGAACACGAAATTATTTTTTTACTTTTTAGTGCATTTTTTGAAGTCGTTTTTTTGTTTTGTTAAAATTTTTGTTTATTTTTTGATTTTTAGTGAATCTGAAGTACACTAACTAATTCGATTAAGATTCGGCCGAGTATCGTAAATTTGTTCTTCAGAATTGGAGAGTTCCGTTACTTTGTCATGGATCCCATAATCAGAACCTAACCAAACTCTCATCAAACTACCCTTGAAGTACATCCTTTCCAATAAAAAAGAATCATCGAAATCGGTTGGCGTGATATTGAGTTATTCGTCCGTTTGTCGCGCACATACTTGATGCAAATTTAAGACTTATATGATTTTCTCATGGATGCCATTGTCAGAACTGAACCAAATTAAAATGGGACTACACGGGAAGCACCAGCTTTCAAATAAAAAAAGAATCATCAATATTGGTTCACCCAGCCGAAAGTTCTGAGGTAACAAACATAAAAAAAAAAAAAAAAAAAAAAAAAAAAAAAAAAAAAAAAAAATACAGTCGAATAGAGAACCTCCTCCTTTTCGAAGTCGTTTAAAAATGTACTGCATTCATATTATGTAAAAGCCCTATGGGCGTTTAAATAAATAAATAAATAAAATAAATAAATAAATTTGACGACAACGTTTGAATTTCGGTGAAACAACAGGGGTTATTAAAGATTATTATCATTACTAGCTGACCCGACGAACTTCGTACCGCCTCAGAATCAATAACTGTTAAATTAAATAAAGTTTTTTTATTAAGTTAAAAAATACACAATGAAGCAATTATCGATGCGCAACTGTCCGTGTTTTGTTTTTGTCAGTATCAGAGGCGTTGTGTACGGATTTGTGTTTTTTGTGATTTTCTTACTTTGTTACTTACGGGAATTTTTGAAAGGAAGCGGGTACGGGTGCCGCCGCCCAGGGAATCATTTATTAGATAACCAACACCTCTGCCATAGGTCACCCCAAGTGGTTCACTACGTTTGGTGATTTAGCAGGGGTGCTCGGGTTCATGGGGTGACTTTTGTGCGAGTCTTGGCGGCGGGTGCGTCTGCCAACCTGGCGGGGCGTGGCGTGGCGGGCAGGATCGAGAGAGACTGGTTGAGGGAGGCCTTTTGACTTTTCCAGCCGGATTCTCTCGACCAATGGGTCGAAAGAGTCCGGCTGAAAAGGTCAAGGTAAAAGGTCAATTCCGGTCAACGCCTTGCACCGCAGTTGCAGGATGGATTCACTCCCGGATACAATGACCTCCAGATTCCTACCCACCCCTCATACCTTTTTCCTTCCCAGAACTTCCTATCCTACCCTTCCTTAAAAATACTCTCCACACAGCATCCCCTAAGATGGCGTAGGTCCTGAGTGGAGCTTAAGAACAAAAGCAAAACAATCAGCATATTGATATTTGACGTTTTTGAATTTTTGGAATTCACGCACAGTTAAATATTATACCTATCACAAAATCGCTGCAGTTCTTTCAAAATATGAGAATTCGTTCCATACAAAATGTATGAAAAAATCAATTTTCTTCATAACTTTCATTTTCGTGAATTTTTGCGATGTTTTAATAGTTATTCTGTTATCCGGGGCGGAGACAAATCCAACATATCAAAGATCATCAAAATCGGTCCAGCCGATCTCGAATTATAAATAGTGTAACCAAGGGCGGATCCAGGGGGGGGGGGTCATGGGGTCATGACCCCCCCCTGGGCTGGGTCCAGGACCTAGGTGGACCTACTTTTTACTTGTATCTATTATTATAAAAATCAAATTATAACTTCTAGTGACTTGACCACGACTATGTGACCCCCCCCCTGGCGCCAAAGCTGGATCCGCCCTTGAGTGTAACTAACCCGACTTTGTTTTATATATTAAGATAAGCAGCAGTTGTCAATAAAGAAATGTTTAAATATTGACATAAACAACGTGTTTCATCAGTCAGGAATTAATTAAACCAAGTACAAGAACACTACGAGTAGTACACAAAGTAGGCACCTATTTGACTAGTCACGGAGAGTGCCCATACTGCCCATACTGCCCATTGCCCGTACAAAGTAGAGAAGATAAGCCCCTTATCGTCTTGTACGGATTCATTATGATGTCATAATAACTTTGTGTTTTATGAAGTTTGTACCGAACAGCTGCTCTACTCGGCGATAAGACGGTATTACAAACGTAATGCACCTAATCTACTAGAAAACTTCAACTTTATAATAATTGCATAAAAGATTTTAGCGATAGTTTTAATTATTTGAAAAGGTAAAGCGAAACTAAAATCTTCCATTTTCATAAACTTTTCATTATAGATTTCTACAAGAATAGTTTATACAGTTTATAAGCACAAGGTTGCACAAGGTACAATTTATAAGCACAAGGAAAACCTTACTAATTAGAAACTGACAAAAAATAGTTATTGGAAAGATATACACATTGCTTATCCAGTCAAAGAGAGTAGTTTATCTGTCGTGTATACATACACTATTATTAAAAATCTTGTTTAAGATTATTATTTTTAATAAGTGTCAAACTTCCAATATTACGAGAATAAATTACTGAAAGATTATCGTAAAAATCTTTTGGTTCTGATTTTTCATCAATAATTACATTTAATATTTCCTGAAGTCTCAAGATTCCACGGAGGTCGGCAAAACATCTGACAGAGTATTAACTTTAGGTGGGAATCTGAGTAATTCCTTGCTTCCGAAATAAGGAACTTCAGTCCAATTTTTTTAATGAATAGTGACCGTCTAACTTAAATAACTGCATTTTTATTTTTAATTAGTTTTAATAGTTAAAATAATTGTCAAAGTTTTAATGGTAATTATATCTATATTATATTGAGTGTGCATGGTGAATCGTGTGACGTCATCATCGTTGAAAATAAATAAAAATAAATGTCATTTTATTTGAAAGAATCCATGAAACTATTCAATAAGTAAAAGTATTATTTAGGTGGAATTATTTATTTATTATATCATGTTTATTATATTTATTTATTATATTTTCCAATATTATTACGGGAGAGTGGTATAAGAATTGTTTGAAATTATATTTTTTTTAGCTTTACGAATAGAACTCATTTTATGGAAACCGAAGCACCGCCTTTACAATTATAGGCAACCGATAAGATACAGCGCCGAATCAGCTGTTCGACGTCCGCCATTTTGGAATTCAGAGTTGGAGAATTGGCCGCAGCCACCATACGATAAGTGTGGAAGTAGCTACGACTTTTTTTGTACAGTTTTAAGTTTTTGAATATTTTAAATAATAGAGATAAACTAAAAGAGATACCTCTATTTTTGATACGGAAGTATTTAGGCCTAAACAATGCTTCAATAAACACAAAACTATTATGTGTCTAAATTTCTATAAACAGTATGTAAATTAACCAATAACATGAAATGTTGATAATACCGATGGCTGCAATACCACTTCAATATGCTATCACCAGGTGACTGGAGAATTATGGAGAACAGTGACGTCAGCACTAATACCAACACATTCAATAATACCAACTTGACAGTGTGTTTTAATGACACGATTTGAAATGGACTTTTTAATAATTTTTTAAAAATCTACCTTTAATATTACTTAATAAAACTTATATGTTTAGAATCAGCGTTTATTGGTCTACATATCTATAGGAACATATTTATTTAAAGCAATCATATTTTTCACTGGAGTTCCTTATTATCTATTTAAGATTGCATGATTGTGAGGAATCAAGTAATTTTGTAACTTCTAGATACTTGATCCTTTCCAGAGATGGGTAATGTTTTGTGTTAATAACTAATTACTTATCACAATTTAATGTACATAGGTATGCAATGTTCGGCAATTGAGAATCAAGATTGCGTGTCTGTTCCACCGATAAGAGAATATTACGATATTATTAATGAAAGTTTAGAAAATAATTTTATAGCTGTGTGAAAAGTATGCGTACTTTTATGGCTCATAAACTCATAATAAATAAGTTGACATTTGGCCGCATATTTCACTGCCTGCTAATCTCACGATTTATAAGTAGTACCTACTTAAATACAGAGAAATTCATTTTCACTCAAGAAAATATTTTCGCTTTGTCAGAATAATATATCGTGCGAGTTTTCCAGACCTTCACAATGTCTGAACTTTGCAAGGGTTGAATACACTTTTAAAATACCATAGGCATTATTTTAATATGAAATCATATTTCAGAGCTAGTCCGTATTGCGCTAACTCCAACAAATATATTATTTAATACTTTCTTTTACATTTTCATGAATTCGATTTTGTATGTACGTAAAATTTTTATTCTTGGCAGATTATTCAAAAAGTATGAACATTGTGTCAATTTATGGATTGTTTCGTAAAGTTTTAAAGGCCTACGTGGTTGAGTGGGCTACGATTTGGCAACGAAACCAAACGTAAAAACAAATTTTATCGGATTAAATTGTTTAGTTTCACAATTTATTAATTTAAAATAATGCATGCATATTATAAAGGCGAAAGTTTGCATGGATGTACTCGTATGTATGGATGTATGTATGTTTGTTACTCTTTCATGCAAAAAATACTGAAAGGACTTTAAAAATTCTTTCACTACAGAAAGCTACATTATTTGCTAGTAATATAGGCTGTATACATTTGTAAGCTCTGGCGTTATGAAATTATTTTTCATACGTTTTCTGTCCCTAACAAAATCGAGTTATTGCAAACGTCAGAAGATAAGCATAACAAACGGTTGCCGTTGAAACGATGTTGGCGTCGTAGTTAATATCTCTAAAAATGAATCGCCGAAATGTGTGTGGGCGTATATCTTCCGAACGATTGCACCGATTGGAGAATTCTTTTTTTTGTATAAAACTACTGGTGAGCTCTGGCATTATGAAATATGTATAAAAATGCAATAGGTGGCACGCGAGCAGTTTCAAAACTGAATGTACCGGGAATTAATGTATGGAAGGGGCGGGGGGGCGGAGAAGCGGAGTGGGAACCCCCTATTACCATGCGAGCGAAGTCGCGGGAAAAAGCTAGTTATAGTATATTTGAGGCACATTCCAGAGTGGTAGATACTTTCAGTCTCGCACAGGTGAAAAACCACCACTTAATCGTGTTTGTGTTACCAGATCTGAACTGTCAGGTACTCAGGGCTGGGCTGAATTACTTGTAATTAAAATACGTATTTGAAATACAAATACGTCAATTAATCTTACAAATATCCTAAGTTTTTCATAACATTCTTTCTTTTTTTAAAATACACACCATTATCAAAATAAATACTGCAGCTCACATATATTTATGTACAATGAATTATTTAAGTACAAACTTATGTATAACTAATAACTAATAACTAATAGCATTTATGTACACTCCTCTTCCATACACAAGCAAATGCTTTTAATGGAAGGGTAGTAAAAAACCTGAGATGTAAAATTATCTTGTAAATACCATGTAAACCTTATTATTAAAAAAAATATAAAAATATTAAAAAAAAAAAAAAATTAAAAAAAAAGAAAATACCATGATTTAACAATGGAAGTCGGCACTACTAGACGATGGGTTCGTTACTGTAACCATGCTGAAGGACAAACACCGCTGGCGGAGGAAAAGCGGAGCGGCGCAGGCCGTTGATTGCAGCGACTACACTCATTCATGGTGACCCCAGATAACTACGGATGTCGCTTTCTCTCCCTCAGCAAAGCAGTGTGATGAAGATTATTCGTCAACTGATTTTTCAATAAAAGTTTTGCAAGGTTGGTACCAATAAACTTAAGCGGCCAGAATAAAGGAACAAGAAAAACAATGGCCTTACAACACGTGCACCGGAGACGAAAAATGAGTTCATTTTTTTAAACCTGAATCAAAGAGGCAGTCAATAAAATGGCATCACACAAACTCAAGAACGACAAAAAAATAAAAACTGTGTGATCGGCGGGGAAATTTATGGCCATGGTGTTCTGGATATGACCGTGCTTTTTACAACACTGTGATACATGCCCTTGATAAAAGATGGACCAAAGCTGTGGAAATCAATGGAGATTACATTGAAAAATAACAAATTAATCGTCAATAGTGTGATTTTCGACCCCTATAATTGTATTTTTTATTACTTTACAATTAAAGGAGAAAAAATACAGGAGGCATTACTTATTGACTGGCCCTAGTACATTTTTGTGTCATAGTATTAGATCAAGCACATTTGGCCGGACAGGGCGTGTGGAACGGGATTTCATACAAACCGCCGTTCCAAAAAAACGCGTTTTGATGATGCGATAATCGACACTTTTCCCCTCGATCCGCAAGACCTTACGGCGTATTGTCGCTTAAAAAAAAGACGCTTACGCCCTTTCGATTTCCCTCGCCCGCCTCGGCCCGCAGGCGGTAATCGACCTCCGCTCCTCGAGTTTCACCGACCGCAGAGATCAATTTGGCCTGAAAGGGGACACGGACAGCGATCTTAGCGGATTAGACCAGATTTCATATAAAAAAGATGATGCAGGGTTAACAGCGCACCCAAACGGCGAAAACTACAATTAGATCTCTCACCGACGAAGAAATTCGGCCTCAGTTATATTTCCTGCCGACAGGTTCACCCGTTAAAAAACGTCGAATCGTTTAGTAAAGAGATCTATGAGGCGGATAGTGGTGGCAAAACGTTAAATTCCAGAGCCGCTCATTATTAAAGGCAAAACAATTAAATTCTCGTTATTAAACCGTTCAAATTTGTTTTAAACGGAGTGTAGTTTGTGCAGGTGGCTAGCGAATACAACGAGAGATTTGGTGTGAACAATTTTTCAATTTTGTATTATTTTTGACGAAATTGGTTTTTAAACAGTGAATTCGTATACACAACACGTTTGCGCATACAAATATATTAGATTTTCAGTTTAGAGGTTGTGTGATATCAATTGTGATATTTTAATGAAATATTATACAAAGTATAAAGGAAATAGATAAAAAATTTAATTATTAAGACGTTTCAGTTTTGTTGCTGGGACAAGTACGCACGTGTCGGCGCTTCTGCAGTTCGACATAGAGTAGATTAACCATATAAATAAAAGTTGAGTTCAAATGGAAAGGGATAAATCAATTATACTAAAATAATATTAAACCGTATATTCGACTCTGTCCTTTTTGTGCTAAAAATTACTTTACTTGATTTGCTAGCTGCAGTTCGTCGCGCCTGACATGAAATATGATACCATTTTTTACAATATTATAAAACGTGATAATAATAATATTTTTGTCTCTTTCTCTCCAATACAAAACATACGGAAGAGAAAAGACACTTATTGTCCGCTTGTTTACTATAAAAACAATTCTTTATTAAATACAAGAGCAACTGGAAGGGTTTTCGTAATTTTTATAATCTTCTAATACGAATTGGTATTGGAAAATAATATCAATTTATTTATTATTGTAATATATAGGCAGTATTTTTAAGAAATCTTTTATCCAATAAATGGTTCTTGGGAAGGCGTTTCCCATACCCGCCTTCCAAATTGTATGGGTACCGCCGCCCCAGGAACCATTTATTGGATAACCAACACCTCTGCCATAGGTCACCCCAAGTGGTTCGCTACGTTTGGTGTCGTTGGCAGGGGTGCCCGGGTTCATGAGTGAGGTTTGCTGGTTCTTGGCGGCGGACGCCTCTGCCCATTACAGTGTGACAGGCCGAATCGGGATGCATGGTTGAGGGAGACCACCGACCCCCAGGTTCCTACCCATCCCTTATACATTTGGCGGGTATAGGTACTGTGGGTAGTACCTAGGCACAGCAGCCAACAGCCATAAAAATATTATTATAGAATGGCAACACTGACATTCCAGCGCATTCTACCGGTCGCTGTCAGATTAGAAATTTATCGAAGATCATTCTTGATTATTCGTTGGTTCCGGCTGCTGTGTGCGAAGGTTACTATCTTCATAGTTCTACCCGCGGTTTAAATTTTATTGTCGTAATGTAATTTACCGAATCTTAAATATATCTGGAGCAGATAAGAATTCGACTTGTTATTTGAAAATAAACCCGTGACATTCTGATACTCATAAAGGTTTGGCATGGGAGCATACAATCTCTCATTCACCCTTTATAAATGGTGACCCGACTTTACACGATTTAAATTTCTAAAAAAAAAAAAAATGTCACAATCCTGCACACCAGCCAGCCGGATCCAACGGCTAATCAAGAGTCCTGAGACAGCAAACGTAAGTTAAATTTCAATTTTAAAAACCCTTTCTCAAATTTACATTGCAGTAGTCTAGAAATTAAATGCTCTCAGTAATTTTAATATAATATGTACGTAGTACATCCTTTGCGATTTCGATTGCATCGGAGTTACCGAAAATGAAGTAATCTGTTAATCCATAAACTCATATCTGCGGATATGATATATACCTACCTGATATCTTAATGATTATTATCCCAACTAATGTTTTTTAAAATAATCGTGATTATAACGACCATTAACTGCGAAAGAAATCAATTTCAGAGTCGACGGCCAAAGGACATCCGAGCGAACAGATCTTCATGAGCAGAGTGAAAGCAGTTGGCAGCCTATTCCCGAGCTCACCATCAGCTTTCACCAGAGCAGCGGACTTCAACCAGAGCACCTGTCTTCCACCTGGGCAGTCTACCCGTCACCAGGGAAGCAGAGCTGACAGCCAGGCATCGATGGAATACCAGCGAGTGACAAGAAGCATAAGACGTAACGTTCAATCTAATACATTTAATATTTTCCAGGAATGTGCCAATTTTTGCATGCATTTATACCTACCGTGCAATAAGATGTTACAAAATCACGATGAGATTGCAAAAATTTTTAAAATTCTTACAGATAAATGAAAGTTAACCTAGAATTTACATTTCGTTGATTGCAACATGATAGAAAACTACAATAATAATGGTTTGAGTCTTGGATTATGCAAATAATTAAAAATTTTAAAACACAGAGGTCAATAATAGTACCATTTTCATGATTTAAAAAATTGTTCTTAAAATGATGAATCTAAACAATAATACAATGCAAGGTTGCAATTGTCATTTACTTTCATAGCATAGCATAAGTATAGCATATCCAACATTGATTCTTGTAAGGGATTTTAGAAAATAATTGGAAGACATCAATCAACTTTTATTAAAAAATTTTAATATTTTTGCCCTACACTATATTTTTTTCACAAACATATTATTGTTCCTTGCTGCCTATTTCTTGCCATATCATCATAATAAACATGAACCCAACGGATGATCAATCAACTTCCAACAATGGAAACAATCCACCCACAATGGAACTCGCTGGTCCCGCTTCGGCGGAGAGCGCAATTTTTCGCGCATTAGATTACTATCAAGACCCCAACATATGTTCAGTACTCCAAAATCTACACGAACAAATCGCCACACTGACACGGGAGGTCAAACAATTGAAGATGATCCAAAACGGCAGCAATGGACGGGCACATCACTCCACAAAAACGCCGCAATTATAATACCGGCCGTGAATGGAGGCAAACATAGTCTTCATCTCAAAATTTCTCATGAAAACCACGATCAAGGTCACGCAGTAATAATAATAAAATCATTCAACCAGATATGGCCATTTTCACAACAAATTCGGAGAAAAAGCTTTGTAAAGTTTTAAGGTAAGGAACCGGTAAAATAAAGACTCATCTTCAGGACAAATTCTAAGGAACTCTTGATTTATTTGTTATCATTTCCAATTACATTTTTTATAATCGGAAGATACAAAACTACCCGAGACAGACCAAGGAGTAGTTAATTAGATGTAGTTTCAGCGAAGCGACGAAGAGGAAAGAGGTATATCCTTTTAAAAAACCGTCATTTATAGAAAATCTCCTTGGCTAGTCACAGTTTTGTACCTTCCGGACATCTGTTGATAATTTAGCTAACTAACTATGAGAGTTCTCACCTAATGTTTTTACGTGGATCTCGAGAGGTGTGAGTCCTGGCTAAATTCGATTTTTAAAGGTCTGAATTTTAGACATATTCCCAGCCAAAAAACGGTAAGGAATGAGTTTTTTATTAAACTAAAATGAACAAAAAATATACTACTTATAATACTAAAAATAGCTCACAAATTTTTTTTTTTACTTTAACTATTTCACCCCAGATTAAATTGTGCAATTAACAAATTCATATTTACATGCTCTAGCTAAAAATTCAAAGTTAAAAATTAAATCAATGAGTTATAACAATAAATTACACATTCAATTTTAGGACAAACACAATACAATGAGGACGGGACCAAGTCTTCCTTCCAGGACAGCCAATTTTATTGTAAATATTATTAAATGTCTAGCATTAAATATATGTGGGCACTTGCAGTGTTTTTTTTTTATTATTATTATTATTTTGGTTAGCTTATAACCTTTAATTTTCACTCAATCTGGTTTTTCTTTTTACACGAGTTTCACAAGAGGTCACGACCTCCACCACCTTTATTCATTTTGCCTTTTTATTGTTTTACACTTTTGTTTGCATTTTTTTCATTAATTTTTTATTGTTTTTCGCTTTAATTTGTACTTTTTATTAATTTAAAGTCTGGTTATAGAATCTGGTTATTCTGGTTATTCTGTCTTGCTTGGGGGCGCCACACTGTGTTGGCGCTACTGGGTCGCTTCTTATTCTCCCTGGTCCATCTCGGGTAGATGGTCTTCACATTTGTTGTCCTCAATTGGAAGCAGGCATAGTTTTGATATTGCCCTCTGGACCGTTCCCTGTGCTGTGATGATGGTAGCCACTCGTACTCTTCCATCAGGCCCGGGATGTACAGCGTGCACTCGTCCTAGCCTCCAAAAACAAGGAGGTTCGTTGTCTTCCTTCAGAATGACCATCTGGCCTGGTTGCAGCTGCCTTTGGTTGTTGCCAGTCCATTTCGTCCGGGTCTGCAGCTCAGCCAAGTATTCTTTGCGCCACCTCGACCAAAAAGACTGTATTAGTTGGTTTAATTTTTGGTAATGATTCAATCTATTGACTGCTACATTCTGCAAATTCTGCTCCGGGATCGCTGCTAAACTCGTTCCAATGAGAAAGTGACCAGGACTGAGAGGTTTTAGGTCTTTGGGGTCATTGGACAGCGGACAGAGGGGACGGGAATTCAAGCATGATTCAATTTGACATAATACAGTACTGAATTCCTCATATGTTAATAGTGAAACGTTTGCTACCCTTTTCAAATGATATTTTACTGATTTGATCCCTGCCTCCCAAAGTCCCCCGAAGTGCGGGGCCCTTGCTGGTATGAATTTCCAGCGAATAGATAAATTGGCTAAGTATTTATCAATTTTTTCATTTGAATTTTCCAAAAATTCATATATTTCCCTTAATTCATTATTCGCGCCCTTAAAATTAGTGGCGTTATCTGAAAACATTTTACTGGGTTTCCCTCTTCGCGAGATGAAACGTTTAAACGCATTTAAGAAGCTATCAGTGCTTAAAGACATTACTAGTTCCAGATGTATTGCTTTGGTTACCATACATATAAATAGACATATATAAGATTTTACGCTGTGAGTCTTACGGCTAACACCTGATTTGATCAAAATGGGGCCGCAGAAATCCACGCCTGATGATTGAAATGCGCGACCTTCCGTTATTCGTTCGGCAGGTAGGTCCGCCATCAGTTGTTGCTCTGTTTTCGGGTTACATCTAAAACATATAATACAGTATCTGAGAACCTTTTTAATTAAATTTTTACCCATAATCGGCCAGTATTTCATTCTTAATAACGCTAACAATGCCTGCGTTCCTGCATGTAAATATAAATAATGGTAGTGCCTGACAATAAGCTCACTTAGTTTATGATGTGATGGTAGTACTATGGGGTGCTGTTGGCTTTCCGATATCATTTTTCCGTTGGACAACCTACCCCCCACCCGGATTAAATCCTTAAACAAATAAGGATTTAATGACTTTAACCTACTACTATTCTTTACATTTACCCCGGCTTGTAAGGCCCTCGTCTCTTCGGGGAATGCAAAACATTGTGCACGAGATATTAATAAGTGAAGTGAATTCTCCAATTCGTAAACAGTTAGTGCTCCGCTACGCCTGGACAAAGAATTTCTGCAATTAAATATAAATCTTAAAATATAAGCTGTCACCCTTTGCAATTTGGTTAAGCAAGAGTATCTGGAAAATATTTCCCAATCCTGTTTTACGGCTGAAATTAAAGTTAGTTTTAATCTTTCTTCTGGTAGATCCAACGGCGTAACTTCACTGCTGGTAATCGGGTAATCGCCTGAAATCAACCAGGTGGGTCCATGCCACCAAATGTCAGACTTTAGTAGCTGCGACACCGTCGCGCCTCTGGATAAAACGTCCGCCGCATTATCCTCCGATCTTACGTGTTTCCATTGTGCGGGTTGACTGGACTCTTGGATTTCAGCTACCCTATTGGCCACAAATGTGTTCCACCTTGCTGGCTGTCCACGAATCCAGAATAGCGTTATCATGGAATCGCACCAGTAGGTTGTATCTATTTCATTTAAGTTCATAGCTATTTTGACATAGTTCACTAATTTTGTGAGTAAAACAGCACCACAAAGCTCCAGCTTTGGTAGTGATATGCTTTTCAACGGTGCCACCCTTGATTTTGATGTGACTAAATAAGAAGTTGTGTTTCCCGATTCATCAGTAGACACTATATATATACATGCTGCATAGGCCCTCTCCGAGGCGTCACAGAATCCATGCAGATGCAGTTTAACTTGATGTTTGCAAATTACCTTTCTCGGTATTTTTAAATTATTTAAAAGAGGTAATTCATTTATGTATGAATTCCACGCATTCATCTGTTCAGATGGAACATCTTCGTCCCACTGAATCTTAGTTTGCCACAAACTTTGCATTATCAGTTTTGCGACTAAAGTTATTGGGCCTATCAGTCCCAATGGGTCAAAGGTAGAGGCGATACATGATAACATTTGGCGTTTGCTTTTAACGCAGGCTTCTAAGGGCTCTACAATGTACTGAAAATAGTCCTGCTGATTATTCCATGACAACCCTAGAATTTTCTTTTCCTTGGGGTTATCAGTAATAATCATATCTGTATCACTCTCTGGTTTCGAACTTATAGAGGGTAAATTTGATCGCCATTTTCGTAAATTCATGCCAGCAGATGCCAAAATGCTGCTCAACTGTTGCTTAATAGTGAGACAATCTGCCTCATTTTCGTCGCCAGTTATCAAATCATCCATATAAAAGTTGTATTTGAGGATGCGACTGACCTTTCTGTATGCTTCTTGATTTTCTGTTCCTAACTGTTCCAAGCATCTGGTAGCCAGAAAGGATGATGGTCCCAAACCGTAGGTGACAGTATTGAGTTGATAGTGTCGGATTTCTTCTTCCGGAGAGTCCCTCCAGACTATGCGCTGCAAATCTCTATCCTCAGGCTGCACCAATATTTGACGATACATCTTCTCGATGTCGGCGGTTATTGCATACTGGTGCTTTCTGAAAAATAATAATTGCGCACATAAATCCTTTTGTAAAACTGGCCCTACCATGAGGGCGTCGTTTAATGATATACCGGTTGATGACTTGGCTGATCCGTCAAACACGACCCTGGTTTTGGTTGTCGTGCTAGACTCCTTCATCACTGCATGGTGTGGCAAATAATAACAAATTTTATCTTTTGGCGGTGCTTCGCACAGCGTCATATGCCCCAATTCCTGATACTCTTTCATGAATTTTTTATAATCTAGCATCAGGTCCTTATTGGCAAGAAATTTTTTTTCCATATTATAGAATCTTTTTTCAGCCACCTTTAGGGTTTCACCCATTTGATTAATATTGGGCCGCAGCGGTAATCTTACCGCAAAACGTCCTTTCTCATCTCTTTCATGCGTGCGTAAGAAGCTCTCTTCACATGCTCTTTCTTCGTGGCTTCTATGTTTTACAGGAGCTAGTTCTTCTATTTTCCAAAAGCTTTCTAATTGCTTATGCAATAAATTTAAGGATAAATTACAGGAATTTACTGGCCTTTTTGGTTTCGGAGTGGAGATAGGTCCAGCGACAAGCCATCCTAGCTCGGTCCTTTGTAGCGTGAGTCCAGCATCTCCAATTCTCATTCGATCGGTATGCAAGACTTCCCAGAACACCTCCGCTCCCAGTAGCAGATCTATCGGGCTGGTAATGTTGAAGTTCGGATCTGCTAATTGGAGACCGCTAGGGATCCCCGCGTCTTTTCTCTGAAAGGAAATTTGTGGCAGGTTACTGGTCACTTCAGGTATTATCAGGCATTCTATATTCCTTTTATATTCAGAATAGCTTGAAGTTATATTGAATTCCACTTTATATTTTATATTTAAAATCTTATTGTGGATTCCCGTAACAGGAATGTTGACCCTTTTCTCTTTTGATTTCAATTTCTTTGCAAATTCCTTACTTATAAAATTAGTTTGTGCCCCAGAATCTAATAGAGCTCTTGCTTGAATTGATTGTCCGGCATCGTCCTTTATGTTGATGATGGCAGTGGACAATAACACGAAATTTGGTTCTACCTTCGCGGCATGATTTGTTACCAAAGGCGCTTCCTTCGCGGAAGATGTTGATGCCCTTTCGTGTTTTGATTCCTCCTCTTGTTTAAAATGAAGTAACGTATTGTGATTTACGCCATCGCATTTACGGCAATTAAATTTTGATTTGCAATCCTTTAATTTATGACCGAAGTTTAAACATTTTAAACAAGCGCCTAATTTGTGTATTTTATCAATTCGTTCTTTTGGCTTCAATTCCAAAAATTTGCGGCAATAATAAATCTTATGATTATCGTTGCAATGTAAACATTTTAATTTTTGTGCAGAAAATGAAACCATAGCTTCCTTTTTATAATTATGCGGATTCGTTTTTCCCGGATTAATTCTTTTTTCGTTATTTGATGAGGCCTCTAATACTTGGGCCCTTGTATACAAACATTTAATAAATTCTTCGTAGGTAGGTAGATTATTTTTTGTTGGGTATTGTTCCCAATGAGCCCTTGTATTTGAATCTAGCTTGTTTGATAACAAATAAATCAATACTACATCCCAATTTTTCGTAGCTATATTTAATTTATTTAGCGATTTTAAATGCAACTGTGCCTCGTCCAATAGGCTTCTTATTGCGACGTGATTTTCTGCTTTTAAGTCCGGTAATTTAAACAACGCGTTTACATGATTATTTATAATTATTTTTGAGTTTTCGTATCTGTCCGTGAGCATCTCCCAGGCCATTAAATAGTTGTCAACTTGCATTGGCAATGCTGTTATAAGCTTAAGCGCTTCCCCTTTTAGACAAGAACGCAAATAATAAAATTTTTGAACGGCATCTAGGTTAGAATTACTGTCTACTAAAGATATAAACGCATCTCGGAATTCTATCCATTCGCAGTAATCACCCTTAAATTTTGGTAACTCTATTATCGGCAGTTTAATGTTGTTGTTTGTTTTGCCTGCGGAATGGTCCGAACCTAACCTCTCTTTAGCGTTGGATAAAACATCAAAATAATCGTTTTCAAAGCTCGCCCTTTCTTGATCGCCCTCATCGGGAGATAAGGCTTCTATATTACCTTGAATTTCCTCGAATTGATCCATTAAAAGCTCGAAATGTTTTATACGTAATCCTAGCTCACTTTGTGTCAACGAAATTTTGTTTAAAAATTCTCTGAATCTCGTGACTTTCCCCTTACAGATTCCCCTTTTACCGATTAGCGTTTTTAAATCCATTTTTATCAAATCAGGTACTTACAATTTACAGAGTTATCCAATTATTTTATCACAATAACCGTTTAAAACTATTAATCCTGTAATAACCACTGACAACTTCTCAATCCGTCACAACACGATCTGCGATAATCGACAAGCCGTTAAATTTCGCCCATAGAGTATTATTAGCAACAAACTGTTTTATCGGCTTCGCGGTTAATTCAAATGATTATTTCGGAGAAAGTTTCTTTTAATCCCGGAATTTATAACATTGTTGTAGTTTTTTGCGATAATCTAATTGCCGGCTGCAATGTCGTGTTATTTTTTTGTAAACTTGTTCATACCGGCTTGCAACAATTTTTTTTTTATGAGAAATGCACAATATTGATGTCATTAAATTTTTTGCTTTCTTTTTTTTTTTAGGATTTTTATGGTAAGGTGGGTAGTATGGAATGGATTGGTCACTTGCCCTTTTTATCGTGATGTCTTCTGGATGCTGGAATCTGCTTGATGGATTCTGGCTGCATTTCTGGTTCCTTCTTCAGTGCTGGTTCTTTTTTATTAATTTAATCACTCGCGTTAAACTATCCGGCTCGAAGGACCAAATGTAAAGTTTTAAGGTAAGGAACCGGTAAAATAAAGACTCATCTTCAGGACAAATTCTAAGGAACTCTTGATTTATTTGTTATCATTTCCAATTACATTTTTTATAATCGGAAGATACAAAACTACCCGAGACAGACCAAGGAGTAGTTAATTAGATGTAGTTTCAGCGAAGCGACGAAGAGGAAAGAGGTATATCCTTTTAAAAAACCGTCATTTATAGAAAATCTCCTTGGCTAGTCACAGTTTTGTACCTTCCGGACATCTGTTGATAATTTAGCTAACTAACTATGAGAGTTCTCACCTAATGTTTTTACGTGGATCTCGAGAGGTGTGAGTCCTGGCTAAATTCGATTTTTAAAGGTCTGAATTTTAGACAAGCTTTTCAAATGCCAACAACTGTGCACATACAAAAGCGACAAATCGAAAAAACAACGGCGGCGCCACACAGTAAGGATGTGTGATTTCGTCATCAGTAGCAGTCCCTTCCATCAAGCTCAAGTAACATAAAAACACTTGTAGCAACAACAAACAACAGCAAACAGGCAACTGAACACGCTCCAGCAACCAAGCAACTGGACACGCTTCAGCAAACAGGCAACTGACATCTCAGCAAACAGGAAACAGGCAACTGGACACGCTCCAGCCAATAGGCGACTGGACACGCTCCAGCCAACAGGCAACAGGCAACTGACATCACCAGCAAACAGGAAACAGGCAACTGGACACGCTCCAGCCAATAGGCGACTGGACACGCTCCAGCCAACAGGCAACAGGCAACTGGAAACAGGAATACCAACGGACAACTGAATAGCTACTATCTCGCATTCAAGAGAGACAACTCGATTTTATCGCCCAATTCAACACAGGCACCAGGTACATCTCCGACATCTCCGAATATCTTTATATACTAGCAGACACGCTGTCTCATACAGAAGAGACAAACAGCCCTACTTCTTTATACTACAGACGCACGAGAAAAGCGCAGAGTCAAAACGACGATATCTATAAGGCAAAAGATGACTCCGATCTCGACTAGTCTATCAACCTACCCAAATTACGATGATAACTTGGCAATACCCTAAAGGCATAATAAATTAGATAAATTAAATTAACTAAACTATTTAAGTAAATCTTGCATTGATGTATTCTACTTATTTCACCAATGATATAATTTCGTGATCTTTTATAATTTTTACAACAAAATTTATGTAAAATAATATTTAAGTACTCTCAAAGGTATTACTATTTTTTAAAAAAATTACAAAGAATAAAAATAACAAAGTCTACAATATTTCACACAAATTTTGAGCTTTATTGTTTATCATAATTCATAATTTAATATTTTTACAAACAACATAATTACAATACAATATAGGCAATTCATTGCCATAGAAATGATGCATCATCAAACTGATGATAATTTTCATCCTTCAAATCATGTACCATCATGTACCTATTTTTAAGCAAACCTAGTATATAACATTGTTTAAATAACTTTTAACTACCAAAAATGTCATATATAAAACAATTCCTAATTCAACTTAAACATTAAAACTTTTATCAAATCATGCATAGATACCTTTGGTAATTTTAACCATGGTCACTCAGATGTATTTTAAAATGATACTCACCATCTGACTGAACACTTAGTTGAATCTTTATATGAATACTATGTACTAATTCTTTTCAATTGTTTACGGAAGCGACTAAATGCTATTAGTCAATTAATAATTAATTGCAATAATTTTTAGAAAATAATAGATCTACTCTGGACGATCCATACCCAGTCTAGTTCCTTTTGATAATAATAAACTCCATTGGTATGTCGAGTTGATAAATGCGCTCCAGTAAACAATTGAAGATAATTTTTATTCGTTTTTCTAAAAAAGGAAAACAAAAACAATTCTTGTGTGTGCATTTAAATATAATAAAATTTAGTATCGTAAAATGATCAAATAATTGATCAACTTCTATGCACACATCACCCCGGGAACCATTTATTGGATAGCGAACAACTCAACCATAGGTCACCTTAAGTGGTTCGCTACGTTTGGTGACTTAGCAGGAGTGCCCGGGTTCATGGGGTGAGGTCTGTCTTGGCGGTGGATGGGTCTGTGTAGGTAGACCTTGTGACCTCTTTTGGAACATCGCCTTGCACTTGTCACTCCTGGACCCACTGACCCCAAGACCCACTCCTAAAACTTTATACCTTATACCTGACATATAAATTTTAAAATTACTAACGACTAGCTGGTACTCGCTGGGACTGCATGCGTTGCTATGCCATTTAATCCCATTCTTCCCGTTCACCTTCCTCCTCCCTTCCTCTCCCACGTCCCCTTCCCATCTGGCGTTTCCACTCCTCCACCTTCCCTCTCCTCACACTACTCCCCCCCTTCCCCGTCCCGCGAACCACCCTCCTGAGTTCCCCTCCCTCCTCAAATAATCACCTCCACCCTTCCGCGGATCCCCCTCCCAATATCCCCTCCCCCTCCCGAGTTCCCCTCCGATCTCCCGGGCTCCCCTCCCCCCTCCTGCATTCCATACATTCATTCCCGATACATTCAGTTTTCAATGAGCTCGAGTGCCACTTATTGCAATTTTTTTTATACAAATTTCGTGATGCCAG
The DNA here is from genome assembly GCA_917880885.1 of Limnephilus marmoratus. Classification (NCBI taxonomy): domain Eukaryota; kingdom Metazoa; phylum Arthropoda; class Insecta; order Trichoptera; family Limnephilidae; genus Limnephilus; species Limnephilus marmoratus. Next base: position 69,956,739 of record OU862906.1, read on the forward strand.
AGCTCGTGTCCTTTCCCATTCGTCCCGTTCCCCTTCCGCCACCCCTTCCTCTCCCGCGTCCCCTTCCCCTCTCGCGTTTCCACTCCGCCTTTTCCGCCTTCCCTCTCCTCACTCCCCTCGCCCGCTTCCCCTATCCCTTAAACCCCCCTCCCGTGCTCCTCTCCCCCCTCCCCCTCCCCACCCCTCCCGCGGAACCCCTTTCCTGAGTTCCTCTCCCTTGTTCCCCTCCCCTCCCCCCGTCATCCTTCACCCCTCTCCCATCCGCCACCCCCTCCCGCACTCTGTACATTCAGTCCCGGTACAATCAGTTTTCAAACAGTTCGCGTGGCTGTCATAGCCTCACTAGCACAAGACGGTTGGGAGCAATTGGGACTCTTGTGCGGTATTCACATAAAAAATATTTATTTTTAACTTCAAAAACTCATATTGTAATATTAGCGAAACTCAGTCGAAAATCTGGAGCCAGAAAAATCCGAATAAGATGTTGGCTTCTCTTTTTTTTTACATTAGCTCCACGTGGGAGGCACCGAGGAAAACAATTTCCCTAGGGGCCTATGTCATCTTTGAGGATGCTGTGTGGAGGGTTTTTTAAGGGAAAGGAAGGAGAAGAAGATATGGGAAGGAAAAAGGTATGAGGGGTGGGTAGGAATCTGGGGGTCAGTGTGGCCAGGAGTGACGAACGTATGAATCTATTCCTCACACTGCGGTGCAAGGCAAAGGCGGGTCGAGTCGATCCAGCCTGCCACGCAGTGTTTGGGCAAACGTATCCGCCACCAAGACCTAGACAAACCTAATCTCATGAACCCGGGAACCCCTGCTAAGTCACCAAACGTAGCGAACCACTTGGGGTGACCTGTGGCAGGTGTGTTGGTTGTCCAATAAATGGTTCCCGGGGCGGCGGTACCCATACCCGCCTCCCAAATTGAAATCCTTAAATCCTCTGGGACTATTTAAAAATAAGTATTTAATAGGTACCTAAGCGTTTTTTGCGAGTTTAAAAATTAAATTATGTCATCCCTAGAGTACGGCTCTGTAATAGCCGCCACTTGGCCGCCTCTTAGCAGATCACCCATACAAAACTGATTTTGCTAGGATTTATTCTAATTAATTTAACGGCGTTCTTGAAAAGAACCTAGAAAAATTGACATTTTAAAGGCCCTTTGCGGGGTCGTAGATTACAGGAAAAAAAAACATTTTGAAAGAGATATTTTCAAATAATCATAAAATGTACAACTTTTAGAAACTTTTTATATAAAAACATGTGTAGCTTCCAATTTAAAATGTTTCACAATGTCGCATCAAACTTTGCATTTATATTTGACCTTTGCGAAAAATCCAATAACATCGATAATGCACATCGTTTTCAGCCTATTAAATCGGTAGATATTTTAAATCTTTATGTAATTTTCTACAACCTTGCAATACTGAACATGAAACAATATCCAAAACCACCTGAAGTTTTTAGCCAGGCCATGACACCGTTGGCTGACGTAATTTGTATGGGAAATGTTCTAAAACCGAAGCAGGTGTTCGATTTTCAGGCTTTGCTTCAGGTGGTTATGACAACTTTTAACGGTTGTCTTGCCATATAAATAAAATATTATTTTAGAATACTGGGATGAACTAGGTAGGAACCCTGAAAATTACATAAACAGATAAATTATCCACGAAAATCATTTATAAATTATAACTAACGAACGACTGGACCAAATTGGAAAATTCTTTTTGAGTTCGTTTCGTTATAGTTAGGGCAAGGTTTGTATAAAACTACTGGTGAGCTCTGGAATTATAAAATTTGTTTAAAATGAATCGCCGAAATCTATATATGCGCATAGCTTCCGAACGAATGCACCAAATTGGATAACTCTTTCTTTGTTGTATTGGTTATTATTAAGACAAGGTTTGAATAAAATTACTAGTGAGCTCTGGCATTACGAAAGTTGTTTAAAAATGATTCGCCGAAATGTAAGTACGCTCATAACTCGCGAACGACTGCACGTAATTGGATAATTCTTTTTTTGTTGCATTCCTCATTGTTAGGACAAGGTTTGTATAAAATTACTGGTGAGCTCTGGCATTATGAAATATGTTTAAAAATTAATCGACGAAATGTAAGTCCGCGCATAACTTCCGAACGACTGCACCTAATTGGGTAATTATTTTTTTGTTGTGTTTGTTATTGTAAGGACAAGGTTTGTATAAAACTACTGATGACTCTGGCATTATGAAATCTGCATAAAAATGAATCGCCGAAATGTATGTACGCGTATAACTTCCGAAAGACTGCACCAAATTGAATAATTCTATTTTTGTTATGTTTGTTTATTGGCTGGTGAGCTCTGGCATTATGAAATTTGCATAAAAATATTTCAATAGGTGGCACGCGAGCTGTTTGAATACTAAATGTATCAACAATGAATTAATGAAGCGCGGGAGGGGGGGAAGAAAAAGCTCCACACAGGAGACCCTGAGGAAAATAATTTCCCTCAGGGTCATGTCATCTTTGGAGATGCTGGGTGGAGGGTTTTTTAAGGCAAATAAGGAGATGAGAGTTCTGGGAAGGAAAAGGGTTTAAGGGGTGGGTAGGAATCTGGGGTTCAGTGTGTCCTGGTCATCCGCCTCCAAGACCTAGACAAACCTCACCCCATGAACCCGGGCACCCCTACTAAATCACCAAACGTAGCGAACCACTTGGAGTGACCTACGGCAGAGGTGTTGGTTATCCAATAAAGGTCAATTTTGGGGATTTGTATTTCTACATAACATTATATACAACGGGTACCTGGCATGCGTTGCAAGGTCACTGTAACCTCAGGAAGAACTCAGGATGAAATCATGCAGTGCTAAACTTTTTTTTACATTAGCTCCACACAGGAGGCTCCAAGGAAAACAATTTCCCTAGGGGCCTATGTCATATTTGAGGATGCTGTGCGGAGGGTTTTTTAAGGGAAAGGAAGGAGAAGAAGATCTCTCTCTCGGGTTTCAATCCTGGGATTGGTTTGCAGCAATTTTCTTTAGTTTCCTCTTCCATTCTTCCCTGTCTTGTGCGGCTCTTTTGAGGTCTGCATATGATAAGCAGCGCACGTCCACCAGCAGGTCCTCCAGGTACTCTCGGCGTGGGCGTCCCCTAGAGTTTGTCCCCTCGGTCATACCCTCCATTATGGAATGCAAGAGGCCTTCTTGTCGTATTACATGGCCGATCCATCTTGCACGCCTTTCGGACAAGGTCCTGAGCAGGTGCCTTCCTCCTTCGATTCTTTGGAGAACCTCCTCATTTGTAATGTGGTCTCTCCAGGAAATTCCTAATAGTTTTCTATAGGACCACATCTCAAAAGCCTCTAGTCTCTGTTTATCTCTTTTGGATAAGCACCATGTTTCGCAGCCGTACATCAAGATACTCCATACATAGGTTTTGATGAGGAGTATTCTCAGCTTTAGGTCTATATTATTTGATTCAATTATTTTCGACCTTTTATTGAAAGCAAGCCTAGCCTGGTGTATACGGCTGTCGACATCGCTCTTAGACCGACCGTCCCATGTTATTTTGCTCCCGAGATAGACAAACTCCTTGGCGTTCTTTAGTGGAACTCCTGACATCTCTATTCGCATCTGATGTTGCGTTCGGCCTACAGTCAGCAGCTTTGTTTTGTCTTTATTTATCTTCATGTTATAGTTATTTTGGAGAATGCTTTGCATGGTTGTTAAGGCCTCTTGCAGTTCTTCTTCGCTTTCAGCAACCAATGCAATATCGTCAGCAAACCTTATCATATCCAAAAAGATAGAAGAAGATATGGGAAGGGAAAGGGTATGAGGGGTGGGTAGGAATCTGGGGGTCAGTGTGGCCAGGAGTAACGGACGTATGAATCTATTCCTCACACTGCGGTGCAAGGCGAAGGGTTGGGAGAATCTGGCTGGAGAGGTCGAGAACCTCCCTCAATCAGTCTCCTCTGATCCAGCCCGCCACGCAGTGGTTGGGCAAACGTATCCGCCACCAAGACCTAGACAAATACATTTTTTTTCAAGACCTAGACAAAAACATACAGTTTCTGAATACAATAATGAGCTCTGGCATTACGAAATTACGCGAAAAAGGCCCGTTCTGAATCCTAGGGGCCTATGTCATCTTTGAGGATGCTGTGCGGAGGGTTTTTTAAGGGAAAGGATGGAGAAGAAGATATGGGAAGGAAAAAGGTATGAGGGGTGGGTAGGAATCTGGGGGTCAGTGTGGCCAGGAGTGACGGACGTATGAATATATTCCTCACACTGCGGTGCAAGGCGAAGGGTTTTGAGAATCTGGCTGGAGAGGTCAGAAGCCAGAAGTTTTTTGTTGGGTTCGTTACTGTTAGGACAAGGTTGTGTATAAAACTACTGGTGAGATCTGGCATAATGAAATTTGTATAAAAATGAATTGCTGAAATGTATATATGCGGATAACTTTCGAACGAATGCACCGAATCTGAAAATTCTTTTTTTTATTGTGTTCGTTATTGTTAGGACAAGGTTTCTATAAAACTACTAGTGACCTCTGGCATTATGAAATTTGCATAAAAATCAATCGCCGAAATGTATGTACGCGTATAGCTTCCGAATAACTGCACCAAATTGAATAATTCTTTTTTTATTATGTTTGCTATTGACTGGTGAGCTCTGGCTTTATGAAATTTGCATAAAAATATTTCAATAGGTGGCACGCGAGCTGTTTGAAAACTAAATGTACCGTGAATGAATTAATGAAGCGTGGAAGGGAGGGAAGAAAACCAGGGAGGGGACCAGGGAAGGGGGAGGGGAACAAAGAATATTTTTTCTGTTTTTTTTTTCGAATAAAACTAAATTTTTGTTTCAAAAAAATTCTGAATAATAAATTTTTGTAGCGCCGTTTTGGAAAAAATTACTAAAGTCTATTAAGTACCTACCTGTGCACTTTGAAATAATGTTGTTTCTGTAATATTGTCAATGCAATAAAATATAGTTTATTAACTAAACCGTTCATCCGATTGCGATGAAATTTTTGGAAATTGATATATGCATGCCCGCGATGGTTTTTATACACAATAGTGAGCTCTGGCATCATGAAATTATGCAATGCTAAACCATTCATCCGAGTGCGATGAAACTTTGGGGATTTGATGTACGCATCCCCTCGATTCTTTCTGTATAAAACAGTGATTTCTGGCATCATGAAATTATGCATTGGTAAACCGTTTATCCGATTATGATTAAAATTTGGGATTTCATGTGCTCATGTTCGCGATGATTTCTGCATAAAATAGTAAGCTCTGGCATCATGAAATTATGCATTGCAAAACCTTTAACCGATTGCGATGAAAATTTGATATTAAACCGATTGATATTTAATTTAACACACACTCCTCCTCGCTTCATCCACGTTCACACGTCAAATCGCATAGTGTTTTAACCCGTTAGTTGCATCTGCAACGGGCCCAGCTAGTAATATATTATTATCTAACACCTGGGTCCTTTACCACAAAACGAGTGGAGCGGAGATGAGATGTGTCGTTTGAGCAATATGATTGGTCAATTTTTGCACGTCTCTGTTTCACTCTGCTCAACTTTGCTTCTATGGAAGCGCCCTCTTAGATAAGGGTACTTACGACAATTTATTGCAACCAAAGGTTCGACCAAAACCAAATGTATTTTGTATTTGAAATAAAAAAATGGTTAAAATACTGTATTTTGTATTTCAAATAGGTACACGACTTGAAAATATTTTACATTTCGTATTTTAAATACATGCGAAAAAGTATTTTGTTATTTGTATTTTAATTACAGCAAAGCATGTATTTTGCCCAGCCCTGCAGGTACTTCCAATCTCTTCACCTCCATACTACCTTCGGCCTCACAACGTTCCCCAATTGGGGACGCTATCTCACTGGCTCCGGACGGTTGGGACGGGATTGGGAGCAGTTAGTATTCATGTGAGGTACCCGCAAAAAAAGCCTAATTGAATCTGAACCTCAATGGTTAAGATTTTATACTTGGCGCCCTATCCCCACTCAAAAAGAAGATGGAGAGATTTGTAATTAATTACAAATGTTGGAGAGAGTACGCTAATATTTAACCTGTCAAGGGCCAGGGTTTTTTGGAAAAATTTTTGGAAATTACCTTAAGAACAAGAATGGAGGAAGCTATTCTGACTTTTTCCTTGGTACAGTTTCTTTATACAAAAAATTTAAAATCGCATCCAAATTATTTGAATTAATATTCTTTTTTGAAATTCCAGTCTCGCGCGCGGGCGCGTTCCTGGCCTTTGAAAAGTTAAAGCGGTAAAATTGCAGCGAAAATTGTGAAAATGTTTAATAAAGCACGACTCGTTTGAAGTAGGCCAAAAATCTCTTGGGGGCTATCTAAATCAGCATTTAAAGAAAGACTGTGAATTTTTTCATACATCTAACTTGTAAAATATCGGAATCAGACGTGAAAATAGTGATTTTCGGTGCATACTTTGTGATTTTTTTCTATGGAGGGAATTTCTTATAATTTGCGTTTCGGCATGGGGAATGTATAGACATTATCTTCAAAAGTAACTAATATTTTTTTACGGGCTTAAAAACTACAAATGTTTATGAAGGATATGTAAGAAATCGGTAGAAATTCGGGTAGCGGCGGTTACCCGAATTATAGTCCTAAGTAAATTTATGGTTTTGTAAGGCGTCCTTGAGTTATGTATTATAAAAATGGCGCTATTTTAATTTACATCATGATGAAATTTGTAATAACTTGTGCAGACTTTTGAAAAATCGCGGGATATTCTTTAAAATCACGGGATATTCTTTAAAATTTATTGAAGTGAAAACTTCTTTAGCACCATTGTGATTTGACACTAAAAAGACACAGATACATTTATCTATAGGATTTAGCCTGCGAGAGAATGAGATAGCAATAAAATATTTATTTAATTTCGCGGGTATTCGGTTCCAATATGACACGATAAACCCACAGTTCTACGTTTCCTTTAGTGTAGTGGTATAAAGCGCCTGACGAACCTCTGCAAATATTAGGCGGACCAAGGATCGAATGCTACGAAATCCCAAAATAAAAATATAATATTTTTGTGTAATCAATATCCAATCTCCAAACCACTCCAAAATGAACAGGCAAAAGAAAACATTAAATAAAGTGACACCTAGCGACTCCGAAGAATAAAACACAAATACTAATAAGATGACCAAATGTATAGAAAAAGGTGCACTGGAATTCAACGATAAAAATATGGAAAAAATCATCCTTCACATTGATAAAAAAAAGTGCTTCGTGGTCTCCCCACTCTTGTCTACTAAAGTTTTCTGAAGGCTTCGGTTCAGTTTCGCCCAGTTTGAGTGTTCTGTTGGTGACCCTTTTATAAATCCGATAGTAACTGGTTCCAAAAATAGCCGGTTCCTCGGATCCACTCCGACCCAGTTACAGCTTTTCACCGGGACAAAGTAACCGTAAAGTAATTCATAACTGCCAGTTACAATAATAATCACATTATCGACAATCTCTCCATATCCGGAGAGATTCACGAAATTACAAATTCAATAGTACTTACTCCTGCCAGCCGATGCTCCTCACGCTAGCTGTTAACGTAAGTGGCGCCTTCTTTTGGCATTCCTTTAATTCGGTTCTATTACAAAGGTAGATTTGTTACAAACTCCACGTACGAAAACGGTTTTGCGTAAGGCGCGGCGTCAGAGTTGTATTCTTAGACAAATTCTGAAATTTTAATCTTACGGTCGCTAGGCTATTAATACTATTTGATATTGGTATTTGTTCATGTCACAAATAAAAATTTTAAGTATTATTTTCTGTAACTTTTTATGAAACTGGGTAAATTTGACTAATGCTTTCCTTGTTTATTTAGTTACATTATTCACAGCAAGTCCATTGCTTCAGGCGCGAGTGCAATACTCCCTTCCACCACATTCATATCCATATCACATCAACCCTTTTACTACACAACTAGCCTTATAGCATTTACTATTGCCTATAAATATATAAATACGTCCTATACGTTGAACTTTCGTTGTACCCAACTCACTCACACAAACCTACACACATACAAATATAACACTCCCCCCAGAGCACTAATTTTAAAGCGAAAACTCAACAAGAAAGCTCACAAAACAAAAGCTCAAAATACAATTTAACAGTAATCTTTACAAACCTTTCATCTCCGTCTTTCTTCCAGATTTAGAAAAGTGTAGCAATACGTGTATTGTGTTTGCTCTAATTGGTATTTTGGGTCGGTGAATCCATCCTATTCCCGGTGGAGACATCATCTGCAATGCGCGCACCCCTTTGCAAAAGAGACGCCGCCTTACAAAAGAAGGAGAAAAAGCTCTCGAGTAAAATCGATGCGGGAAAAGGTCGGCAATAAAGCGAGCGGTCTCGCTCTGCGCCGGTGCAGGCGCACCGAGAAAGCACCGACGAATATTATTTTTGCACTCGTGACGGCGATAAAAACAGAGTTTAAAATAAAATGTTTGTTTTATAAATTTCACACGTTTATATTCGAATTTTCTCAGGCAAATTTAACGCCGTTTCAATGTTTGTTTCTAACATTACTTGAATCAATAAACTGTTTTTAAATAAATAATTACTCATTAACGCACTTGGCAATGTGATATTCAGTATTATTAACTGATTAACATAATATAGTGACCTAACAAATTCTGAATATTCAAAATGTTGTATTGTGTGTATTATTAATCGGTACCGCGGTGACATTGGAAAATAATGCCATTGGCGTGCACTTAAAAAATCGGTTCCCGGGCATTTAAAATTAAAAGCAGAGATTTCAGTGCTTGCACTGATTTTTACTTAGGATGATAAATAAATGCTCAGATGAACTTTGAAAGAGCGATGTAAAACGGAACTGCTTAAAATCCAACTTAGTTATAAAAAATCATTTTGATGCAAGAATTATTGAAATTTTTAAGACATTTTTGTGAAGTCGCGTCATTTTTATAACATTGTTAATATTGTTTGTAGATGAATGCATAAAACATCAGCAAGAAAATTATCGTTATCTTTATCCAGAGCTTCGCCCTAAATTTATATTGATAAATGATATATGACATATTTAATAACAATAACATCTGTCTTATATTTTTTTACATCTTTTTTGACAGATAAAAGGATAGTTCAAAGCCACATTGCTCTTGACGGTTTTGACGATGAGAGCTAAAAATAAGAGAGGACAAAGAAATTCAGACAGATAGGTTTGTGCAAATTTCATGACACTAGAGATCATCATTCGAAGTTATTCGTGTCTCCTCACTGCTGGATAATGAATTGCCTACCTAACATGTACACAAGTGGCAGTCCGTGAGTTTTCAGTGAGCTACAGTGCTAAGATTGAAAAATCCGACGTTACTGATGTTGTTGTAGATGAAAATGAATTTAATTTTCATAATACTGAAATTTTGAAAAAAAAAAACAAAATCCATTTTCAGCTACAACAACATCAATAATTTCGTATTTTTCAATCTTAGCACTCTTAACTCACTGAAAATTCACGGACCGCCACTGGTACATACCAATGTGTGTTTACTTTTATGTAATTATACAATATGTTTTTTATTTACTCTGACTATAATTTGTACATTTTTTATAACTACATTATCGTTTAATACAGCTGTGTGTTTCCTTTTGTTACGCCTTCGATGTGCAAATTTCTTTAATTTCATGTAATTATGATGGCGTTGTTGCTTCGGAATAATGCTTGATTTGTTTCTCTCATTGTATGTAAATGATATTTAGATACATTGAACATTTTTTTATGAACGGTTACATAATACTGGGTACTTTGAATATGTGTATTATTTTGTAATAAATATTCAACACTGATATTTTCCAGATGGTTGAAAAATGCCTAATATTACAATTCAATTTTTTTTATCACTCTGCTCTGATGAGAAATTATGAATTGTGTTCAATGGAAACATTGGTTGATTTAACTTGACAACAAAATAATAATATTAACTAGATAAAAAGCAAAAACTCCATTTATTCCCTCATTTAATTCTCAAAAGGGCTGCTGTTGTTGTAGTGGTACCACTGGGGAGGGACCGATAGAATATACTATGAGCGCGTCTGTTTGCCTGGCCCTGAAGTAAGGTAGTTTTATCTTACTTCAAGTGAAATGGATATTTCTAAAACAGAATGATCTCGTGTGAATTGATAACAAAAGCAAATTTCAATTCGGTATGGAGATATTCAATTCAATTCAATTCGGTATAGAGATATTCAATTCGGTAGCTGGAGTACACCAGTGGTATATACACTGCGCACCAAACTAAATATATAAATGTGCTGGAACAAATTCTCCACTGTCCACTCTTCACTCTTCACTGGAACAAATCCTGGATAAACCTGCTAAGTCACCAAACGCGGCGAACAATCAGGGGCGACGTATGGCAGAGGTGTTGGTCATCCAACAAAGACAGCCGGCGTAGTCCCGCGGAATGCTCTTGACTTGCAATCTGAAGGTCCCGGGATCGAATCCCGGCGTGGCAAATTAATTTTATTTGATTAATTTGTGTTATTTCACAGTTTATTAATTTAAAATAATATATAGTATATTTGCGGCACGTTCCAGAGTGAAAGATACCCTCAGTATCGCCCTGGTGTAAGTCCACCATTCAGAATTGAAATGTTGATTGAAATCGCTTTAGCCATGTTTGGTGACCAGATCTGAATAGCCAGGTACTTCCCCACCTTCCTCTTCCCTATCTCCTTCCCCTCTCCACTACCTTCAGCCTCACAACATACCCCAATTGGGGATGCCATAGCCTCACTGGCTCCGGACAGGAGCAGTTGGGACTCTTGTACGGTATTCATATAAATAAATAAAAATTATGTGAAGTAAAAAGGATTTAACACGTGTCATGGATTTATTATTCGATAGATTAATATATTTACGTGTGGGAGTCTGTAAACATCTTGCGGTACGCCTCTGGGTCAACAAAAATAAGAGCTTCCACAGTTGGCTGTAAAATTATTAGTCATAATATATCGTAATATTTCGGAATTGAATCTTTATTGGGAATGAAGCCGTTTCAAAAAGACCTTTATTATTATTTTACATAGCGTATTGTTCTCAACATGATTCATGAAAAAATTTGCATTAAATTTAAAACGTTTGAAAATCGTGATGTGGCGAATGGCGGCTGGTCTTCGAGCTGAGGCGGCAGCCACACTGATGTAATACAAATTTTGAGATTTGTGTCAAAAACGTTTAAAATTTATTGATGACTTCCTAATCGTATTTATAAAGTACCGCCAGATACCACTTTCACTGTGGGAGAGGAGAATTGATGATATTAATTTTCTGATATTTTATCGAAGGATTATATTCAGGGTGGCGGGGTGTAAAATGCATTAACTTTCGTAGGTGATTCTACATGACGGTAGATGAACAACTTTTTCCGAAATTCATTCTTTATCCCATACAAAAAGACGTAGGTACCTACTTTATATTTTTTTCTTATAATATCATGTAGAATCACTCCCCCCCAAAATTAATGCACTTTACCCCCGGACACCCTGTATAATAACTAGCGAGGTCCCGAAATGCGTTGCAATGTCACTTAAGAGGCTAGACTTTAAACCAAACGCGGAACGTTTAGGTATTTCATTATTTCCACTCTGTCCTGCTCAAAAAAGGTCACCCGTAAAATGTGCGAACATTTTTCAACTGCAAAAACATACCAACATACCTTCTAAAAGACAATATAATAAAAAAGTAGTCGTTTCGTGAAATTTTCGATGTAGAAAAGTGTTTTCTCCCGGGCGTCCTTTTTGTATGGGCCGAAGAAGAGAGTCTATCATCTTAATTTTTTTTTTTTTTTTAATTTCATAAAAATTTGATTAGTTACAGATATTTGTTTTTTTTTTGGCTACCATACTAGGCTAATGCCCGTATTGTGGTAGTCGTACATTTAATATTTTAAATACGATTTAATAAATGCTATTTTATTAAAACAGATGATTAAACATATTAAATAAAAATGAAGAAATACTTGAAAGTAAGTAAAAAATGAAAAGAAAAAAAATCATATTTTAAAGAAAAGTAAAAATAAAAATTCAAATTAATGATATGTTTTCTCCCTGCGTGTCCTTTCCAATTTGTCCCGTTCCCTTTCCGCCTTCTCTTCACCTTCCGCGTTCCCCCTCCCCTTTTCCATCCAACCCGTCTTGCGAACCTCTCGCTTTTCAATTTCCCCGCCTTCCCCCATCCCTCGATTTCCCTCCCTCGAATATCCCCTCCCTTCTTTCCCCTCCGACCCTCACGGATTCAAACCTTCGCTGACATGCACACAACAACATTTTTCTATAGGTAAAATAATTTCCTTACATGTTTTTTCCCTATTTACATGTAAAAAATATTTGATGGTTTATTTACCTGGTCTTCAAGTTAATCCTTGAAAAATAGTTTTAGGTTGCAGGTGAATTCTCCAGTTATCTTAATATATACAAATGAATGTTTTTTGTTTGTCTTTGGTGATTTATTATGCGCGATGGTTTCTATACATAATAATGGTTTCTATACTGTAGCGTTATGAAATTATTTCCTACTAGCTGGTACCCGGCATGCGTTGCTATGCCATTTAATAAAGAAAATGTTTCTCCCTGCGTGTCCTTTTCCATTCGTCCCGTTCCCCTTCCGCCTCCCGTCCCTATCCCACGTCCCCTTTCCTTCTCGCTTTCCCACTCCACCTCCTCCACCTTCCCTCTCCCCATTCCACTCCCCCCTTCCCCCCTTCCCCCACGAGTTCCCCTACCCTCTACCTGAGGTTCCCTCCCCCCTCCGCCCTTCCGCATTCCATACATTCATTCCCGGTCCATTCAGTTTTCAAACAGCTCGCGTGCCACCTATTGCAATTTTTTTATACAAATTTCATAATGCCAGAGCTCACCAGCAGTTTTACACAAACCTTGTCCTGATAATAACGAACACAGAAAAAAATGAATTATCGAATTTGGTGTAGTCGTTTGGAAGTTATGCGCGTACATACATTTCGGCGATTCATTTTTATTTATATAGATAGAAGATAGATACTATTCATCCTGCTACTACGAAACTTTGGCGAGTTGTTGTGTACTTGCCCGCGAAGGTTTCTATATATGTATATACTGGTGATCTCTGGCGGTATGAAATTTGTATTAAAATTTTACAATAGGTGTCGCTTAGAGCTTTGAAAATTTGTTTTTTCGTATAATTTAGCAGCAGGGAGGGAAGGCGGGGGCAGTGAAATTTGGGAGGAGCGGAGGGGAATGGAGAGGGGGTGCCGGAGGGGATCGGGGAAGGCATAGGAAAAAACACGCATTGACATACACACACACAATTCCTTTATTAAGTGGCATTGCAACGCATGCCGGGAACTCACTGGTGATTAATAAAATAATCCCAGAATGGCGGAAGTAGGTCCGCCTGGATATTTACTGGATCGTGTTCCTAAACAAGGGGGCCAAATTTTTTTTCATCAGCTGTTTACAGTCAACCGATGAAGGAGAAAGTGCGGTTAAGTAAACAGAACATTAGTAAAAAGGAATTGAGCATTTTATGGCTGTGAACGGGGAATAATCGGAACTTTTCGCTAACTGTCTGATATTGACTGACATGTTTTTTTTTTGTGAAATCCGCCCTTAACTACAAAATATCAATTTATTGCTAAATAATTTTAAAAAAAATCTAGTTTTTTGGTAACCGAAAATTTTTCTCATTTATTATTTGTCATTTTAATTTATAAAAAAAACAAGTAAAAATTTTGCTGTTTCAAAATTATAATACATAATGTTTTCAAGATTATTTATCCTTTTATTTCAACGTTTACAAATCTTTTCAAATAATCGTTCAGCATGCACAGCGAAATGAGAATAAGAAAAAAATATTTTAAAAAAACACCTTTACGCCAACGAGTACAAAACACACATTTTGACAATGCCATAAAAGAACAATCAAACAATGAACTCGTTCCTTCTTACAACGTGCATCGCATTTACCTGGGAAAACGCGATAATTTCAGTTGTTGCCTCGTACACACGAGGACACCGGCCGACTTCAGTCGATTGAAATATTCCGCTCGGAACGGTTGTGTTGGGCTGTTGAACATTTGTTCCACAGTCTTTGTTCATCTCTCGCCGAAAAGCTTTTACGAACATTCGGATATCTTCGATATATCTAAAAATAATAATTGTACCATCCTTTTAGTTTGTGTATAATGTTGATTTAATTGTTCTTGCATTGGATCCAATTGTGTGAAAAGTGACAGAGGTTGTACAGAAAAGCCGGAGAGTGGTGAGTACCTTCTTCATGATTATATCTTCGCGGATTGTATAATGTGGATCTGCTAGTTGCTTTCCGTTAGATCGTGAGTCATGGATATTGAAGCTGGAAGGATATATCATTGCTGGTGTAACAGGCTATTCGTTATATTGCTCATTTACAATATCTTTCTTCAGATCTTGAATAAGAAGGGTATGTCAAAACGCAACGAATTGTAATAAATTGCAATTTGGTCAAAGCCTTCTTGCTTGAATAGAATAATGAACCAACGAAAACTCTAACAGAAGGATATAATAACACACATACACACATGATTATCATACAAAAATAGGTATCTTCTACTTATTTTGATAAACAATTTCGTTAGATTTGTTGCGGGAGTTTTGCAGGATATCAATTATCAGATATTTTAATGAGATAACTGATAGAATATTTCATATTATCATATTGTTAGTAATATTTTTTAGCATTTTCTAATCTGTTATATATACCTAACTGAAAATGGACAATAAATTACACATTTTAATTCCACGTGTAAAAAGCTTTTTGAAGCACGTTTGAATCCTTGCATTCCTGATTTTTTTTTATATTGAATATGTCACGTCAAAGTACATTGGAGTTTCCTTTACAAGTTGCTAAAAAACTTCATTTGTGAATGAGACTATAAACAAAGAACCCCCAGAAACCATAACGGTGTTTTCTTTCTACAAAAATAATCGTTCCAACAAACTTTGTCACATTTTCCTGGTTGTAGTGTTGTGCATTGTCATCTTAGCGGTTTTGTTGTCATTTTCCTCTATACTCTGTCTCTGTAGTAAACTTACATCTTCAGTATTTTCTCTAGGCATTCGTCGGCCAAGCGCAGGGAATTAGGGAAATATTTTCCAAAAGCTTCGATGCCGAAGTTATCCGAAAGCTTTCGGTCATTTCCGCCGCACGAGGTCTGCTCGCCGTCCGTGGGCGTGGGAGATGGGAGATATAGACTAGGAAATGGGAATGGGACTATGGACTACGACTACTGACTGCTGAATGACTGCATTTTAAATTCCCTGATGTACACTTTTCCTTTACTAGATTAATCGCTCTAAATGTCCGTAAATACTTAGAAAAGTTTTAACTATGGGGAAATTGTAATTTGCTACCCTCGCAGAGAAATAAATCGCTGTTGCATCAGTTTCAAGTAATATAATTAGGAATGTACGGTGTGCTTCAGCATGCATATACGTATATGATACATTACATAACTATATACAGGAATACAGGTATACCCGAAGGATCATAACTCATAACCAGAGATTCCTGAGCATATTTGGAGTGAAAAAATGTATTCGTCATTTAGGTAGCTGTCCGGTGATATTTTTTTCAATTAAAAATAATTATAAATATTTTTCCATCACACGTCGCAACTAAGTAGTCGGGTATAGCCTAGCGGGTCACGATAAGCACTCCGTCTCGTTCTAGCAGCACGGTAACACACGAAACAGCACGCGTATCACGTATCACGTATCACGTGGAGTGTGATCAGTGGCGACGTGCCATTGAAAAAATATACAAATATATTTTTTTTTTAATAGAAAAAAATATCATCGGACAGCAAAATGAAACTTACTTTTGAATTGCAAATATGCTTTGGAATCGTTGGTTAAAATCCTTCGTGTGCTTGCTGTTACACCCTGCACGTACACCCGCATACCTTCCATAACGTATGTAATTTGCAATATTTTTTATCCTCAAATACAATATAATGGTAGATATGTTTTATCGTCTCTAAAGGTCACAATCTTCCGAACAAACCATGAGGTCTGACTTTGTGCTAATTTGTCTTTTATTTGACCGAATTCTCATTGAATATTACCATTGTAATAAGGATTTTTAAGATGTATTGTGGAAATTAACGAAAATAAAAGCTAGCTATTATATTTTTTACTAAATTAAAACATGTAAATTTATTCAGATAGTAAAAGACAATCATAGACATCCAAATGGATAGACCAGAAGATACAGGTGAGGGGTAAAACCAAACTATGGGGGGGCGAAGAGGGGAAGAAGACTGTGATTAGTTGAAAAATCAATCTGACAGTATATAGGCATCTCGCATTATAATATCACCATTTAGTTCTTAAAACCAAAATCTGCTTTGAATGAATAGACCTTTTTACATGGGAGCGCGAATTGCTTGCCACGATAATAAAATATTTGCGTAGGCCAAATGTACACCCCAAAAAGATTCGCTCGTTTTCACATAGCAATATTTTGTTGCCGTGTTTAGTTAAGACACTTTTACAAATGTTTCATAATTTACTTACCCCTGTAACCAGCGACGAGCACACTAAGGAACCGCCCACATTCGCTATGTGCACATTGATATGTAGGTATGTTGTATAGCACAAGCTACTGTTTTGGCGTGTTATTTTTTCGTTAAATGTATAGATGTTAGCTTCGCGCTGCTCACGGCAAGAATGATGACGTCACACATTTTAGATTCAAGCGATTCTCTATCCCCTCCACATGGGGCGAACTGGCGCCAAGGAGGAGCTCCAGCCGGTTCCATGGCGAGGGGGAAATAATACGTTTTTATCACTTAGGGCAGGTCCAGATATATTCATATGTCCGTGAAGACAATTCATTTTTAGTTACCTTGAAATTTGACAGATGATCGCTTTATCTAATCTTCGGAAGATATTATGTGAACTGATTGTTTTAACTTGTATTATCATGTTGTTTTTTTTTTTTAATTAAGTATTAATATGATAATTCACTCACAATATAGAAGTCAAAAACTAGCTGCCTTACGTGTAGGTACGTGTATACGTGGTGTAAATTTTATACAATTGATAAAAAATTGTTAATGTAAAAACACTACTAATATAAATGACATTTTAGCCATCAAAATGGAAATATATACTCGTACATTGTTAACACAGCCAAAGAGAATTGTTTATCTGTTGTATAACTTGAATGCTGCTGTGCTCGAGGGGTAAGGCTCTTTACTCACAATCCGAAGTTCACGGGATCGAATCCCGGCGTGCGCAAATAAATTTTATGTGTTTAATTTGTGTTATTTCACAATTAATTCATTTAAAAATAATCTATAGTATGTTTGCGGCACGTTCCAGAGTGGAAGATACTCTTAAGTGTCGCCCTGGTGTAAGACCACCATTCAGAATTGAAATGCATGAAATGGCTTTAGCCGTGTTTGGTGACCAGATATGATTAGCTAGGTACTTCCCTATCTTCCTCTACCCCATCTCCTTCCCCTCAAAATGTTTGTAAATATTTAAGCATCATGACTGAGTTATGTACTAAAATTTAAATGAAAAGAAAAAAAAATTAAAAACCAAAAAGATTTTTCTCATCAAATATCGCAGTATTTGTCTTTCAGTTGTAAATACAAATAGAGTTTTAGAAACTAGATAAAATTGAATGTTATAATTTGGTATTTGAAATAAGCTTTAATATGTGTAAATTGGAATATTTTAATTTAAATCATATGATAAAAGTTGAAAAAAATACCACGTATATTTTTACTCCAAATGCCGAAAAGTTTTAAATATCACGAGATTTATGTAGAAAACACATTCATCATCAGTGATCTCATTTGTATAGCATTCAGACTAATTTAAACCTACGCCAGTTCGATGCCTACAAGCACTTCATTGTGGACTGCTAGCTTCGCTGCTTTTGACAATTACAATGGTTAAAAACATAATGTTTTGAATGTAATGTTATTGAGAAGTTTATTGCACAATGTTTGTAAAAACATCAAGTTTGTTTACATGAAAACGTGGCTCATCAATCTTCTGCGTAACATTTGATGCTTGAGATATCGCTACAGCTGGGCAGCGACATTGGGACATCTTGAAAATAACAACTCTATGAGAGATATTGGCTTTTGTGTGTTTAGTATGATATTTAGTATCTCTAAACTGTCTGGTCTGCAGCAACGTTATATTACGTATCTTTTTTTGTTTAATAATAAACAAAATAATCCTACTTTATTCTACGTTGAATAGGGAATACAGAATACAGCGCACTTGAGGTTATTTTTTTTTAAAGTGATATATATATTTGATGTTCCAAAAATGCAAAAATCCATGCCAAAAACATTCTGGTTTATCACCTCAAAAAATACACAAGGCAAACACCTCACACACTCATAAAACCAGAGACATTCAAACAAAATTTTATAATAACAAAGTGTAATTCTACCTTTGGACAAAGAAGCTCTGAATTTTTGCACTAAAGAAATATATAGAACAAACTCCCGCACAATATCAAACAAATTAAATAAATAAATAACTACATTACGGACATTAAATCTTGGCATAAGGAACTATCGAAAAAATAACTTAACAATATATTAAAAACATCATCATAGAAGTTTCTGAAAAACTTTACCCAAACCATGAAATTGTACCATAGAAGTCGCTGAAAACTTATCCAAAACATTGTCCCCCTCAGCACAGGATTTCCTATTGACTAAGACTACGAATATAATTTACATCTATTTTATTTACTTACTAGCTGACCCGGCCAACGTGGTTCGGCCATATAAATTATTTCTAGTGAATGTTTTGGTTGTTAAAAAAAATAACGAATGTATTGTAAGTGTGTGGGTATGGGATCTGTGGCAGAAATAGGAATGGAGCGCTGTAGACGACGACCGCCAATGAGGCGGATGTAGCGCCATATGTCATTCAACAACATAAATAAATCCGTTCTGTTTGAAATACGAACGACGCAACGGTTAAATTTGTTAATACCAAAATGCTAAAATCGCTATTAAAAAATGGGAGGGTGGGGGTAGGGGGGTGAAAATTTATGGGGTTTTAGAGGTAATTTTTGATTCCAAATAAAATATAAAATAACAAAAAAAAATTGTCAAAAAATAGAAAAAAAATTCTGTATAGGGACACCCTAATCACCTAGCGGTATGAAATATACTTTACGACCTATTCTCATACCTACCAAATATACACAAAAAAAATCATAAAAATCGGTTGAGCTGTTTCGGAGGAGTGCGACCGC
Source organism: Limnephilus marmoratus (assembly GCA_917880885.1). Lineage (NCBI taxonomy): Eukaryota > Metazoa > Arthropoda > Insecta > Trichoptera > Limnephilidae > Limnephilus > Limnephilus marmoratus. The sequence continues at coordinate 69,976,057 of OU862906.1, forward strand.
AAACACAGTGGCACGAGATTTTTTATATATTTTGATGTATATTTAAAAGGTAGCTTCTATAAATTTAAAAATTACAATATAGTAACTAAGTTTAAAAAATATATATGTATATATACAAATTTACAAACCATAAATTTTTTATTATTATTATGTTGGTATGTACGTAAATACATCAAAAGTTGTTGAGTTTCCTTCGCTAGTAACATATTTCTGAATTCATAAAATTTTATGAAAAATGGGATATTCACAACTCAAACAACTTCGACCATTACCCACAATTGAGGGATGGTTCGAGTTTGTTGAACTTTCTGAAAGACCAACAACCCGCCGGCTATTATGCATTACGTTGTTTTAGGAAGAATATAATTTTAAATAACCGAGGACAGCGACTACAGCAACGTAGACATGCGAAATTCAAAATTTTGATAAAACATTCCTCAAAAAGGCTCAAAGAATTTTATAATAGTTATGTAAAAGAGTTTATTTTTAAATACTATTTTAACGTTGTTCTATTTTTGACTTTTCTAATAATTTTCAACAATCTAATGTTTGTTTCCGTTTGTCAATGGTTAAAGCATATTTTTATCACCAGGCACAAAAACTGCCATGGAAAACCTGGAATTATCAAAGAGTAAGACTTTGATGATTTAGATGCAAGCCTCCATTAATTTTGAAAGTTCACCACATTTAGTTTCACATGTTCTGTGAACAATATCCTCCGGCTTACAAAATTAAAGCTTTTAGTATTATTATTATTCTTTATAAAACCCTTTCGGAGGGAGGGGGTGTGTTTGCTGAGTGGTTCGTGAGTGACATCTGTCGGAAAAGTGTATTTTCCAGCCTATTGGCTTGCTCAATTTTAGGCTGTGTCAATCAATAAAATCTATTGCGAGCCTCAAATTTTTCATTAATAACACGCAGGACAAAGCTATTTTAGTAAAGCTATTAAAAATAGAATCTATCTGATTTACCTCGATAAATAAAACTCCATCAATGTGTGCTTCTGTAAGTAAAGGGTGCCTATTATTGATGTGGACAAGAGATATACTAAAAGGTCACTCCCACCCTGTCCGTTTTTTTACGAAGTAAATGTGGATTATCAACAGCAATATTTCACTGTTCAAAACACATCGTTGTAGGGAGGCCATATTTTCAACGCGTTATTATCCGTGTCATTAGTAGAATTTACGGTAATGGCTAACGTAATATGTAGTGTCCTTGAAGACATCACACCACCCACTTGCCACCCTTTCTTAGTCACGTATCCCAAAATACTGTGTGTTTCTCTATTGTGTATTCGGTAGCTTTTAGAGTGCGTATAATACCAGATTCTGAGTTGATTACGGTGAGATCTTTTAAGATTGGCAAAGCCCTTCATTTCTTCCTAAACCCCTGCTCACAACATCGTCCAATCTGATGACGATGTAGTTATCTTTCTGTGTTGGCTCTACGACATGCGACGGTATAGCCAATGTATCTCTTGTGAGATAGGACACAAATAAAAAAAAACATGTGTTTTCAATAAACCATGCAATAATATATAAACTATAAACGATTTTCATGGAAAAACAAAAAAAAAGAGATACGTTTTTAGATTTTTAGAGTATTTTCGTTATTTGTTTTGGGGGTGTTATGCCGTGTTGCGCTACTTCCTTCTTTAGCCAAAGTTTCGGACAGATTTACAGTGTTCATCATCTGGGCAGATGTGAATATGGCAGATCAATCTGCCCTATTGATGGATACTATAACACTGTCCTAAACGTTGGCTAATAGGGAGGTAGCGCAACACGGCAAAACACCCCAAAACAAATAACGAAAATTAAAAGAAGAGATTACATCTCACGATTTGCAGAACGTACATGTTTTGAATGGTTCCATGCCAACACGGAATGACACCAACTCAGAAACACCGCAGAAAGGTCATTAAAAGCTATGAAAAAATAATTTTGAAATAGCCGGTAACCCTAACCTAACTTAACCTATTTAACCATTTTTTAAATATTTTTTGTATCATCACTCTTAATGACCTTTCTGAGTTGGTTTCATTCTGAGTTGTCCGGTTACCATTTTGAATACATTTTTAATATTTGTGACTATGATTACGGCAACGAATTTCAAGTTTAGTTTTTTCCTGAAAAAAACTGTGCGATGCTTTTAACTCATTTTAAAGCCTCATCATAATATCCACATTTTTACAGAATTCCGAATATTTCACACATTTTATTATCAGTTTTGACGATCTACCTACATCTATCTATCTACAAGACGAAAATACGGTTTATTACCATCTCGTGGTATATACTCGTACGTTTATTACAAAAAATGTATAAATTTATACCTTCTATCTGATTTTTTCAGTACTTACTCGCGTCAATATCGGAAGTGAATTTATTTCGTTAATAAACGCGAAGTAGCCTCCTGTACCTTTTTACCAAGTATTATTATTTAAATGCGACATATAAAGCATCGGGGGTTTCATTCTAAGCCGTAAGACCCTAACAAATAATGGTTTTCCGATAATACTTTGAAGGAACAAGGTCTCCTTCGGCTTAGGCATCCGAGAAAATGAATTTCTTTTCCATTTTATTGCTTCCGTTGTTTGCAGATAATCCTCGCATCCTTCAAGAGGGTTTTTAAGCTAAGGGGATGAATCCCATCAACGCGACACGATCCTTGAGGGATGTGTTATAAAATTTGCTCTATTGTATGTCCTATTTCCTGAAATTTCAAATTGTGTAACACTGATTAAGCCACGAAAGACGACTTCATCCTAATTATCTGGCATGGTTGTTTTATCTTCTGTTTGCTTATACATATTTTCTTCTGATATTTTGTTTTGTTCTCTTCTGGTCATGTATTATTTTCTGCCATTTCTTGTTTGCTCTTCCGCTGGCTTATATTAAGTATTTGATATTTTCTTGTATTATTTTCTGCTTTATTATATTCTCTTATGTCATTTTCTTGTTTCATGTTCTGCTTGCTTATATTCTCTTCCGCGCTTTGCTTCTGCTTGCTTATTTTTTATTCTCTTCTGCTGCTTTTTGTATTCTCTTCGGCTTTCTCTTTCACTGGCTTGTGTTCACTTCTGTTATTTTCTTTTCTGCTCTTTTATTTTATCTCTATTTTATCTTTAATTCCCACTATATTATTGACCCGTTAAGTGCCTTCTTTACATTATGTATATTAACAAAGATTATTTTTTAAATTTGGAATGATGAACAATTTGTGAAAACTCAGTGTAATAAATAAATCTTGTTTAAATACTTTTTATTTAGTTTGTGTTACAGTATGAACATGAGGGTTAAGCGCGATGATATGTGACAAGTCACGTACTCGATAATTTACTTTAAAATACAGACTCAATACTCAACCGTTCGCTGTTAGAATCAAGCTTAAGAGTATTGTTTACACGAATACTTAATGAAAAGCACTTTCCTGTTCTGGTAAAGATTTTACTCGTGTAAATATTGAATACCTGTTGCAAAGTACGTCTTTGTCGTGATCTTTTTGTCTGAAGACCGCACATTATTTCATCATAATATTATCAAGACGTACTCGTACATATTTCTGAATCGTTGCGCTGCACTGATTGCACTGCTATGCCGGGCTGCTGCCTGTTTACATAAACGATGTAGGGCATAGACATCCAAATTCAATAGACCAGAAATAACAGGTGAGGGGAAAAATCAACTATGGCGGTACGAAGAGGGGAAGATGACTGTCATTGGTTGAAAAATTAATCTGACAGTATATAGGCATCTCGCATTATAATATCATCATTTAGTTCTTAAAAGCAAAATCTGCTTTGAATGAATAGACCTTTTTACATGGGAGCGCGAATTGCTTGCCACGATAATAAAATATTTGCGTAGGCCAAATGTACACCCCAAAAAGATTCGCCCGTTTTCACATAGCAATATTTTTTTGCCGTGTTTAGTTAAGACACTTTTACAAATGTTTCATAATTTACTTACCCCTGTAACCAGCGACGAGCACACTAAGGAACCGCCCACATTTATGTGCACACTGATATGTAGGTATGTTGTATAGCACAAGCTACTGTTTTGGCGTGTTATTTTTTCGTTAAATGTATAGATGTTAGCTTCGCGCTGCCCACGGCAAGAATGATGACGTCACACATTTTAGATTCAAGCGATTCTCTATCCCCTCCACATGGGGCGAACTGGCGCCAAGGAGGAGCTCCAGCCGGTTCCATGGCGAGGGGGAAATAATACGTTTTTATCACTTAGGGCAGGTCCAGATATATTCATATGTCCGTGATGTAGGGTTATTTTATCATGCAAAATCATCTGCAAACTCTAGACCCTTTCATTCGCGGTAGTAAAGGAAATTTGTCTTCATAATAACAACAAAGAAAAAACACGAAGTAATAACAATGTATACGTAATTTATTCTATCAATTTTTAGCGCGGCTAAAATTGGCGGTAACAACTTTTTGATTAATTTCGTTCATTATGCAAAATAACAGGTTTATTAATGAATGGAGGTGAACTAACAAAGCTCTTAGAATTGAAAGAATCGTACACGCGATCTATAAACTTAATTAACCCATCTAAGATGCGATCAATTTATTCCTTGGATCTTAGAGAAACGGAGGTGGTTCAAATATGACTAAAGACCTTATTAACTAATTAACTCCCGGTTTGTGACAAAAAGTACACGCGAAAAGTCAATATATATTAAAGTTAGTATTTCATTAAAAATTGTCAATTTATTATTATTTTTAATTTTTCGTAGCGGCTTAACGTTTAGGGAATGTAAATCCTTAGATCTCCTGGTATTGCCAGAGTATATATTTATTCCCTGTCATTATCGGTTCGGCTGTCAACAGTGCAACAGTGCTCGTGATGTCGATATAAAATCGTCGGAAGTTATACCCATCGATCCTATATTGTAAAGTTATCGATTTCACTATGCTAGAACTCAGGGTGCCCCAGTTTATCGATAGTTTCTATCGAGTGTATTAAGCACACTAAAAATGATTATCAATATAATAGTATAATATCGCCTTGATAATATTTCGCAATTATTAAAATCGCAATAAGCGAGTTGAAGATTAGAAAAGTAGCATGAAACCCCGTCCACGTCTTTCTCTGTTGCACGTATGTTTTACGCATCTTTCTCTTTCATTTACGTTTATTGTAAAGTCAGTAACTGCGTGAGAATGGATCGTATCAAATTCAGGCCGGCATTGATGTTTGACGTGTACTGTACATAAATATGTCTAAAACAACAATTAATTAATAATAATAATTTATTACCTTAACTACGCCTGGCAAGCCTTTACGCAAGTATAATGTTTGAATAATTTGAACCGATACATCAAATTATCGGAATTGACAGCTCAGACAAGTTAGTACTTAATAATCGAAGGTATGTTTCAAAGGTCAGCCGCCAAAATGTGTTTCAATCACTCTACTATATTATCATTAATATAGAGTGATTGAAATGTGATCCTTATTACCCCGAGGTCAACATTGACCCTATTTGCCTTCAATGTTCTCACTTTACCTACATGGTAAACTTGATTACACCAAGAAATAATCAAAACGTAAACTTAATCAATAGATTTTATATTCTTGCAAAAGCATTAAATAAATCAAGGCAAGCACGTGGCTACTGCTGAATAAATAATACATTTATTTGACCAATAATAATCTTTATTACATAATTTTCAGCCTGCGATTCCGAAAATCATTGAACTATTTTGCATAAACGCCGAAAAACGTCACTGAATATCGGCATTTGATGGGAAAATTAACATAAATATTATAAAACGACAAATTCAAATTTATGCAAATTGGTAAACATTGCCATGTGCCTTTTTAAGGTCGGAAACATATTTTTTATGATTGGCTAATAAATGATATCGCTGATAATTGTATTGTTCGATGAAAACATGGGATAATAAATTAACTAGCAGCAGTGTCATTGACTCCTGGATAATTGAAAAGTCTTATACCTGCAATGTATCCAGAGGTAAAATACAGTAACTTCGGAAGGTGATTCTGTATGATTTTGAAGAATTTTTTTTTTTATTATATTCCATTGTTCGTACACATATTTATTCACCCTTAATATTATGTTTAATTCGAATATTAAAGAAGAAGCAAGTAGAGCCAAGAAAACGCAAGAAGAAACAATAAAACTCATAAAGAGCCAAGAGGAGATAAGAGGAAGCAAGAAGAAGCAATGAGGGGCAAGAGTAGGCAAACAGAGGCAAGAAAAGCAACGAAGGAGTAATAAATGGAAAGAAGAACCAATAAAGCCCAAGAGAGTAGGCAGGATGAAGCAAGAAGATGCAGGAAGAGACTAGGAGAGCGAAGAATAAACAAAAAGTACGAATAAGAAAGAAGAACCTAGAAGAAACAAGAAGATCCAAACTACAAGAAGAGACAAGAAAAACCAGGAAAAGTCAAGAAGAGGCATTAGAAGGAAAACATAAACAAGAGGAGAAGAAAAGAAAAAAAACGACAACATCGCTCAATCAATTCCTTTATGCCCCATCCAAAATTCCAACATTGGCTTATTAGATTGCCATGTATATAATTAAAAGTCCAACCTCATTCACATCCTCAGAGCAAGTGTTCCAAGACCTAAGAAATCAGTGCCGTCTATCGCACCAGAACAGGAGTGCTCCTGGTTGGGTGTATCAACATATCGTAGTTATTTAAGGTATAATAAGTATTCCCCTCACATCGTTTCTGGTTTATACCAATCTTATTGAACATTTTCTGGAAATATAATATCACTTTCATAAAAGAGTTTAAAATGCAACTGCACTCGAACACAATGGACCTCTTAGCCGGACACTCCACAACGGCCAGTGTTTCACATTGCACATTTCATTACTGTCAACTGACACCACATTCAATATAGACGGAAAATGATGCTCTAAATACCGAACACTTATTCCACGAACTCAACACTTGACAATCATAATTGATAACTCGGCTAACGGACATCACGCGAGATGAGCACATCAGCTTTTAAACAATTACACATGAACGTGACCATACGTCCCGTTTTGAACGGGACCGTCCCAGTTTTTGAGAGACCCTGTCCAAAAGGTTGTTTGTGGTTAGTCTATTGTCCCGAAGGAAAGCGTCTGGACACGAAATCAAATTGAGAAGAAAAATTTATCTTAAATATTAGATTTCGTAAAAAAATGTGTTAGCAGTATGGTGTATACTGAATTGAAAGAGAACTGATGTCGCCAAATAGATAGGTTAAGATATTTATAAGACCATAATAAGACCTTCTGACCCGTAGACCTAAGCTGACAAAATTTGCATTATCTTTTCAAGGCAGACTTTCGATATTTGAAACTGTTGGATCAATTTCACCAATTAGATAAAATTGACTTTACTTTGGGCAAACGACACACTCCCACAATTTTATCTCTTCAATGGGTGTCATTGATCCAATGTCTAGAGAGAGCGAGATGGTCTCCGTGACCTTGGGGGGGAGTGAAAAACAATTTCAGAGTGTTTACCCCCACCTATTTTTTTTTTTACATTACCTCCACACAGAAGGCCCTGAAGAAAATAAAAATAATTCTACTTAGGGCCTACGTCATTTTTGGGGATGCTGTGTGGAGGGTCTTTTTAGGAAAAATGAGAGGTATGAGGGGTGGGTAGGAATTTGAGGGTAAGGTGTGTCCAGGAGTGACAGACGAATATATCCATCCCTCTCACTGCCGTGCAAGGTGATGTTCCGAGAGAGCCCTGCTGGAGAGGTCAAAAGGTCTCCTTCAACCAGTCACTTCCGATCCGGCCTGGTACGGTGGGCAGACGCATCCGCTGCCAAGGCACAGACAAACCTCACCCCATGAACCCGGGCACCCCTGTTAAATCCCCAAACGTAGCGAACCACTTGGGGTGATCTACGGTAGAGATGTTGTTTATTACTATTATTGGTTTGCGGCGGTATCCATACTCGCCTCTCGAATTGGTAAAATCATCTCTACCAATGTCCCATTTTAATGCCAAAAAAGTCTGGTCACCTTACGCATGACGGATCATTATTTTAAAAGTTGTGGTTATTTCTATAGCCAAAGAAAGGAGAGACACGGGCTGAAGCAAATGTATTATCCTTTGTTTCATTTCCTGCTTCTGATAGTCAGGTAAAGTCCGCCACGTGTAAAGGCTAATGACCGCCACTGTTATTTTAACTAACTGTTTTATTCATTTATCTTTTTTAAACCCTGCGAAGCAATTTGACCGAATGATGCGTGACTCTCATGTATTTGACATAAAAAAATATGTGGAACTAGAAATAGGAAGAAAAATCAACACATCATTTATCGCCCGCGTGATGTACCTATTGATATCTATTGAGGTGAGCGAAGTAAGCGCATTTGTAACTTACTTCTAGTGATGATTTGATTTACGTCTTTGATGATTTGAAATCGGTAAATAAATTGATGTTTTATTTAATTAGAAAATAAAAACAAGGTTATATAATTATAATAATATTTGGATTGTTTGTAGAGCGCAATTTTTGTGAAAAACCACCTCAAAAGTGCTGTGCAAACTTATGTATGATAGTTTACGATGCTCTATCTTTCTTTTAACTAAAGATTGGACAAACTCAATTTGGGAGGCGGGAATGGGTACCGCCGCCCCGGGAACCTTTATTGGATAACCAACACCTCTGCCATAGGTCACCCCAAGTGGTTTGCTACGTTTGGTGATTTAGCAGGGGTGCCCGGGTTCATGGGGTGAGGTTTGTCTAGGTCTTGGAGGTGGATGACCAGGACATACTGAACCCCAGATTCCTACCCACCCCTTAAACCTCCTTCCTTCCCAGAACTCTCCTCTCCTTCCTTTCCTTAAAAAAAAACACTCCACACAGCATCCCCAAAGATGACATAGGCCCTGAGGGAAATTATTTCCCTCAGGGCCTCCTGTGTGGAGCTCATGTAAAAAAAAAAAAAAAACTATTTTAACAACTACCAACAGTGCTGGTCGCCGCGGCAGTCGCGTTTCAGTTGCCATGTTGACAGATTGCCATGATAGTGGCTCACGACCTGTCAGGTTTTGTCATGTTTTGACGTGTCAGATCAGAAAAATATAGATTTTGTTCGGGAGATTGATGGCGATTGCGTTGACAATTGTTTTTTTCTTCAGTCTCTCCATGAGCGAAGCAGCGTAGGCATATGGCTAAGAGATTATTAATAATAATAATAATATATCTTTATTCAATGAAATTGGCAACATTACAACTAAAAAAGTACACGTCAAATGTAGATTACATCAGTACAAAAAAATTAACAAGTAGAAAGTAATGTAAGATCGGTTACACAGAAGTAGCATAATTTTATTATACAATCTTTTTAGTAGTGCATAGTCTGCCTCACTAGGTGAACCTGTATTGTTACATTCACAGGTTCGTCGATCACTAATACAAAACTATATTGAACAACATAGCATCTGACTCATGAACTTAATGCTACGTTAAAATGGAGGAAATATACAAGACCATACTTACCTGGGTCACAATATTATGTACGAGTATTTCGAACGTTTGAGGTTTACTTCTTCAAAACCAAATATTTTGAAGCACGAAATATTCAACATGTCATGTTCAACGTCTCATTCTGTTGTTGAATTATAATGTATTAAACAAAAATTATATATGTATTATTCCATCACCCACACACAAACACACAAAATATGTTTCCACGGCACTTAGAGGGAGGGATAAGAAGAAGTACATAAATTTTATTATTCAGAACGCATTAGGATTAATATTTTTTGTTACGTGCCAACTTAATTATGAAGCGTTGTTGCTCTCACCGATGATGACGAACAATTATATATATGAATGATGACCAATTATATATATATACTCATAGATATACTCATAGATATGTGTTTGTTACTAAGCCAAATTAATGTTCAAGTAGTATGACGAATGTAGTGCTGTGCTAGATGCTGATTTTGTTCCGAAAAGGATTTTACGTACGGTAGGTATGTAGAGCCGCTTTGGTATTTTCAGTTGTTTTTAGGATCGATTCCTGTACATGAGAAAATCAATGTTTAAAAAAGTGTGATAACGTAGAGTTGTTGATTTGCTATTTAAACATTATAAAAGAGACGTGGAGCATAATTATTATAAAGGTTTTAAAATGTTCAATGAACTCCCTGTGAATGTTAAGGAGGCTAAAAACAATGCAGTTTTTCGTGGATTATGTCTTAATGTTGTAAAGTCCAAATTTTAGTCAGTAGGTAGTAAATAATTTTGTTGTAGTCATAGAAAAGAAAACATTAGATATAAGATTCCAAATTTAATATCTAAATAAAATACACAATTAAAAAAAAAAAATAATAATAATAATAATTTTTATTTTAGTAATTTGTACATTGAAGTTTACAAATTTCTAATTGATTAAAATATTTCATATTCACTATATTTTTTCAAGTTTTATGTAGCTCCTACAATACATCTTGAACTTTCCAATTGGTGTGGACTTAAAGTTTCTGGTAGTGTGTTATACAACTTCATTCCCTTGTACAGTAGACTGTTCTGCGTATTCGCTTTGTCCTGTTTTTTGTAGCCTAATTTCCTTGCACGTCCTTGTGTTATATCTGTGAATGTTTTTATTGTATACAATTTTATTTGAGAAGTATTTTGGTAACGTGTTGTTCAATATTTTGTGGATAAATACCATCGTGTTCAAGGTCAGCATCTGTTTCACGGTCAACCAATTTAGTTCCTTTAACCTTTTAATTATATTTGAAAATCTGTTTCTTCGAAGAATTATTCTCATAGCCCTGTTTTGGAGAATTTGTAACTTATTTTGTTCTCTTTCGTTACATAGGAAAAGTATACTCGAGCAGTAGTTGAAGTGTGGAGCAATAATTGAATTGTATATGGTGATTGCAGTTTTTCTAGAAATTTTTGGCCGAATTCTTCCAAAAAAAGATATCTTTTTCCAATTTTCTTTTGGGTGTATTCAGCATGTCTATTGAAGTTTAGTTTGGAATCTAATATAACTCCTAAATATTTCATTTCAGTAACATTTTCAATAATTTCACCATCAATTTTAATTTTGCTTTCACTGTATCCGATCACCATACATTTTGTTTTTTTTTTGTATTTAATTTAAGCTTATTTATTTTTAGCCATCTTGATACATCATTTAGTTCATTATTTAAAATGTGTATTAGTTCTTCATAGTTATCTCCAATTAAGTATATTAGTTAAAAAGTCGTACTTTGCATTTTGAAAATATTTTCACCATGTCATTAATATAGAGTATGAACAATAGAGGTCCAAGGACCGATCCCTGTGGTACTCCTAACTTATTTTCCATTGGTTTTGAAAATTGATTATTTATTTTTGTTACTATATATATATTACTATATATGTATATTAGTTAATATATATACTATATATATTAATATTAAAATCACCGATACTCCACTGGTGCCTACCGTCATCGAATAGATAGGCTCAACTTCCGACGATTTATCGATGTCCCCACCCAGCACGGTTGCGCTGTTGACAGCCGAACCGATATTGGCAGTGAATAAATGAGAAACGTTGTACAATGGTAACACGGATGGATCTGTCTATGGATTTACATTCCTAAGCGTCAAATGGCTAAGTGAAAATTGAAAAATACTTATAAATTGACAATTTGGAATTGAAATACTAACTTTAATATACATTGGCACTTCGCATGTACATTTTGACACTAAATGGAATTAGTTAATGGGATCTTTTGTAAAATTTTAACAACTTTCGCTTCTCCAAGCTGGAACGGAATCAAGCTGTTTGGATCGCGAATGTTTATGGATCGCGTATATAATTTCTTTCAATACTAAGGGCTTGTTAGTTCACCTCCTTTAATTAATATGCCAGTTATTTTGCATAACGAACGACATTATTAAAAAAGTTGTGTTGTAAATACATAACACCAACTGACTAAAGATGATCAATTTAGTCAATAACGTTTTGACGTAGGGTTTTATCTATCATCCGTGCTAGACATCCTGATGTAGTCCTGCATGTCAATGTAATGGTTTACTTTAGTAAATTAGTATGGACGGCAGGGCAGCTTATTTACTAAACCTGTACCTTTTCAGTCGCCACCGACTAACCAACCTAACTATTAGTTTCCCGCATGGGCAGGCAGGTGGGATAGACAGATAGATATTAATAAGACAGTTATTTTGCACAACGAACGACATTATTAAAGAATTTGTGTATATAAGTACAGCTTATATGGCACTTGTCGAAATCATATGTTGATCGTGCTCGCAAATATCGCTAACTAACCATAAATGACGGATTTAGTTTGTAACTTATTCATGTAGGTTTTTGTCAATCCTCCGTACTATATATATATTACGAAGAACATGTGCAGCACTTGTCCGCAGCATCCTAGAATACAACTACATTATTTGGGCCCCCTCTGAACAAAACCATAACCTAGAAATAGAAAGAGTACAAAAAGGTTTATGCGTTACCTGTAAATGAGGGAATATACATACTACCCATTCCTGTGTCCATCGTTGTTCTTAACAGGAATGCTCGATCTTAATACCTTAGAAACCCGCCGAAAAATATTTTTGGAGAAACATTTTTTTAAGCAGATCTCCGGTACTGTACTGAATCTACCTATGTTAAAGGAGATTAACCTATATGTCCCTAACGCGTACATTCGTGGGAGATCCCACGCAATTTTTTATGCTCCGAAAGCGAGAACTTCTTCCTTTCAGAATGCGCCATTAAACAGAGCAATTCAACTGCTTAACGATTCTGCATTGAGCATCGACATCTTCAATGTTACCTTTAGAGAGTTCAGTTACTGTGTTTTGACATACGTCACAACATAGTGAATCTGCCTCCATGGACTTTGTTTTTTCTTCTTTTAAATTTTGTAATCTTCTCCGTAATAATTTGGTGTATAATTGTTTTATGGAGAACCTGAAAAAATAAATAAATAAATATACCTCCTGGCATTCGCTACGCCACTAAATATACTCAACTTAACTTTAATAACTCCATGAAAATATGTACCTGTGTATATTGTATATATGTAATAGCTGGCGTCAATCAACGGGAATCCATTAGGTTATATTAATAAAACCCTCTGTTACGGTCGTGTTTACGACCCAATCATAATTAATTGATTAATTATTATTGTTGTTTTTTGCTGATTGATTATCCGTTATTTAGTAATGTGTTTGGGTCTAGGGTGTTGATGGGCGCTTTTAATATAGTTATAAAAAGCATAAACGACGTAATAATGTATTTATAATATAAATAGTTGATTTTCAGCAGTTGGGGTTTTTAATTTGTTTTTATTTCATGTCCAAGCATCAAACATGATTTATTTCTCAAAAGTGTAAAAATATTTCCTTTTGTTTTTTGTGTGTAAATTTTACTATAATTTTGCACATTGCAGTTTCCATGGGAACTTGGGAACGTGTAATAAAAATCAGCTTTATATCGAACCTCGAAAATATCCATAAAGGATATCAACCACAAACATATGATATCAACCAAACAATTTTGTTCGCACGTGTAACCTTTACCTCTGAAAGGTAAAATGTTACCCGCATTATAAGCATTTCTTAAGATATTATAAATATATCTTAAGAAATGCTTAACAAAATATTTTAAAGTTTCTGGTTATGATACAGGTGACAACATTTTACCAAATACGGGGGGACCCAAAAGAAATGATAATTTCTTTATAACTTTTTTATTTTTCAATATTTTTTCACCAAAATTTGGTTGCCTTTAAAGGGTTCAACATTAGAGGGTATGCACTTATCCAACCTTTTTTTCCACTGTTCAAAACAATTTTGAAACCCACTGATTGGAATAGCCTTTATGACCTCCAGCGATTTTTGTTTCACTTCTTCAATAGTATGAAAAATTTCCCTTTCAATCCCCTTTTCGTCCTAGGGAGCAGAAAGAAGTTACAAGGAGACGGGTTGGGTGAATAGGGCGGGTGAAAATTTTGGGTCATTCCATGCTTGCTTATATACTGCTTCACAGACAATGCGGTGTGAGCAGGTGCGTTTTCCTGGTTGAAGAACCAGTCCCTTGTGCGCCACGGATTCGACCCTTTTCGACGATTTTCCCTCACGTTCTCTCGCAACCTTTAGTACCTCCATCTAGAACTGTCGGTTAACTGTTTGGCCTGGAGGAACAAACTCTGTGTGCACAATATCTCTGATAAAAAAAACCTGCTGAGAAACCTCAAAAAAATATTCCATAAAAATTTATGGTGTTAAAATTTATGGAACATCACATATCATTATTTTGTAAGCTTGTTTTCATTTCATGTAAGTTTTTTTTACACCACAAATCTGTCATCGTCAACTAAAACTAATAATGTTCTTTTTTACATCTTCAAAATCCGGCATTATCTAGTAATGTAGAAGTTTATGCAACCACAAAGTTCATATTTTGTGATGACGCAATATCAATATGTACCTACATTGCTAATATCGTCTCGGTCATACAACGATCTTGTTAAAATACACATGTTCCATAGATATTTTTGCAAATAATATAACATATTTCAAAAAATATCTCCACAATTTGTGCACTTAAAAAAAAAAAGTGTTGTATTACTTTTCAGTAAATACTTTATAAATATTGTATACTTGTTATTATTATGTATTTCAATTTTTTATTTAAGTTTTCAAGTTATGTATAAATGATACTTACATTGTTTTTCAAGAGTTTGCTTCTGTGAAAATTCATATGTGATTAATGCAGACACATTAATCTAGGGATACTTATATTTGTATTTTAATTTATTATATACTACCCACAAAAATGTTGTATAAATATCCTGTTTGTGTCTCAAATAAATAAATAAATAAAAAATATATAATATATTCTTCATCTCCATTTTTAGTCATCAGTATCGTATCAGTGACAGAGGACAATTTTTACCAGACATTTAATTTTATTCAAAAGTCGAAATAAAACGTTTAAATCTCACCTGAGCGATAATAGTGGCACAAGTAAAAAAATTGAATTTTTTAGTTAAGTATGCAGAAATATTCTAGGATATCTGTTCTGCCTTCGATAAAAAGGGCACAATTCTTAAAAATATTATTGTGGCCTTAAAAGCGAAAATGTCATTATTGTACTATTCAAGCAAAAATATGGTACAATGATCATTTAAACTGAACTATCCACTAGATATGTAACGAAATTACATAACGGCTTCCCAACTTTTATAAAACAAGGTTTTTTTATTATTTTTTATTAATAAACTGATTTAATATACTCAAACGAACTCAAACTGATTTAATATACTCAACTCAAACTGCTCTCCTGAATAAGGGTGTTTTTTGAGTTGTGTCATTGTTATTCCCCAGGTGCGAAATGTCTCACCTTCGCCGACCATTATTAAAATGGCAACCTACATTCTGACTTACAGGCGAAATAACTTATTAACTTACATACTTAATTATTAAGGATTCTGTCGGTTTGTTCCACACCAATTACAATAACGGCCGTTGTTCTCAATACTACTGATCAAGTGTTAACCCGATGTTTTGATTGGTAATGCGCGTTTTTATCCCGCGACTAAATATCCCTGACAAAATATCCTCCGACAAAATATTCTACGGACAAAACACCCCACCAAAATATCTAATAAAACTTAACCTTACCTAACCTAACAAAAAAATTGAACAAAAATATTTCAGACATCATGTGAAGACAATAAATTATTGTCTTCACATGATATACTTACATAAGCACACATAACACTAACAATTACACATCTGCCCTGATGATGGACACTGTAACGCTGTCCGAAACGTTGGCTAAAGAAGGAGGTAACGCAACACGGCATGACACCCCAAAAACAAATAACGAAAAAAAAAATTATTGTACAAAAATTGTAAAATGGGACAAAAATAATATAGATAACAAAAATTATTGTTAATAATAATAATAATTGGATAATTTGTATAGCGCCGTTTTTGTGAAAAATCACCTCAAGGGCGAAATTAAGAAATAATACAGATAACAATAGATAAGTTTTAAGATTTTCACGGCCAAAAGCATTTTCGTTATTTGTTTTTGGTGTGTTATGCTGTGTTGCGCTACCTCCTTCTTTAGCCAACGTTTCGGACATCGTTGCAGTGTCCATCATCAGGGCAGATCCGGTAGATGTGATAACAATAATTTATTGTCTTTACGGAATGTCTGTATTATTTTTGTCCCATTTTTTATTAGGTTAGTTTATTTTAGGTTCGGTTAGGTTAAGGTTAGTAGATATTTTGTTGGGGGATGTTTTGTCGGTAGGATATTTTGTCGGGGATATTTTGTAACGGGATGAGAAGTCGCGGAACCATTTTGGTTTAACCCTCCTAAAATGCATGAATACGCTCTTCCCGACGCAACTCTCCCAACCAACAGGCGAATCGAGCGTTATTAAACAAACCACTCTGATCGGCGACTCAGATTGATCGATCGAAAAGTTGGAAACAACGGCCGTAAGGATTACAGAAACGAATACCTATTTTAAAATATAAGCACTTTCTTACAATGAATGACATTCATCGCGCGTCAAACGTGCGGCCTCACGTAGCCACATAGTGTATAGTTCTGTAGGCACGGTAATTACCTCTCAAGCATCCATTGTACATTATTTCTGAAAAGGTTATGCGAATAACCGAATAGTCTACCAAGCATACTAAACAAATTGAAAACGAATATTGAAGGATTATCATAGGACTCAATAAGGGAATTGTTTAGATTTTTATAATCTGAATATTTGTGTACCTACTTTGAAATAAACATAAACTACGTCCGTATTTTTTTATCTATATACATAAAAATGAATGTATGTTTGTTTGCTTGTTTGTTTGTTGTTTACGTATTGCTATATTAAGCATAGGAAATGTTTGAATCTTTCAAAATATCTAATTTGCATCCTCGCGAAGGATTCTGGATTATTACAACAACCTGACGATACGTTTTTTAATCATTACAAAAACTTTTACGAAACTGTAAACCATGTCACATATTGAGAATGACATTTTGCAAACCACCGATTGTTCAATCAAAATTCAATTTCTTTAAATTAATGAATTTAATTGAAGTACCTACTCACCCATACTTACTTAAATTGAATATTTAGAATCTAATCAAGAATTAAAGGTATTTTAAATAGGTACTTTTGTTAGGTACCAAATTTGATTGCTTGTTCTTATAATCTACTAGCTGATACCCGGCATGTGTTGCTAGTTGCTATGCCATTCAAAGAAATAAATTGATTCTCCCTGCATGTCCTTTCCCGTGCATTCCCGTTCCCTTCCACCTCCCCCCCCCCCTCGTGTCTTCCCTCTCCCCAAACCCCACTTTCCCCCTGCCTTTCCTCCCTGCCGCTAAAATATATGAAATACACGCATTTTCATTTATACAAATTTCATAACGCCAGAGCTTACCATTATATACAGCCTATGTTACTCGCTGATAATGTAGCTTTTTATTGGTGAAAGAATTTTTCAAATCGGTTGTGTGGTTTCGGAGCCTATTCAATGCGAGTCCGACTGGAGAGACAAAGGTGTCCCTCCACCAAGCAGTTAGGTGAGTAGTAGGGCAGACGCATCCGCCGCCAAGACCTTGAAAACCTCACTCACTGAAGCCAGGCACCCCTGCTAAGTCAACAAACGTAGCGAACCACCTGGGGTGACCTATGGAAGGGGTGTTGGCTATCCAATAAACGGTGTCCATAGCTGCCTCCCAAATTAGTATAAACTGACCTCTATGATAGCTATACTTTAATAATACAATCTCGTCCGTTAATATTATTACTCGTATATCTATTTTATTTCATCTTTTCTTTCTGCATTTATAATATTATTCTCATTTATAGGATTAATCTACAATATTGGCTGTATGTTTTTTTAATCATACTTTAAAGAAAGGATTTAAAAATGTATTTGACCTTAGTATTTATATATTATGTACGTACTTACTACGTATGTATCGACACAGGTATTTCCTAGTGAGGCAGACATCGAAAAAAATATTTATAATCATACTTTACAGAGATAAATACACTAGTACATAAAAAAATAGATTTAAAAAAAACTTGTCAGATTCGCGACACTCATTTTTACCGGTTTAAATAATTATTAATACTTTTGATTTAATCAACAGTACCTCTACCTACTTCAAAGAAATGTATACAATTTCAACATATTGTATATCTAGGTACTTATGTGAAGCTATTAAATTTATAAAAGTACTATTTCTATAACGTTTTTTACTATTATCTTCTATTTTAGCTGATTTTTAATAAGAACAAAATGACGAAATCACTGAATTAATAATATAATTAATTATATTGGATATATATAGTTTGATTGAGGATTGAACCTTCCTACCTATTTTGTATAATTAAGAGGGAACCGGGCCGCGTTTTGTCCATACAAACGCATTGCCCAATTTTCTCTTTGGATTTTGACAATACTGCAAATATGTTTTAATATAGTTATCGACCACTAGCGTCTCGATAAGTTACTTCTTATGGGAGGACCCTTCAAAAAACGCTAAAATTACCTGGTTTGGTCGACATCAACAGACGTGGTGTCGCGAAACTGCGGCTCCACTGTTAATTGGCGGTAAATGCTGCAGAGCAAAGCTCACGCAGCCCTCGAAGGACCAGTCCCGAAACTACGTGAAAACGCTAAGTTATACGGGACGATTGAATAGTATACACTCGCAAAATCTGATGGATAGTCAGTCGATAGTTCAGATCTGTGCTTTTGGAAAATTAAATAAGCACAGATTGGAATAAGGAAAATAGGACTCACCGTTGCAGATGGGGCCTCACTGAACTCCAGTTTTGGTGCACACTTCTCACTGTTTAAAATTCGCAATATTCTTATAACAAGAGGTTACTATACATGCGCCCTGTCTGAGATGTAATTTTGTTCTGAGCAGGAAAGCACACTGTCACCTCTCCAAAGTTGAGTATTTCTTGCAATAATTTTTATGGTGACATTTGGGAAGGAAAGATTAGGTAGGTGGTATAAATTCAGGATTTTGACATATCTACCCACCAAGTCTGCGAATGCAATACCCAATCAATCCCATATAAAGATGCGCAAACAAGACGTTCAGTTTATAAACTAAAAAATGTATTTAAAACAAAAAAAAAACAAAAGGTACAGACATAATACAGCATCTTTAAAAACGGTCCATTTTTGAATGAGAAAAATGGAGAACACAAATCCTCGATTTTGACCCTTTTTTTATTTTTTTTTTTATTTCTTTTTATTGAGGAAACAAACAGACATACAGAAAAAATTATTATAACAATAAAATTCATATATTGTAGACCATTTAAGTTCCATTGTGTTAAAAAAATATTGGTTTAGTTTTTTTTACCTACTCAACTTATTAAATGACAAAGAAAAAAAATATAAACATAATAAAGAAAAACATAAAAAAGAAGAACATAATACATAATAAAGAAAAACGTAAAATTATTAACAAACATGGTTATACTATTTACTATGGTTGATAATAATATGATTTTCACAAAAAGGAGAAAAAAAAGTATTTTAAGTTATTAATTTATTAATTTATTAAGCTGCATTTTATATGATTTCAAGTCATGGTTGAAAATGTCTACATCTCGTAAGGTATTGTAAGTTTCACAGATACGTACTAATACAGAGTTTTGCGCATATTTAGATTTACTGTGTGGTATTCTAAATAAGTCGTTCGATCTGGTGTTTTGTTTGGGGCAACGAAATGCAATATTTTCTAACAGATATGATGAATCAACAAGGCAGTTCACGATTTTGTGTAAGAATAATGCATCAGAGATTTTTCTGCATTTATATAAAGCGATAGGATCAAATCGATGATCACTAAAGCGATAGGATAGGTGTTTTATAAATTTGCTCTGGATATTTTCAATGCGATGAATATATGTTTGATATTGAGGATTCCAAATTACTGAGGCGAACTCGAGTTGTGAACGTACATATGACATATATAACAGAATTAGGGTGTGTGCTATAGTAAAAGGCTTTGTAATGCGAATAATGAAACCCAATTGCTTATAAGCTTTCTCTAGAATATTTTCAATATGATCCCTAAATAACATTTTAGAATCTAGTATTACTCCAAGATCTCTTATTGTTTCTACTCGTTGTAGAGGTCTTCTTCTTCCTTTGCGCTGTCCCAACTCATTGCCTAGGTAGGCTGTTGGGGTCGGCTCTTCTCGTTCTCAGGTTGTAATATCTTCTGTTCTGGGTATCGCCTTCATCCAGGCCGTTTCTCCGAAGAATTTTGGAACATTGAGTCGTCCAGGAGTTCTTCGGTCTTCCTTTGGATGACTGTCGACGAAGCTCCATAGACATTGCCTGCCTCACTGTGTGGTCTGATGGTCTCCGTCTTATATGTCCATACCATCTCAACTGTCGTTCTTCCAGCTTGCTATTTATGTCTGTGACACTCAGGCTACCACGAATGCGTGAACTTTTGATCTTATCTTTTAATGATACTCCTGCCGACCATCTAAGCATTCGCATTTCTGCTGTTTCAAGTTGCCTAGTGTAGGAGTTGTACATAGTCCAGCATTCGGAGCCATACATTATTGCGGGTCTTACAATGGTCTGGTATATTTTTCCTTTCAGTTTTATAGGCATTTTGGAGTCACACAATATTCCTGTTACGGATCTAAATTTAATCCATCCCACACCTATTCTATGGATGACATCCGCTGCACATCCTCCGTCTCTGTGGATTAGTGAGCCCAGATACTTAAATGAATCACAGTTGGCTAATGTTACTCCATCCAGTTGCATCGAAGGAGTTACAGCGTTTTGTGTCTTCAAATGGTAAATACAAATATTCAGTCTTTTTCCTGCTAATTTTTAGGCCATTATCCTCCAGGATCTTTCTCCATCTTTCCAGGCTATTCTTTAAGTCACAATGATTATCTGCTATCAGTACTACATCATCTGCAAAAAGCATAGTCTTGAGAATACTGTTCATTTCTTGACTTGTTAGATAATTTATGACCATTATGAATAGCAGAGTGTACCTCTACTCGTTGTAGAGGTACATGGTTTAATTTGTAAATATAATTAATTGGATTTTTTTTTCGTGTAAAAGTAATAAGATTACATTTATCTATATTTAGATATAATTGATTGTTTTCGCAATATTCCTCAATTTTGCTAACGTCTTCTTGTAATTGGTTGCAGTCATCTATGGAGCTAATACATTTATATAATTTCATGTCATCGGCGTAAAAAAGGAAACAAGAGTGGTTTATGACATGGTTCATATCGTTTATATATAAAATAAACAATAGAGGCCCTAGATGAGACCCTTGCGGTACCCCTGAGGGAATAGTTATAATTTGTGACATGTAACCTTTTAAAGCAACAGCTTGACTTCTATTTTTAACATACGAAGAGAACCATCTCAGAAGATCTCCACATATTCCAATCTTCGAGAGCTTGTTTAACAGTATGTCGTGATTTATTTTGTCGAAAGCCTTAGAAAAATCTGTGTAAATGGAATCAACCTGTTTCCTATTATCCATAGAGTTAAGAATAAAATCAGTAAACTGTCCTAGGTTCGATTCAACAGATCTGCCCTGAAAAAAAACATGTTGATGGGGGCTAATAATAGTATTTTTGCATATGTTAAAAAGTTGGTTACACACGATTTTTTCCAAGATTTTACTAAAGATACATAGTTTAGAGATAGGTCTATAATTTTCAATGTTGTGCTTGTCCCCTTTTTTAAAAACAGTAACAAAAGCTTGTTTCCAAATGGTACGAAATACACCTTCTTTAAGAGATTTTTTGAACAGTAGTGTTACAGGAGTAACTAGTGTTTCAGCACAATTAACAATAAAAATTGGGTGTACCTTATCACAACCGGCACTTTTTTTTGTGTCCACATTTTTGAGATGTTTTAACACTAATGGTGCAGTTATATCAATTGAATTAAGATTAATTAAATTTATGGCATCATCATTACTTATATCAACAAAATTTGTGGAAGTATTATTTGCAGTTGTATCGGGGACAAAGACAGATTGGAAATAATCGTTAAAAATATTGCAAATTCGTTGCCCATCACTTGAGAAAATGTTTTTGTGATACATATTATTAGGTACTCCAGAAGATGTTGTTTAGATTTCACGAAAGTCCAAAAATATTTCACATCTTTCCTTATATTGAACTCAGCATTCTTTATATAATTGGTGTAACACTCTTTTTCTGTTCTTTTTTGGCGAGCCCTGAGTAATGAAAAGGTATGATAATCGGAGGGATGTGAATAATTTTTATACCTCGGTGATACTTTAGCTTTTCTTTGATAATTTTGATTAGGTAGGGAGTGAACCACGGAGGATACTTGGGAGACAGACAAATGGTCTTTGACGGTACATGGTGATCAATAGCTTCATAAATAATTTCATAGAATTTATTTGTTGCTTCTTCCATACCTCTTGAACTAAGAATATTTGACCAGTCAAATTCTTTTATTTAAGTTTTGTCAGCCTGAGGTGCAGTTGTCCCTTTCGCTTAGTATCGGGGGGAGGAAGAGCAACAGGGATAGCAACAGGGATAGCAACAGTTAAATGGTAAAATACCTATTGTTCAAATTTCACGGCGACCGAATTTCCTCTTAAGGGCCCGCAACCCGGATTTGTACCGATTTATTACATATTTCCCTTAAACACGGTAAGTTTTAAAGCTCTTAAAAAAATATATGTTATTCTTGAAGATAATATCTAGACTTTGCCCGCGCCGAAACGCAAATTATATTAAATTCCCTCGATAGAAAAAAATCGCAAAGTATGCTTCATTAACACGTTTGTTTCAGTTATTTTACAAGTTATATATATGAAAAAATTCACCGTGTTTCTTTAAATGCTGTTTAAGATAACGCCCGCGAGATTTTTGCTGTATTTTAAACGAGTCGTGTTTTATTAAACATTTTCGCAATTTTCGCATCGATTTTGTCGCTGTAAATGTTAGCACTCTCCTCTAACATTCGTAATTTCGTATCTCTCCATCTTCTTCTTTTAGGGCCCGGTTGCAGAGCCTTAAGTGCTATAATGTCATCGAATTTCAGAGAAATGCGCGAGTTGAGTCAAAAAGTTGATAGAATACATCGTCATCGATAACGAGTCTATCGGCTGAGATTCAGCTCCATCGGATGTCGGGAAGTGGAATAATTTCTGCTTACAAGTTTTCACTTCATTCATATATTCATTCAATCAAGAAAACAAAAATGAAATTCAAAAAGGTGCATTTAAAACGGTGGAAAAAAGATAAAATTGTTTCAACGTATCATTTGAATTTATTCGTCAACTGTCGGTCTCAAAAATATTAATATTATTAAATATAAGTGCATTGAATATTATTCAAACAGGCTTTTACGCAATTAGCAAAAACTAGAATTTAAATACATGTTTTAAATCAATTATGCTGCACAAATGCCGTAGATTTATAATAAAAGTATAAGATTGTAATTTTTTTAAATCTCAGCGGCCATTTAGAGAATCGATCACCAATCACAAAGCTTATCTTGTCAGGATACAAATTAATATTTTAAGGTCCAACATTATATCGGTCTTGATCATTGATCGATTATATCATGTAATCATCGTGTAATTACATCACGATGTAATTATAGAACCTCTAATCGTATAACCTCTGGCCTTGAGGTTTTTCATTATCAGGTGCTTTTCTAATAGTATGGAAAAGTCTTTTTAGTAACTCCACACAGGATGTCCTGAGGAAAATAATTTCCCTCACGGCCTTTCTCATCTTTGAAGATAATAATAATAATAAATGTTTATTCTATTATGTTGGAAGAATAGTGCAATCCCACACATTCCGTAAGGGTTATAATTTATAATACACGTACAAAATATTTTAAGAAGAAAAAAAAAGAAAATGCAGGTGAATATGATTGTACATGAAATAAAGGGTATAATAAAAGAAAATTAGAAAAATAGTAATAATTGGCTTTTAGGATTCTGGGACCACATTAGGAGCCAGTATTTTTCTCCAGTGTGCATCAATGCTGGATGATGAACTGAGGCGGGCTTCCATGACGAGGATATTTCCAGAGCTGCATATCTTTTCCCTCATTCCTACCACCCTGGGTCTAATAAGGGCTGCATAGCCGGGAACTCGCCCCTCCGTGAACATCTGGGAAGCGCTGCAATATCTGGGGAGACCAAACATTATGCGGAAGGCGTTGCTGTACTGAATCCGGAGTCTTTCTAAACTACTCTTCTTGTAGTTTGCCCAGAGTTCGCACGTATATATACAGCGTTGCGCAGAAGGAAAGGAAGAGCGTAATTTTTACGCGGTACTTCAAAGCCGAAATCTTCTGCTGAGCATGTTTGCTTTTACGCTGAGAGCTCTTCTTTGCCTATCTATGTCATCATCGTCTATCAGATTACTGGTGATTATGTGTCCAAGGTATTTAGTTCCTTCAGTCAACTGCAGATTCACACCAGGATAGCTGGAGGAATATTTTTTGGTCCTTGTCCATGTCATATGACCAGTGGAGCCGTTTTAGTGGGGTGTAATATGTAGAGGTGTCTTTTTAAGGAGAGGAAGGAGTGAACATTGTCTTGGAGAAGGAACATGGCTCACTTAGAGGCCGTTAAACGCAGATTCAAAGTGCATTTCAGCTTTGCATCAAATTATAATAAGCTGACAAGTTTAACAACATGATAAATGTCCTCTTTTGTTGGTCACAATTTGTTCAAAAGCTGAAACGGATTTAGAATCGGCATTTAACTGGAACCTTTCAACTGTCAAAAAAACAAAATAGCCTTTTGAAGACATTGTCACACGTGAATTATGGCCATTTGTGTGCCCAATATGTAGATGATATAATATTCCGTGGTTCATCCGTCTTGTCTTCTAAAATTTACTCACCAATAGATAGGTTTATAATCCTGTTTTTTCATATCCCCTTACAACTTAAATTCTCTGCTCTATCGACTTTTAATGATATTTGAATCTTTCTCTGCTTGCTGCTCGTTGTTTTCGCGAACCCACTTCCAAGGCTCAGTGGTCAAGTCTTATGTAACTACATTTTCGCATTTCTAGGCTGTGTCGGTAATTGTCATTATTATTTTTTGTTATGCCACGAGTTGTTTTGTTGGTTGTTAGACGTTGTTGTTACGCTGCAGTGATTATGGCTGTTACATAGATATTGTACAGTTACCGATACGAGAGATTGAATTCGTTTTCCTTTCGCTAAGTATTATGTTCTATATTATATACAAATTAATTTTTTAAATATTTTACTAGCTGGTTCTCGGCGTGTGTTGCAATGCCACTTAATGAAAAATAAATTTCTCCCTGCGTGGCCTTTCCCATTCGTCCCGTTCCCCTTCCGCTTCACCTCCCATGTCTCCTTCCCCTCACGCGTTCCACCTTTACCGCCTTCTATCTCCCCGCTCCCGCTCCCCCGTCCCGCGAACCACCCTCTCGCATTCCATATATTCAGTCGAGGTTTATTCAGTTTTCAAGTTATTCAGCTCGCGTGCCACCTATTGCAATTTTTTTATACAAATTTTCATTTTTCATATATTATGCAGTGGGAGGAATGGATTCTTACGTCTGTCACTCCTGGACACACTGACCCCTAAATTCCTACTCACCCCTCATACATTTTCCTTCCCAGAACTTCCTCTCCTTTCTTTACGTAAAAAACTCCCCACACAGCATCCCCAACGATGACATAGATGGCCTCCTGTGTGGATCTAATGTAAATAATTTTTACATCTACTTATATTATGTTTCACAGTAGTTTGCGATAATGGGACGACCTATTTTAGCAAACCAATTCTTTGTTTTATCATTGAATTTAGTCATTGTTTATCTGGGAGTGTATTGTATTGTTTGCAAGCATGTATTTAAAATGTCTTTGTACGAGTAAAATAAGGTTTTAGAAAAATGAGTTAGGAAAAGTTATTTATTTCTGACTAGGGTATTTTGCATCGTTTGTGTTGACTTACGTAGTGTTTTGTTTTAATGTCAAAAATCGTGTGGTTATTACTACAACTAGTTTACACCGAAATCATCATTTTTGAGTTACACTAAAATCATAACCCTATTTCATCGTCTATGAATGCTGCGAGTACAAACAGAAATTCGTAAAGCATTGGAATCTTCAAGTTATTTGAATATTATATAACATAAACAATGGCGTAGAATTCTATTTGTTGATAACGATTCCGCAAAAATAATAAGTAATAACATTCCCGGTACTATTCAACCGCTATTTTATACGAATAATAAATTAAAGAAAAAAGTTAGCGACATTAAAACAAATATAAATCAGGTGTTTATAAACTCAATTGTAAGGATTGTAATTGCTCTTATATAAGTAAAACTAACAGAAATTTTGAGGTACGAGAAAAATAACATCTTACGGCTTTAAATGGTAATAGCGAATCTGAGATCTCAGATCATTTATTAAAAAAATATCATACATTTGATACAAACTTAGGACAACCCATCTGCTTGTTTGGGAATAAATACATCCATAATCCCTATACTTTTATAAGACCAAAAACGTCCCGAGCGACCTTACATTTTAAAAGCTATATATCTCTCGTCCTCTCATGCAAACATATGTATTTTTTTCTTTTAACCAGAAAGAGATCGAAATAATTCTTCTCATTGTCTTTTAAATATGAAAGCTGTATTGCATGGATATTTTACAATCTCGATCCAAAGCGACGGTTTCAGAATTTTCGGGCGAACCTGAGGCTTCCGTATTGTGAGTTGCGAATATATTGAACCAAGCAGACGGATTAAAATATACACGGGTTTAAAGGCATCGCAGATACATAGTTTTAAAATCTTAGAAATATGGCAAAATGTTAATACAAAAACAGATACAATTAATAAGCAAAAAAAAATATGAACCTTCTTCTGGAGATTTTCCCACCTAACCGGTCTTTCCCTGCTAATGATATTCTAATCACTAATTCCAATAAACTTCCCCCTCTCTTACCCCCCCCCCCTTCCTTCTACCCCTTCCCCTTGATCAGTATTTAATTTGTAACTTCAGTGTACATTTACTCCTGATGATGTGAACATTGTTCACGAAACGTGTAGATTGTGCATAGTATAAAGTGATGTAAACAAAGTTATTTGTATTTTAATAAAATCTTTGAATATATTTTTTGTGGGTATCTCCATACAACGTGTTTAGTTTTCTAGTTAAGTTTCAAACCAATTATGGATTATAAATAGTGATCATTATTATCAAAAAGTTCATTCATTTAAGCCAAAGATGGCGCCAGTAATTTCAGATGTCGCTGATTGTGTGATCATTTTTTAACTTTGAACTTCATCCCTTCCCAATATACAGGAATTTTAACTATAAAAAGCCCATGCCAGCTAAAAATTAACACATCTCTAACTAAACTTGCATAGAAAACATAAAGTATTAATAAAACCTTGTCCGTTGAGTGGGGAATTAGATATGTGTCGATAACTTGTAGCTTTAAAAACATAGCAATAAAAACGATGGATTTAATTTCTCAAAGGGTGCTTTATTTAAAAAACAATACAACCACTTCTTCTTCTGTCAAGTCCCTAATTTAATTCTATAATTAGGTAACTCTAGTTACCGCAAGTGTTTTCCATGTTTCAATTAGGCAACTAGACTAGAGAGCATTAAAATTTGTCGAATTGATTCGCATTTTTGTATATAACATCTGTGTAAGTCATTCCATTTTTGCAAATGAATACGTAAAAGAATGATTAGCAATTTTCTTATTTCCAAAATATAAGTATTACGGTTTCCAACACTTCAATTTACAATTTAACCATACTTATCAGTATAAATATACAACAACCGATTTATCAGATTGATTAACATCTTAAAATTCAGTTTCCCAAATAAAGCTGATTTTAGAGTTACCCAGTTTTAGTAATTACCCCACGACATTATACTATATTATTTAATAACGCCAGTGTTTCTCGTGACTCTCTGTATAAGATTTCAACGTAGAATGTACATTTCCTGCATTACGGGTAACTTTGTAATATTATGCGACGCATGCACAAAGCAGTGGTCGTATGTGAGTAGGTATTGGATGCTGGGTGACTGGCCTTTAGTACGAGACGAAAAGATTGCAGATTATACAGTTGGTTCAGCGCGTGAGAGGTAGCGGTAATACCTAAGACTCGGTAATACCTTGCAAATGTTATCCAACGGTGTCTGCTCTCACAAGTGGGAAACTGGTGAATCATCTTTGTCCAATAAAATGTGTGCATGTTTTTTTTCGTTGTTAGTAATTTTAGTTAGAATAAAACATAAGGTGAGCCATTTAAAATTTTTTTTATGTTTGCGTTCAAAAAATTATTTTTTTTGAATATTTTGTGTTTGTTTCTAATAGTAAAATTTGGTAGCGTTTTTCATCATCACAGTTTTTTGTTTTCGTATACGTTCGTTGGAGGTTATCCACCACATACCCGCCCGGTACAAGTAACATGTGGTGACTCCTTCAGGGCTCTCTCAAGGAAGCTTTTTTCATAGAACGGCTCTACATTTAAAATTTATCGAAACTATACCTCCATTTTCGATATATGTTTTTGGGGTGTTGTGCCGTGTTGCGCTACCTCCTTCTTTAGCCAACGTTTCGGACATCGTTGCATCTACCGGATCTGCCGGATCTGCCCTGATGATGGACACTGCAACGATGTCCGAAACGTTGGCTAAAGAAGGAGGTAGCGCAACACGGCACAACACCCCAAAAACATATATCGAAAATGCTTCTGGCCGTGAAAATCTTAAAACTTATCTATACCTCCATTGTCCCTGCATACGTTGTTAGCGAGCAGTATGCAAGTGCTTACTTTGTACTTCTTCTCAAAAGGGACAGGGTGAAGAATAAAAAAAAGAAAAGTAGGCGGTTTGCCTACCGTGCCTCTTCTACCTCCCACCCAGTCTTTTTTGTACATAGAAAGCAAAAACATAAAATCAAAAAATACAAATATGTCTGCAAATTAGTAGTGAGCAAGTCCTGGGTCGGGGCGGCGCGCGACACAAAACACCTGGCACTCCTGTTGAATGTGTGTCTGTGATCTGGCAGGCCAGGAACGAGGTTCGAATTCCTCGCCCCTAAGACGACTTCCGGTGGTGCCTCGACGAACAGTAAGTGGGAAGTGGGGGGTAGGACGCCCGAAGACCCTGAGGATTTTAGCGTCGGGTTGTCGGAGGCGGGGCGGAAGGTCCCCTATCTCGTTCGGATGTCCATGAGACCGACAACTGTCGTCAGGGGTGGCGCGGTTGGTATGTGTGGCATCGCTCCGGGCTCATGTAACCGGTTCGCGTGTGCGTGACGAGGACGTTCCACCCAAGGCCGTAGCCAGGGGGGGATCAAGGGGGATTGATCCCCCCCCCGAAATTGACATTGACACCGAGGAGGTAATTGATTTGTTCGCTGCAAAGAAAGCTAGAAGACTAAATTTAATTTTGTAATTATAAAAATACATGATAAGATTGATAAGTAACACCATTTAATATCTTTTCTTAAAAAAATATTTTAAAAAAAACGTATTTCTATATAATCTGTTCCACCAAACAAAAACCCCCCCGAAATTTTTTTCTGGCTACGGCCTTGCGTTCCACCCGTATGTATGTTCATATATATTCCATTTATTTGATTCATAAGGTTGCATAAATGTGAGTATGTTTCCTGACTAAAAAAAATTACTAAAATATAGAAACAGCCACTGGCTGGTAAGACCGTTATCACCGTCGTTACCCGGCGAGACGTCAACGCCGCCGAATTCACGAATGAAAACGAACATGTCGTTTTAGAGGCAAATTGAAAATAACACATTTTAAATCATTATAGAAAATTTATTGGTCGTCATAAAAATAAAATATATAATTACCTTCATCGTCGAATTTTTTTAAGAATAAAAATACCCTAATGACTAATGACTAATGATCAAGCAATCTCTTCTGAAGCAAATTAAAAAATTCAGTAATTTCTGCTAATAAAGTAAGTCAATGTTTTCTTTGGATAATCGCATCAAAAATTGAGAAAAGATTCATTATCGTTGGTGACCTAAATAAAACACCTTTTTGCGAAATGAAATAAAGGTGGCACGCAGTATTTTTTATCGTTTTGAAGGTCATTATTTTTTAGGAACATCATAATAAATTCTACACCTGCTATTATATTACATCAAAGGGTTTCCCTTTATCTTCTCATTTGGATCACAAGATTTTAGATAACTTTTTTGACAATCCGCCACATTTGTTGCAAAGTTAGCTGTGTAAAAAATTGCCAGTGATTCGAGCATATTTTACCTTTGATCTTGCCTTCGAGATTGTACTTATTTCGTTAATTTGAATTTATTTACATTGTATCCCTAACAACAAGGAAAACTTGTATTCTTATCAGAGATGGGCCGATAAAAATAATACGTTTGTACATTCGATCAAAATGTCACAGATATAAAAATATTAAATATTTGAGTCATTGCATAATGCATATTTTCCTCTGAAAATGGGTCAAAATTCAAGGCCATTTTGATTCATTGTTTTTTAATTACGAGTATAACGGCACGTCATTTCCAGGTCGAAATTATATTTTTTTATAATGAAACAAATATGAAATATTTTTCCACTTAATTTTATTGACCGTAACCGGTTTCAGCTCGCTAAAGCCAACTTTAGTCTGGTAGAAATTATTATTTTTATTAATCTACGGTTTATGTCCATAACACATGGGGGAGGGGAAGAGGGGTGATCTATAAGGATTTTAATCAATTATATTAATTACATTTGTTACTAAGTCGTTTTCTTCTTACTGAAACTCTTAATTCGGATTGGACCGATGGCTTCACAACATTTGTGGTTCAATCGGGAGAGCAAGATACGGCCAATAAAATTAAGTGAAAAAAGGATTCATATTTGTTTTATAATAATATACATATTATAATGGCATTCCACATGAATTGTCAGTTTCAAAAATAGAATATTTTTTTGTTTTTTTTTTTTCTTTATTTCTATGTTTTTATTATTATGTCAATAACTGCATTATACAGAACAAACTGTTTAACATCTGACACGGATAGGTAACGAAGTATTTTATTATTAAAAACATCTACCTGTTGGATTTATTTTTTGTTTTCTAAGACGACGCGGAATCTTGGAAGTGAAAATCAACCTATTTCCCGACATCCGATCGAGCTGAAACTCGGCAGATAGACTTACGTCTATGACAATACACTCTTTCCACTTTGGGTATAACTCGTGCGCACACACGCATTTTTCTGAAATTGGAAAAATTTACAGCAGTTAATATACGGAATAAATCTGGGTCCTATCCAATTGGTATTTGGCTCAGTTGTTAGCGTTGTTGACTCCAGTCCCTGGGGAGAAAACTTCAATCCTCAATGAAACATTTTAAAAGTTCACAGTAGTTTTAAGAGCTAGTCGCTGGGGATGGAGGTTCAATCAAAAGTCATCATCCAAAAAAAACTTTGAAATTGACTACTAGCCGTCTTAAAAGATGGCGCAACTAAGCCGAAAATTTAAAATAGGTGTGTAATAATAAAGAAATGGAATGGTTTTTGTTCTTTTCAATTGTCTTTGAAGAGGTCCATAGCTCGTATGGAAATGTTGTTGCGAGCTGAAAATGGTTTCCTTGACCTTGCCATTTCAGATAGAAAAATCAGTAAGACGCCAGAGCTCAAAGTTCGAAAGTAATTCAATTTGGGAGGCGGGAATGGGTACCGCCGCCCCGGGAACCTTTATTGGAAAACCAACACCTCTGCCATAGGTCACCCCAAGTGGTTCGCTACGTTTGGTGATTTAGCAGGGATGCCTGGGTCCATGGGATGAGGTCTTGGAGGCGGATGACCTGGACACTTTGAACCCCATATTCCTACCCACCCTTTAAACCCTTTACCTTCCCAGAACTCTCCTCTCCTTCCTATCCTTTAATAAAACCCTCCACACAGCATCTCCAAAGATGACATAGGCCCTGAGGGAAATTATTTTTCTCTGGGCCTCCTGTGTGGAGCTCATGTAAAAAATAAAAATTACTACATTATTTCGTAGATTTCGTGCATTCGTGTTTTCCTTTATCAAAAATCACAAAAATCTACCGTGATATTATAAGGAACACTATTTTTTAAAATAGTGAAAAGTGAGTGTTAGTAAAACATGATAAGGAACACTATTTTTTTAAAAGTGAAAAGTGAGTATTAGTTAAACATGATAAGGAACACTAATTTTTAAAATAGTGAAAAATGAGTATTAGTAAAACATGATAAGGAACATAAGGAACACTATTTTTTTAAATAGTGAAAAGTGAGTATTAGTAAAACATGATAAGGAACACTAATTTTTAAAATAGTGAAAAGTGAGTATTAGTAAAACATGATAAGGAACATAAGGAACACTATTTTTTTAAATAGTGAAAAGTGTGTATTAGTAAAACATGATAAGGAACATAAGGAACAATTTTTTAAAATAGTGAAAAGTGAGTATTAGTAAAACATGATAAGGAACATATGGAACACTATTTTTTTTAAATAGTGAAAAGTGAGTATTAGTAAAACATGATAAGGAACACTATTTTTTTCAATAGTGAAAAGTGAGTATTAGTAAAACATGATAAGGAACACTTTATTTTTAAAAGTGATGAAAAGTGAGGATTAATAAATCATGTGAGGAAAGTAAAGGAATCCATCACTACGTTGTCTTATCTGCCCGCGAGGGAAACCCATTCATTCATAATCAAATACCCATCTAATCTTATCGGCTACTAGATCTCATTGTATTAGCTTATCAATTTTTTCTACATTAATCCCTATATTATCTAAAGTCTCATCTCTTTATTACAAGCAAAGAGATACATATTTATGATCTAAATAGCAATCGCAATTCATGTACATTTTATTTTTTCTACAAACGTGCTGTGTAAAACAACCTGGGGAATTTATATTATGTTATCAGTGACCTTGAATAAAATATAGAGAAATCGTACTCTCCAAATTTTATTCAAAATCTAAAACAAGGCACAACAACTCGCCGCAGTCGTTTAGAATCCGAGATAGAAGAAAAATTTAAATGAAAAACAAATTACTTTTCTTTCACCAGAACAAATTTCAAAGAGAAAATCATTTCCGGGACAAAGAATGGTTTGGCCAATACTGTCGGAGAAAAACGGAATTTCCTGCCAAACAGGGTCTTGTGCAAATAACTTCAATTAACCCTGCTTTGTCTGGGATTAATAACTCGCCTGAACGATAAGTATGATTGCCTATCCTTATCAATTGTGTTTTTTACTGAACCGGCAACGCGTTGCTGTGGCTAACGAAACACAATGCCATGTACTAGATGGTTACCCAACCTTTTGTTTTATATGAATACCTCACAAGAGTCCCAGCTGCTCCCGTCTGCAGCCAGTGAGTCTATTGCATTCCCGAATGGGGTATGTTGTGAGGCTGAAGGTAGTGGGGAAGGGAAGAAGATGGGGAAGAGGAAGGTAGGGAAGTACCTGGCTATTCACACCTGGTCACCAAACATGGCTAAAGCCATTTCAAAGAACGTTTCAATTCTGAATGGTGGTCTTACACCAGGGGTCCTAGCATGGTCGATCGATATAGATTTTATCGAAAATGTCGGTAACTTGTCATCGCTCCCGAGCACGACTGCAGGCCGCTAACGAACAAACAACAGTTCACAACGACTAAAGGTTCCTAATTTATTTGACGTGAACTGTTATTTCTTCGTTAGCGGCCTGCAGTCGTGCTCGGGTACGATTTCAAGTTACCGACATTTTCGATAAAACCTATATCGATCGACCATGCTAGGGGGCCAGGGCGATACTAAGAGTATCTTCCACTCCGGAACGTGCCGCAAATATACGATATATTATTTTAAATGAATTAATCGTGAAAAAACACAATTTAATCATATAAAATTTATTTGCCCACACCGGGATTCGATCTCGCGATCTTCGGATTGCGAGTCAAAAGCCTTACCGCTAGATACTCCGCCGGCCACGCCGGCCGTCACCGCCGTCGTTATAACCACCGCCAATCAAATCCACACCGCCCGCTTGCCAGCCCGCTCGTCCACCACATACAGATATTATTTATTATATATTTCAACCAATTTACACAAAACCTTGTCAAATTATATACCTGCCTTCCTCATGAATCACTCTATCTGTTGGTGAACGGTTGATTCGTTCAGTTATTTTGGAGTTTATCGCGAAACGACATACGCGGCGGAGGACTTTAATTTATAATATTATGTAGAGATTGTCCAAGTCTTCTGGGAACTAACATTGTATTATTGATTGATCATTTCGTAATAAGTAATTAACGTAATAAGTGTAATTAACTAACGTTAACGACTACTGCAGATTGCAGTAATTTCATATCTGGACATCTTTTATACATTGGATTATAAATAATAATTATTACATATTTTATAATCTTGTGCAGTGCAAGCGCACTCACTTTACTTGCTTACAATTTATGTATTATTTCAATTTTACAATGGGAATAAAACCTTGTTGTATTTATAATTTTATTGCCTTGTAAATAAAACATAAATTGTCTTGAAGTGGAATAATCAATTAATTTTTACATCATTCATTACTAAAATTAATGAATAGCCAGTTATAAACAGCTTCATTCAATTATCCTGTATATCTTTTTTTTATATATTATTTAGGTACATTTCTGTATTGAGCAGTTTTGATGTGCATGCCTTTTTTATCGATTACGTGTAGTTAACTTGGGTCTTTATGTCTTTTTTTTGTAAAATATGTGTAGTTAACTTTGATCTGTGAGCCTTTTTTTATCGAATACGTCTAGTTAACTTTGATCTGTATGCCTTTTTTATCGAATAGGTCTAGTTAACTTTGATCTGCATGCCTTTTTCATGTAGTCTAGTTAACTTTGATGTGTGTGTAGGCCTTTTTTTATCGAGTAAACCCAGTTAACTTTGATCTGAACGTCTTTTTAATTAAATACGTCTAGTTAATTTGTTCTATATGCCTTTTTTATCGAATACGCCTAATTAACTTTGATGTTTATGCCTTTTTATCGGGTACGTCAAGTTAACGTCAATTAATCTATGGATAACTAAAACAAACAGTTGATTCTGACAGCTCCTAATTTAAAAATAAAGTTTATGATATTTAAACAAATTTACGTGTAATCATATTTGAAACTCATAAACCAGTGATACAGTGTACTTGGTAGTGCAAAATAATTTGTGTGGGACAGTGTATTAACTTTATATCTTGATTCAAAATTTTTCACAAAACAACAAATCATTGTCATAAAGTCACAGACAATTTATTTTTCAAATTTGTGAAAAAGTCAAGTTTTGTCTATGCAATAAAGTCTCAACAATAAACAAAACAGTGTTGACAGAATTAATTTTTGTAAGGGGCATTTCTGAACAAAGATTTTAGTGATGTCTAGCACTCGAAGCAAAAACCAAATTTCTGATGAAAAAATAAGCATGGACAAAATTATCGAATATATAGATAAAAAATTTGAAACTTTGAAGAGGGACATTTTTATCAAAATTGAATCTCAGACCACAGAAACAACAAAAAGCATTGAATTTATAAGTGCTCAATATGATGAAATTCTAAAAAAAATTGATGTTACAAATAATTTAAACCAAGTTATACAAACTGATTTCGAAAATATTAAAAAAGATATGAATGAAAAAAATAATATAATAAAAAAACTTGAAATTAGACTCGCTGATATTGAAACCATGTCTAAATGTAATTCTTTAGAAATAGCTGGGATTCCCCAAAAAATAAGAGAACAACCAATTGAAATCATAAGGAAGGTTGCTGCAGCAGCTGGGATAACTATAAAACATACAGATATTACTGAAGTCATCCGAGTCCCAGACAGGAGAAATGGCGCTCCACCCAAACTTCTTGTCACCTTTTCTGAGAAAAGACAAAGAGATTTACTCCTTGATAAAAAGAAAGAAATAAACTATGAAGAAATTAAGGATCTGTCGACCTCTCAAATCTTCATCGGGGAAGAACTAAGCCCGTATCATAAAGAAATACTATGGAAAACAAAACAATTAGCCATAGAAAAAAAATACCAATATGTGTGGTACAAAAATGGTAAAGTTATGATACGTAAAAAACATGAAGATAAAATAATCTACATTAAGCACCTTGATGATATGGTGAAAATAATTTAGTAACTAATATAAAAACATAATTAATTTAGATGGCAAAAATGGATAACACAATAACAACAAACTTACCTAACTTATCATCCATAAGAAATAATTTTAACATAATGCATCAAAACATTAGAAGTATTAATAAAAACTTTGACGAACTACAAATATTGATAAAAAGTTTAAATCTTAACTGGGATATAATTATTCTTACTGAATGTTGGTTAACTGATAAGTACTATCCCCTACAAATCGATAAATATGTTCCTTACTCTACAATTATGAATTATACAAAAAATGATGGTGTCATTGTATATATTAAAGAAGATATTGAAGCTGATGTCAGAGAGATCGGTATTAATAATGCAAACTGTCTAAGGATATCAATCGGCAATGATACAACAATACTCGCAATTTACAGATCTCCATCTACAAAAAATCTGGAGCCATTTCTAAACTCCTTATCCTGTGAACTGAGTTTACTAAAAAACACTAAAGATGTATTTATTATCGGTGATATAAATATTGATATCCTTGAAAATGGCCACCCAAAAAAATATGATTACATGCAGACACTTGCATACCATGGATTTGAAAGCCTAATTGAGGAACCTACACGTGTATTTAATGATAGCAAAACTTGCATTGATCATATCTTTAGTAAAACTAATAAAAAAACTCAAGCCATTATTTATACTACCACATTGACAGACCATTACACAATAATTCTATCTATAACAAAAAATAACTCTTATGTAAACCAAAATACGAAATCACTCCTAACGAAGTCTGAAACAAATTGGGAAAACGTCAAAAGGGAGTTATCAATGAATGACTGGACCGCCCTTCTGGAAAAAGATGATACTGATACTGCTTGGAGTTATTTTGTAGAAATTATACAGCACAGTATTCTATCTAACACCAAAACCACAGATAAAAAGGTATCTCATAAAAATATTCACATTAAACCATGGATCAGTCAAAATATTATAAACTCAATCAGAAAAAGAGATGAACTGCACAGAAAAGTAAAAATCAACCCTTATGATGTCCATACACTTCGATTCTACAAAAGATATCGTAATACATGTAAAAATGTAATTCGTTATGCTAAAGAAACATTCTATAAAAACAAAATCGATGAATGCAATAATGATTCCCGTAAACTCTGGCAGATCATTAATGAAATTACAAATACTAAAGCATCGCATAAAGACAAAAACATTAAAGAATTAAACATTGATGAGATTCCCACATCTTTTACGAAACACCCAGACAAACTTCTTGACTTTATAAACAACTACTTTTGCAATATAGGCTCTAACCTTGCAAATAAAATTAAACAAAATTCTACTACTGTTGAAAACACAATGAGAAATAATGATGTAAATCATGAAAACAGCCTCAATATAGTCAAGATAACAAGTGACGAAATAAGAAATATTATAACCTCCTTAAACACAAATACCTCATCGGGAAATGAACTGATATCAAGCAAATCAATTAAATACCTACAAAATGAGTTAATTCAACCACTGACATACCTTGTAAATCTATCAATATCTAAAGGTGTTTTTCCCGCTTGTCTTAAAATTGCTACGATCATACCATTATATAAAAATGGTCCCAAAAATGATATTTCAAATTATCGACCAATTAGTATTTTAACTCCTCTATCGAAAATATTGGAAAAAGTAATAAAAAAACAAGTTCTTACATTTTTGGATACCAATAAAGTATTATCACCTACGCAGTATGGTTTTAGGAAAAACCTGGGTACTGGTGATGCTATAGCTAATGTAACTAATACAATTATTAGAAAGCTGGATGAAGGCAAAAAATGCTTAGCAGTTTTCATTGATCTTCAAAAAGCTTTCGATACAATTGATCATAAAATACTGTACTTAAAACTAAAAAAAAATGGAATAACTGAAACAACTCTAAACCTACTTAGAAGTTATTTAACTGGAAGAGAACAAATTGTACAAATTGGTAAAAGAAAGAGCAAATCTCTTCCAATTAAATTCGGGGTCCCCCAGGGAAGCGTATTAGGACCAATACTATTTCTCATATATATAAATGACCTTATGAATCTTCCCATAAATGGAAACATAATGAGCTTTGCAGATGACACTGTTATTATATTCCACGAACAAGATTGGACAAGAACTTACAAAGAGGCGGAACATGGCCTGGCTGTACTTCAAAACTGGCTAAAAGTAAACTCCCTTACATTAAATGTAAATAAAACTAAATATCTCACTTTCTCCAAAAACAAAAGAGGACAACCAATGAATGTGCATACCCTCAAATTACATGAATGTCAAAATACTTTTCCACAATGTTCCTGCCCGTCTATATCCCAAACAAAAAGTATTAAATATCTTGGGATTGAAATTGATGAAAATCTACAGTGGAATTCACACATTGATCTTACCTCAAAAAAGCTTACAAAACTCATCTACTTCTTCAAAAAATTAAGAAACATCTTGTCGATGAGGGATCTAAAGAGAGTATATTATGCTTTATGCCACTCTCGATTGGAATATGGAGTAATAGGATGGGGCTCAGCAGCATCTAATCACTTAAAACAACTTAAGATAACTCAGAATTGCATCATAAAGACCATTCTAAAGGTCCCTATAAGGACGTCAACAACAGAAATTTTTAAACAGTTTGATGTTCCAAGCATACAGAAAATCTATGCCAAAAACATTCTAGTACATCACCACAAAAACGACCCAGAGAAAGAAACCTCACATGCTCATAAAACCAGAGCCAAACAAACAGACACACTTAATATACCAAAGTGTAACTCCTCATTTGGTCAAAGAAGTTCTGAATTTTTAGCAGTAAAGTTATATAACAAACTCCCACTTAGTATCAAACAATTTAAAACAAAAAATAGCTACATTATGGACATTAAATGTTGGCTGAAGGAACTACCGGAAAATGACCTTACTAGTATACTTAAAACATCATAGAAGTTTCTGGAAAACTCTATCCAAACAAGTTAAACCATAGAAGTCGCTGAAAAACTTATCCAAAGCATAGTCCCCCTCAGCACAGGATCTCCTAGTGAGGAGGACTTCGAATATATTTATATTTTACATATACATCTAACTAACATGTTTCATATAAAAATGTAAAAAATATTATATAGTTACTAAATAAAAAAAAAAAAAAAAAAAAAACTTTATACTGTATGTCTTTTTTTTTATCAAATACGTCTAGATAACCTTGTTTTATATGCCTTTTTATCGAATCCGTCTAGTTAAATTTGATCTGTATTTCTTTTTTTATCGTATTCGCCTTTTGATATCTATGCATTTTTATCGAATATGTCTGATTAACTTTAATCTGTATGCCCTTTTTATCGATTACGCCTAGTTAACTTTGATCTGTAAACCTTTTGATCGAATACGTCTAGTTATCTTTGATCTGTATATCTTTTTTATCGAATGATTTGGCTTTGGCTAAAAGAGAATTTGTAGTTCGAAGATATTTAATTGAGGTTACATGAATCACAGAAGTGTCAGTTCGTTAAATCCATGGAATAAAGGAAAACACAAGAAGTGTCTTGTGGGCGTGTTTCGTGATCTAAATATTTGCCTAATCGACGCTTAAATTTCCAATTCAACCTTTTAATCATGTTTACGAAATTCAAATGGGGTTGAGATCTACGACGTTAGGTGAGTATAAGTGAGACGGCGCGCTGGGCTCGTGGGATAAATTGAATATTTGTTTCCTTTCAAAATTGTATGGAAAGCACTCCTAGTTTATAAAAATGGACTTGATTGCTGTCACTTCACTGTCACACAGCCATCGGCCTTACCCTAGAATGCTTGCAGTCGCCATTCTTGGAAAACCCTACATTTTTGCAATTTTCTGTCCTGCTAACGATTCATGTCAACTGGTTTTATAAGTTTGTTTATTGAATTAGACATTTATAATTCTAGGTCATTGAAGAAATACATTATATACTAACTAATTACTCTGTATTACACATTTTAATTATTGGCAGTTGAATTTTCTTTGATAAATAAGTACTAATTGCATAACTATAGTCTGTCAAAAAAGAGTAGAAAATATAAAAACTGGAACTACTAAATTTGTAGACTGGCAACACCAATTTAACTGTCAAATATTTTTTTGAAGTGCAATGACACTGAATGTATAAAACACAGTAAACCACATTTTAAAAAACACTTTTTCTTCATGACATAAATTTGATTAAAAGGTGATTTATAAAGCGTTTTGCTTTAATTTAATTTAACATAAATTTGAATTTAACAATAGATAGAAAGGAAGATCACTAATGGTGAGTTTAGTTACACTACTTTTAGATCTGAATGAGTTAAATATATTCAGATCTAAAATTAAAGACATGATCTAAAACCCAGGCCGTTGCCTAGGTACTTTATCTAGTATTAATTAAATGCGAGCAATTTCTAAACTGTGCTTTATATTTTATTACATTATAGTTGTTCTTCATTATGTTAACACAAAATTGCAAAAGTATAATAATAATATACCTATATGCAATTCTAATTATGAGATCGGCGGGTATCTATACTGTAATGAAAAAATATTTTTTCCACTATTATGCCTTTTTATTTTTTTATAAAAATGTAGATTACACAGCTTTACTTTAACACCATGACTGAGTTATGTGTTTAGTATTGCCATTTGATCAACAGTGGCGCCCTCATTTAATTTTCTACTCTTATTTGACAAACTGTAAACATTTCCCCTAATGTTGAGTAATAAACTAAGAGAACGTACCCATACTACGTGACCAACTTTTTGCAATTTTTAACCCCCCCCTCCCCCCCCGGTGACTAAAAACCTAAGCTCGCCGCCGCTCATTTGTACCAAGCGTGACATTTTGAAGACCCCCCCCTAAACGTGTCACGTAGTATGGGTACGTTCCCTAACCTACCCATTGAAAATATGTCCTCTCTTCAGTACTTATAATTTTACATTATTAATCATTAGAAAATCTAACGAGAAAACAGAATATTGGCCGGGATCTGAACGTCAGAACCAAATTAATCCGATTTAGGCTTTTATAAATTCCTACTTATGTGTTTTAACATTATAAACTTAGCAAATAAAAAATAGTATCATCAGCAGAAAACTTCTATTTAATACCAAATAACGTCCTCTCAGTTATATAAAAATACGTAATCTAATAGTAATAAAAAAAAACATATATATTATAATATGTTAAAAGAATCCCATAAAAAACAAAGATTTTTTTACCATAAAACATCTGTTTTCAATTTTCGACCTAGTTGCACCATCTCTTATTAGAGCCGGCTATTAGCCAATTTCAAAAGAAGAAAAAAAAGGTCTGACTGCGGATTGAACCCTCTTCCCCAGGGACTGACTAGCTTTTAACTACTGTAAATTTTTTGGATTTCTTTAAAAACTTTTTTTTTGGTTAGACTGAGGATTCGACTGGAATGAACACCGCTAACAACTAAGCTAAATCCTTATTGAATACTGCCGAGTTTCAGCTCGATCAGATGTCGGGAAGTGGATAAATTTCCACTTACAAGATTTGAATTCTTTCAGTCCAGAAAGCAAAATCGAAATTAAAAAATTGATAGGATCTCAAAAAAACTTAGCCTAAAATTGAGTAGGTAATTCTAACAAATTTAGCTTATTTTCATAAATTGGTGTCAATGGTGCTGGAAACGACAAATTCAACAGAATCAAATAATTGTTTATTTTTTCAACGACAAACTACACTATTTTTGAATTTTTTAATAGCAATTGTAATGAATGACAAAAAAATATGGAAAAAATCAAATTTTTGAAGAAAGTTATCAACTGTAGGCGCCTCTTGCAGGAGACATAAATGTTTTTTATTTTTTTTATTATGTCCATTTT
The DNA here is from genome assembly GCA_917880885.1 of Limnephilus marmoratus. Taxonomy (NCBI): domain Eukaryota; kingdom Metazoa; phylum Arthropoda; class Insecta; order Trichoptera; family Limnephilidae; genus Limnephilus; species Limnephilus marmoratus. Next base: position 70,018,207 of record OU862906.1, read on the forward strand.
TGGTGGAATATGTTGGTCCATAGAGGTAATTTTGTATCATCTCTAAATTTTGACTTTCTAATAAAGGATTTGTTCCGTACGGTATACCTAAATAAGTACTTTCCTAATAAGCAATGTAAAAAGGAGGCTATACCCAAGGGATGATTGCCTAATTCAATTATCGGACGACGGAGGTACTTAAAATCTATACATAGGGTCAGCAACTGGTCGCTATTGAATTGGTACCTCTATAGAGAACATCCATTTGTCTCCTTTACATCCAGAACTGCCTTGGCTTCCATTTTGGAAGTCAAGTTTACCCTCCTTAATAAACCGGCTTTTAAACTAACCTAACATTATTTTACGTTTTACTATTTTTGATCAATAATTTATTGTCTTTACAGGATGTCTGTATTTAACCACTCGAGCGACAGACCAAATAATTTTTTTTTCTCGGATTGCTTGCGATTTGTTGGAGCCAATTTTGAATATTTTCCTCCCACATAAAAGAATCATACCCTCGAATTTTAATACGGAGACACATAAACCGAATTAAGTATGTGCCAATGAATTCACATATATTTAAATGATTATCTCATATTTTTTTCGATTATTGCAAATATGAAAATATTTCGTTGTTAAACACAGTCTAATCGGCAAAAAAAAACACGCAGGAAATACGAACAAAACCACAAAAAAAATTGTATTTCAAATATTTCCTTTATTTGTAAGTTTGAAACACGTTGAATGCATTATTAGTTCCATCAATATTACTCTGATATACCTACAAATATGGTTTGTCAAAAATTCACTAAAACACAATAAAAAGCGGCATTTTACATGCAGACATTTTGACAGCTGACGGCTTCAAATATTTTTGTAAATTACGGTTTTGTAAACATGATTATTCCGTAAAAAACTAGAGGACACTGACATCTATTGAATATAAATAGAAACAGTCTCTTTTAGCTTCTATAAAACATTAAGTTTATACCACGGGAGTATTTGAAAATATTACAAAAAAAATTAAATGCATCTAGGGAAAATTTTCCTAAAACCGGCAGCAAATCAATCCGAGGTGTTTTAAATAGTGCCATATTGTGGCAAAAAGCGCTCCAGTGGTTAAAAACATCAGTTTCTTCTGTGAATTCTCTGTAAAGGGTTTAACATCACGAACCCGAAGAATTTTAACCAACGGTTCCTGAGCATATTTCGAGTAGAAAATGTAGACGTCAGTTTGCTGACCTATGATATTTTTTTTTCAATTAACAATAAAAAAAATCATCACACGTCACAACTGAGTAGTCTGGTATAGCCTAGCAGTCCATCTTGTTCTAGCAGCACGGTATCACGTGATCGCAACTTACAGGAGTGTGATCAGTGGCGAAAATATAATCCACAGCAAAATGAGATCTGCTTTTTGTTCTTCAAATATGCTCAGGAATGGCTGATTAACAGGCACGTGCTGTTAGCTCCTGTATATTTTTGTTGGATTCTTTGTTATTGTAAGTTAGTATTCCGAGAACTACGTCAACTTTGTATTACACGAGGACGTCATGGAGGTTAAATTGTGGATTCTATCTCATTTGATGTAATTGGTTTGACTTCATACGGCAATCAAGTATAATAGTAATAATCAGCAATCATACACTTGCCGAGCAATTAAACTGTAAGTAGGTATTTGTATGAACTTCGTACACGCTCCTTGTTAATCAATATTATCTACAATCTACACTAAGCTACAATTTCCATTCAAATTCATGATTCTGTATTCTTTCCCAGACGCAGTTAATGTTTATGAACCATTATACTTTACAATATATTATTACGCTTAAATCAACTATGCAAATGTAATATAAATATTTTATGCAGTTTTTTAACATGTCTAGACAATTTACATTTTATGATTCTAGGTGGCAGGATCAAATCCAGAAATCTTAGTATTGCCCTGCTGAAAGACCACTGTTCAGAGTTGAAACGTTGCTTGAAAGAAAACGCCAGACTACATAAATTCTTTTTAAATTTCACATTCTAATTTTTTCTTATTTATTAAATCAGTAGCTTTTGCCCCCGGCTTCGCTCGCATAGTATTAGGGGGGATTGCCCCGCCATCCTTCACCCTCCCCTCTCCCCACCACTCCCTACTCCCCCATCACCACCCTCCATACCCGTTACATTCATTTTTCAAAGAGCTCGCGTGCCACCTATTACAATTTTTTTAATAAAAATTTTATAATGCCAAATTTTATATTTTATATCTAAGCCATAGCCTATATGTTATTCTGATATATAAGCTATATTCTTGTAAAGTTTCTTTAAAATCCATTCAGTAGTTTTTGCGTGAAAGAGTAACAAACTTACATACGTCCATACATCCATACAAACTTTCGCCTTTATAATATTAGTAGGATAATCAAAATTTCCTTTCAAATCATAAGAATTCTATGTAGGTTCTTAAATACCTATCTACTTATATATAAATCGTATTATATTTTATTTAACCACTCGGACCCATAAGTTTGTTAACTCGACAATGTAACATTATCAGACATACGTATGACGTATGAGAAAAAATTCAAATAAATTATATAATTTTCCAAAGAAACATCACATCTTAATGATTTTTTTTAACTAATGCATGGTCGATCGATAAGGATTGATAGGATAACTTTCGTTAAATTCTCATCGTTCCCTAGCATGACTGCAGATCACGATAGCGATTAGTTGACGTCGAATATATTAAGAACACTTGGTTGACGATCTGCAATCATGCTAGGGAACGATGAGTAGTTAACGAAAGTTATCCTATCAATCCTTATCGATCGACTGTGTGCTAGGGGGCCAGGCAGGTATGTGGATCCCATAATACATATTGAAAAACAGTCAAAGTAAGCTTGAGTTGAAACATTACTTCGCTTTATTTATTTATTTATTAATTTTATCATTCGTACCTGCGAAACTACGACTAGTTGTGTAGTTTGTCATTCAATTAATAACATCCCTTAAATTCTCTATCTCCGCCATTGCTAAGATTCTGTACTCTGTAATAAACTACCCTAATATTTTACGCCTTCGCATCTCTGTTTAAATCTCTAAAAATAAGGCAGTAGATTAATGTCACCTTAGTTGAAAGCGATACTACGTTTCTCTTATGGTTGGTAACACTCTTCTGGTTAAAGGAGTAGATTTACGATATTAAATCCTTTGTTTAACACTCTATTTTATTATGCTATGAATAGACATATGAATATATATAGACCTGCCCTAAGTGATAAAATCGTATTATTTACCCCTCTCCATACCGGTTCCATGGAACCGGCTGGGCTTACGAGAGCCTCGCTTCTAATCTAAAAAAATGTGACGTTATCAGAACATGGCAAAAATGGTAACTTGTGCTATACATTATACCCTAAAATATGTCGACCATAACGAATGTGGGCGGTTCTCCAGTGTGCTCGTCGCTGGTTACAGGGGTAAGTAAATTATGAAACATTTTTAAAAGTGTCTTAACTAAATACGGCAACAAAATATTCGTCTGTGAAAAGTGGCGAACTTATTTGAACTTCGCAAATATGTTAATAACGTGGCGAGCAATTCGCGCTCCCATGTAAAAAGGTCTATTCATTCTAAAGCAGATTTTGCTTTTAAGAACTAAATGGTGATATTATCATGCGAGATGCCTATATACTGTCAGATTGATTTTTAACGAATCACAGTCATCTTTCCTCTCTTCGTCCCTCTGTAGTTTGGTTTTACCACTCATCTGTATCTTCTCGTCTATTAAATTTGGATGTCTATGATGCTATGTAATAAACCTACGTACTTAAATATGTAGACCAGTATTTCGACCCCTTGACATTCTCGTATAACTAAATATGGAAGAATTAATAAGGTAATTCAGTATTTTGCGCAGCATGGTTGATGATTTTGGCAATCAAATTTATTTTGCTTAATAAAGATTCTATTTTTTTTTTCGCTCAGACGTTAGAAAAAGCCATAAATTTATTCCGTTGCTGGCTGGGACTTAAGTTCAACATAATTTCTAATTTTAAGTTTAATATGTGTTACTGCACACAAAAAGTGGAACTACTGCATACCAAATGTTTGGATTTTTAAATTAGGTAGGTATAAGGAAAGTAGGTATAAGTACACTGGTCACTAAATAGCTGAAGTTGAAACTGAATCTGAATTTCAAGTACATTTCGATCATAAATGGTTGCTTTTTATCTGTGCGATAGTTAATATAAAAAAAATAATTACCTGAAAACTTCAGTTAAAATTTAAATTTAATTGCCCGTGATTTGAATCCGCGACCTCTGGATCAGTTACAAGGGTTTTACCATTTTGCAAGTCATCCAGTATAAAAAGAATTTAAAGTGTATACCTAATTAACGTAGCACAGTTTTTGTAAACACATTTACCACAAAGGATCTTAAAAATAACGTAGGTACTATTAATAACGTCCGGTTGAAATTTAAGATCTCTAACGCCGCGCCTTATTCAAAACCATCTTCGTACTTGAAGTTCGTTAAAAAGCTACTTTTGTAATAGAACCGAATCAAGCAAGTAACCCATAATGTCAAAAGATGACGCCACTTACGTTAGCAGATCGCGTAAGGACCTGCCCCTGGCAGGTATAAGTGCTATTGGATTTGTAACTTCGTGAATCTTTCCGGGTAAGGAGAGTTTGATGATAATGTGATTATTATTGTAACTGGCAGTTGTGAATAATAATACATTATATGGGGGTGTCTATACATTATATGGAGGCCTCAGCACAGGTGAGCTACCCAGTGAGGCCGACATTGCTGAATTGTATTTAAAATGTTAGATATTATGTCAAATAAAATAAAATATATACATGACGTCAATGCCTGTTGCTTTGTCCCGTTGACTAGCTGTCACTTGATCCGAGGAACCGGCTATTTTTGGAACCGGTTCCTATCGAATTTATAAAATCAAATATCACACTTAAGAGGAAATACTAGCGGCGTTTTTTCCATACAAACGTATTCCCCGTTTATCTCTCTGGATTTTGACTCTAGAGCAAAATTACATAAAATAGATATCAACCACTAGCGTGTCGGTACCTTTTGCTTTTTTTGATAATTTACTTCTTATAGAAGTTAGGACCTTCCAAAAATGAATAAAATTGCCTGGTTTAAACGCCGTCAAAAGACGTTCAGTATACAAACTAAACAATGTATTTTTAAAAAAAGCAAAACGTACCGACATAGAATATTTTCTTCTAATACAGTTAGTGAAAAAAAAAATAAAATCGGTCCAGTTTTGGAGAAGAAAAATGGGGAATACAAAACATCGATTTTGACGATTTTATTTAGGTATTTTCGGCCCGATATGCATTTGTCCCTTTCGCTCAGTTCCCTGAGGGGAGCGCGGAGTGGAACAGAAGACATTCGTTACAATACCTATCGACGATAATTTTAAATGACCGGCATAGCTCTTAAACTGGGCGAAGCCGAACCAAAGCCGCCCGCAGGGCCCAGCAGCAAAAACCTTGTGTGCATATTTTTAACTGCTAGTATTGATTTTATTTCCGTAAGCGGTCAGTGTTCGATTAATATAGTCGTTCGTAATGTTATTCGACATTTATATTAAAAATAAAAGTCGCCAAACCGGTAGCTACCCAAACCACATCATAATTATGACATTTGAATAATATTTAAATCAAGTAACGCTTTTGACACATTTGTATTCAAATACCGAACATTTAAAAATTGAATGTGTCAGCTATCAATATACACATGTCAAATTAGTAAAAAAGTAGAGTTTATTGTGCAATTAAATAATTAAGATTTATAATGAATTAATGTTCGCGTGACGAGATTACTAAGGTACTGGAAATAAAAATGTATTATTTTAAAGTTGCATGCATGTCACATCCTGACATATATCATTATTCTTGAAACATTTTACAACCGCGCGAGGTCAGATTTGTCGTAATAAAGGTTACAAATATATCATAGTGAACAGATGGAATATGTATTATATAAAATTATATAATTAAACGGATGTACTTGAAACGATATAAATTTTTCCATAAGCCGCCGCACTTTTAACAGACACAGATTCTTGAAAATACACTACTTTTAAACAAGGTTACCACAAGAAACATCGGTTTCAGTCGTAAAATGTATGGGGATTGTGATTGAAATGTATTGCAGATGTACGGTTCCATAGCGTTATTTCATGTTTTTGAAAGTAAGGAGTCAGGATTCGGTATTTAGGTTGTCAGGGAAAAAGTTGAAAATTTTAGGGAGTATATTGTGATTTGCATCGATTCAATAACACAAGTTCAGGGCCTGCACAGTGACCTGCCATTTTTTTACCAACATTTTCAAGAGTCGTAAGAAACTAATATTTTTAACGCACCAGATTTAAATGTCCGGGTTAAATTTTCCCCACAGGAAAAACTAAACCCTTTCACACACTTCCCCAAATGATCATCTAGTCAACCCACGCTATGCAATTGCACTATATAAGTATTATAAATACAAAATAATACAAGAACAACATGTCAACCTACTAGAGACCAAATGGGAATATAATTCACCGACTCCAGATATTTTCATATCAGAGGGTTCGGCTCTGTGGCATTTCTAATTGAACCTATAAATCCTACTGATCCCTCAATATAAATATTTAATATATTATTATTAAAGCATACGGATGCAAGTCCAAAATTTGAAGAAATGAGCTTTTGATGCAGACTTGAAGTAAATAACGATGTTTATCAGTGGCAGAAAGATACAGGTCATATCATGAAGAAAATGTAGGATTTTCAAAATTGCATATGGATGCAACTACCATGTTGCAACAACTTTCTTAGAAGCAGAAGGATATACCATGGACTTGCATCTTTATGATTTAGTTGCATTTTGAGTGTTATGACTCATTCCTACGTATTATGTAGTATTATGAGTCAAATTATACATGACTACGCTTTCTATTAAAGTAAAAGACAAGACTTCCAGAGCTGTTCTTTGTTTATCCGTCTAAAACTAACTATTTCATTAACTCCCCAATCTAAAGACATTTCATTTATTCCTTACCTAAATTTATATCAGAAATTTCAAAAATTCTAAATTTTATTATTATTCTTCTAATATTTTTGTTGTTGTTATTTCTTTTTAATTCTGCTTTCTTTCTTTTAGTGTAAAGGAAGAGAAATAATAATTGGTATTTTATTGTTTCTATTTCTATTATTATTATGTTACACGATTGATGTAAATGCTCCAAAGGCGTAAATAAATAAATAAATAAACAATTCTTAAAGATTGATCCTTTCATAATACACCACATGTCATAACAAAATCTTCCACTTCATTTAGAAGCAGAAGGACTCAAGTCCGTGTTTTTGTTTGACTCAAGTCAGCGTTTTATTTTAAACAATATTTTTAAAGGCTTTACATATAAAATATTTCGTTTTATTTGCTCGTTTTTAAAATATAAATAACTGATTTAAGATGAAGCCATATTAAATAATGCAAAATCATATGTTTTTAAAATTTGATCGCTTAGAAGTATTGTAGATGCTTCAATTAAATACTGCGTGTAGAACATACCTTGGCCCTTAAAAATATCGGTTATTTTTTTATAAGTCTTTTAATAAGCCTGTAAAAAAATAAAGTATAAGGTCTAAAAAACACACTTTCAAGTCCAAACTCTCCTATTTATAAATCCCTTTTCGGTTATGGTTTTATTGTGTAATGTGGCAAATTCAGTTTATTTTATAATGATCGCAAAAAAAGTTGATATTTACACCCAATCTTCCCAAAATAAAATAAAATATGCATTTTCGCGTTGTTATTTTACAATACGGCCGCTAGTCGACGAATTCGGTTTTTCAAAGTGAACCCTATGGCGTCCACCGAAGAACTACTGTTCACGCCACAGTCGCCAAAACTCAGTCACGCCCCGAACTGAGCGGGAGATGGACGCGCTACTCCGCGTCGCTTGATTTCGTGAAATCAATTTTAAATTTCCGTTTTATTACAATAAACAATGCGTAAAACAGGAATTAATATTTTTTACAGGCCTTTACGAAATCAACCTGTAAAACCAAACTCTCAACTACCTTTTCCAACCTTTCCAAAAGCTTTTTCTCAAGTATTTTTAAACTCCTCCCATAAAGGGCGTGAATTCCGATTTCGATTTTTTTCTGAACTAGTGGATCGCCTTAATAATAAAAAAAAATTATCTATCAGCATGGATACCCGAAGAAGTTATGAGACCTCAGTTAGAGAAAAAATAGTTTTTGACTCTCCTGAACATTTACCTTTTTGGACTTGCATCCGTATGCTTCTCGGGTACATAAGTCATAAAAAAACTAATAAAACAATATTTCAATACCTGTCTAATCAATATTTTTCCTTTTTTTCAGATACACATCTTTCAAATATGACTGCGAAAAATCCATGAACAAGCTATCGAACAATCGAACCTGCACTATCAGTTTGCAAACATGATGAAAACTGCTATATTATAGCACTGTACAGGCGGATAACCAGTGCAGGCGTCGTGAGTTAGAATCACGAAGAGGAACCGTTGTAACAGTGTCGTGTGTGTGCAGTGTAGTGAGTAGTGACTTGAAGTAGAATGGCGGAGAATAACAAGGATGTGCAGATCGTGATGGGGGCCGCGTCGGGGGACAAGGGGGGCCGGGTGGCCTACGCCCCGCGCCTGCGCTCCCCACCACCGCACGAGCACCTCAACAACGGGGGGCTCTTGCAGTAAGTAACCTGATAATTTACATTATTATTTAATACTAAATTTTCTATCCTCCGGCCAATTTGTTCGCTTTTGGAACAGCTCACGCAGGACTTTCTCACGTATTGTCATGGTGAGAAATGTGATGTAAACGGTGTTAGAAAGAAAAAAACACCACACTTTGCATTCAAATCTAAAACATACATACACATTAAAATATGCACCTCTATTATACCAAAGTTTCCGACCTCGAATTGAGAAAAATATATGAAACTACAAACAGTAAGGTCACACATTTGCCATACATTTGTCTAATACAATATGTGCGTAATTTTCTTTTTTTCATTATCAGTAATTTTAGTTAGAAAAACGTAACCATTTTTAAAACTTTTTATGTTTGCATTCAAAAATTTTATATTTAAAGAAATTTATGGACGATTCAGCTATAGACGATTTTCGACATCAATTTTTAAATCGCAGTATTTGTTACTTTTTTATATCAGTGCAAAGAAAAAGTCAATATTTAATAATTAAAAAATGGATTTTACTTCATTGTGAAATTTTTGGCGTGTATGGAAACATTATCATTCGAAGAATAAAACCTTTTCTTCAGACGGATGCTAACGGGATTTAAGTTATTTATATTTAAGATTAATAATAACAGTACATTATCATAAAAATATTTAACGTAAAACGTTTTTCAACTATAAAATTAGCGGTTAGCACCAGATTTATTTTTTTCTTTCGTTGAATAAGTAACTTTCTCGAGGGATTCAGATAGAAACATCTGAGATTTTAGTTATTTAAAATATACCCCGCGGAAAAATCCATTTTCTTCACCTGCTAAAGCAAATTCGTGCCGCGCACTGCATTTTTCACTTATGACTTTATTTTAGAGTATTGTGGGTCCTCTTGACACAAAACAGAACATTGCTGAAAATGAAGAAAAAACATTAAACCTAACTTAATCTAAACTCGCCTAACCTAACCTATTATGTTACTTTTTTCGTTATTTGTTTTTGGGGTGTTATGCCGTGTTGCGCTACCTCCTTTAGCCAACGTTTCGGACATCGTTGCAGTGTCCATCATCAGATCCGGCAGATCCGGTAGACATCTACCGGATCTGCCGGATCTGCCCTGATGATGGACACTGCAACGATGTCCGAAACGTTGGCTAAAGAAGGAGGTAGCGCAACACGGCATAACACCCCAAAAACAAATAACGAAAATGCTTTTGGCCGTGAAAATCTTAAAACCTATTATGTCACTGTTGTCCCCATAGATATATGAATATTATAGACCAGAACATAAAGGTGAGGGGTAGACAACAACTACAGCAGGGTGCAGAGCGGGAAGATGACTTGAGTATATAGGCAACTCGCATTATAATATCACCATTTAGTTCAAGTAAACTCTGCTTTTGAATGAATAGACCTTTTTATATAGGAGCGCGAATTGCTCGCCGCGCAATGAACAAATTTGCGAATCTAAATACGGCAAAGTAAAGTTCGCTTATTTTCAGACTCCAATATTTTGTTGCCGTATTTAATTAGGACACTTTTACAAATGTTTCATAATTTACTTATCCCAATAAACATCGATGAGCACACGCCATGTATCTCGAGTGATAGTATATACTTACACGTTTTCAAAACACAAACCAGGTTTTTTGCTGTGTTATTTCGTAAAATGCACCGATGAGCGCTTGACGCTGGCTCGCAGAAGAATGATGATGTCACATTTTTTAAATTCACGCGAAGCCATACTCAATCCCAGCCGGTTCCATGGAACCGGTATGGGGGAGGGGGAAATAATACGCTTTTATCACTTAGGGCAGGTCTACTAATATTCATATGTCTATGGTTGTCCCAAGATTCAAACCTTTACTTGATGTGACGTTACCTGTGTGTAGTGACCTAATTTGAGGCAGATAAGGGTAGGTACCGTCCCACTACCCTATTTTCTTTCAGCGTCAAAACTGGGGATTCTGTAAGCAGTCTCATCTGCTCGAGTTAATCGGGATGCTTTTTTAAATGAATACCGCATAAGAGTGCCAACTGCTCCCAACCACTTTAAACCAGTGAGATTCTGGCATCCCCTATTGGGGTATGTCATGAGGCTGAAGGTAGTGGTAAGGGGAAGGAGGTGGGGAAGTAAAGTATCTGGCTATTCAGATCTGGTCATCAAACATAGCTAAAGCCATTTCAAGCTCTAAATGGTGGTGTCACACTAGGGCGATACTGAGAGTATCTTCAACTCTGAAAGATGTTGCTAACTAACTCACATTCATACATCGTCTCATACATTCTCTTCTATCATTCCGACTTTTGACATGGCCTGAGGATCTGATTCACTTGATCGTGCCATGTCTTCCTCGGGCGTCCCCGACTTCTCCTACCATTCACATTCGCGTTGTATATTCTTCTTACACTACTTTCTTCGTTTATTCGCTCTACATGCCCAAATCATCTGTGGGTCCCTTTCTTAATCTTACTCATTATGCTTACATCCGCCTTACATTCTTTGCGGATATCCACATTTCTCACACGATCATACATTGTTTTACCTGTAGCTAATATATCTTATATTATTTTAAAAGGTTAAATTGTGAAATAACACAAATCTATCAATTAAAAAAGTTAAAATGCGACATTCGGATTGCTAGTTAAATGCCTTACCCCTCGACCACCGAGGCCGTCAAATTGCCCGCTCTTGTTCGTTAATCACATAAAAAATATGAATATCTATTACTTCTACGCAGGGGATGCCGTAGGTGCTAATCACGTCTTTTGACATGTTTGGGGGGGGATGATATATGGAATAGAGGGATTTTTTAAGGGAAGGATGGAGTGAAAAGGAGGGAGGAAACACAAAAGCTGTCAAATCATTCCACAGTTGAGCTGCTGAGCTGAATTGGTCGTTAGTTTAAATGTCAACAACTCTGCCTTGATTCTGCGATCCTGATGCCTGCAATGCACGACCTGGACTAGATGACAATTAATTTCGTTTGACCTTTTGACTGCTAAAAAATTATTCATATTTTGGGAACTGCCTCGCTCGCTAGGAGTGCAGTGTGTGTGCGTAATGATGGATACGTGTTCGGCATGCGTTTGACTAAAGCGTCTCCCAATAAGGAACTCGAGTGAAAAATATTATCGCTTTAAAAAATATGTTCGTATAGAAGTATAGACCAATAAACGCTGATTCTGAATATATAAGTTTTATTTAATAATATTAAACGCTGAGTTTTTAAAACAATATTAAAAAGTCAATTTTTCATCGAGTCGTAAAAACACGCCGTCAAGTTGGCATTATTGAAATGTTTAGTGGTGACGTCACTGTTCCTCGTGCCCTGATGTCACCGTAATGTCATTGTATGGGAAATGTATGGGAATGTAATGTATGCCATCGTATTTAATTTATTCGTTTATTTACATACTGTTTATAGAGATTTAGTTGTTGTGTTTATTGAAACATTATTTTGGCCTATATGTATAATGTTTAAAAAATAAAGGTATCTCTTATTAGTTTATCTCTATTATTGAAACTATTCAAAAACTACTGCACAAAAAAATAGTAATGCTACTTCTAGGTAGAATATATTGTATACGAACACCGAAATCAAAATGGCGGCAGTTGATCAGCTGATTACCCGATCCTATAGTAACTTTTCAGGAGTGATGACGTCACACGATTCACTATACATACGGTGGTTTTCGGGGATCTTGAAAAATTAAAACTTTGACAATTATTTTAACCATTAAAACTAACTCTAAAAAAATGCAGTTATTTAAGTTGCAAGGTCATTATTCATTAAAATTTAAAAAAAAAAACGGACTGGAGTTCTCTATTGCACACCGGTGCCGAAGAAATCAATGAACCTAATCATTACGAGGACCATCCTTCAAAATACCGGTAGAACAAACGGAGCATTCCCAACTGACATCATTTTTTTAATGACTGTAATACTTTCATTTATCCTATGCTTATTTATATGACAGAGTACGGCCTACGCGACCTTTGCAGGGAAGTAAAAGCCTTTGACATTTGTGTTTTTTATCAGAGAAATTTTGAAGGTCAATCTTGTTACGTAATTACAGATAATTTTCTTGATAAATTTATTAAATTGTTGAGATTAAATACCTTAAAAATTAAATACCTATCATGTTCTATGCGTTTAATATTAATTTTCGGGTAAGTTGTTTGAATTTCACGAAGAACCTTAAATTTTAATAACATCTTAAAATTTCGGACATATTTAAATTACATTTGTTAATATTTAAAATTACTTTATAAATTTACTTAAATTATATGGATTTATTAAAGTTATTCATAGAATACTGGGAGTAATAGGGTTGGATTTTCTATGATCAAAAATTACATTCCCGTATCTGCATGTGGTACTGTATCATTATTTCCTATTTAAGTAGATACTGTATTACTTGCAAATAAGATTAATACTGCAAGGTAGTACTGGGGTACCATCTACAATAATGGTCTCTGTCGGTTGCCGCAGCCCATAATTCTATGATCTAATGGGCGATTAACAATTTGGCCATTTAATCCAATTTATAGTTACATTTGCTTATGGTACAAAACTAATCGACTCTGTATTAGGTAACTGTTCTATATTATTAATTATTATACTAACTTCCTGAAGGGGTGAACTTAATGTGACTCATTGGTGATGAAACGACTATTAGAATGTCAGTATGGCACAGGTAGAATATGAAATCTTAATTCTTGGCTTTTTGAAGTAAAACTTTGAAATTCGGATGAAACGGAAATGCGTCACAAAAATTTATTATTTGACGGTCTTCGGTTCTAATATAATGCGGTAAATTCACAACTAATCGCAGGCCCCCATTAGCGCCGCGGTATGAAGCGCCTCACTCTCAACGGCCTGATGAGAGACATCCAGCGAACGGAGGTTCGAAACCTACCAAATCCAAAAAAATAAAGATTTTTATTTTTGTAAAATCAATATCCAATCTTCAAACCACTTTAAAATAAATAGGCAAAATAAAAGAAAGCGACTTCTATCGTCTTTCTAGTTTCACTTTTACTGCGTGCGAATTGCACACTCTGATTTTTGTTTGTTTCCATTTGCCCCACACGGGAGACCAGGCAAAAATTCCCTCAGTGAAGTCCCTTCCATCTTTGGGAATACTGTATGCAGGGTCTTTTTATGGAAAGGAAGTAGAGGAAGTTCTGAGAAGGAAAAAGGGGTGGGTAGGAAACTGGGGGTCAATGTGTCCAGGAGTGACGGACGTATGAATCCATTCCGCATTTGCCGTCAAGACCTTGACAAACCTCACCCCCGTGAGCCCGGGCACCCCTGCTAAGTCACCACACGTAGCGAACCACTTGGGGTGATCTATGGAAGGGCTGTTGGTTAAATAATAATAATAATAACCAATAAATGGTTTCCAGGGCGGCGGTACCCATAACCGCCTTCCAAATTGAATTGAATACATATTGCTCACAGCTACAATTTTTTTAACAATTAATTCTTGCACTGGTGATCAGCTCTAGTCCTCAAACCTCCCCAACCTTCCTCACCTCCATCTCGTTCTCTTTTCCACTCCCTTCAGCTTTACAAAATATCCCTTTTGCATATGCTATTGCCCTATTGGTTTCGGACAGTTTGAGCTCTTGTGCGGTGTTTATAATATAATACATGAGGGTTGGTATAATATATAATATGTGACCCGAGCGCTTTCCACGTGATTTGCTCTTCAGCATTTTGGGAACCCATCGAGCACGTAATAAGTATACGCCATTTTTCCCTTAAAATCGTTTGTGTGCTAGACTTACCGACGTCTGGGATCAAAATTGTAAGCTAATGAACTTCAATAGGGCAGACTCCCTCTTAGTTAAGAAAGCGTATAATTGAGCGCACCTCGCAGGCGGCGGGACTTGACAGCGGAGCTGTCCATCTCAACCCGACGCAAAGATCGCACTGAAGCAGCTACCAAGCCGGACCACCGCTCGTTTTTTTAGGGAAAGTCTGAGCAACACGCTAGTGTCGCTATATATATTGAGAAATAATGTCCACGTCGCCGATGAGGAAAGGTCTTTAATTCTTGGATAACCCTCGTACATATATACAAAAGAAGTGATGCATCGGTACCAACAATATGCTATTTGAGGGCAGTATTACTATTTGGCAATGCTCCAAATTCGTGTATCTACACCTATAGTCCGGACAAAGTTGCCAAGTTCGGGCAATCAATCCGAATCCGAACTAAATTTGAGCGCATGGCGAGCCAAATTATCTGGTTAGATTTAGCTGATTAGCTGTTATCAAATCTAATGCTAGTATAAAGCTATTAATAGGTAGATTAAACTAAAATACTTTAGTCAAAGGGGAAATAAACTATTGTGGTTATCCGAAAACATAATTTTGTATTTCGTATTTCATAAGTAGGTTGTTACTTTCAATGACTTATTATTTGGCATTTAAATTAACTAACTTAGTTAGTTTTTTCAGGGGTTACGCTTTTCGTTTTCCTATCATGTGGACTTGTTAAATAAAATGTCGACTGCAAATATTTTTTAAGGGTTTAAGGTGGAGATAAATTGTACATAATATCTACGGTATTTAAATAATTGTTTTTTTTCCGTTTTCGTTAGTAGGTACAGTACCTACGGCCGGCGTGGTCTAGCGGTAAGGCTGCGAATTAATCCAAAGGTCGCGGGATCGAATCTCGGCGTGGCAAATAAATTTTATTTGGTTGATTTGTGTTATTTCACAATTAATTCATTTAAAATAATATTATATCATTTATTTGCCGCACGTTCCAGAGTGTAAGATACTCTCAGTATCGTCCTAGTGCAGTGATTCTGGAAGTTAAGACACATCCCGAAAAAAATTACGAAGAACATTGTCACTATCCCACCTCTCCACCACCACTAATGTCACGCCCCGCTTTCCAATTAAGAAGGGTTCGGTGAATGCGCATATGGAACTGGTGGGGTTCAGTACCTCTAAAAAACCACTGCCCTAGTGTAAGACCACTATTCAAATTTGAAACGTTGCTTGAATTGGCCTTTAACCGTGTTTAGTGACCAGATCTGAATGGCTAAGTACTTCCCCACTTTCCTTTTCCCCATCTCCTTCCCCTTCCCACCACCTTCAGCCTCACAACATACCCCATTCGGGATGTCATAGTCTCACTGGCTCCAGACGGGAGCAGTTGGGACTCTTGTGCGATATTCATATTAAAAAAAAAATTGTATGAAATCTTTAATCTATTGCTTAAATAAGCTTTGTAAAAATAAGTAGACGCTGTAGGCAGGGCTAATTCTAATAGTGAAAGGAAAGACTCAGCTACCCGAATTTCTACCGATTTCTTACATATCTCCACGTTACTTACACGTTGAATTTTAAAGCTCTTTAAAAAATGTATGTTATTCTTGAAGATAATATCTACTAGATAATCCCCGCGCCGAAACGCAAATTATATGTATAAAATTCCCTCGATAGAAAAAATCGCAAAGTATGCTCCAAAAATTATAATAAACACGTTTGTTTCAGTTATTTTACAAGTTATATATATGAAATTCACAGTGTGTCTTTAAATGCTGTTTAATACAACCCCAGCGAGATTTTTGCTCTATTTTAAACGAGTCGTGTTTTATTAAACATTTTAAATACTAGCGCGCTCCTCTAAGATCCGTAATTTCATATCTCTCCATCTTCATCTTTTTGAAGCGTTGTTGCGAAGTTGCGGTTAAGAAGGCATTTTAACCTAACTTTAACGATTAATAATATTTTAACGATTATTAAGAAAATAAGATTTGATGACTCTATTAAATGTTTAAGTATTTGTGTTTAATAAGACCTTCGCCAATCTTGAATCATGAGACTTGAGTTTTTCTTTACCCGATATTATTTATTATTTTTTATACGATACGAGATGACAGCAAAGTCAACCGATAATTGTTCTTGAAAATGTCGTGTTTTCTTGTTCTACTTTAGACCTCTCCTCCATTATTTTCTGTATTGATTCCTTCCTTTCCTCCTTGTTCGACAAAAAACTTTTACCCAAGTCTTCTCATTAGATTTTATATTTACGTTGTTTACTGTGTGGGTCGTGTTTTCATAAAAGCCTTCACGTTATTGGTTGGTTATTATTGGTACCTTAGAAATGAAGGTTTTTACTAAGCCTTCCGAAGTCTTGTAAATCAAATGTAATTAATAAGGCTTTATAAATACGTCGTTTAATAAATACAATGTTTTATAAATACATCCTCAAAATAATATCTCAATAATTAACCGTAATGAAATGAAACCATAATATCTCATTAGTATTGTTCTTTGATATGGTGTATAAAATCATACTGTATCGATCTGTCAAATTTTGAAAAAAAAATCTGAATGTGCAATTTTTTTTTAACAAGAGCTCCACACAGGAGGCTCTGAGCAAAACAATTTCCCTCAGGGCCTATGTCATCTTTGGGGATGCTGCGTGGAGGGTTTTTTAAGGAAGGGAAGGAGAGAATGATGAGTTTTTCCATATTTTTGTCGTCGATTTCCAGTGCACCTTTTCCTATACATTTGGTCATCTTATTAGTATTTGTGTTTTCTTCTTCGGAGTCGCTAGATGTCGCTTTAGATGTTGTTTTCTTTGTCTGTTCTTTTTGGAGTGGTTTGAAGATTGGATATTGATTTTACACAAATACTTTTTTTTTGGATTGGATTTCGTAAGATTCGATCCTTGGTCAGCTGAATTTCTGGCCGCTAAGGTTCGCCAGGCGTTTTGTACCACTGAACTAAAGGAGACTTGCATGGGATCGTGGATTTATCGTAATACATTGGAACCGAGTACCCGTGAAATAAATAAATATTTTGTTGCTTTCTCATTGTCTCGCAGGCTAAATCCTATAGATGTATGTGTTTGTTTCTTTTTAGTGTCGCTCGCTTCAGTTTCATCAAAAACAATCATTTGGAGTGGATTTGTTGAAATCATAGTTTTTCTTTCGTACCATAAAAAAAAACAAAACATGAAATTCGTCTTGAAACCGCGTTCAGACGGGCGTAAAAAAAAGCACCCGGGAGTCTTTTTCTATCCAATGACAGCTATCAAAAAGTTGGACTGGTTTAGTGGCCGCCATTGCCCATTTTACTACCAAGCCGTAAAAGCCTGACGCTTTATCCTTCTGTGAAGAAGGCTTTACAGTCTTTCAAATCTGGTATATTTTAACATACCTGATGCTTTTCACTCGATCCCTTTTTTTCAAAGAAAATAACATAGATTTGTTTTAATGAATATTTAAAAAAATCCAATATTAGATCAAAAACAAACGTGGGCATTGTAACAATTTCTAAACATTTTTTTTAAAGATACGTTTTAAGATTTTCACGGCCAAAAGAAAGCTAAAGAAGGAGGTAGCGCAACACGGCATAACACCCCTAAAACAAAGAACGATTTTTTTTAAAGTTTTATTATATACTAGCAGACCCGGACACACGTTGCTATGGCTTACGAAAACAATGCCATCATCTGACAACGCCGTTACCCAACCTTTATAACCAACGCCATCTGTTAATTTTGCATACATATCAAATCCACACCGACTGTGCCAGCCCGCTGCCCGCTGCCCGCTTGCCAGCCCGCTTCCTTTATATATTTAAACCAATTTACACAAAACTTTGACAAATTATATACCTAAACCTTCCTCATGAATCATGTGCCAAGACCGAGTTGTTTGGCGGTCCGTCATCTCTGCTTACTCTTGGCGTGATGGTTAGTAAGTTCGTTAGGGGCCGTTCAAGTATTACGTAACGCACTTGGGGGGGGGGTCTTGTGAAAGTCTTTAAGGCGAGAATACACATGCCTGTAAAATGGGACAGTAGCTTGCATGCCTGTTAATGGCATGTACAAGTTACTGGCACAATGTGGATACATATGCAAGTTAAACTTGCATGCAATTTGCGTCCTTGCACGCCTGTAACTTGCAAGACGTATACATAAGCTAGTCACGAGACAGTAAGTGTCTCAAGTCACTCAGTTCTCAAGCTTTTTAGCAATGGAAAACATTCGAAGTGAATTAAATGTCATCGTATTGCAATTGGCAGTACAATGTGTGTCTAATTTAATGAGAAAAAGAAGAGTAAAAGAAGATGGATTTGGGTGAAAGATTGGATTAGCAGAAGGGAAAATTTTGGAGCAAGTAGTTGTATGCTTACAGAAATGCGACAAGAAGATATAGATGGTTACAGAAACCATTTAAGAATGCTGCCAGAAAAATTTGATGAATTATTAGGAAAAATTGCGGATAAAATAAAAAAGAAAGATACTCATACGCGAAATGCAATTTCGTCCAGAATTAAATTGGAAATAACTTTAAGATTTTTAGCTACTGGTGATTCATTTCCATCTCTAGAAGCATTGTATAGAGTAGGACACGGCGACAACAAGTCAGCTACTGGCATGCCCGTACCTGTCGCGACGTTCACACATGCCAGTTTCGTAGCCCCCCGCGTCCCCTCCCTCATGTTGCATGCCAGTAGCTGCCTAAAAATCAAATGTTGTGCTATCTACTTACATGGCAGTTACAGGCATGCAAGTTAGCATATACACATGATAGTAGCGCAAGGAGCTTGCATGCAAGTGTGCCAGCTACTGTCATGTGTATTCCCGGCTTTTCCGTGCGTTACGAAGGGGGGGGGGGGGTGGGTTCGAACAACGCGTTACGTAACATGTTTTTCTTCATGGAGATAAAAAAAAAACAAGGGAATTAAAATCTTCCAAGTTGGCAATCCTTTTCGTTCTCGAAATCTCTTATTTTATTTATTTACCGCAAACGCGATTAAAACAAGAAAAAAGGTATTTAAGCGACTTTCCAGTACTTTGCGCAATTTAATTGTGACTTTCTGGTGAAAATTGTCACTTGGGCGTTACGTTACGTTTAGGGGGGGGGGGGGGGGGTACGGAAAAACGTTACGGCGCGTTACATGGGGGGGAGGGGGGTCAAAAATTGCGTTACGTAATACTTGAACGCCCCCTTAGTCTTTATCTTTCGTTTAATTTGACATCGTATTTTCCATTTGCTTGGCAAAGTTGACAAATTGAAATCCATCTAACATTCGAAATGACGACAGTTAGTTTTGTTGATTGTTTTGCCAATGCGGACTGTTTTGCTTTTGTTGATTGTGTGGCCAATGCGAACTGTTTTGCATTTGTTGATTGTTTTGACAACGCGGACGCTATTCAACAAATATATTTGTTGAATAAATTAGGATTTCGTCAACAATGACAGTAATGCTCTTGTTATTCTAACTCCATTTGCCTCAGGTGTGTTCAAACAGCGGGTGTTTACAAATATGCTATTCCCCTGGCCATAGAATGGCAGAATATCATAGTTTACAAACACACAGTACCGTATTTATGCGGCCAAGTTACCAGGAAGTCTGTTTGGGTTAACTAACCACTTGTTTCATAAATTAACAGCCCACGGATTCTAAATATTAACCCCTCGGGATAATTTCGGAACAACTCATCATACGGGTAGGTCTCATAGAAATCATTGTCTCTCTTACTATCATTGTGAGAAATATGATCTATACGATGTTGGAAAGAGAAAAACACCACGCTGAAAATTCAAATCTAAAAGTTAACCTCAAAATAATGAAAATGTACACCTTTATAAACCAAAGTTTCCGATCGCAAATTTGTGAATTTTTTATTAATTATTTTTTATATGAAACGACAAAAAAATGAGCTGATGATAAAAACGTTTATATAATATATAATATAATACATCTGTCTAATAATAAAATACGTGTGTTTTTTATTTTATTTTTTTGTTGTCAGTAATTTCAGTTGGAAAATACGTAAGGTGAGTCATTTTGAAAACCTTTTTATAGTTTGAATTTCAAATTTTTGTCTATAAAAAAATTACATGGTTATTTTTAATATAAAATTTGAAAGCATATTTCGTCACCTCAGGTCTCGATCATACTCTGTTGCTAACCGGCTAACTCATAATGAAACCAACTCAGAACCACCTCAGGAAGGTCATAAAGAGTGATGATATAAAAATATAAACATTTGGTTAAATAAACACGTTAGGTTAGATAAAGAGTTGTTGAGTTGACTTGATTCTGAGTTGACATGGAACCGTAAAAAAATCACGAAGTTTCTTCAAATTGCGGTCGGAAACTTTGGTTTCATAAAGGTGTAAGTACATTTTTATTATTTTGTGGGTATCTTTTAGAATTGAATATAAAGACTGGTGTTGTCTTTTTCTAACACTCTTTAGATCATATTTGTAACCACGATAGTAAGGGAGACACAACGATTTCTATGAGGCCTATTTTAGTTGTTCCGTCAAGAGAACAAATTAGCCGGAAGGTGTAGGTACATAACTACATTACATTTTCACAGGCGCTACGTTTTATCTAGCACTCCTTTTTACTGTTCTTCAATCTTTACCTTGTAAATATACACATGTAGCATGTTTATATACATGTTTGGCTTGTAAATATACACATGTAGCATGTTTATATACATGTATGGCTTGTAAATATACACATGTAGCATGTTTATATACATGTTTGGCTTGTAAATATAACACACGCTTTTCCTTTGCCCTGACATTGACTTTCAAACTATCTTATCTTGTAGTCGAACTAATTGCCTACATACCACCGCATAACAAACGGGAGCTTCACATAACTCCACACACATCCCAGATTCATTAACGTCTAATTATTATCACAATACACATTTTATTGTTATGCTCGCATTCCCAGACAGTGTTGGCGAGCATTAGACAAATAAACATAGCAATCGCCAAATCAAAATGCAGCTCAAACGCAATTTTGAAGTGCTCAACGTGACTGAGCTTTTTTTCGCTTTTTTTAATCAATGACAATCTTCACTCAGCTCAATTTGGGAGTCAGGTATGGAACCATTCATACCTAACCTAACCAACACTTTTGCCAAGAGGTACGCTTCGTTTGGTGACTTTGGTGTGCCCGGGTTCATGGGGTGAGGATTGTCTAGTTCTTGGCGGCTGATTCGTCTGCCCACTTACTCCGTGGCGGGCCGGATGGAGAGAGACTGGTTGAGGGAGGCCTTTTGACCTCTCCAGCCAGTCTGGCGACCAATCGCCTTGCACTGCAGTTGGAGGATTGGATCCATACGACCGTCACTCCTGGACACACTGACTCCTAGATTCCTTCCAACCATCGATATACTAACTATAGATTAGCCCTCCCATACCCAATTCCAATCCCAAAGTGACACCACCTACGAGAAATTTCGTAATACAACTACCCATCGAATTCCTTTCCATCTGTTGCATGACGTAGTTGTTTTACTAGGAAGAAATTAAACATATTTTATCAAATGTTACTTTTCTCGATACGCTGCCTCGAATTCATGTACATATTTTTCTAAATTTTCATATAACTGATTAAATTGTTAATAATAAAGTCCGCGATAGCCCATACCTAAAATATTTCTACCTGCCTGAAATTTGTGTTTTAAAAATGATCTTCACAAAGCTAGTAATTCCGTTACCGCGAACTTGCTGAAAAACAAATTAGCTCCACGCAGACCAACAAAAGGTACAAACCAATGCTTCTTGCGATCTTTTGACTTTGAGATAATGCACTTTCTTTTTGATAAATGTTTTCGTAAACCAATATTTTTGGTTCCGGTGTCATTTTTAAGACCTACACGCCCTGTCTAGATATACTGTCGAAGCTTCCAACCCCTCACACCTGTTTTCCTCCCCAGAACTTCCTCTTCTTCATTTCCTTCAAAAGGCTCTTCACACAACATCCACAAATTTGGCATTGGCCCAGAGGGAAATTATTTTCCTCGTGTCAAATTAATTTAAATAAATTTTTAGTGGTCTGAACACGATTTAGTTCTGAAAGTATTTTAGAATTTAGCCGTTATTAAGCCTTGAAATAATTTTGAAAGTTATTCAATATTCTGCCTCGCTTTTAAAAATCACTTGCAATCTAAAAAACGGAGTATTTCATAACGAATAAAATATTCGCTTGAGTACAATGTACCTAGTTACCTACTTTTCACAGCTGAGTTATGATTATGATATAGCATGTTACTTTTGGCAACTGTGCCAAATATCGTGCGTTCTCTTGGCGATTCTTAGAGTGATTGGATCGTAGCTTTATTGAGCTAAAATTTATATATTGGTGTTCTGAATATTAAAATCCAACATGATAATCCTACTGAACAAAAACATATGTAAATAAAATGAAATGTTTTTACTGCAAGGGATTTTAATGTCTTGTTCGGTGGCCAGATCTAATCTTATTTACGTGATTTTATACCGTCAGAGGCAGAAATTAATGAAGTTCTATCAATTTATCCGGATAATAGCTACCTGACAGCAACCTAATTCGAATTCAAACACGTAGTGTTAGAAACAGAAACTTTGAGAATAGAAAGGATTGGACCGATAATTGAATAGAAGGATACTCATTTTCAGAAAACTTAAATAAGTGGAAATAAATACTAGTTTTATACGAAAAAAATTCTACGAAAACAACTGTCTTTTAATTTTTAATATCTAGCAAACGGCGCATTTTGGTACCATTTATTGCGGGAAGTTCGCGCGGACGCGATTAGACCTGTCAAAAAACTCACGAAAAACAGCTTCTGTAACTTGCTATAAATTATGTGAAGTGACTTTTGGTGTCGTTTACATTGGGAATTTGCCCATAGATCGCTTTCGTGAGTGATTTACGGGAAAAAAAACTTACGAGTGTAAAGCTAGCCTTAGAAATTTCCGTAAGTCCGTTAATAAATATCTCAGGACAGATCCGATTACGAATGGCTGCAATCCGTTTATGATTGGTCGGAAGTTTCCTGGGCCAGAAATATCAGAGTGAATCGTTCAATGGGGGACCATGACACTAAAGTGGTTGGCTGTCCTCGACCTTCCCGCAAACCTGGTTTACATGTCGCTGTTATATAACGCAGGCAGTCAGGCATACTCTCGTACGTGCATTATGCGATATTGCCATTTACTTAGTAGCCTTCGGTGTACAGTCAGAGGCGGCTGTGCAGGTCCAGAAATTTAAGGACAATAAAAAAATATATATTTTTGTCAGTGGTTGAGTGGGCATAGCGCTTGGGTCCCACCCGAGCGTCGCGTATTCGATTCCTCGGCTGCCTAAGTCCTCCATCACGACATAAGCAACATTTTCGGCTTTCTGTGGTGGCAGTAGGAGATTTTCAAACATTGTTGGGTTATTCGTAACCCGGGAATGTTTGTCTTTCTTTTAAAAAAAAAAAATATATATATATCAAATCAAATTCGCTAATATTCATTTGTAGGTAGGTCCTCACGAGTTTGATGATACAGTTACATTTAATATAGTAAATTATTTCATGCGAAAAGCGTACAATATGCAAAATCAACCTGCGTTTATCAAACCATCTCTTTCAGATGCATAATATTCAGTATGCTCTCTCTCCCTCACGGCAATGACCCAAACTGTCTTCAGTATCCGAAACCATTTTTACTAAGCGACATAGTGCCATCTCGTTAATTGTATGACGCTTAAAGAGACAGAAGACATGGTATTGAGACATTTGATTAATTGACCCAGCCAATCAAAGTGCGTGGGAAAGAAAACGTCCATTTAAGACGTTAAATGTCATTACTGGCCGCTATCTCGCGGTGCATTTCAAACACATTAGAATAATACCAGTTGTTTTGATTTGCATAATATTAAGTTTTACTGTCATCTTAAAATTTTGGAATGTGTTTGACCAATTGACCTGAGGGAAGGACCGCCACTGGGTTTATTGTAGTTTTACATCGAGTGACATTTTAGAATTGTTATATTATTTATTGAGTTAACATACTGCAACATGTGGGTCAATTTGGGGTGCGGGTAAGGGTTACGCAGCCCCGGGAACCATTATTGGATAACCTTAACCTGCCACAGGTCACCCTGAGTGGTTCGCTACGTTTGGTGACATAGCAGGGGTGCCTGGGTTCATAGGGAATATTTGTCCGAATCTTGGCGGTGGACGTGTTTGACCACTAACTGCGTGGCAAGCCGGATCGGGAGAGACTGGTTGAGGGAGATATTTTGAATTCTCCTGCAGTCTCTCTCGGAACATCGCATTGCACCGAAGTGGGAGGGTTGGATTCATACGTCATACATATTCTGGATACATTGACCCCCAATTTCCTACCCACCCCTCGTAATTTTTACAATATTACTAGCTGATCCGGCGAACTTCGTACCGCCTCAGAATCAAAAACTGTTGTCAACTTATTAGCTGAATTGATCTAAATTGTTTCTCCCTGCGTATACCATACCTTGATCTAAATTGTTTCTCCCTGCGTTTCTGCTGTTTCTCCTTTCCCCTCTCGCGTTCCCTCTCCCTCTCCCCACTCCACTTCTCCCCTTCCCCCGTCCCGCTAACCCCCCTTCCTGAGTTCCTTTCCCCCCTCCCCCCTCCCCCCTCCCACCTCCCCCCTCCACCGGTTCACAGTTCAATATTAGGGAACGTACCCATACTACGTGACACTTTTAGGGGGGGGGGGTCTTCAAAAGGTCACGCTCCATACAAATGAGCTGCAGGTTGCTTAGGATTTTGGTCACCGGGGGGGGGGGGGGGGTTAAAAATTGCAAAAAGTTGGTCACGTAGTTTGGGTACGTTCCCTTATACCCCTTACAATATTGCTGCAGTTCTTTCAAAATAGGAGAATTCGTTCCATACAAAATGTATGGGGAAAATAATTTTCTTCGGAGTGGAACACCCTTTACTTTTAGGGGTATGAAAAATAGATGTTGGTCGATTCTCAGACCTACCAGATAAGCACACAAAATTTCATCAAAATTGGTCCAGCCGTTTCGGAGGAGTGTGGTAACAAACACCGTGACACGAGAATTTTATATATTAGATTGTTTACAGAAAATTACTTTTAATTCCATTTTATTTTCAAAATTAGAACTGATTTTTCGAGTATTCAGATTCCATTGATGTATTATATTTAGACGAGACACGGAACGAAAAAAATGGTTACACTTTTTTTATCTCCAATTAGTTTGATTCATCCTCAAACGCTCTAACGCCGAATTACCGAATCCGGCCCCCGCGGGCTGCTCTCGCATGTTAATTAAGGTATACGTTTCGATGAGATATTAGTACGCAAATTTAACTATCCCGTACTTTTCACGGGTCTGTCCTAGTTATTATTATAAACCAGCAGACCCGGACACACGTTTCTCTGGCTCACGAAATGCAACGCCACGCCATTACCCAACCCTTATAACCAACGCCGTCTGTTAAATCAAATCCACACCATCTGCTTGCTACCCCGCTGCCCGCTTGCCAGCCCGCTCCCTTTATTTATATATTTCAACCAATTTACACAAAACAAAATTATAGAAAACCGCATGAAAATTCGATGCGTAGTTTAAAAGATCTATGTGCACAGACAGCGGGAGCGACTTCATTTTTTATCTTCTATCTATATATCTATCTATCTATCTATCTATCTTCTATCTTCTTCTTCTATCTTCTATCTTCTATCTTCTTCTATCTTCTTCTTCTATCTTCTATATAAATAAAAATGGATCGCCGAAATGTATGTACGCGCATAACTTCCGAACGACTGCACCAAAATGGATAATTCTTTTTTTGTGTGTTCGTTATTGTCAGGACAAGGTTTGTATAAAACTACTGGTGAGCTCTGGCATTATGAAATTTGTATTAATACAATAGGTGGCAATAGGTGTTTATTGCAATAGGTGGCACGCGAGCTGTTTTAAAACTGCTGAGGAAATGATGTATGGGATGCGGGAGGGGGGAGGGGAACTCTGGTAGGGGGATCACGGGAGGGAGAGAGGGGAAATTGGGAAGGGGGTTCACGGGATGGGGGAAGGGGGGGAGTGGAGTGAGGACGCGAGAAAGGAAGGGGAGGCGGATGGGGAACGGGATAAATGGGAAAGGACACGCCGGGTACCAGCTAGTATATATATAAAGAAGATTTGAAAAGAGGATGTAATGTCGGTATGACGTAGATGAATTTCCAACCGTGCACTAGGAACCTCGTCTAACTTTTTGTATTAGTATTTTATTGAAGTCAAAACTTCTATAGCACCGTTGTGTTTTGAAACTCGGTGAAACGGTAACGAGCGATACTAAAAAAAGACAAACACATACATCTGTAGGATTTAGCCTGCGAGAGAATGAGACAGCAATAAAATGATTATTTTTTTCACGGGTACTCGGTTCCGATGTAATAAATCCACTGTTCCACGCAATTCCCATTTAGTGTAGTGGTATAAAGTGCCTGACGAATGTTTGCAGACATTCAGCCGACCAGAGATCAAATCCTATAAAATCCAAAATATATTTATTGTTATCAAGTTTAATTTGTAGAACTCCATTTTAATTTTAATTTCTTTTATATAGATATTCAATAATATTATTATTAATTAATAAAAACAGATTATTTATAAACAAGTTCTGCTATTTAATTATTATTACGCGTAGCAACTGTTTCGCTTTCTGAAGACATTATCAAACTGCAGTCGTACCCGATGTATTTATACTATTTACGATTTACGATGACTAAAATTCAAATATATTTATTTTTTGTAAAATCAATTATCAATCTTCAATCTACTCCAAAATGAACAGGCAAAGAAAATAGACAAGAAAGCGCCATCTAGCGACTCCGAAGAAGAAACCACAAATACTAATAAGATGACCAAATATAAAGGAGAAGTTGCACTGGAATATGACGACAAAAGTATGGAAAAAATCATCCTTCACATTGATAAAAAAGTGCTACGTAGTATTCCCATTCTTGTCTACTTTTAATAATAATAATAATATATCTTTATTCAATTAAATTGGCAACATTACAACTAAAAAAAGTACACATTCAATGTAGATTACATCAGTACAAAAAAATTAACAAATAGAAAGTAATGTAAGAACGGTTATACAGAAGTAGCATAATTATATAATATTTTTAGTTGTGCATAGCCTGCCTCACTAGGTTGAACCTGTATTGAGGCAGAATTTTTTGTTAAATGTTTCTTACAATTTTATCTATGGTTTTTTATAAAAGTATAATGTAGGTTTCTATACAGCAAAAACTTTAGTTTTCTAAAGGTTTCACTTCTACCGCGTGTGAATTGTACAATCTGATTTTCGTACAGTATTATTTCCTCTTCAAAAACTTTGCGTTCGCTATTAACTATTCACTATTCTGTTTTATTTTCGGAAACGATAATGCAAAGCGGAAAGAAAGTGTGATTAAGGCGAGTTATTTTCAGAGAAAAGAATGCGCATTGTCTTTAGTCAAATGTATCCCCCCGTGGGGTATGGAGGGATGGGGTAGATTAGTGCACAAGGCACAAGTGCAGTCTCCCGTCTTCTCTTGGCACATATAACTCCGGGAGGAGAGTGTGACCCAAATA
The DNA here is from genome assembly GCA_917880885.1 of Limnephilus marmoratus. Classification (NCBI taxonomy): domain Eukaryota; kingdom Metazoa; phylum Arthropoda; class Insecta; order Trichoptera; family Limnephilidae; genus Limnephilus; species Limnephilus marmoratus. The sequence goes on from OU862906.1 coordinate 70,046,360, forward strand.
CCGCGAGACTAAGCCCCCACGGGGTCTCCACCGCCCCCTGAAGCCCCAACCGGGCCAGCACTAACCCCCGGTTCCTTCGCCGACCGCCCCGCAGCTTGGGAGGGGCGGATCGATAGCCCCTACCGCTACCCCATCTAACTACCCCCGGATAAAGAACATTTTGGGCGACGCGAGACTAACCTTCCGCAGCCTTATTTATTCTAACAAACCCAAGCTACTCGTAGATGCGTCGCGTCGTAGGTAGCTGATCATTTCCGATTATCTTTATCTATAATATATATAAAAATCTCGTGTCACGGTGTTTGTGGTCGCACTCCTCCGAAACGACTCGACCGATTTTTATTAATCTTTTTATGTATATTTGGTAGGTATGAGAATAGGTCGTAAAGTATATTTCATACCGCTAGGTGATTAGGGTGTCCCTATCCAGAACAGACGAGCGGGGTGGCAAGCGGGCGGTGTGGATTTGATTTGTATGCAAATTAACAGATGGCGGGGTGAGTTAATTTATCGTGGTTATAAAGGTAGGGTAACCATCCAGTAGATGGCGTTGTGTTTCGTTAGCCACAGCAACGCGTGGCCGGGTCAGCTAGTCTATTATAAAAATGAATGTTTCTTTGTTTGTCCCATAAGCGTTCTTTTTTTTTTTTTACAGGAGGCCCTGAGAAAAATAATTTCCCTCAGGGCCTATGTCATCTTTGGGGATGCTGTGTGGAGGGTCTTTTTAAGAAAAGGAAGGAGAGGAGACTTCTGGGAAGGAAAAGGGTTTAAGGGGTGGGTAGGAATCTGGGTTTCAGTATGTCCTGGTCATCCGCCTCCAAGACCTAGACAAACCTCACCCCATGAACCCTTCAACCGACTGCGATGAAACTTTGGTGATTTTTTGTGACGCACGCGCGCGAAGGATTCTATATATAATAGGAGATCTTTGAATAAACAAAAAATGCAATAGGTGGCGCGCGAGTTTTTGAAAAAAATGTGTGTATTTCATATAGTTTAGCGACAGGGAGGGAAGGCGTGAGGGGGAGGGGAATCATAAAATATAGGAAGGGACCCGAAGGGGGAGGAAGAAACAATTTCTTTATTAAATGGCATTGCAACGCATGCCGGGAACTCGCTAGATTAAAATAATATATTTGCGGCACGTTCTAGAGTGAAAGATACTCATAGTATCGTCCTTGTTTAAGAAAGACCACCATTCAAAATTGAAACGTTGCTTGAAATGGCTTTAGCCGTGTTTGGTGAACCGATCTGAATAGCCAGATACTTCTCCACCTTCCTTTACCCGTCTTACCCTTCCCACTACCTTCAGCCTCACAACATACCCCAACTGGGGATACCATAGTCTCACTGGCTCCAGGTGTAGACGGGAGCAGCTGAGACCCTTGTGAGGGACTGAGCCGATTCGCCTTCGGAATGAACAGCTCAAGACGTGTGTCATCAGCGTTAGTCATACCTATTGCAAAAGAAAATGATCTATATGCAAAACTATTTCATCTATTTCATTTATCTTAAAAAATATTTTATAAAATTTTAGATTAGCTTGCCATCTTGACATCTTGGTAAATGGTTTGTGAGAAGCAATAAAAGCTCAATTTGGTAGGCGGATATGGGTACCGCCGCCCCGGCAACCATTTATTGGATAATCAACACCCTGCAATAGGTCACCCCAAGTGGTTCGCTACGTTTGCTGACTTAGTAGGGGTGCCCGGATTCATGGGGTAAGATTTTTCTAGGTATTGGCGGCGGATGCGTTCATCCATCTTCTGTGTGGCGGGCCGGACCGGGAGAGACTGATTAAGCGAGATCTCTTGATCTCTCATGTGGATCAAACTATCCTATGAAAGAAATAAATTCATACGAGTACCATTCATATTCAATCCAGTGGAAGGAATAATAAAGTCACTCTTGGATACACTCACCCCAGATTCCTTAGCACTCCTCATATTTTTCATTCCAAGATCTTCCTCTCCTTCTTTTCCCTAAAAAGACCCTCCACATAGCATCCGCAAAAATGACACATCAGGCCCCGAGATAAATTATATTCTTCAAGGCCTCCTGTGTGGAGCTAATGTAAAAAAAATAATAATACCAGACCAAGAATACAAGTCGGTATTATTAAATGAATAATTTTCTCTGTTACCGGGTTCACGAGCCCTCTACTCGGTGTCTGGCCACTGGGGACTTTGGCCTCTGACCTCCGTCCCCCGCCAGCAGAGGTTTATGGTCGACTCGAAAAACACACCGAATGCTATTGGAAAACTGGGAAAATGTGGCCGGTAGGCCGTTTAATTGGCCCCGTGTCGCGGTTACGGGGCGATACACGCTTCCCTTTTGTAAAATGTTGTAATAAGTTTCACTAAGTAATGAGACTGTTTACCTACGTTGGGGGCGATCGGTCCAAACATAAAATCCTGGGTCAGATATGGCCAAATTCAAACAGCATAATATTATGATACTTTATTTTTATGAATAACTAGCGAGTTCCCTTTCCCTTTACCCCTTTCCCTCCCGCGTTCCCTCTCCACCTTCCCCGGCTTCCTCCTCCACTCTTCCACGTACATCTCTTCCCCACCTCCTGGCTTCCCCCTTATGCGAATCCCCCTCTTTCGTTCCTCTGCGCCTCTCCCGCCTTCCCTCTCTGCCGCTGAACTACGTGAGATCCACTCATTTTTCATCGCAATCGGATGGATATCATGGGAAATAATTTTATGGCGCTAAAATTATTTATTTAACTGTTTAACTTTTACATGTTTGGTAGTACAATTAATTCATGACAGATTATTTTTAAACACATAAAGAAATAATAAAAATAAAATTAGATAAAAAAGTACACTAGTCATAAATACAAAAATACAGCGATTTCATAGGTTTACAAATATACCTGTATGTTTAGGAATAGTTTTGGAATAAGTTTTTTAAAAGATCATCAAAATTCGCCAAGTTTATGTTAAATATGTCAACATCACCTACGTAGTGATTTCCCATTGTGTGAAATCGTTGAATCATGCTGCAGTAGAATAGTGTATTTTGTCGTGTAGTTATTGTTGGTATTCGTAAGTTTACGAGTTGCAGGAGTTCGCAACAGTCGAACTTGAGTATTTTGAATAAAAATGTTAAGTCGTTTATTTTACGTCTGTCTTCTAGTGTGTGTATTTTTAGAATATTTAATTTAAAATTTATAAAATGCAGATTTTTTTTTTTGTTTTCGCTCAATTAATGTGAATTTTGTAAGATGGAGGCCAAACTACCGAGTTATATTCCATTAGGCTTCTAACTAGAGATACATATAATAATTTAATGGCTTGTATGGAATTAAAGTTTTTGGTTGTTCTTAATACGAAGCCTAGTGTTTTCATACCTTTGTTTACAATTTGGTGGATATGATTGGCGAAACTTAGTTTTTCGTCCTAAATAATTTCAAGATCTCTCATTTCCCTCACTATTTTAATATACATATAGAAACCATCACGAACTTGCGCTCATCAAATCCCCAAAACTTCATCGCAATGGGATGAATGGTTTTAAAGAAGCTCATCTCATAAGGGACAAACAAATAAACATTTATTTTTAAGATTATGGTCAAAATTAAGCTTTATAACGCTTAATTTTGTATTATTAATATTAATAATCACAACGTACAGTACATATTTCTGAAAAAGCTAAAAGTTTTGTTTAACCCCGGGTCATACTTGACCCACTGCAGGGAACAGTTAAAAAACAGAAAGGATTTTTTTAACCCCTCAGGCCTCCACCATATTCCGTCAGTACGTCAGAATATTTACGCTTTGCATAAAAATCCTAAAGAATGGAGTATTTGTGAACGTAACCGAAAACAAAAAATTGTTTTTGAAAGAACCAGAAGAATTAGGAATAACCATGTAATTTTCAATATAAAAATTTTGATTGATTTTGAATTTAAAAAGTTTTAAAAATGGCTCACCTAAACTTAACCTCACCTAAATCTAAAATTACTGGTAGATAAAAAAAAACACATTTTATTAGACATTAAACATTATAAAAACCTCATTTTTTGTCGTTTCATGTAAAAATATATTTTTTTAAATTCACAAAGTTTCATAATGTTTTTATCAAATTACGATCGGAAACTTTGATTTCACAATACATTTTAATTCGTTCGCGGTTAACTTATAGATTTGAATACATAGCGTGGTGTTTACTCTTTCCAATACCGTTTAGATCATATTTCTCACCATGATAGTAAGGGAGACACAACGATTTCTATGAGGGATTAAAGTACAATGTCAGAAGACTTCTCGTAGATATCTGCATTTTTAATATGCTTTTTTAACACCAAAAATTACAATGAAATCACCGTAACCAGACCACATCCCAAATATCCAAAAGCCAACACAAATTTTTTTCCCAACGGACAAAATAAGTAAAAATTTAGCTCTACCACACCTCATGAAGTAGAGTTTTCCCCTGACGCTTTATGCCACGAGTTTTCGAACATCGTACATTACGAAGCAAAGGTATTAAGGTCTCCAAGGAATGTTTGTTCGATGATAGAAAAAAATAGCTATAAATAGGACATTCTAGTGTAGGATGCTGCCGTGACTTTCACTGAAAAGGTTTTGTTACATAATGTTTTTTAGCTACCCAGCCGATCCGATTGTGTATCTATCATACCAAGTGGTATGTATGTAGGCATTTAAAATACGCAGGTAAATATTTGGAACACAAATTCCACGTATTTTTCAGTACAATGTTGGTATTTCGTATTTCCATATTTATTTAGCGACATGCTTTTCGAAGGTTGGTTTATTCCGTGTTGTTCGTTGACACGAAAGCTCCCAACCTTTGCACTTTTAAATAATATCGCTTTTTTTCTGGTCGCCGATATGTATTTTATTTTTACTTTCAGTTTTCAGTTACTTTGAAAACTAACCTCGAACTCTGCATAAATAACTTCTCACAATACTTATTATTGCTATATATTTTTGACCGGTCGGTAGCTGAGTTGGCATCGCGTCTGGGTCCCACCCAGGCGTCCCGTGTTCGATCCCTCGGCTGGCTAAGTCCTCCATCACAACACAAGCAACATTTTTCTCATTCTGTGATGGTAGCAGGAGATTTTCAAATATTGTCAAGTTATTCGTAACCCGGGAATATTTGTCTTTCTAAAAAAAAAAAAAACTTATTTTGCATTTAGAATTTTTTTATTCTAATCCATCTACCGTAAAACTGTTCTAATCTAACAAATCAAAGTTCATACACATCGGTCCAGCCGTTCTTGAGTTATAAATGGTGTAACCAAACCGACTTTGTTTTATATATCAAGATTGTTACATCAAAGGTTATGTACTAGTAAAGTGTTCATGTTGGATGATATTATTTCTAAGTTATCTAACGGGTGTTCCGTGCGTCCGTTACCATTTCAACAACTTGTAACGATTCGTTATTCGTTATGCGGAACGTAAAGCTCTCCCTCAACTATCCCTATGTTAATGCCACGTGACTCGTTACGTGGAACACAACATTGGTTTTAAAAAAATACTATGAAATGAAGAAATGACAAAAAAGTGAGTCGATTATAACATTTGTAATACGTGTGCCTAATTTTAATTTGTGTGTGGTACCTAATTTCAGTTAGAAATTACCTAAGGCCAGCCACTTTAAAAACTTTTTTTATTTTTGCATTCAAAAATTTTATATTTCAAAAACTATAGGTATGTATATTTTCAACTAGCGAGTTTCCGGCTTGCGTTTCTAGGCCACTTAATAAAAAAATTGTTTCTCACTGCGTGTCCTTTCCCATTCGTCCCGTTCCCCTTCCGCCTCCAGTTCCTCTCCCGCATCCCCTTCCCCTCGCGCGTTCCCACTCCGCCTTCTCTGCCTTCCCTCTCCCGCTTCCTCCGCCCCGCGAACCCCCCTCGGGTTCCCATCCCCCCTCCAGCATTCCATACTTTCAGTTTTCAAACAGCTCGCGTGCCACCTATAGCAATTTTTTAATACAAATTTCATTATGCCAGAGCTCACCGCTTCTTTTAAAAAAACTTTGTCTTGAAAATAACGAACACTCAAAAAAAGAATTATCCAATTTTGTGCAGTCGTTCGGAAGTTATGCGCATACAAACATTTCGGCGATTCATTTTTATTTACATGATGATGATGATATGTTATATATAAGAAGATAGAAGATTATTAAATTTAAAAGTGTATTTTACCGCCTTCCAAAAACTAGGGTGCATTCAGAGATATTACATTTATTTGGATTTTATTGCAACGCTGAAATATTTTGATGAAAATCCGATGAAATAGGACCGACGCCTTTTTTTTTTTTTACATGAGCTCCACATAGGAGGCCCTGAGGAAAACAATTTCCCTCAGAGCCTATGTCATCTTTGGGGAAGCTGTGTGGAGGGTTTTTTAAGGAAAGGAAGGAGAGGAGAGTTCTGGGAAAGAAAAGGGTTTAAGGGGTGGGTAGGAATCTGGGGTTCAGTGTGTCTTAGTCATCCGCCTCCAAGACCTAGACAAACCTCACCCCATGAACCCGGGTACCCCTGCTAAATCACCAAACGTAGCGAACCACTTGGGGTGACCTATGGCAGAGGTGTTGGTTATCCAATAAAGGTTCCCGGGGCGGCGGTACCCATTCCCGCCTCCCAAATTGTAGGGTTAATAATCGATTACAGAGAGTTATATCTGTAAATACTCATATGTGTAAATATTGTGTATATACATATAAATAATGTGTAAATACAAAAGCCATGCATAATCGCAGAGTAACATTAAAAGTCGATGATTCGGAACATCACACACAGCTTTTTGTCGTTCACTTAAATTTTATTTACCATAAAACGAGGGCAATAGAAGAATGAAACAAAAACTATACGAAGCGTTCATTTCACAAAATAAATTGCTATCCCTTAGTTAACTATTGTTAAATAATATTTTATTTTTATTCTTTCAATTTCGGAGGCGGTTATGGGTACCGCTGCCCCGGGAACCAATTTTTATATTATTATTTATTATCAACACTCCGGTCACCTCAGTCGGTTCGCTATGTTTGGTGATTTAGCAGGGGTGCCCGGGTTTAAGATTGTCTAGATTTTGGCGGCGAATGCGTTTGCCCATTTACAGGGTGGCGGGCCGTATAGGGAGAGACTGGTTGAGGAAGACCTAACCTTGAACTCTCCCAGCCGGACTCTGAACCACCGCAGTGGGAGGATGAATTCATATGTCCGTCACTCCTGACGCGTTGACCCCCGGATTCCTACCCAAGTACCCATCCCTCAATACTTTTTATTCCCAGATCTACGTCTCCTTCCTTTCCTTAAAAAAACCCTCCACCCAGCATCCACAAAGATGACGTAGGCCCTGAGGGAATATTTTTTCTCAGGGTCTCCTGTCTGGAGCTAAAAATAAAAACAATTCTTGACAGCAAAGTTATAAAGGCCACAAATTTTAATTCTTTCTCAGACACGATATCAATAATATACATGAGTTTTTTAGTGTGACATCATTTAATTTTTTAATCCGTAATGCTATATTCAAATGTAGATATATATTTTGAATTGTAAATATATAATTGGAAATGAAAATTTCTTTAGCACCGTTGTGATTTGAAACGAAACACAGCGACACTAAAAAGAGGCAAACATACCTACATCTATAGGATTTAGCCTGCGAGAGAATGATATGAGCCTGCGAGACACTCTGATTTTTTTTACGTGTGCTCCACGCATGAGGCTCAGAGGAAAAAGATATTTTACTCAGGGTCTATGCCATCTTTAGGGATGCTGTGTGGAGGGTCTTTTTAGGAAAGGAAGTTCTGGCAAGGAAAAGGGTATTACGAAAGGGTCGGAATCTGGGGGTCAGTGTGTCCAGGATTGACGGATGTTTGAATCCATTCCTCTCACTGCGGTTCCTGTCGATGGTCGGAGAGAGTACGGCTGGAGAAGTCAAAGGAATTCCCTTAACCATTCTCTCCCGGTCCGGACTACCTTGCAACTGGTGGGCAGGCGTGTCCACCGCCAAGACAAGGAAAAACCTTACCCTATGAACCCGGGCACCCCTGCTAAGTCGCCAAACGTAGCGAACCACTTGGGGTGACGGGTGACCTATGGCATGGATAAATAAGGTATGGTATGGATTCTGGTAATTTTATACTTACACGGCGCAGCGTCAGATATTTATCGTAATTCTTACATAATGGCAACCGAATATTTCAGAGATGACCCAAATTAGAATTTTAATAGAATAGCCCGATGAAATAGCCTTTCAATTTCATAGCCTTGCCCGCCACTTACAATGTAATTCTTGTATTCACGTCCTGTAATATATGACCGCACACGCCGAACATAAATATTTATAATAATGGCCACTTATTTCTATAACCCAATTTAGTGAAATTTTACCCATAGTGGTCAACATGACACCCTATTTATAATAATAAAATTGGCCCGTGTCGTTTTTGCTATAAGTTTTTTATGTGTGTATCGCGCAAGAGTCCCAATTGCTCCCAACCGCCTGAAACCAGTGAGAGTATTGCATCCCCAAATGGGGTGTGTTGTGAGATTCGTCCTGCGACAATTCATCCGGCGACAGTTCATCCTGCGACAGTTCATCCGGCCGACAGTTCATCCTGCCGACAGTTCATCCTGCCGATAGTTCATCTTGCCGACAATTCATCCGGCGACAATTCATCCTGCCTAATCATTTAGAAGATTTTTATTAAGTAAGTATGCAAAGAGGATATACGGCCGTACAACCAAAATCGATATACTTATATCTGAAGGCATCTTGAGTGGAAATCCGCTGAAAAAATATTTTTACTAAATAGGTTAGGTTAGGTTAGGTTAGGTTAGATTAGTTAGGTTAGGTTAGGTTATGTTAGGTTAGGTTAGGTTAGGTTAGGTTGTACGGCCGTATATCCTCTTTGCATACTTACTTGAAGAAAAAATCTTCTAAATGATCAGGCAGGATGAATTGTCGCCGGATGAATTGTCGGCAGGATGAACTGTCGGCCGGATGAACTGTCGCAGGATGAACTGTCGCCGGATGAATTGTCGCAGGATGAACTGTCATGGAACCGTTGTGAGGCTATAAGGAGAGCGGAAGGTGGGGAAGAAGCCTGATATTTATTCTGGTCACCAAACACTGTCAAAGCCATTTCAAACCATTGATGTATTATATTTAGATGTGATATGAAGCGAAACAATAGGTTTCACTTTGGTTTCACTATTTTACCTCCAATTAATCTCCAACGCTCTTAACTTCTAACGAATTCGGTGGAACGCGTTTCGACGAGATATTACGATATAACTATAAATGCCTGCTAAAAGCGATGTAATGTAAAAATAACAAAATGATGAAATTATCTTCATAAAATTTCATACTTCCTTAAATCGTAATTATATATATATATATATATAAAGTATTTGTTATCCTGCTCTTTTAAACACAAGCGCCCGCTTCTGCGTATAGATAGAAGAGAAACATCAACAACAAAAATATCAACAACAAAAATCTGTGAAAACTTTTTTTTGTGATTTATTCAACATTATTAATATTATTATACTTGGTGACAGATTATTTAATAAATAAAATAAATACATGTGTGCAGTTCACACGCGGTAGAAGTTAAACCTTCAGAAGGAGTAGACAAGAGTGGGGAGGCTACGAAGCACCGCACAAAGAGGAGACCGATTATACTATCTCATTCTCTCGCAGCCTAAATCCTGTAGATGTATGTGTTTGTCTCTTTTGGTGTCGCATTTTCGTTTCATCGAGTTTCAAATCACAACGGTGCTGAAGAAGTTTTCATTTTAAAAAATAAATAAATTAGTTGGCAACAGCGCCTGTAATTAATTACAGCTCTATGTTGGAAGCAAGGTTTCGATTCTGAATGGTTGTCTTTCACCAGGGTGATACTGAAAGTATCTGTCACTCAAAGTTTAAGAACAAATTACCTGGTAAGATAAACAAGCACTGAAATGTAGAAAAGTTTAGGCAGGAGAAACAAAGGTGGGTACAATAAAAGTAACACCCTTAGTGCCTCCGTTCACGGAGATACTTACAAGATACTCGATCATCGTGCGCGTATCATATGCACCGATCGTAAGTACCCCCCGTACGATTTTGCTGGTGCCCGTTCACGGCGCTACGCGGTGGCTGTCGGTTTCCAATCAGTATTACGATACCGACAGTGCTGATCGCACGCGACGCGTCGCATCATTTGTGTCTGATACTTATTCGTTTGACGTTTGACAGAAATGACGTCGGAACATGAAAGTAATATTAGATTTGTTCTGAAAGTGGAAAAAATGCATATTTATATAACTATACGTTACCAGAAAACGTTAGAAAGGATTTAGTGGAGAAGGCATGGATTGATGTTGGAAAAAAAGTTATATGACATCGCTTGACAGCGTATTAACTCCACGGCTGCACGTGAAAAATGATCAAGTTCAGTATATTTCGGATAGCGCCGTGTACGGAGACTAGCATTAAAAAGTAGTATATCAGCAGGGTACTTGTGGTTTCGTCACAATTACGTAGGTTGTAAGTATCTCCATGAACGGAGGGCCTTATTTTTCGGTTTCACTTCTCTCAAACTCCTTGCATATTTAATACTTTAATCCCGAGGATACTGGGATGAAAACATCATATTTCTGTATTTATATTATTATACGCCTATAGAGGCTTTTACAAACGTGTGATGTATAGCAGGCGTTGCAATGTCACTTAATAAATAAATTATTTCTCCCTGCGTGTCCTTTCCCATTCGTCCCGTTCCCCTCGCGTCTTCCCTTCCTCTGCCGCGTCCCCTTCCCCTCACGAGGTCCCACTCCGCCTTCCCTCACCCCACTCCTTTCTCCCGCTTCCCCCGTCCCACGAACACCCCTCCCGCGTTCCCCTCGCGTCAGTTTTCAAACGCCTATTGCAATTTTTTTTGTATAAATTTCATAATGCGAGAGCTCACCAGCATATATGCAGAAACCTTCGCGGGCGTGCTCACAACAACTCACCAAAGATTCATCGCAATCGGATGATTAGTTTAGGAAATAATTTCATAATGCCAGAGCTCACCACTATATATAGAAACCATCGCGGGCGTGCGCTTAACAACTCACGCTTAACAACTCACAATCGGATGAGTGGATTAGCAAAGCATAATTTCATGACGCCAGAGCTCACTATTATATATAGAAACTATCGCGGGCATGCGCACATCAAATCCCCAAAGTTTCATTGCAGTCGGATGAATGGTTTAGCAAAGCATAACGAACAAACATGCATACCTACGTGAATAAGCAAGTAAAAGTACATTGATTTTTTTAATATATAGATTTTGTGGAAAATTTTTAAATTTTGTGGAAGAATAGTATTATGCTAACATTGATCATTATTATTTAGGTATATTATTATAGTCTTCTTATAACTATGTTCCGTGTGATCGAACACATCTACTACTTTTGAGAAAGTATTTCCAAATGTACGCAAATTAGGTATAAGCGAGCATCTAAATGACTCAGTCGTGATATTGTTGCGATTAGAGAATTTTAAATCCGATCGGTTCTTGTTGATACATATGGCTTAATAAATCAGCCCAGCGATTCCGTATTTTTTGTGGGATCGTTATTGGATAACGGACGATTGTGACGGATTGTGTGATTTTTACATATTTACTGTCACATATTTTAATTTAGATCGATTTAAACACGAATTCCTGCAAGTATGTATGATTATTTATTCATTTAATGTACGTGTTACGTAGAAAAAGCAAATAACAGCCATAAAAATCACACATATCTGACAGGAGACGTCCGTCACCCAATAACGATCTCACTAAAAATACGAAATCGCTGGGCTGGACTGTCTATAACACCATTAACAATTTTAAAATAAAAATAAAGACGGAAAGATGTTCTATCTGAGAGTTTTAATAATTTTAATTATTCCATCAAGTGGTTGTATCTACATAATTTATTATTTCTAAAAGTAGTCCAAGTTTATAGTTAATAATTTATGCTATTTTTTTTCAAAAGAATCGGAGTGGATTTTAAAGTGAGGAGACCAAATAGAAGAATTATATTCCATTTGACTTCGAACAAAGAAAATATGTAAGAAAAAATATAAATATTTAATTTTGAAATATTTTGGAAGTCACCACCATTACGGAGAATAAAACCTAGCATTTTTAATTCTTTATTAATAACTGTTTTAATGTGTGAAAGAAAATTAAATTTGCAATCGAAAATACTGGTAAAATCAGTAATTAGATCATTTTGATACAACGACAAATTATAAATATTACTTTTGTCCACCTAAAAAAATGTGTGATTTTGTAATAAAAAGGGTTCACCCATTCTGCACGGAATCGACATCAATTAACGTTTTTTTATTTGACTTAAAAGCACCTTGAATCTCTTGAACTTCCAAAGGAAGGTTGTTTCGTGCCAACCGAACACCAACATAAAGTACATGTCGTAAAATTAAACTTTACTTGTTCACATTCACACGAGTTCACTTCTGGATCAAAAATAACGATTTATATCATGGTAAAACTAAGTGACATAAAGGCGGAAGAACTCACAACGGAAGACTACCTACCGTATGGAACTATATTGATGGCTACCTAACACGTTTAAAAACAAACAGCAGCTTTCACTCGGAAATTCTATTTCTGTCTTGGATGCTTTTCCCCTCGCTTACATATTATTTTATTATCGTACAACGTCTCGTGGTACTATTTGAAGCATGTGTGCATTTGAGAGTCTTACTTTCTTCGTATAAGCTCGTACGCAAATTGTAGAAATAATTAGATCTACTTTAGAAAATCACTTTGTTTGTCAGTTAAATTGGCAATAAATTACCTGACATTCGTGACCTTTTTACCATTTACCTCTAAGAGGTAATTAGACTTCGTCAAACGCTTTATTCCTGCAGGAAGCAAACGCGAAGAACAAAGCATCATGCATCATTCATTCACGCGAAATCATACAATCTTGTCGGTCAAATAATGGTACGCCCACTCTTCGTCAATGTACAATGGACTACAGTGTTGATTGTTGATCATCGGTCGGAATGGTTCTAAGTGAATTTAATTCTGGTGATGGGTCGTCGGGAGATTGCGAGGTCAATTGCCAATCAGTCGGCTCGAAAGTTCTCATAATTTATCTCGATCGACGATCAATAATGTACTTTGTTTTGCAATGTGGCAATCTAAAAACTGCGACGAGAACGGCGATAGGTCGCTGACCCGAGTTGATGCTGTGAATCATTTTCGCGTCTAACTAAACCTCGTGGCGAATATTAATAATTCTTAAGCGGCAATGCGGAGTGAAAGGTAGATAGATGTTCGTTGATTTAAGACTGGCTGCGGTGGCTGCATCAATGGTCTAGGTGTTAATTCAAGTTGTCATAGAAACAAGATTTTATTCGTATGCAATAGTGAAGGGGGCTCACACTGCTCAATTGCATTAGAGGAAGGACATGGTCCTCATTTTTATAAAATTTCGCTCATTTGTAAGTTTTATTTGTTTTTAGGTACACGACAGACATAAACAGTGGTTTAACATAAAAATTACAAATAATAAATACCAACCGTCCAATAACGGTGTACAACAAGAAGTACCTAAACATAAAACAATAAGTAGGTATGTAAAACAATAAAAGCAAAAACAAAACAAAAACATACAACAATGGAAAATAAAGTTTGAGTCAAGTGAAGTAGAGTAGTTACAACAAGAGATTCAAGAAATTCTGGGGGCTATCGCTAAATGTGTCCGAAATCTTTATTTAAAAATATTTGTAATGCACCACTTGTTTTCGTTTCCACCACATTCAGATAAGCTGCTCTAAAAAAGGAAAAATGATACCAAAGATTGCTAAAAATGTATGTTAGGTATGTTACGTGTGTTTATGTATGTATGTATTGTTACTTACGATTATAAGACTGTTTACGTATGTTAATGTATGTATGTATTGTTTTAAAATAATCTTCTAATAACGATAGAAAGAGTTTAGTCTTTTTTAGTTTTAGGTATTATAGGTTTTTTTTTTTTTTATAGCAACCATATATAATAATTATGTACACAAAATATAACAGTGAATTTAAGTTTAGAAATTGTATTTCTCTCTAGTGGTTCCTTTGCCGAGGAGGACTAAAGTTATTAAAATGTATTTTTGAATGTAGCTATTACTTTGTGGTTATCCATTATAGAATAATGAAATAATTTTACTTTGTATAAACCACTTATTAGCAACAGCTCCACCCCTACCATAATAAAACATTGTTCGAAACTGTCAAATTAGTATAAGCTTTCCCTGACGAAGGAACGTTTGTTCCGAAACCGGTCGGATTTGCACATCAAATAAGTGGTTTATACAAAGTAAAATTATTTCATTATTATTAAAATGTAGTTTATTTGTCTTCTATGTCGTTTTTAGTGTCTTCATTGGGGTTTTTTTAGGATATCTATAAAAAACCAACGCGAATCTAATTACTATAACCCACAAATTCCTGTATAGTGTACGTACACACCCAACGAAATGTATTCCATCGAAAATCTTTCAGGAATACCGTTTCTTTTTCAAAGACCTTTTTTATGTCATCTGTCAGGTACATAATTCTTCCATTTTCTCCAGTTATCTGTTGTTTTCCCGACACTTATACATCCGACTGTTTGTTTTTCGTGTCCCACCTATTCATCCAAGAAATAACAATTGGAATACACGGTTCATTCAAAAATGCTTTACGGAGATAAAGTGACACACAGATGTCGCCTCTGTAACGAACAACCCAAGTATTGATCCTCTCCGTGTTTTGAACATCGCGGATGAGAAAACATATTGTTTTTAATCCGATTTGTTTTCATCGCTTCGTTATCCGTGAATAACAAAGTTACGACAAAATATCACAATATGCGGGGTGTAACAGCACGTATCCGAATACGAAGGATTTCCAGTGATTTCTGAGCAATATTTGGAGTAAAAAAATACCCGCTAGGCCAACTCAGTTGCGACGTGTAAAAAATATTTTTATTGTTTTTAATTGAAAAAAAAAATCATCGGCAGCAAAATGACATCTACATTTTTACTCCAAATATGCTCTGGAATGGCTGGTTAAAATCCTTAGGTTACGTACTGTTGCACCCTGTATATGTTATGGTTCACTTTAAATTCGTTACAAGGGCAGAAATTTGCTGACGTTTCTAATGAGCCTGCCTAAAAGGGCCCCTTATTTGTTATTTCTCATTATTTTTCAATGAGTTCAGTCTCTTGACCCAAAAAAGTTTTGTAATAAAAACTGGGTTCAATTTCAACTTCTGAAAATTCAATTGTGAAATTAATTGAAGCCTCCTCGAACGAATCTACGTATTTATATTACCTTTATACACAACGTCTATTTATACCTATATTTCCTAAGTATTTACTTTATTCTGATGACCATACAGCTCTTAAATTCCAGCAATCCATTTCTACTAACCCGTGAGGGAGATTCCCTTTCTACTTATGGAATTGTCCTTAGCCTCAAAATTATTTACACGCTTTTATATTAACTGTGATTCTAGTACTCTCGATGACACCAGAATTATTGTATTTATCGTTAAAATCATAGACTCCGTTTTAAGTTTGCTCGGATGGCAGCGAAAATGTCGTTAATTTTAAGGTTAAGGACAATTCCACATCCATAGAACCGGAATAGTCGCTCTGTGTATGGAGCTTTGTCTTGGTCGGCCTAAAGGCTTATGACTTACCATATTTTTGAGGGATATCTATATCATATTTTATATCAAGTTACGTAATTCTTGGTTGTTCATGTTCCTACTGCAATACTTTGTTTCGTTTTTAGTATCACCCAGAGAATTTTCAATAGGTATACAACGTTACTGTTTTAGATACATCACAGTCCACGACTGCGCTATATAAAACTAGTGGTTTGCAAATGGTATTGTTATACCTATTTGCAGTTATGTATCGTATTCTTAACCTTTTTAATTAAGGTCACAAAATGTAAGTAAAATTAATGGCTTTTCGACTCACTTGTCAAAATTTGTATTTTTTAACGTTTTTTGAAGTGTTTTTAAATTTCAATATTTCTGAAGAGTTTAACATATTATAAAAATGTAAATTGAATTTTAAAGAGAAACAGTTTAATAGAAAAGGTAAAACGGCAATACCGAAAAATATTGCATTGAGATTACGCATTTCTCTCGTAAAAAAAATTTGGAATGAAAAAAAATGCCTTTTTTACTGATGTCTTATGACGACGTATAATTTAATGATGTCTTCTGACGTACCTACCTAAATAAAACCGAAACACATTTCATTGGTAGTGAATATTGGATTCTCTATGGAGGCTTAAGAAAGGTTTCCTTCCTTTCCCATTCCAGATGAGATAGTATCTTCCTTATACAGCTTCTTGATTTGAGTGTCATCTTGACATTCATCCGAAAGGGCCTTTATTTCCGGACTTAAGTCCGTATAGAGTTGTCAGCAAACTGTCACAAAGAAATTAATGAGCATTTCTACGAAGGCATCCACAGTAATTTTTATAAGAAAGATATTTTTATTCTAAAAGGTTTTATGTATCAAATATCAAATTTCGTACACTTCATTCGATCATTATGATACTTGAGATTTTAAGAAAATTTCGGAAAATGTTAATTTTATTATGTAGCGAATATAAAAATCCTTCTGGCATCCAACTTTGGGCAAAGGCTCCGGCAAATATCTCAATTTTTGAGGTTCTTGGAAACCTAATTTCATCCGTTTCCGGAAATTATCTTTAGGTCGTCAGCCATCGAAACATATTATGACAATATTTGGTCGATGTCGTCAGCCCATCTCGTCTGTGCCTGCCTGTTTTTTTTCATATTGGAATTCTAAAGGTCACCTTTTTTAACCGTGCTGTGTACGTTCCCAGTACACTCCCACTTGGGGTCTTGGGTGTGGGTGTGATTTTGGCTAGACTGTTCATGATTTTGTCCAACTCCTAATCCAAATCATCTGCATTTCTTTATTGAAGGGTTGTAGGTTTACTGCCTCCTGAGTAATTGCGATCTTCGGCTACGAAGTCGAAGGTCGTGATTTCAAATCAAATTTATTTGATTAATTTTTGGCATTTCACAACTTTTCATTAAAAATAATGTATCTATTTCTTGGATAATTGCGGCGCGTTACAGAGTGGTAGATACTCTCAGAATCAGACTGCTGAAATACCAGAATGTGGAGTTGGATGTTTTGCTCCCATCGCTTTTTTGGTATCTTCAATCCCTTTTTTATCTGCTGTGTAAAAGTTACTTCTGTGGGTTTTACACGGACGAAGTTACATACAAAAACACTAGTTACAAGCTTTACACGTGACAAGGCGTGAATACTACGCGTTTCAAGAGGGTTGAAAGGTTGTACCTACTCAGAACTATAATTTTCATCATGAATTGTTATTGCATCACAATTATCGATCAGTATTAATACGGTAGCGTCTGCGTGGTTGAATTTCAATACCCAGCTTTGAGTGAATGTCTGACGCCACGCCGTACGCGCCGCGGCACAAATAACATCTGTTTACGTAAAATTTCAAACAAAGCTACCTTTGTAGTTCGGTTTCGCATTCAATAATTCGTCAAAAGATGTCGCTACTTTCGTCAGTACTACGATTTTGTGAATTTGAGTATCTCTACGGATATGGAAAGATTGACGGTAATACTTAATTGTGATTGTGAATAATAGTATAGAGCGGCTATATATTATATATGACGTCATTGCCTGTCTCGGTTACTTTGTCCCGGTGACTAACTATCACTGTATGACAGTGGATCCGAGGAACAGGCTATTTTTGGAACCAGTTCCTACGGATTTATAAAATGGTCACCAACACTAACTGGGCGAAGCCGAACCAAAAGCCGCCCGCGGAGCCTAGCAGTAAAAATCTGCGGAGCGGGTTTTTAACAGCTAGTTTAATATTATTGTCATAAATTCATAATCGAAACAATGCTTCAAATGCCGTGTTTGATGACCATATCTGATTTCCCCACCCCTCTAAATTCAGCCTCACAGCAGCACACCCCAATTTGGGATGCCATAGTCTCACTGGCTCATAGTGGGGACTCTTGTGCGGTACTCACGTTAAAAAATAAACGAAAATATCTGGCGGAAACTTAGCATGACTCTTTCTATAAATTATAAATTTATGTCAAATTCCGTTTGAAATTCGATATTGTTATCGTGCTTGGTCAGTTTGTTTGCCACACTGACAGAATGTTGACATTTTGTTTTGTTTGGTAGTTACTAGTTGCTACTCTTGTTTTGTTGGGCAAAAGTAGATAACTGCCTTCTTCTTCTTCGTATAGTTGTAGATAGTTGGTGAAGGTCAAAGTGCGATGCTGAAATTATTCAGCCAGTTAACGACATCGGAAGTCACTTGGTTCAGCACAGAAACGCCTCCGGGGAACTGATGTAGAGGACATTCTTCCAGATGTCTTCTATTGTTTGATTGTGTCTAGTTTAATGTGTTTAAGAAGTAATAACCAGAGAAAACCGGAAATATGTCAAATTTTAGACGTATTGACTCTTTTCCACAAAAAATTATAAATTGATCTCGAAAAAATTCCTTTTATGTAGTAAAGGAATGTTTTAAATTTTGTGAAAAATGTTTATTTTTAGTATAATAAGGTTATACCTTAGTTCGTTAGCAGATTTGTTAAGTTTTCAAGCAAAATTTTGTATTATACCTACAACAAAAATTTCAAATCATATAATCATGCAGTAAAATAAATCAATAAATTATCTCGGAAAACTACGTATGTTTCAGAATTATAATTTTAGTTTAAATAAAATCATTTAAAAAAAGATCCTCACACATGTTTTGTGACGAAAATACTTCAGTTTGTCTATTTATTTACGGTCTTACAAACTAATGTAGCTACCAGCCTCTGCTACGATTAAAATGTTTAACCATATTAAAATGTTTGAATGTAGAACTATCGATATTGAATTAATTGACGTTCGTTTGGTTTTTTCTAGGTGCCGGTAGTTGTGTAAATCTTTTTCACTATCCATACCTGATTTTATTTGCAAATTATGTTTTCAGTAGAACCCAATAAAGATTTTCCAACACGCAACCTAACAGTTCTACACTAATATATTTAAGATTTTTTTACATTATTATTTTGCTTAGACATTATTGAAAAATTATAAATATTTATGATCAAAAAATAATTACAAAAAATACATAATTTTAATAGTTCTAACATCACGCCTTTCAGGATTATTAATGTAGGTATAAATTAAAGCAAATTTAGAATGAAATAAAATCGATATTGAGTTATTATTTCAAAAAGCGGGAACGGAGAATAATTAATCTTTTTCATTGGAACCGCCCTGTACGATCGTAAGAACGTCTTTCGACGAAATATGAATTCTCGGCCACTGGCTGGTTAATGGCCCTTAATGTTTTTTGTTCATTAATCTGAAAACGTTGAAATTTTGGTGATTGGTTGTGCGCACTCCCACGAATGTTTCTACACATAATGGTGAGCTCTAGCGTTATGAAATTTGTATTAACAAATTATAACAGGTGGCGCGTTAGTTGTTTGAAAAATGTGTGTATTATATATAGTTTAGCGGCAGGGTGAGGGGAACAAAGAAGAAGGCGGGGATTGACGAAGGAAAATCTAGTAATGTAAAATTGATTTATTTTACTGAGTGATAAATAATGTCATTTCAACATTCATATTTTTGGGTACATTTTGTTGACCCAGTTTTTAATTTTAAGGACATTGCAATGATTACACATAAAAATGTGTTTCAAATTTGTCTCAAGGTTATCACGTTATCAGTGTATTTTCTTATATACATTTGACTGGTCAACAATATCCGCGAATATTTATTAAATGTGTTTCATAATGCGGTCAGATAACGCTTATTTTTACGGCATTGAAGTCCAAAAGATTACAAAAATAGGCATCCACGTAGGTACTTCAATTCTTGGCGAGATGAACAAAATAGGTGTTGCATTTCAGCTCGTGGCCTTCGAACCTAAAAAATCCAAAATTAGATTGATTACTTCGTGGTTTTTGTATGGAAAAAGTTTGTCCACTATTTAAACATAGGTATGCCAATATTTCACAATTTTCTACGTCATCACCATCGACGAGGATATAGAAAACTCAAAAAGGCGCAACCTAAGATATTGTAATTCTCCCCTGGAGCTTACCCAATTCATTAGTCTAAAATATTATTTTTAAAATAAAATGTTTGTAATGTTCCCTCACGAGGACAAGGCTACATCTTGCAAAGTGTTGTCCTAAGAAAGTGAGCTGAGCATCTTTCTTTACGGCTCATTTTCTCAGGACAGCGCTTTGTCAGATGGAATCCTGTTGTCTTTAAAACAAATAGAGCTGTCGTATAAATAACCTAACATTACTTGAAATTTCAATTCCTCTAAATAAAAGGAAGAACATTTTCACATCTGAACGTGCTTTCCTACGACGCGACGGTTGAATTTTCAATTTTGACGTGTTTTGCTTAAAACAGAAAAATGTAAAACATTACATGGTTAAGTATATTATTATTTAAGTATATATTAATATAATAAGACAGAACCAGGAAACACAAGAATATATAACCACAAAACACATTTCATTATTATGTCGAGTAAGTGTTTTTTTACATTAGCTCCACACAGGAGGCCCTAAGGAAAACAATAAGTCGGGCCTATATCATCAGTTTTTTTTTATATGGAAATAAATGAGAGGACGTTCTGGGGAGGAAACGGGTATGAGTGGTGGGTAGGAATCAGGAGTCAATGTGTCCAGGAGTGACGGACGTATGAAACCATCCCTCTCCCTGCGGTGCAAGGCGATGGGTTGAGAGAGTCCAGCTGGAGAGGTCAAAAGTCTCTCTCAAGCAGTTTATCGCGATCCGGCCGACAGGCAGTAAGTGGGCAATCGCATCCGCTGCCCAGACCTAGACAAACCTCAATCCATGAACCCAGGCATCCCTGCTATCTACTTAGCGCACCACTTAGGGTGAATATGACGGGGGTGTTGGTTGGATGGCAGTACCCATACCCGGCTTTCAAATTGTGTTTGTTATATATTTGCTTATCGAATTGATTTGAGTTCTGTACAGCCTTTGACACTGTGTATGTGTTATGTATTTATTTAGGTATGTCGAATTGATTTGACATATGTACAGCCTTTGACACTACATTGAACTTTAGGAAGCAGCATTTCTGCACGCTGGTACCTAATCAAAATCCTTAATTATTGACATTCACGTTGACGTTGGGTCCGTTGGGACAACATTTGACAACAAGAAACAACACATCAAACCATCTTAGAACTTCTATAATTTGAAAGCGAGGCCTGAGGGATTAATATTGCTTCGTGATATTTATTTTAGTGAAAAATTAAAATAGCTTAGCTTTTCTTAATGGTTACAATACATTCAAGCTCGATTCTTGTATATTTATCGAATGAATCGACAGTAGCCCATAATTGTTTCTATAATATTGGCAATTTGAATTCTATCCCGAGGCCCCAGAATTCCCAAAAAATGTATTTATGTAATATAACCGTTCGTTACGTACAGAATGGAATGGTTTTCTGAAGTTTGTGTCGAGATACGAATATTGCCTTTGACAGTTTGTTTAATGTTTCGAGTTCTTACTCGTTTTTGTTATTTTTTCAGCGTTTTTTTTCGTGTCTGCAGGCTCAAGTTGCAAGACCGGGTGTATTTTTGATACTATCAAAACTCCCCGAACGCCAATTCTACCGTCATACTATTGATCTTTACAAAGCGTCCGTTGCCATAAATTCAAAGAACAATTGCCATGCCGAAAGTTCAGAAGTTACACGATTTTCATTTGCGTCAATTGGTCCTGTGTTATTTCTGGTAGAAGTTTCGGATATTGACGGAATACCAAGGCCGTCAGCTAAGTTCCAACGAGGTACACGTGGCAAGACTTAGGTATAGTACTTATCGCTTGTTGAACTGGTATCACGGTATGGTCGGTATAAATGTTGTATAAAGCGCTATTCACAATGGTGCAAAATACTCAGCGCTGCGCCGAGACTAATGTGAGACTGTGGGAGTCAAAGCTTTGCCATTCGGGATTTCTTTCGAGCCAATCTTTTACAAGAAAAACTCTCTTTTTGTAACCTTTGAAGGTTGTTCCCATCAATGTAATATATCATTGAAGAAGAAGATAACAATAATAATCTAAACAAAAATATGAAAGAGGACAAGACACAGAAAAACAGAAAAAGACAATGGTCGCAATAAGACGCTATCCAGGTTACAAACCAATTCTTAAAATGATTGGTTCCAATAAAAAGGGTAATTGGTTGCCCGTAATATAAAAAAAATATTAGTTGAAGATAATAATTGTTAATAATAAATTCTAAAAATTTTAAATATGAGATTGAAAAATATTACGGTTTGACAGAAGGTGGCAATAGCGAAATTGGTTAACGCGCACGTCCCGGTTAGACGAGAGGTCTGAGTTCGTGTCCGAGTTGCGACCATTGTCTTTTTCTATTTCACTGTGTCTTGTTCTCTTTCATATTATTATTGTTATCTACCGCGTGTGAATTGCACACTTTTTTAATATAATATGATCGACTACTAGCGTGTCGGTGCGTTTTGCTTTTTTTGATAAGTTACTTCAAGGAGTTAGGACGTTAGGACCTTCCAAAAATCTTTAAAATTGCCTTGTTTCAACGTCATCAACAGACGTTCAGTATTCAAATTATACAATGTATTGAAAAAAGAAAAACAAAATGTACAGACGTAGAGTATTTTCTTCTAAATACAGTTAGTAAAAAAAACTTAAATATTGGTCCAGTTTTGGAGGAGGAAAATAGTGAATACAATACCTTGATTTTGATGTTTTTATGTAGGAACTAGCTGTTACCCGGCATGCTTTGCTATGCCATTTAATAGAGAAATTGTTTCTCCTTCCGTGTCCTTTCCCATTCGCCCCGTTCCCTTTCCGCCCCCCCCCATCCCTCTCCCGCGTCCTTTTGCCCTCTCGCGTTTCCACTCCGCCTCCTCCACCTTCCCTCTCCCCACTCCACTCCCCCCTTCCCTAGTCCCGCAAACCTCCTTCCCCCCTCCCTGGTTCCCCTCTCCCCCCTCCCGCGTTCCATAAATTAATTCCCGGTACATTTAGTTTTCAAACAGCTCGCGTGCCACCTATTGCAATCTTTTTAATACAAATTTCATAAAGCGAGAGCTCACCAGTAATTTTATACAAACCTTCTCCTGATAATAACGAACACAACAAAAAAAGAATGATCCTATTTGGTGCAGTCGTTCGGAAGTTATGCGCGTACATACATTTCAGCGATTCATTTTTATTTATATATATATGTATATATAGATATAGAAGAAAGATAGAAGATAGATTATCAGCTTGAGGTGCAGTTGTCTCTTTCGTTCAGTATTCGGGGGAGTAAGAGCGACGGTGACAGCAACAGTTTGGTAATGATTGTCCAACTTTTTATACCCTTATTTCTGGTCACGGGGAAAAGAACCAACTAGTTAAAAAAAAAATCCAAAGCCTTTTCGTTTATACGTATCATTATTATTCCATCTGTATTCTATTCTTGTCATAAGAAAAACTTTTGTAATTTTTTTCAAATCACATTTTGTCACGGAATTTTAAAAAAATGTGAAAGTTCACATCAAGTTAGATTTAATCCTGTATTATGTTTGTGAATCACAGTCACATCCGAACATAACCCATACCATTCTGAAGTTCAAGTCAATTGTTTACTTTTCCTTCGATGAAAGTTTAAAGTGCGTGGGATTCCGCGACTTTTGAATAAAACTCGAACGGAAAACCGTCGGAATGAGAAGTAACATTTTACAAAAGGAAAGGTCGATCCAGCAAAATCAATATTAAATTGAAAACCGACAGGTCTCAGGAAATTCTTATCTGGCAACCCCTTCGAGGCCACCCCAAAGATATTAAAATATAAGAGATGTGCTATCGGCAGTTTTTACTGGATGGGACTTTGCTTCCTGGTGTCGCCGATATTGATAATCAATACTACTGGACCCCTTAAAAAATCAACTAAATGAGCGAATCCTTTCCGTATTTAAACTATATTGTTAACCAATACTACTGCACACCTTAAAAAAGTCAACTACTTTCCGTATTCAAACTATTCCCATTAGGAAGTAATAAGCATTTATCGGTTTGGCCTTGAAGAGATAATTTTTTCGTCCGCGGCGCATTGTTTTTGCGATCAACGATTTTTTTATTAAAAAAGTGCGGTTTTGGAAAAATTAATTAATTAAAAATAAATTAGGTTTACGACACCACCGACTGTTGATTTAACCATGTTAAGCTGTGTGTACCCTACCCGCTGAGGCCCGCTAACAAATTGAAAATTGTTAAATTGGCTCTCCGATTAAAAAGGTTGCTCATCACTACGCCAGTTTTATTGTCGACCTACGTAAAAACTGCTCAATAAAATTTCTCCCTTGTGCACAATTCCGCAGCTTTCATGAAAAGAAAAGTTGGCGAAAATTGCCCCGGTTTAACACAATTAGTATATGAAGGAACAAAGCCGTAATCTAGGCCTACTGATAAATAAGGCCAAACTGAAACTAATGGTAATCGACAGGGCAAATAATTTATAAGTACAATTAATAAGGCTCTCACGGACTTAAAAACGGTGAACGTCTATTTATACCTAGGCTCGTCTAAAAGTGACGAGGAGGGTTGTGAAACAGTGAAAAGAAGAATTTGCATGACAAAAGACGCCATGAGCAAAATGCAGAAGATATGGAGTGACAGAAGCAAAACGAAGACCAGAATGAGAATCGTTTGGGCGTTGATTTTCCCCATATTTCTGTACGGTGTGGAAACATGAACACTTGCCAGCGAAAGAAAGTACATAGAGGCCCTCGAACCGTGGTACTGGAGAAAAATGCTCAGGATTCCATTGACAACCAGACGCACAAATGTTACCATTCTGAAAGAGCTAGGCAAACACAACTGGCTTTCAACTCTTTGCCCACTTTGGATACAATGCTCGCCAAATTGAGGACTTTTTTTATGAAATTGTGCAAAAACTGTTCTTTCCGCTTCGGTATCGGCAATATCTATTCCCTTAAATTGAATAAAAAATGATGTTCAGTTTGAAATCGCCAGTTATTGTGCGTGTGAATCTTCTCTAGCAAACGATAAAATCTGTTGTACCCATTTTCAGCACTCCCACCCACAATTTCTCGTGGAAAATTTCAGAAAATTGTAAACGCTCTACGCTTTTTCTGCCAATTGCCTGTGGAATGACGTAAATGATATCTGGTAACTGCCGACGCGTAGAAGATTTATTTGGTAATTTGATCTCTTTTGCAAGTGCGTATGACTGTGTGGCGGCAAACTCAATGTAATCGTTTTACTCGGTAGTTATTTTATAAATAATTTTATCGTCTACATTAAATTCCTTATGTGCGGTTTTTCGATAATTGAATGAATTTGCAACTCACTTGTGTTTTGCAAATAACCTTCATCAAATTAATTTTGATTATGGTTATTATTCAATATACTCGTATGAGGATCATTTACCTAATTAGGTATTGGAATAATGTACAATATTAAAGCTTTCCATAACTTTTAATGATATCATTATTAGTAAAATACACGACTAGTTTTACTTATTACTACCTGATTCCGTACAAGTTGGAAGACTTCTTCTTTCTTTAACAATAAAAAAGTATATGAACAAACGACATCATGTATTTTCTATTTTCAACAATTAAATGAATATTTCAAAATTCCGTGATGGAAGTGATGTTCCGAATTAAAACTTGTAGCGTTGACCCAGGTATTGCAAATTTCACACGACAACAGTGTACCGGGGATCACTGCAGCTATACTTAGAGCAGGCTCTATTAAAAAAATCTCTAGAACAGACTCATTGTTTTTACGTTAGCCCCACACAGGAGGCCCTCAGGAAAATAATTCCTCGGGGCCTTTGTCGTCTTTGGGGATGCTGTGTGGAAGGTATTTTTAGGAAAGGAAGTTCTGGGAAGGAAAATGAAATGAGGGGTGGCTAGAAATCTGGGGGTCATGGACCAAGAGTGACGGACGTATGAATCCATCCCTCCCACTGCGGAGCAAGGCGATGTTCCGAGAGAGCACGGCTGGAAAAGTCAAATGGACTCCCTCAACCACTCTCTCGTTCCGACCTGCCATGCAGCTGGTGGGCAGACGCAACCTCACTCCATGAACCCGGACAACCCTGCTGTCACCAAACGTAGCGAACCACTTGGGGTTACCTATGGCAGAGGTGTTGTTAATCCAATAAATGATTCCCGGGGCGGCGGTACCCATACCCGCCTCCCAAATTGGTATTGCATGCCTACTTTGCTTTTGTTTTACACGAATAAGAAATTATTTTATTCAATTTTTTATAAGAAAAACTCTCTTTTATAACTTTTGAAGGTTATTCCCATCATCGTAATACGAGTATATCATTGAAGAAGAAGATAGCAATAATAATCTAATCGAAAATATGAAAAAGAACAAGACACAGAAAAATAGAAAAAGATAATGAAGATGAAGAAGGTGGCAATGGCGAAATTGGTTAACACGCTCGTCCCGGTTCGACGAGAGGTCTCGGTTCGAGTCCCAGTTACGACCATTATCTTTTTTTTCTGTGTCTTGTTCTCTTTCATATTTTCGTTTAGATTATTATTCTTATCTTCTTCTTCAATGAATTATTTTATTACCTGTATCTTTCTTATATTAGTTTACAACGTAGGTCTTGTGTAATTTTAGTCATTGTCCGCGACTGGTAAGGTTTGCCGGAAGACACTAGTGGCGGTCACGAACGAGACGGTGTGTGACCGTGAAATGTTCTTTTGACGGTCGATTACATTGTATGCTAGTCCGCTAGTGTTATGTAAGGTTACCTGTATTAAATTAACTCTGGCGGTGACTAGGTACCTACTTTATATGTATAAATAGAGCCACACGTTAAACTGGTGAAAATGATTTAGTTTATTTACAGTAGATTTTTATTTCGGTCTTCGGATTGAAAAACTAATACACTTAAATACTTACCTACTAGTAAAATGTCTACCACAAGATGACATCAATATAATATTTTAAACAAGCTGGTTCCCGGCATGCGTTGCTATGCCACTTAATAAAAAAATTGTTTCTCCCTGCGTGTCCTTTCCCATTCGTCTCGTTCCCCTTCCGCCTCCCCTTCCTCTCCAGCATCTCCTCCCCTCACGCGTTCCCACTCCTCCTTTCCCCGCCCCGCAAACTCCCCTCTCCCCACAAGTTCCCCTCCTCCTCACACATTACATGCATTCAGTCCCGGTACATTCAGTTTTCAAACAGCTCGCGTGCCACCTATTGCATTTTTTATACGAATTCCAGTATGCCAGAACTCACCGCTACTTTTATAAAAACCTTGTCCTGACAATAACGAACACAAAAAAAAATAATTTTCCAATTTGGTGCAGTGGTTCGGAAATTATGCGCTTACATATATTTCGGCGATTCATTTTTTTAATTATTTAGATAGAAAGATTTTCACAATTTTTTCTAAAACATTATCGTTTTTAATTTAAGCGCGCTCTCTCCAACATTCGTATTTACACATCTCCCGTTCTTCACTTGAGCGCTTACTACCGGGCCTTTAGCTATATTTAGAAGCTACAATAGCCGATGTGATGAACGATAGAACAAAAATAACGCATAATCGTCCGTCATTATTTATTCGCCTAACGCCTGGCCGTCTCGGATCGTTAAGTATTTTAGTTTGAGGCCGATCAGGAAGCACGCACACTGTACTACTGTACGGCCAATCATAAAGACACACCTACAAACCGTAGGTAACTAGTGTCAGTGGAAATGATACACAGTTGAGTTATGATTCTCAATAAAAATAAAAATAAATTAAAATAGGTACTAAATTTGATTGATTGTTCTTTTAAGAGGAACAGCTGCGCGGCCTTCTTTATAAAAAAAACTTAATTTTGGATTTGTGGCCAAAATACTTAACCAAATCGAATACGTAATTATTATTTTTTATTAAAAAGGTATAGCAAATGTATAGTACGAATAAATGCTACTTTCTTTATGTGTTTTTCGTGATTTTAGAGGCAGTTTTGGCCATTATGTTATGTTAATGATAATTATTTAAAAAAAAATCAGAGTGTGCAACTCCCACGCGGTGGAAGAAAACTAAAGTAGACAAGAGTGGGGAGGCTACGAAGCACCGTACTAAGAGGAGACCAATTATACTATCTCATTCTCTTGCAGGCTAAACCTATAGATCATAGGATCAAAAGCAGATTTTGCTTTTAAGAACTAAATGGTGATATTATAATGCGGGATACTGTCAGATTGATTTTTTAACGAATCACAGTCATCTTTCCCCTCTTCGCCCCCCATAGTTTGGTTTTACCCCTCATCTGCATCTTCTCGTTTATTAAATTTGGATGTCTATGGTCGCATAATTTAAAAAAATTCTGCCCAGGAAAACGCTTTTTTTATCGATTTGTCATTATTTTATCACAGTAGATAGGGCAAGATTATTTTCTAAATAATTATAATTAACTCACAAAAAAATGCTAATAATGCAAAATTGATTTCTTTAATGGCATATATTTTATAATTTAAAAGATAAATAAATAAAGTAGCTCACATCCGTATTAGACATTTGCTATATCTTTTAATCAACAAAACATAATTATTATTCAATTGGATTGGTAATTTGGCCTCAAATCCAATATAAAGTTTTGTATGAAGAAGGCGTTCCCCTTAAAAACATTCCTGCAATAATATAAACAAATGATAAGTCTGTATTTTGACACAATTCATTTGACACTACAATTTGGTTGGCGGGTATGGGTACCGCCGGCCCGGAAACCGTTTGTTGGATAACCAACACCCCTGCCATAGGTCACCCCAAGTTGTTGGGTACGTTTGGTGACTTAGCAGGAAAGACCGGGTTCACGGGTTGAGGTTTGTTTAGGTCTTGGCGGCACATTCGTTTGCCCACCTATTTCGTGGCAGGCCGGATGGGGAGAGACTGGTTGGGTCGAGTTGAGACTCTTAATCTCAATCCATCGCTTTGTACCGCGGTTGGAGGGATGGATTAATACGTCTGTCACTCCTGGGTACATTGATCCTCAGATTCCTACCCACCCCTCATACCCTTTTCCTTCCCAGAACTTCCTCTCCTTCGTTTCCCTAAAAGGCTCAGAAATTGTTTTCCTCGAGGCCTCCTGTAGGGAATTAATGTAAAAAAAATGTTTTCAACTTACAGGGCAATGTTTTTTTCTCCACAGAAAATCTACAATGGTACTTAGATACTCTCAGTATAGCGCTAGCGAATGACCACCATTGCTTGAAATGTCTTTAACTGTGTTTGGTGACCAGATCTGATTAGCTAGGTACCCAACCTTCCTCTACCCCGTCTTCTCCACTGCCCGCTCTTTTCAGCCTCGCATCGTACCCGTCTATGCCATAGTCCCACTGGCTTCGGACAGTTGGGACTCCTATGTATAGAAGTAAAATTTAAATCGCGAAAAAAACGTAGTTCCAGCTCGCTGCTTTGTTGTGTACCTACAAACTACTCAAGTTCTGCAAGTATTTTAGTTTTTATTTTTGTTACGGCAGTTTTGATTTACAAGGCCATTTTCAAACTGTGGTTAAACCACTTTGCGACGACTTATTTATGGGATTCTAAATGTCAATTTTTTAAAGTGTCTCAATTGATTTATTACCGGTTAAACCAATTTGCTGAGAAACTAATTGAGACAGAAGGCACATTTCGGATTTTTTTCCCCACACTTAATGTTAAGGCTTTCCTTAATTGTTTAATAGTGACGTTACTGCTATGCCTCATATAAGTGCGTTATATTGTTCAGCTTTTTGAACATACTAAGGAGCGAGGAATAAATAATAATAAATAATTTTCCTTACTTTATTAATTAGCGTTACATTTGGGTCATTCGTTCGTTTCTAATTGTTCAAGCAGATTTAATCTAACGGCCGTTGCTCCCAACATTTCAATCGATCAATTTGAGTCTCCGATCAGCTAAGTGATTTGTTAAGTAACGCTCGATTCGCTTGTTTGTCGGAGAGTTGCGTTGGGAAGAGGGTATTCGTGCATTTGAGGAGTGTTGAGCCAAAATGTTGGCTCAACAATTGATCAGTAGGATTGGGAACAGCGGCCGTAAGACTCTTTTCTTTCTATATGTAATGATTTAGGCTTGTTGTTTTTAAGTGGAACGTGATTATCCACTAAGAGATGTTCTGCGAATTTAGAATAGTGTTTTTATTATTATACTAGCTGGTTCCCGGCACGCGTTGCAATGCCATATTCGAAGAAATTCATTGTTTCTCCCTGAATCACCTTTCCCGTGCGTCCCCCCCACGTCCTCTTCCTAGCTAGCTTTATAAATTGTAGTCTATATGTTATTCTCATGTATGAGCTATATTATTGTAAAGTTTCATTAAAATCCATTCAGTAGTCTTTGCGTGAAAGAGTAACTAACACACATAATAATATTTGGATGATTTATAAAGCGCCGTTTTTGTGAAAAATCACCTCAAGGGCCCTGTACGAACTTATAATATATTTCTAAGATCTAGAAAGCTACAAGCTAGACAAACCATTTAAAACAACTTATGGCTAAAAATTGCATCCACGGGTTCATTGATCGCCGATACGAAAATATATGTATTAAATAGAGCAATTCAACTGCTTAACGATTCTGCATTGAGCATTGACATCTTCAAGAGAGTTCAGTAACTATCTTTTGACATATGTCTCAACATAGTGAAACTGCCCCCTTGGCCTTTTTTTCTCTTATATTTTGTAATCTTCTCCGTAATAATTTGGTGTATAACTGTTTTATGGAGAACCTGAAAAAAAAAATATGTATGTACAATGTTTTGACCAATGAACGCGATGCTGCCTAAAAGTGAATGAATACTGGATCGTAACCTGGGAGGTCGCTTGAAATTAACACTGTTTATTGGCTATTTAAAGAAATTTAGATAGAGTTTGCACGCAGAGGTCATAATTGTGGGCGTTACAAGTATTACAGTAATACATCTATACACTCTTTCGCGTTTATAATATTATTAAGATTATTGGTTTAACCACAGTTTGAAAATGGCTTTGTAAGCCGAAACAGCTGTAACAAAAATAAAAATACATAGAAAGGATTGAGAAAATACAAAATCGTTTTCTACGATACTTTGATTTTCGGGGATATCGTCCTCATCTAAGTTATGTGGAGTCAGCCACGTTTTTCAAAATCTCGTCACTAGAAAATCGTAGAAATTATGCAGACGTAATATTCTTGCAAAAGATAGCCACCTCTGCGATAGATTGCCCGGAATTACTTGAAAGAATTCAATTAAGAGTGCCCACCAGACAAACTAGACTAAATCACACACTTAACACTCCTCGATGCAACACTAATTCTAAACAAAACACATTCATTAACCGCGCTTCACACGCCTTTAACAATTCATACAATGAATTCGACTTATTCAACACAGCACCCCAAATTCTAAAAAAAATAAACAATAAATAACTTCTAAACATATACAAACTATTATACTTCTATACAAATAACTTATTCACTCCCAGATTAGATCCGTCCCCTTCCCCTCCCGCCCACCATCCCATCCCAAAAGCTATTATATTATAACTTTTATAACTTTTTAATCTCTCTAATTAATACACAGGAGTGAAAACCTATTATTGCTTCAATAACATATACATATGTAAATACACCTAAGTAAATAATGTAACTATTGGTTTTCCAAAATAAAAAAAAATTAAAAAAATGCTTGCAGAACTTGATAAAAACAATATTAAATTTAATTTAATATTGTTTTAATTTAATTTATTTAATTAATTTAATTTAAATTAAATTTAAAAAATTAAACTTCTACTAATTAAACACAAAAACAATCAATAATATTCAATCTACCGGTTCGTAGCGTCGCGGCGCGTCGGGTTACATAAAGCTCAGCGTTGAATTTCAGCTTGTAATTTATTTTGGAAAAACGAATATTTCGAATATTGTCAGGGTGTCAGTTTACTCGAAACGTTTTCCATGAAAAACATTTTGCCCGTTGCAAAAGTACTTCCCAGTTTTAATTGGGTTGGGTGGAATTGAATTATACTTCGAATTGTGGTCATGAAATAACAACATAGATAGATGTTGTTAGGGTTGTAAAAATCGTGTTGGGAATTGAATCAGTCTCTGAACTAGGTAATTTTGTATTGGAAAACGCGCCCCAAAATGTCAGGGGTAATTTTTTTTGTCTAAATGCCGAACACTTGTAAAATTGGTGTAGGGTATTATGGATAAATATTTTCCTCTCACAAACTGGGACGTATCTGGCTTACTTAAATAAGTCATGGGGGTGAAGTTTGTGAAGGTCTTGACGGCCAATGTAACAACTACCCACCTGCTGCGTAGCGGGCCGGATTGAGAGAGACTGATTGAGGAGGTCTTTTGATCTCTCCAGCCAGCATCCCTCGACCCATCGCCTTGCACCGCAGTTGAAGAGTGGATTCACAGGTCTGTCACTCTTGGACACACTGATCCCCAGATTCCTACCCACCTCTCATACCTATTTCCTCTCCAGAAATTCCTCTTCTACCTTTCCTTAAAAAAAAACACTACACAGGGTCCCGTAAAATGTCAAAGGCCCTGTGGGAAATTATTTTGCCACGTACGTCATACATGTGTCTGGTAATGTTATATTATCGTAAAACAAGCTTATGGTTCCGATTGTTTAACTAGTGATTCCTGACATTATTTGAAGTAAAAAATGTTGAGAATTTTTTTGTCTCTGGTGATATTAATTTTAAATTTAAAAAAATATATATTTTTCTTATACATATCAGCCGAGTAGCCGCTCGACCCCCAAACTGACTATGAATTTAGTTGAAAAAAAAATAACCATAATTTCATTTACATTTTTTATTCCAAATAACGTCAGGAGTCACTGGTTAAAGTAAGTCAGATACGTCCCTTAACACCCTGTAGGTATATACAATATGCTATTTTTGCGGCGCGTTCCAGAGTGACAGATACATTCAGTAGCGTTGCTTGAAATGGCTTTAGCCATGTTTGGTGAGAAGATCTCAATAGCCTACCTTTCTCGTCACCATCTCATTCCCCTCCCCGCTATCTTCAGCCTCAGGGATCCTATAGTCTCACTGACTTCAGACGGTTGGAAGCAGGCCCGGATTTACGACTTTTTAAACCGGGGCAAACTTGAAACTTGAAACTCTCTCGCCAGCGTTTGAGAGGGGGCGCCCTCTCAAACTGCTCGGTTTTATTCGGCTCAGCTCGTGTAACCCCTAGTTCTAGACGGGGATTCCCCTGGCAGAGACATCACGAACACTATGCACGCGTTCAAAGTCGACTTAGGATTCGTTCATAAATCAACTTAGGATGTGTTCAAAAACCAACTAGGCGTTATAAAATCAAATGAATAATCGAAAGAACAACGTGCGCTGGATGCCGGGCGCTTTGTGAATCAAGTTTTTTTTTGATCAAACTTAGATATAAATTACGATTTTGGCGCCCCTTAAAACTGCCGCCCGGGGCGGGCGCCCCGGTTTGCGCCCCCTCCTAGATCCGGGGCTGGTTGGGAGCAGGACAGTTGGGACTCTTGTGCGGTACTCACAAATTTTTAAAATTAAAATTCATTAGCCTGTCTATGGTCTAGATGACGACAGGTCTTATGTAAATCGGCGGCATTAGTTTTCTTTCATCGATAGTTATAGATTGCACTAGATTGTTTGGGCCAATGTCCTGTTTGTCCCGAATCTTTTTTTTACAGAAGTTCCACACAAGAGGGCGTGAATAATATAATTTCCCTCAGGGCCTATGTCATCTTAGGGGGTGCTGTATGGAGGGTCTTGTTTAAGGAAGGCAAGGATAGGAAGTTTTGGGAAGGAAACAGGTATGAGGGGTGGATAGGAATCTGGGGGGTCAGTGTGCCCGGGAGTGACGGACTTATGAATCCATCCGTCCAACTGCAGTGCAAGGCGATGGGTCGAGAGAGTCCGGCCGGAAAGATCAAAAGGCCTCCCTCAACCAGTCTCTCCCGATCCGGCCCGCCACACATTCGCCGCAAATACCTGGACAAACCTCACCCCATGAACCCGGACACTCCTGCTAAGTCACGAAAAGTAGCAAAATACTTGGGGTGACCTAGGTAGGGCAGAGGTATTGGTTATCCAATAAATGGTTCCCGGGGCGGCGTTACCCATACCCGCCTCCCAAATTGTAATAATGAACTAAATCTGCATTGAATGTGCAATTTGCAACTTATGGATGTGAATATGACGAAACTAACAAGTTATTTCTTATTTTCCAGTGGCTCTCAAAGCAACCTGAGCAACGGTGGCGCGGGCGGCGTGCTGATCCGCAAGGTGCCCAACGATGACGGCAAGCCCAAGCGCACCCAGCTCACACAGCTGCCCTCACGCCCGCCAGTGGACATCCGCTTCTGCGACCTCTCCTACTCGGTGTCCGAGGGCCGCAAGCGCGGCTACAAGACCATCCTCAAGGGGGTCAACGGGACCTTCCGCGCCGGCACTCTCACCGCCATCCTGGGACCCTCGGGCGCCGGCAAGAGCACGCTGGTTAATATCTTGGCAGGATACAGGTGGGTTATCTAATTTGTTCGCTTTTCGGACCAATTCATATAGGTCTCATGGAAATCGTTGTCTCCCTTACTTGCAGTAAGACACATGATCTAAACCATAGGTTCTCAACCTTACTTTGCCCACCGCCCACTTTGAGAATATTTTTTTGTCTAGCGCCCCTCAATTTTTTTTTACATACCATCTGTCGCGAATCTGGGGGGGGGGGGGGCAACTATCACGGAGTCAATAATTTAATTATTTGTTTTTGAATGCAAGTTAAAAAAGCAATTCTTTTGTGTTTTAAGTACCAGGTTGCTACATTCTTCCTTCTTGCACACATTAGATTATTAGTACATGATTAGCGTGTTTTTGTCTATTTTAGACCATTTTTTTGACCTGCCCACGCCTACACTGTGCCATCTCATCTCCACACCCCCACTGTGCCATCTCAACGCCCCCTAATTTTATCTGAGTCTATTATCTAAACGGTGTAAGAAAGAGAAAACAGCACGCTTCATACCTACATTTTAAAATTAACCCCAAAATAAGTGAAATATATAAATACCTTCATGAAGCCAAAGTTCCGAAAGATCGCAATTTAACAAAAAAAAATTGAAACTTTAGGAATTTTATATTAATTATTTTTACATGGAACGACAAAAAGTATAATACATTTGTCTATTAACCACTGGAGCGCTTATTGCCATAATTTGGCATTATTTAAAATACCTTGGATTGCTTTGCTGCCAATTTTGGCAAATTTTCCCTTATTTGTAAGTAATTAAATAGAAGTTTACGATTTTAT
The DNA here is from genome assembly GCA_917880885.1 of Limnephilus marmoratus. Lineage (NCBI taxonomy): Eukaryota > Metazoa > Arthropoda > Insecta > Trichoptera > Limnephilidae > Limnephilus > Limnephilus marmoratus. The sequence continues at coordinate 70,081,814 of OU862906.1, forward strand.
AATATTTTTTTTATAAATCCTACGAATATGTGATAATCGATAAAAGATAGTTGAATTCATTGGCTATGTAGAACTATAATCAGTTTTTATGTCTGCGTATTAAAATTCGGAGGTATGATTTTTTTTAATCTGGGCGGAAAATATTCAAAATGATTACCAAAAAATCTTGAGCAATCAAAGAAAAAAGTTTTAAATTACGCTATCGCTCGAGTGGTTAATATGTACGTGTTTTTATTTTTTTCGTAATTATAGTTTTGGTTAGAAAAAACGTAAAGTAAGCCGTTTTTAAAACTTTTTGTGTTCGCACCCAAAATTTTCGTATTTCAAAAATTAGATGTTTATTTCGAATTACAAAATGTAAAAGCGTATTTTTAAACGACTTCGAAAAGGAGGAGGTTCTCAATTTTTTTTATATGTTTGTTACCTCAGAATTTTCGACTGGGTGAACCGATATTGATGATTCTTTTTTTATTTGAAAGCTGGTGCTTCCCGTGTGGTCCCATTTTAATTTGGTCCAGTTCTGACAATGGCATCCATGAGAAAATCATATAAGTCTTAAATTTGCATCAAGTATGTGCGCGACAAATGGACGAATAACTCAATACCACGCCAACCGATTTCGATGATTCTTTTTTTATTGGAAAGGATGTATTTCAAGGGTAGTTTGATGAGAGTTTGGTTAGGTTCTGATTATGGGATCCATGACAAAGTAACGGAACTCTCCAATTCTGAAGAACAAATTTACGATACTCGGCCGAATCTTAATCGAATTAGTTAGTGTACTTTAGATTCACTAAAAATCAAAAAATAAACAAAAATTTTAACAAAACAAAAAAACGACTTAAAAAAATGCACTAAAAAGTAAAAAAATAATTTCGTATTCTTCTACAACTTTATAATCAACTTACCTTTTCTACTCATCAATATGTAGGTACGATTGTTATTTTTGGAGTCGGTGTCAACCAAGGTACCCGCGGCCCGGCGTGTTCACTTGACAGCTCCTCTCCCGCCGACACCGACTCCAAAAATAACAATCGTACGTACATATTGATGAGTAGAAAAGGTAAGTTGATTATAAAGTTGTAGAAGAATACGAAATAATTTTTTTATTTTTTAGTGCATTTTTTGAAGTCTTTTTTTGGTTTTGTTAAAATTTTGTTTATTTTTTTATCACCTTTCAAAAACAGTTTTTAGTTTTCGGATACGTTCAGAAATATTCCATATATTTGGATTTTATTGTAAAGTGGAAATATTTTGAACCCCTGACAAAATATGGCCGAGGCCCAAGGGGTTAAGTTTGCTTACTAATTATCTCATGTGGTTAACTCTCAAGTAACAACATTGATGGTTCGTCTGTAGATCAATCAGGTTACTGCTGAAGGGATGGAGTTTGAATACCACAGAGATGCTATATCTAATTTTGCCAATCTTTAAATCCACTGTTAAGAGGGCATTACCAGAGAAAACCAGAAATATGTCATTTTCAAATCAGATTTTAGACGTATTGACTCTTTTCCACAAAAAATTACAAATGGATTTCGAACGATTGTTCTATTATCTAGCATTCGCATGTAATAAATTTTGAGAAAATTTTTTAATTTTTAGTATAATAAGGTTATTCCATAGGTCGTTGGCAGATTTGTTAAATTTTCAAAAAAGATTTTGTATTATACCACACCCATTTCAAATAATATAATCATGCAGTTAAATAAATCAATACATTATCTAGCAAACGCATGTTTTAGAATTTTAATTTTAGTTTCAATAAAATCATTAAAAAATATGTACGTACATGTGTTTCTTGACGAAAATTGGTCCATTTGTGTATTTATTTGCGCACTTACAAACTAATATATTTTACAGATTTTTTAACATTCTTATTAAATTTAGACATTACTGAAAAATGATAAATACTTATAATCAAAAAATAATTACAAAAAGTACATTATTTTAATAGTTTTATCATCACGCCTTTCAGCATTTTTGGATGAAGGTATAAATTAAAGCTAATTTGGATTGAAATAAATTCGATATTAAGTTATAGTTTAAAAAAGCAGGTACGGAGAATAATTAATCTTTCTCATTGTAACCGCCTTGCACGATCGTAAGAACAACTTTCGACGAAATGTGGATTTTCGTCCTCTTGCTGGTTAAATGCTCTTAATAATAATAATATACTCTTGAAAGACTGCTACAACTTAAATTCACATAGAATTATCACCAAAGAAATATGCCTCGTTTTATTCGGTTCTATTACATTTACCTTCACGGTTCCTTGCAATTAATATCTTCTTGTAAGTATAACATTTCATGAATTCAATTGAGGTTGTTATCCTTAATTTCTCAAACTTCACCTATAATTATGAGCTAGCCCCATTAATGAAAAGCGACCTTTAGTAATTTTTGTTAATTCAATATTGGTCTCTCGGTGACAATCTTTTTTTAGCCGGATTATGATGGTACGTGAGAAATTATATTGTAGGATTTAACGTGATGTACTTTGTTTTAAAATAGCGATAAACATTTAGGTTATGTACACAATCTGATTTTTTGAAGTGAAAACTTCTTTAGCACCGTTGTGATTTGAATCTCGATGAAACGGAAACAAGTGACACTAAAAAGAGACAAACACATACATCTACAGGATTTAGCCTGCGAGAGAATGAGATAGAATGAAACCTTTCCTATGTATAGTACCTACAAAGCGTGGCGCTGTGTCAAGCTGCGTGCATCGCTTTGATTACGAGCTAACTTTTTAAGGCTCCTATTGGTTGAGATTTTGTGGGTGAAGGTTTCTAACGTAACCTATTTAACCAATTTAAAATTTTTTTTTTCATGTCTTTTAAAGACTTTTCAAAGGAGATTCTGAGTTGTCCGGTCACCCTGTTAATTGCACACTCTGATTATTTTTTCTCTTTGTATTTCAGAACTGCCAACCTGACTGGATCTGTCCTCATAAATGGAAAAGAAAGAAATCTCAGGCGGTTCCGCAAGCTGTCTTGCTACATCATGCAGGACGACTGCCTCCTGCCACACCTCACCGTGAAGGAAGCCATGACTGTGTCTGCCAACCTGAAGCTGGGAAAGGACACCACGATACAATCTAAGAAAAATGTCGTTAATGAAATCATAGAAACTCTTGGCTTAGTGGAGTGCAGTCACACTAGAACAATTAACCTCTCCGGAGGGCAAAGAAAACGACTTTCCATTGCATTAGAGCTTGTAAACAATCCCCCCGTCATGTTCTTTGACGAGCCGACTTCGGGGTTGGACAGTTCTTCGTGTTTCCAGTGCATTTGGTTGTTGAAGTCTCTGGCCCGCGGTGGCCGGACGATAATCTGCACCATCCACCAGCCGTCTGCCAGACTTTTTGAGGTGTTTGACTATCTCTATACGCTGGCCGAGGGGCAGTGTGTTTATCAAGGCAGCATCGCGGGGCTGGTGCCATTCCTATCGTCCATGGGACTGCATTGTCCACCGTATCACAATCCAGCAGATTACAGTAAGTATTTAATTTTTTGTGTTCAATCATGTTCTTACCTAGTGTGTGCATTATGTTAACATGATAATATCTGTATATACTATTGACTGGTAGGAACCTTCCCGGAAAATATGCTGGTGGATGGTCAGTTGATTAACGATGTTGCATCCACCATTGAGATTTTATTTTCAATGCTATCTACAAACAGCTTAACAACTATCTTATACGCACTAGCAGTTAAAAATCCGCTCCGCAGGTTTTTGCTGCTAAGCCCTGCGGGCGGCTTTTAGTTCGGCTTCGCCCAGTTGAGTGTTGATGACCATTTTATAAATCCAATAGGAACTGGTTCTGAAAATAGCTCATTCCTCGAATCCCCTGTTATCCAGTAATAGCTAGTCACTGGGACAAAATAACCGGACAGGCAATGACGTCATATGTAATATAGTATAGACGCATGATACAACTAAGTATTACCGTCAATCTTTCGATATCGGGAGAGATATTCAAATTTACAAAATCGTAGTACTTGTACCTAGGGGGGCACATTCTCATGCAACCTGCTAACGGAAATGGCGCCATCCCTTTTGACGAATTCTTGAATTTGAAACCGAATTACAATGGTAACTTTGTTTGAAATTTCACGTATTTCAAAGCCAGGTTCTTAAATTTCAACCATGCAGACGCTAACGTATTAATATCAGATTATGCATTCCTCATAAATTATTTTCAGTTTCAAATGTTTTGATATATACATTATCATTATACAATATAAGAGAAAATAAGATACAGTATCGTGTAATTTGTTAAACACATGCTGATAAAAATCAATTTGTCAAATGAACATTTTGTATCTCGCTACTTAATTTATGCCATATCTCTATTCATATCTAGAGAAAATTGCACCTTGTACATCTGACTGTGCTTAAAATGAACTGATGAAACCTAATTATGTTCCCTTTTATTTCCATTTTCATTGGCATCATTTAAGTATGTATTATTTTAATTATAGTAATGGAAGTAAGTTGCGGAGAGCACGGTGACAATGTGACGAAGCTGGTGAATGCGGTGAACAACGGCAAGTGCAACAACTACCAGCCGACCACGTACCTGACGGCCAACACGGCCAGCAATCGTGACAGCGGTAACGCCAGCATGCCCAGCAATCAGGTCAATATCAAGGACAACATCAGCAAGAATAGCAGCTCCACCATATCTACAGTTTCAGGTGACTTTCTCAAATTCATTTGGTTAAAATTTGCTTCTGGTTACAGCTGTTAAAAGTTTAGGCCTCTTTAGGGTGGTGCTATTTCATAAATGTAATGATATGCACTTCTATTACACAATTAATACACAAACACTACACAATTACTACAAACATCAATGCTCTTTTTTTCCTCGATTTGTGCTTTTCATAAGGCTCTCTGATCCAATACTAAAGCTCAAATTTTTTTATTTTAATATATACATAATAGGTGTGGGATGTATGAAATTTCGATCAGGATAGTAACAGTAATCTGGTGTGAACCGAAAATGCCTATAAAACTTAAAGGAAAGTTATACCAGACTATTGTTAGACCCGCGATAATGAATGGCTCCGAATACTGGACTATGTAGAACTCCTACTCTAGGCAACTCGAAACAGCAGAAATACAGGAGTATCACTAAAAGATAAGATTAAAAGTTCACGCATTCGTGGTAGCCTGGGTGTCACAGACATAAACAGTAAGCTGGAGGAACGATAGTTGAGACGGTATGGGCACATAAGACGGAGACGACCAGACCACACAGTGAAGCAGGTAATTTCTATGGAGCTTCTTCGTCAGTCTTCCAGAAGCAGACCAAAGAACTCCTGGGTAACTCAATGCTCCAAAATATTACAGAGAAACGGCCTGGATAAAGGCGAAAACAAGAACCGAAGAAGATATAGCCTGAGAACGAGAAGAGCCTACCTAGTCAATGAGTGGGGACAGTGCAAGGAAGAATAATGATAATATGTACATAATTTATATGCTCCTCAGGAAAAACCATCTTAGTCCAGATTCCAACATCCAAGAATACTGATATAAGATACTGGCACCAACGACAACCTAATTAATATTCACCATTGAATGGGAATTGTTGAAAAGTGAACGTAGGCAAGTGACTTTGAGGTGACGTTTCGGTAAAAAAGTACTATTGTAGAAAGTGCAAAATCATTGCAAAGCTTGGTCGACAAAAGCAATAACAGTTCAATTTGTAATGTTGATTCTCTCTTATTTTCCAGTAAAACCCGAGAGCGCCGTGGTAGTTGACATGTCAGACTTTTCCCAAGCGAGCGCCATCACGGGAGACTTTGAGAAGGCGGCCAAACTGCAGCCGCAGCCGCTGGGCGGACTGCAGGCCATCACGTGCGCCACCTCGCTGCTGGACTCCAACGAGAGCATCATCCGCCCCGGCTTCCCCACCTCCACCTTCAAGCAGTTCTGGATACTGCTTAAGCGAACATTCCTTAGCATTATGAGAGATCAGACTTTGACGCATCTTAGACTAGTGTCCCACACGGTGGTGGGCCTGCTCATCGGCCTTATTTACTACGACATCGGGAATGATGCGGCTAAGATGACCAGCAATTCAGGGTGTATCTTCTTCACTGTTCTCTTCACCATGTTCACGGCGATGATGCCTACAATTTTGACCTGTGAGTTCATCGTTATTATTGATCAACCCTTGCAATTTTAGACCAGCTAACTTTTTAGGAATCTTACAAAAGTGTTCAAATGAGAGTGATGTGGCCTGGTTATTTTGTTAAGATTGAAATTAGCTACAGATTATGCAGTTGACTAACTTGTTATTATACACATTTTCATATTTTTTGATAAAGAGTTGTAATTTTTTAATTTATCATAATAATATTTAATACAGAGGTAAACAATCAATGTGAGCAACTCTTCTTCTTTATTTAAAAAATTTGAGGTGAATTTTTTGATTTAGTCTTAATTTTCATGCTCTCTTTATTGTCTGAAAAACAGATCTATAACAAAATTTGTGCGTACAAAATGTCTCCTTCTTATTGATTTTTGCATGTTCTTTTTTATATTTCAGTTCCGATGGAAATGTCTGTCTTTGTAAGGGAACATCTAAACTACTGGTACTCCTTGAAAGCTTTCTATTTTGCAAAAACCTTGGCCGACTTGCCGTTCCAGGTAAATAAACAGTTCAGTCAGTTTCGTTTAAAACTCCTTTTTTAATGCCATGAATTAAAAAAACTTACCATGTATCTTCAGGCATTGATTTGTTCTGTAAAAAAGCTGATAAATGCTATATTAAGACAGCTAACATATTTGTCTATTCTGCAGATTGTTTTCACGGGACTCTACGTGTTGATTGTCTACTACATGTCCGGCCAGCCGATGGACCCAGCGCGGGTGGGGATGTTCGTCAGCATCAATATCCTCACGGCGCTCGTGTCCCAGTCCATCGGTCTGCTCATCGGCGCCGCCATGAAGATAGAGACAGCCGTCTACCTGGGACCCGTCACCACGATCCCCGTGGTGCTCTTCTCCGGCTTCTTCGTCACCTTCGACACTATACCGGGCTACCTGCAGTGGCTCACCTACATCAGCTACGTAAGATACGGCTTCGAAGGAGCCATGCTGTCTGTGTACGGCTTCACCAGAGAGAAGCTCAATTGCTCCGAGGCTTTCTGCAGATTTAGAATCCCCAGTAAGTTCCTCGAGGAGCTGTCCATGGACGCGGGAGATTACTGGCTGGACACCGTCGCCCTTCTCGTCATATTCATACTTATTCGAATAATCGCCTACTTCGTTTTGGTTTGGAAGATCAGAATAATCCGATAGAAACGTGTGGTCAATTTTAACATGTTCATATCTTTAATAAATAAGGAATTTCCACTAATTTTTATGAAAACCTTATTAATATTACGTATTGTATTGTACATCCCCCACGATCATATACATAATTTGTTACGAATCTTCTATGCAAGTTTTCGCATTCAAGTTTCCGTGCATCTTTTTAATACTCAATTGCATGGCTCAGTTTTTTTACACCGATGATATTGCGATTAAGTGTTACACGATTCTCAATTTTTTAAACTATAAAAGTGAAATAGGGTTTAGCGGTGATTAAAAAATGAAATGTTACTTTTTTGGTTCTTGTATGTTTCGCTCCCTGGAATTTGACTGTCGTCTCAATGTAAGGGCCATTAAATGTTCTCGTTTAACTTTTTTTATGATTTCATCTTGGTGACTGGGGTTAACACAATAGGTAGCAGTTATTTAGTAGGGGCCGCTCTATCCAGTCCTATTTCTAAGGCAGGGGGTATAACATACAAATACCATGTTCTTAACTGGGGTGATTTAGAAATAATAGATAATTTGAGCTGGAGGAATAGGGCCTAGCAGTTGGAAATCGCTTGTGATAATATAATATTATTATTATTTAATTGATATTATTTGTTTAATTAATTTGATATTATTCTTAGAAAGGACTATTTGTATAGCACTCTATCTATATATTTAAATCTATGTTTTGGAAACATAAATTGTAGCATGGTTTCTAAAAAAATATATTTTACTTTGTTTTTTTTTTGTATGTATTATTTTGACCAACTTTATTTAATTAAAAATATGTCTTGTATGAAGTTAAGTTGATATGAATGTAAAATCTCAAAAAAATGCTTTGGATTTATAATAATATAATGTGTAAATGAAAATGATTTGATCATGAGCGGGTCTCAAGTATGTTATAGAAACAACTGTATTCAAATATCACATTAGTTAATCTATGGTTTTATTTTTAATTTTTGACATTTATTTGTATTTCAATATATATATTTTAAATATATAACGCAGTTGGATTTGCTGTGATTTGACGGATCAAATGGTTTTAAATTGTGAATAGTTTGCTTGAATAAATTAATATTTGATTATTTTTTTTTATATTTACATTTAGGAATGTTTGTTGATTTTTACTTAAATTATATACATCTACTTTAAATAATATAAACAATGTAAAATTTGCAGTTATGTAATGAAGTGTTATACGCTAAAGTATTTTGTAAAAATAGTGACCAATGTGTGGATTTTCTTTTGCAAATGTCTACGACGGTAACATTTAATCTGTAACTGTATAAAACGAAAATAATTATGTATCACTGATAAAATAAGCAATAGGTAAATTAAATATGTATGCACCATTCCCAAAGAAACCCTTGAAAAAGAGAGAGTATTGATATCATAATATTATATATGATGAAAATGGTTTCAATTTTTTTACAACCAAAAAAATAAAAATTTTCTAAATCAAACAATGTGAAAATACCTACATAATTGCATCATTGATTTTTTTTGTTAAATTAAATTTAAATCACATTTTTTATTATGATATATGAAGGTCAGACTAATAATTAATATTCTTTCGAGAACAAAAATGATGCATTCTCCTCTCTAAGTGTTTTCACAAAATATACAATTGGAAGTTTTTTGCAATGTATGAACTACTGTATTTGAATTACCTAAACATGGTTATTTATAATATATTGTGTTATTGCTTATTTTAACTTAATAGAACATCATAACATAAGATATTGTTGGAAATTTGTGATAATAAAGGCACCGGGGGAGGCTGATGGGGTTTTGTCCAGTTGCCAAACTATCGCCTTCCGCCCAATGCTGCATTCAATAAATGGATACATATACTCAAAACATATTGTTTTATTTCATCACAAACAGTGCAGTGCTGTCGTACAATCAATTCACATTGTAATTTGGGAGGTGGGTATGGGTACCTCCCTGGAACCCACGTTTATTGCATAACATACCACTCTGCCGTAGGCCACCCCAAGTGGTTTGCTGCATTTGGTGACTTAGCAGAGGTGTCCGGGTTCACGGGGTGAGGTTTGTCTGGGCAATGTCTATTGAATGTGTTTTAAAAATGTATCTATCGCAGGACATTCTTTCTGAGTTAAAGAAGCCAATTGTGTACAACTTCGGGTGTCAGAAATAAGATCAGTAGTTCCCGATGGTCGTGAGACATGGTATCTAATCTTAAACAACCAACAAACTGGCTGTCTAGCGACATCTTTCAAAATGAAACCAAAAATATTCTCAAATGTCTCAAAAGGGCCATCACGGAAAATAGTACCCATTACATTTGTTCTTAAACACAAAATACTACAACCAAATATTTGGACCCGCGTAAAAAAATGAACCATAAACTCCCCTCCTTCCAGTCCCCTCCTTCTGGCTGGTTTTTCTGATGAGTACCAAACCTGTGTATGTATTAGATTTGGCGATACTGAGATCTTCTTGATCTCAGTTTACTTTAAATTTGGGAACCCGGTTGGACCCCACATCCTGAGTCTGACGCGCGCGCTCAACGCGCTTAAAGGCCGTAACATAGTTATCGGAGGTGACTTTAACGCACGCTCACCATTATGGTTCGATACTAGTGATCATAGGACGGAACGTTCAGACGCCGTTGAGGACCTGATTGCCGCGCAAGGTCTTAGCATTATTAATGAACAGAGTTCTTTTTGTACCTTTTCGAACATACATGGTGAGAGCAACATTGATCTAACTCTTTGCTCTGGATCTGTTGCGACCAGGATTTCAAAGTGGACAGTCCATGAGTGCGCAATAAATTCGGATCATAGGTTAATCACTTTTACGGTTGGTGTAAATAAAACTGAAGCTCCAAGATCCTCCTGGAACTTCAACACCACTAGGGCGAACTGGGATAACTTTGGGGAAGCGCTACGAGATACGCTAAGGGATTTTCACCACGTAGCAGCTACTGATCCGGATAATTTGGGGAATTTTTTCAATAAGGCGGTTGTATCTGCTGCCAACTCGTCTTTGGGAAGATTAAACCCAAAGACTAGTATTAGGACGCCGTGGTGGTCACCTGAGCTGACTTCGCTGAAGGGGGCCTACAAGAGGGCCTACAGGGCGCTGGGGCTGTCCAGGAGTGGCGGCTGTACGGAGGAGGAGACGGTTGCACTTCAGGCGGGCCTCAGATCTGCCAGGTCGGCCTTCAAATGGGCTGTTCTCCTAGCGAAACGAGCTGCTTGGCATAATTGGGTTAAAAACGTGGGTAACGCCAACCCGTGGGAAATCCACAGCGCGATTGAAAAATCCGGGAAAGGTTCTGACCGATATTTGTCAACAGTAATTGGGATAACAGATGGGAGGAACGCTGAGACAGTGGATGTGGCCTCCACACTCGAAACACTATTGGGTGAGTTAGTTCCTGTAGAATCAGTAATTGGGGAAAGTGACCACCATAAACAGATAAGAAATCTGTCACGGCTGCCACCTAGAGTCCTCGCCCAAGAGGATAACTTCATTAGAGTCACTAAGGCAGAAATTGATGTGATAATTAAGGGTTTGGGTCCTAAGAAGGCACCAGGGCATGACAGGCTCAATGGCGTAATAGCGAAGCAAGTTTGGGTCCACGCCAAGGAGGAGCTCTTCCAGGTGATGGACACGTGCTTGAGGAGGGGAGTTTTCCCCTCTGAGTGGAAGCGTGGCGTGCTCCGGATTATACCTAAGGGGAACGATAAACCACTCACCGACATCAAGGCCTACCGGCCGATAACGCTGCTTCCCGTTTTAGGCAAGATCCTGGAGAAATTACTGAGGGAGCGGCTCCGTCAAACCTTGTCCCCGGCCAGTGACCTCCAGTTCGGTTTCGTCCCCGGGAAATCCACGGTGCACGCCCTGTCGTATGCGCTTGAATGGGTGAAGGCTTGCCCAAAGAGGTATGTAGTTGCAATATTCCTCGATATCACTGGTGCCTTCGATCACGCCTGGTGGGCAATGATACGTACAAAGGTGAAAAACAGGCGGTGTTCCAACTTACTGTTCCAAGCCATCGATGACTACCTCTCTGATCGTACCATTACGATCAGTTTCGGTGAGTTTTGTATCCAGAGGGAAGCCGACATGGGATGCCCGCAGGGCTCCATCCTTGGACCCGACCTGTGGAACATCTCCTTTGACGACTCCTCCAGGTTACCCTTGCCTGAAGGATGTATCGCTGTCGACTACGCTGATGATAAGTTGTATCTGGTCGCTGGGGACAGCAGAAAGGAAGTGGAGAGTAAAGGCAGTGAAGGTTTGCAGATGTTCCTGGACTGGGGTGAAAGAAACAAGATGACCTTCGCTCCCCACAAGACCAAGGGCCTCCTGATGAAGGGCTCTCTCAGTAGAGCAAGAAATCCTACCATCAGAATGGGAGATTTTAACATCCGCTTTTTTGAAACAGTGAAATATTTAGGAGTTACTCTAGATCGATCGTCCTCTTTTCTGGCTCACGTCAAAGAAGTATCCAGCAAGGCCCAGGCTCTCTTCTTGAAGCTGAGGAGACTCTCCACAGCTGAGTGGGGATTGCGTAATCCGGCTCTGCGAACACTATATAGGTGCGTGTACGTGGCGCAAGTCTCGTATGCCGCCTCTGTGTGGGAGCACCGCCTGGACAATTCGCTGATTCTCTTAGCTCTCAGGCGAGGCCAACGAACCCCCTTGCTGGCACTCTCTGGTGCGTATAGAACCGTTGCTTCGGACGCTTTACCCGTTTTGGCTGGCATTTTGCCAATCGATCTGGAAATCAGGGAAGTGCTCACTAAGCAGAAATTAACCAGAGGAACCCCGGCCACTCACCTAGGCGTTGTTCTGACACCGGGCGGGCCGGGGACTCTCCCTGGGCTGCTTCGTCAAATGAGGGATCTGTCGCTCCAGGAGTGGCAGGTCCGTTGGGATAGAACGAATAAGGGAAGATGGACTTTCTCCTTCTTCCCATCAGTTAAAGTCAGAATGGAAGGGGTCTTTCTCAAGTTGGACCACCACATCACCCAGCTTCTATCCGGCCACGGGGAATTCAGGGGGAGACTTCATGCCCTCTCCCTGTCCCCTCACCCCAACTGCGCCTGCGGGTGCACGAACCAGTCGGCGGAGCACATTCTGTGGCAGTGTGAGATAATGACGGACGCAAGAGAGGAAATGCTCGATGGTTTGGACGTACCAATCAGACCAGTGTGGAACACTGATCTGGTTTCGAACAAGACGAATTTCGAGTGCCTGAGGAACTTTACAAGGATCTGGGTTGAGAGATGGCCTGAGCTTAGAGTCGCTGATTAGTAGATTTTGACACCAGGTGTACTTGTTCCTGACTTACCACTGACTTTTCTTGCTTCTATTTTTTTACAAACTCTGCCCAGGATGTACAGTTTTATTTATTTATTTTTTTCATTTTTATGTTTATTGTTTGCATTTATATTTTATGTTTTTTATGCTTTTACATTTTATGTTTATTTTTTTCTGGATTACACAGGCCCTGCGTTATTCAACGCTCATGTTTATTTTATGTTTTCTTTACTTTACATGCTTATGATTTATTTTTCGTTATTTGATGCAATTAAACGCCTAGCGATGACTCCCACACGCTCTTGTTTATTTATTTTTTTTAATGTTTTGCGGTTTTCTACGCTTATACATATACATTTCTTTTTAGTTATGCTGTACTATGAGAACTGAACTCCGTTGTTCGTTTTTGTCCTTCTCCCCATATAAGGGGTTGGACCCTGGACCGTGTCCCCGCCTACGTACCATGGCCGGTCATCTAGAACTGGTGGAGCTGCACCTGTTTGCCGCGCCACACCCCGTGACATGAAGAGGCTGGGGAGAAGGCTGAACGACATCCGAAAGCTGTCCGTCCCGCCTCCGGCGACCCGACGCTTCTCTCCCTAGGGTCTTCTTCATGTTTTCCACTTACTGTCGTCTAGGCACCACCGGCTAGCTGGCTTAAGGACGACGCTGCCGGTTGTGGGGAGGCCGGACAATCAGCCTCCTTCACTGTCTCGGGGACTGCCGGCAGCCAGGTTGCGGTGACACCGGTTCTTATCTGTATATATGTTATTTTACTTGTTTCCTTCTTTTTAACGTACAGTGCTCGGTGCCGCCCGCCGGATTATGTATGGTCATGTCTCCCGCTGTCATGAGCTAATTACTCATGACGGCTGCTGTCATTTTGATTACTTTATTTTTTTGTTGATGTTACTAACAACTTGTTCGACTGTCCATGAGGCTCACTGCTTTTGCATTGACACCTCCATGGGCTTTAGAATTGTAGAGATTGACCATTACAGTACAGTCCTGTAGGCGCGCCCGCATACCGCCACCTAACACAGTATGAGGGGACATTGAAGGTCTAGATTCGTTACATTAAAAGTAGAGCCATTTATTCAAAAAAATTAGATTCTTGCGAGAACTCCGAAGGGGCGACCATAAGTTGCCTATACCGGGGTGGGACAGTGGTGGGTACTTCAATGTTCTTAAACACAAAATACTACAACCAAATATTTGGACCCGCGTAAAAAAATGAACCATAAACTCATTAGGTACCTACCTACCCAATATCCTACGAGTTGGATGTTATAAAATTGGTATATCGCCTCTAAACTGACTCTTACATGAAATAAAATAATGGCATACCTCGGACGAAATCTCGAATTGGTCATGTCAGTAGGAATCAATGAAATTGAAACATAATAGATGTCCTTTTGGCAGCTTTTACTGGGTGGGACTGTGGTGTCACCGTTATTGTTAACCAATACTAGTGCACACCTTAAAAAAATCAACTAAATGAACAAATTCTTTCCATATTCAAACTATATTGTTAACAGATACTACTGCACACCTTGAAAAATTCAACCAAATGAACTTTTTCCGTATTCAAACTATTCCCATTAGACGGGTAGTCCGCCGACGGTCGGGCGGCCATCATAGCATATCTCTTGTATTTCAATATCTTTGATAGAAATGGAAGGCTGATGGATGGATTTTCATATTTGAGGGCTAGATAAAGTGGATATAAAATTACATTACCATTCATAGATATTTGGAAAACATTGAAACTTTGTACGGATGGAAAATACATTGTGATACCAGGCGTTGGCCCAATAATAAATATAATAAACCAAACCAGTTGCCCACTGTGTACCATCAACGCAGAAAAGCATACAAATTATCAGTGTTGCCGACAATCTGAATTTCCATTCTCGCTAAAGCCTAATGGATCGTTGTTCAGAATTCTGTTAGACACCCATTTTTTCATCCATCCCGGGGGGAAGGGGGGTTGCTAGAGAATTTCAGGGATAAAAAGTATCCATAAATGTAGGCTATTTTCGCCTATAAAATTATGTACTCTGTTATTTGATTTAAAAAAAAAATTTTTTTTTTACATTAACTCCACACAGGAGGCCCTGAGGAAAATAATTTCCCTCAGGACCTATGTCATCTGAGATGCTGTGTGGAGGGTCTTTTTGAGGAGAGGTAGGAATGAACATTGGTCTTGAAGATACCCAAGTCGTAGGAAGAAGGAAACACAAAGGCCGGTAAACCGTTCCACAGCCGAGCTGTTGAACACAAGAACGAGTCGAAGAAGCGACCCTCTCTCATGTGACCAATATCAACCGTGTACATATGTTGGGCACGCGTTTGACGTGTTTCCCGACTATGCACCGGTGCGGAAGGGATCAATGACGCTAGTTCCTTGGAGCATCTTATTTGATTCCGCCCGGAAATCGTAGCCACAAAATTCCAATCTAGTAATAAGAAACTTCCTTAAATTAATAATATAATAACTGCTCCTGCCATCTCTTTCACAAATGAATAAGTAAATCGAAGATTCACACCACCACCGTATAATTTACAGATTTCATTTCATGTGGGTTTGTCCAAATAATGTGGGTAAAATAAAATAATTCATTATCTGCTCGTTCATAGATGGCGGTATTTTAATAATTTAAGGGAAAACCCTCGTGCTGTAAAATGATTTAAAATTGAATTGTTTGTTTGCGCCCGTAAATACGCAATATAATATGAGTATGAATAAAAAACTATTTGCATACAAAATCAATTCTTTCAAGAAAGTGCAAACAAATATATTGGATGTCACCGATACAATATTTATAATCTACAGCGTTTGGTGCATCTCTGCGATAATATCTGTACCCCACCTATGTATTTTTATCAATAGATGGGGAGCATGGTAACATGGTAACCATAATAAGATCACAAATAAAATTATAATTTTGACGCTGCTTACAACACCGGCTGAATGCTGAAAATAAGAGACATTATTCCTGTTATACATAAAATTAAACTATAATAAAATTATTTTTACCCGAAATAAACTCAGATTGGATGGTAAAGAAAATTCCTTCTTATCATTATTCGTAATGTCATTTTTTAGAGGCACATACTTCACAAACGTCAAAACTAAACTTGTTTTGTGCGCTTTGTTTACGGATAATTCACGTTCTTGTGATAAATCTGAAAACGCAATAGCTTCGAGAACGTGAACTTTGACATCGTGACCCTTCGCGATAGTGCCATGAATATCTCGAGGAATCGTAAAGACATTATATTTCCCCCACCAGGCGATTTCTCTTTTCCATAATTTGTGTCACAGTTTGGTTCCATGTTCCTATGCTGAGATATTCGCCAATGCCGTCTAAAACACAAAGTGAATACATCTAATTAGGTCCGGGCGGATCTTTGCAAACTCGGATTTACAATAATTTCGATTACCATTGACCCGAAATCATTGGATCAGTTCGTTTTGACAAGTTTTCGTTTTAGTGTCGTACTTTTGTTTTGTGTGTGTTATGATAAAAAATCGTGACTTTTAGTGAAGTTTTCCTACATCAAAATGGATAACATTTACATGTTGAATAATAATAGGTAATTATTATTTTCTCATCCTTTTTGCTTATTGTCGAGATAATTGTTTTAAACCTTGTGATCTCCTATCAGTTCAACCTGCATGCAACGATTACAACAATCTATTATTATTTCTGTCATGTTGTCAGAGGCTTATTAAATAGTACATACATCACTCTTGTTATATCCTTGATATTCGTGTTTGCGTGCTTAATCTGGACTTTGAATGTTTTCGCATTCTAAGCATATTTTATTTATGTCAATAATAACAATGTTAGATATAGAACTCAATAAACTTCCATATTTCTCTCATTTTTCATTGTAATACCGTACATAAGCTCAAGTTCATTTAGATACTTAGTTACCTTACAAAATGATAATATATTTTCATTATGAAATATCTCGCAGACGCGCAGGATTAGCTAGCAAAAGCAGGTTTTATTGCACAAGTTAGCATATATGTTTGAAATCATCAAGGACAAGCATCTTGCTAAAACCTGTCTTGATGTGTCTACACAGAATATTAGTAAAGCATCTACCTAAATGTGTTGGGATATTCAAAACTCTTACAATCCATTATTATCTGAGCGATTTGCTGATAATTTACTTCCCATGGCCATATTTGAATTAATGACGCTGTCCATGCCCTGTATCGAAGTCCACAGTCTTTGTGCTGTCGATATTTATGAAACATTCAAGAAATAGTAAATACATAATTGTATTGATTTATTTTGAAATAAATGATGATGAAAGATGTATTCAATGTTCTGCTTGGAATCCAATCGAATGTTATACAGGTCATTGGGTTCCATGGAAAATTTATAATATCTTGTCTAATGATTATAATATAATCAGAGCGATTGAATCTGCCGTATGCAGGCCTCTCTAAACTTCTTATATATATGTATATCTACATATAAGTAACAATTCTTGTGTTCAACACAATTCCATACTACTTATCAATATGATTTTCCACTCTGACAACAAACTTTCTGTAGATGCCAGAGTTCACTTTACTGCTTTTGCATTATTTTAAAGGCATTGATAGAAATTATTTAGTATACTATTATTTCTTCCAACACAGCAAACTTATTTTGTGGCACCATTTTAATTCAAATTAATAAATACCTAGTTTTCATCACTTTTATTGTTTACAAAACCAACATGTTTCGTGAGCAACGCTCACTTCTTCAGGTTTTTTTATTGATACTTGATAGTATCAACATGTTTCGTGAGAAACACTCACTTCTTCAGGTTTTTTATTGATACTTGATAGTATCAATAAAAACTTTGAAGAAGTGAGCGTTGCTCACGAAACATGTTGGTTTTGTAAACAATAAAAGTGGTAAAAACTAAGTATTTTATTAATTTGAATACCATTATTTTCCTTAACCATGCTGATTCTGTACTCTTTTACTCTAATAAGGAACTCCAGTCCAATATATATATTTTAATGAATAATGACCTTATAACTTAAATAAATGCATATTTATTTTTATTTTTAGAGTTAGTTTTAATAGTTAAAATAATTGTCGATGTTTTAATTTTTCAAGATCCCCGAAAACCTCCTGTATGGTGAATTGTGTGACTTCATCACTCACCAAAAGTTTGTTTTATTTTCAACAGGTGTTGTCATTTCGTATTTCTGTTATATGGAAGAAGCTATGAAAGTAAAAACATTATTTAGGTGGAATTATTTATTTAAAGGCAATAAATTCACTAATTTATCTCCGTTATCATAAAGCAAAACTGAACTTTAAAAATTGTGTAAAGGCCATTTAAATTGGCAAAGCATTTTTATATTTCACATAGGTATACGTCAGTACACATACACTTACAGTATTGACCGGGTGAGAGTTAACCTTTCAGAGATGAAACTTTTTATTTGAAATGGATTCAGTTATATTCAGTAAATTAGTATGTTGAAAGTATGCTGCCTGTTGTATGCTGACGACGCGGTGCTGATTTCTAACACCACGGAAGATTTACAGTCTCTCGTGTCTAGGATGAACGAAGTGTGCATGAAGAACTGTCCTCGCACATATTAGGGAACGTACCCATACAACGTGACCAACTTTTTGCAATTTTTAACCCCCCCTCCCCCCCCCCGGTGACCAAAATCCTAAGCAACTCGCTGCTCATTTGTACGGAGCGTGACATTTTGAAGACCCCCCCCCCCCTAAACGTGTCACGTAGTATGGGTACGTTCCCTTACACTTTTTTCCATTTTTTTCTGCAACGTTGTGATATTTGATATTTATGCTAGTTGCTTGAATGACTCTAGCTATATTTAGTGATTTGATTAGCCAACTTCCTCAGTTACTTTCTTTCACTACAATTCCAAGATTAGCGGAACCGTATTCCCTTTAGTTCCACAGAATTTAATGATTTTTTTAATGTTCCTTTCCACACCTATACAATAAAGTCGTTTTTCTACAGCTGATTTTATCTTGATTTTTTTTTTTTGGTTTTAGGCAATTCACCCTGAAAAGAGTTTTTTGTGAATCAACATTGCAACACCAAGATTAGGAAACTCCCATTTATTAAAACCCTTTATAGAGCACAATTATGGGATTTCATAGACAAATTCCAGTGCCCTACAAGAACTTAAAAATATATTATCCATCGTAATATATTTTTATGCTGAACGAGATTCAAACCACAGAAATCCCAACTAAAAATCAAATGTGTCGACCCAAAGGCAAGTAGCTACAGTATTCAAACGGAGGGTTCTATCATAAGGGGGGGGGGGGTCGATCCTGGGGAGGACCAAAGGAGAAAGGGGGGGGGGGGGGTTGGAAAATCTATTAGAAAGTTTTTTGGGACCTCTACTAATCACAACTTAACATTTACTTAACATTAATAAAATAAATGTGCAAACAACAATTTTGTTTTTTCAGCAATGTAATGTGAGTACTATTTTCTCTTTTCCTGTGCAATACTGAGGCCAATGGTACAGGGCCGTACTGTACAGGGCCCGCAGATACTTTAATAGTACACAACTGCTAACCCTGTACAAATCACAAGTGCGCCCCGCGGTTGAATTTGGCAGCCACCTCTGGTCTGGAGGTAAAACCCATAAAACTACAAAACAGCGTAAAGTTGGCAACAGTCGCTTATGAATTCTGCATATGCGTGTCATGTTCTAATTTTCGTATAATTGCCAGACTTTTATAGCGGTAAACGTGGTAATTTAAAAATAATCAATATATATTATAAAAGAAAGTCCAAAAAAACGTGCGGAACTCAGAAACGAATGCCGGTACGATCAAGATAGTTATATGGTATGGTAGATCTCTATCCCCCCTAGGGAATAAGGGTATTCGTTTTTACCTAAAGGGCTTGCTTTTGAAGATATAAGGGCTGAAAGTTCTAAGAAGACTCTAGAAACTTCAAGAAGAGACTGGAAGATTCCGGAAACTTCCAGAAAATTCGATAAGACTCTGGAATGTTCTGGAAGAAATGGAGGAGTATGTCAGCGAGTCTAGAAGGTTCTGGAAGGTTCAAGAAGGTTCGATAAAGCTGTAGAAAGTTCTGAAAGGAGTGGAGGAGTGTGTCGGTGTGTCTAGAAGGTTCCGGAAAATTCTAGAAGATTCCACAAAGCTGTTAGAAGTTCTAGAAGGTTCGATAAAGCCGTGCAAAGTCCTGGAAGGAGTGGCGGAGTAAGTCTGTGAGTCTAGAAGGATCTGATGGTTCACAAATGCTTAGAAAATTGTGTATGGAGAAAGTTCCAGAAGGTTCGATAGAGCTATACAAAGTTCTGAAAGGAAAGGAGGAGTGTGTCGGTGAGTCTAGAAGGTTCCAGAAAATTCCAGAAGGTTCCATAATGCTGTGAAAGTTCTAGAAGGTTCTACAGGGCTGTACAAAGGTCAAAAAGTAGTGGCGGAGTATGTCGGTGAGTCTAGATGTTTCCGGAAAGTTCTAGGTTTGATAAAGCTGTAGAAAGTTCTAGAAGGTTCCGTAAAGCTGTAGAAAATTCTGATAGGAGTGGAAGAGTGTGTCGGTTTGTCTAGAAGGTTCTGAAAAATTCTAGAAGGTTCCATAAAGCTGTAGGAAGTTCTAGACGATTCTATAGGAATTTACAAAGTTCTGGAAGGTGTGGCGGAGTATGTCGGTGAGTCTAGAAGGTTCCGGAATACAGGTTTGATAAAGCTGTAGGAAGTTCTAGAAGGTTTGATAAAGCTGTAGAAAATTCTAGAAGGGGTGGAGGAGTGTGTGAGTGTGTGTAGAAGGTTCCGGAAATTTCATGAAGATTCCACAAAACTGTAGGAAGTTTTAGAAGGTTCGATAAAGTTGTAAAAAAATTCTAGAAGGAATGGTGGAATATGTCGGTGGGTTTGGAAGTTTCCGGAATGTTCTAGAAGGTTCCGTATAGCTGTAGAAAGTTCTAATAGGAGTGGAGGAGTGTGTCGGTGTGTCTAGAAGATCCCGAAGAACTCTAGAAGATTCCATAAAGCTGTAGGAAGTTCTGGAAGGTGTGGCGGAGTATGTCGGTGAGTCTAGAAGGTTCCGGAAAGTTCTAGAAGGTTCGTTAAAAATGTACAAAGTTCTGAAAGGAATGGTGGAATATGTCAGTGGGTTTGCAAAATTTCCGGAATGTTCTAGAAGGTTCGATAAAACTGTAGAAGTTCTAGAAGGTTCCGTAAAGCTGTAGAAAGTTCTAATAGGAGTCGAGGAGTGTGTCAGTGTGCCTAGAAGATCCCGAAAAATTCTAGAAGATTCCATAAAGCTGTAGTAAGTTCTGGAAGGTGTGGCGGAGTATGTTGGTGAGTCTAGAAAGTTCCGGAAAGTTCTAGAAGGTTCGATAAAAATGTACAAAGTTCTGAAAGGAATGGTGGAATATGTCGGTGGGTTTGGAAGTTTCCGGAATGTTCTAAAAGGTTCGATAAAATGTAGAAGTTCTAGAAGGTTCCGTAAAGCTGTAGAAAGTTCTGATAAGAGTGGAAGAGAAGGTACGGTGTGGCGAATGGGGAAGGTTCCGTAAAGCTGTAGAAAGTTCTGATAGGAGTGGAGGAGTGTGTCGGTGTGTCTAGAAGGTCCCGAAAATGTCTAGAAGGTTTCATAAAGCTGTAGGAAGTCCTAGAAGGTTCGATAGGGCTGTACAAAGTTCTGAAAGGAGTGGCGGAGTATGTCGTTGAGTCCAGAAGGTTCCGAAAAGTTCTAGAAGGCTCGATAAAGCTCTAGAAAGTTTTGAAAGGAGCGATGGAGTGTGTTGGTGATTCTAGAAAGTTCTAGATAGTTCTGGAAGCCTCCCTAATGCTCTAGGATGTTACGGAAGGAGAAAATTCTAGAAGCTTCAGAAATGAGTGGCGGATAGAATTTCTAGAAGCTTCTGGAAAGTTTGGATAATCTTTATCTTCAATATAAATTATTAAAAAAGTGTTCAATGTGCATGTCGCTAAAACTCAAAGACAAGTCCTGGGTACCTGGCATGGTCGATCGATATAGATTTTATCGAAAATGTCGGTAACTTGTCATCGCTCCCGAGCACGACTGCAGGCCGCTAACGAACAAATGACACTTCATAACGACTAGGGGTTCCTACTTTATTTGACGTGAACTGTTATTTATTCATTAGCGGCCTGCAGTCGTGCTCGAGAGCGATGACAAGTTACCGACATTTTCGATAAAACCTATATCGATCGACCATGCTAGGTACCCTGGTATGATAACAGGAGTTATATTGTGTGATAGCCCTCTATCCCACATACATGAAGAAAGTTAGAGGTTTTACCTGAAGGGTGTGCTTTTAAAGATATAAGGGCTGGAAGTCTCGCCCCTTGAAATTTCCAACAGTTCATAACATTCCAGAGTATTCTTGAGCATTCCAACACACTCCGGAATATATTTAGGAATATACCGGAATATCCCAGATCATTGTGGAACATTCCAGAACACTCCTAAATGTTGTGGAATGATCTGGAACATTTGAATTTTTTTTATGGGGCTACCCATATGGGGTATATGAAGCAAGATCCGTCGTGGATTCGAACGTCAATTCAATCTCACATCAACTCCCTGAGCGAAGCCGGAAACCCAGTCAGAGTATTTCAGAGCATTCCACAACGTTCCAGAACATCCCGGAACATTCTGGAAAATTGTGGAAAGTTCGGGAATAGGGATTCGAGAACATCAATGTGAAACATTTCAGAACACTCTCGAATGTTGTTCTGAGCGAAGCCGGGTAACCCAGCTAGTACCTACATAAATGTTATACATCTAGCGCAGTACTAAATTTTTAATTCTTGACACATCAGTTCCAATTTTGAAAATGATAAATTAAATATTATCGCTTATCTGAATTCTTCCCACAATCCTGAGGAAAATAATTCCCCACAGGGCCTATTTCATCTTTGGGGATGCTGTGTGGAGGGTTTTTTCTAAAAGGAAGGAGAGAAAGTTCTGGGAAGGAAAAGGGTATGAGGATATCCCTCCCACTGCGCTGCAAGGCGATGCGATGTTCCGAGAGAGTACGGCTGGAGAAGTCAAAAGGACTCCCTCAATTAGACGCATCAGCCAACAAGATCCGGATACAACTCACCCCATGAACCCGGGCACCCCTACTACGTGACCTATTTAAGAGGTGTTGGTTATCAAATAAATGGTTCCCGGGGTGGCGGTACTCATACCCGCCTCCCAAATAACTTAAATTCGAAGCAAATCCGAAGTAATATTATTGTTATTCTTTGCCGGTGATTTTATTAAATTGTTCTGAAAAACACTTGTGTAGGCGCGAAATATTTTATGTACATGGGTATTAGGTATATCATTTATTTATTTATTTATGGTGCAAATACCTTTAAATACAGAAAAAAAATTACATGAAAATGGAATCCAAAACAATTGCACATCAAGCATATTATTTAAATATACCTAATTTTGGAAAAAATGTAAACTACATAATAACTTTTTTTTTAAATATGTGAAATGCTTTTTGGCAATTTTTTTCGATGCTGTTGAAAATATGTGCTATTTCTGCATATATTGGTTACCTAAGCTGTGTATGCGTGTTATATTTTTTTATTTTTTTTTATTTGAATTTTATTTTAGTAATTTGTACATTTAAGTTTACAAATTTCTAATTGATTATAATATTTCATATTGCAGTTTTTTTAATTATAATATTTTAAATTCACAAAATTTTTTGAAATCACAAAATTTTTTGTTTTTGTTTTATGTAGCTCCTACAATCCATCTTGAACTTTTCAATTGGTGAGGACTTAAGAGTTTCTGGTAGTGTGTTATATAACTTAATTCCTTTGTACAGCAGACTGTTTTGCGTATTCGTTTTGTCCTTTTTGTTTAATCTTATTTCCTTGCAAGTCCTTGTGTAATGTCTGTGAATGTCCTTATTGTATACGATTTTATTTGTGAAGTATTTTGGTAACATGTTGTTTAATATTTTGTGAATAAATATCAACGTGTTCAAGGTCAGTATTTGTTTCACTGTTAACCAATTAAGTTCCTTTAGCATTTTAATTATTTTTGAAAATCTATTTCTTCGGAGTATTATTCGCATTGCTCTGTTTTGGAGAATTTGAAATTTATTCTGTTCTCTTTCATTACAAAGGAAAAGGATACTTGAACAGTAGTTGAAGTGTGGAGCAATAATTGAATTGTAAATGGTGATGGCGGTTTTTCTGGAAATTTTATACATATATAAACGAATTGGTATTGATATGATTGTTGCAGTGTTCATAAAATGAAATTAAATCAACTGCAATTATGTGCAGTGCTGTCAATAAGGGAATTAAAGAAAAATTACATCAGATACCAATCTTCTGTCGGACAGATTTATTAATTTCAGATTTGGCTAAAGTTCGGTGTTTGGGAGAAATTCCTAAAAAATAAAACTAGTTATTTTTATACTAATTTGGGGTCGGGGAATCCGAATCTGAAAGAATTAGGCGGCGGCAAGCAATATTAACTGAGTTACACGACTTTAAAAATTTTTATACACACACAGGAAAATAGCCATTTTGGAAGCATTTTGATTCCTAGACAATCAAACTAGTTATTTTTATACTAACTATGGGCCGGGGAATCCGAATCTGAAAGAATTAGGCGGCGGCAAGCAATATTAACTGAATTACACGACTTTAAAAATTTCTATACACACACACATGAAAATATTCCTTTCGAAAGCATTTTGACACACGTAGTACAAAGATCATAGAAAAACAAGAAATCTACTAAAACATGTGCCGGCAGTGTTACCAGCTCTCAAAAATATTTATCCCTATATCAATAACATAAAACAACACGACACTTGCTCACATAATAATTCATCACATAACACATTAACTAACCTAACCTAACGCTAGGTTTGTGTAACATGGTTTGTGCCCCTTTATACCGCCTGCTCGCGTCACGGCAAAAAAACATCCCTGTTTTCAAGTAGTTTAGCGGGTACGCTAGGTTTGTGTAACATGGTTTGTGCCACGGCAAAAAAACATCCCTGTTTTCAAGTAGTTTAGCGGCTACGCTAGGTTTGTGTAACATGGTTTGTGCCCCTTTATACCGTCTGCTCGCGTCACGGCAAAAAAACATCCCTGTTTTCAAGAAGTTTAGCGGCTACGCTAGGTTTGTGTAACATGGTTT
Source organism: Limnephilus marmoratus (assembly GCA_917880885.1). Lineage (NCBI taxonomy): Eukaryota > Metazoa > Arthropoda > Insecta > Trichoptera > Limnephilidae > Limnephilus > Limnephilus marmoratus. The sequence continues at coordinate 70,106,618 of OU862906.1, forward strand.
GTGCCCCTTTATACCGCCTGCTCGCGTCACGGCAAAAAAACATCCCTGTTTTCAAGTAGTTTAGCGGCTACGCCAGGTTTGTGTAACATGGTTTGTGCCCCTTTATACCGCCTGCTCGCGTCACGGCAAAAAAACATCCCTGTTTTCAAGTAGTTTAGCGGCTACGCCAGGTTTGTGTAACATGGTTTGTGCCCCTTTATACCGCCTGCTCGCGTCACGGCAAAAAAACATCCCTGTTTTCAAGTAGTTGAGCGGCTACGCCAGGTTTGTGTAACATGGTTTGTGCCCCTTTATACCGCCTGCTCGCGTCACGGCAAAAAAACATCCCTGTTTTCAAGTAGTTTAGCAGCTACGCTGGGTTTATGTAACATGGTTTGTGATACAAAAGTGAGTAAAATTTATAAAAAATAAGTACTTAAAATATAAACATGTTATTTTACGTTATTGATATTACTGCTTAATGGCAACACTTAATTTTGTGTGGTAAAAACATCTATGTTATCTTGTTTTTCTATGATCTTTGTACTACGTGTGTCAAAATGATTTCGAAAGGAATATTTTCATGTGTGTGTGTATAGAAAATTTTAAAGTCGTGTAATTCAGTTAATATTGCTTGCCGCCGCCTAATTCTTTCAGATTCGGATTCCCCGGCCCATAGTTAGTATAAAAATAACTAGTTTGATTTTCTAGGAATCAGAATACTTCCAAAATGGCTATTTTCCTGTATGTGTATAAAAATTTTTAAAGTCGTGTAATTCTGTTAATATTACTTGCCGCCGCATAATTCTTTCAGATTCGGATTCCCCGACCCCAAATTAGTATAAAAATAACTAGTTTTATTTTTTAGGAATTTCTCCCAAACACCGAACTTTTTCCTCAGATTTTTCATTATACATTTATACATTTACATTTTCGATAGGAGTATTAAGTTTATAAATTTATAGAACTACTAGCTGACCCGGAAAACGCTGTTCTGCCGTATAAATTATTTCTAGTGAATATTTTGGTTTCAAATTTCTCCCGTTTCAGGGCACTCCACGGGGAGCCATAGAGCTACGAAAATATAAACAATGGACCGTGTTCATGTGTAAAATATTTTTGTGACAATATCCTTCGTAATTTTTTTCCACGGTTGGGTGTCACCCCCCATCAGGTGGCCAATTCATATCACCTCCACGAGAGATTTTATCATTAAACAATTTTAAACAATTAATTAAATTTTAAATAATTTTATAATTTGCACGTGTTGTTGAACGTTACATCTGTCCATGGTGATTTGGCAAAACAGACTGAATAAATGACAGCCAATTTGACAGACGTTGCTTCAACAATAATATGGCCGCTGTCAACCGTCAAAGTACTGAAGTCCCTATTGGAAGACCCTATATTAGGGTGTGTCAATTATTTCAACTTTTGAATTTAGAAACGCCCGGGGTCTCAAAAGTTGTGTCTTACAAAGAAAATGAGAACTGCATTTAAATTTATTAAAAAAAGGTTATTAGCCCGCTAAAATGCATCGAAAATCAGAAAACAAACCTAAAACATTTTTTTTTATTATTTTAATAATTTTTTTTTCAATAATTTTACCTCTTAATGTTTGTTTATTATTAAAAAATGCGTATTGCTGACATAAATGAAAAAAAAATCATGTTTATGAATACAAGTAAGTCAACAAGAGTACTGATTTTATCCAGAAAAAGTGTTATTTTCCCCTTTTATATTTATAAAAAACACATCACAAATGTTTAAAAAAAAATGTGTTCTTTGTACTGCATTTATGGAATAAAAATTAAGTTTGGTAAAAAATATAAAATATGGAACCTTTTATTTTTTTTCCACGAAATCCATTTTTTTTCCAAAACTTCCGGCCATTTTAGCGGGCTAATAGTGAACAACAATTTCATTTATTTTTACGTTTTCGAATAGCTACAGATCACACGAAACTTTTGAGACCCCGGGCGTTTAAAAATAAGACCATTTTTTTTCTCTCTATGGAGAGCGACACAAGCTACCCTATATACATGTATATATATAAAATATCCTGATTCATATGTTGTTTACACTTCAGAAAACAACAAACAAAATATGTTTTGAAAAATGAGCTTCGTCCAATCGCTGGGAGCTCTTTGCAACATTTCTTTCTGATTTACAGAAATGAGGTTACATCGAAGCTAATAGCGATATTCCTATGCTAAAATATAAATACATGTTGTCGTGTAAACCGTAATTTCGATTATCCGGGATTCTGAATCACGCAACGCGGATAACAGCATTTATACTGTATTAAATATATATGTAAAAATCTCGTTTCTCTACAATTTAGATTGGCGTGTCCTATTTTCGCAATAATTTCACATTCAAATAGGAATCGAGTTGACATAACTCGTTCCGTCCATCACATCACCGATTGATGACACAACGCGTGACTGTTCCTGGTAGATAAACCGATCAGAGTGCAAGTTTACCCACTATTAAAATAATTATTTAAATACATAATTTTATTGTTGATTTATACCAACTATTATTTGTATTGTATTATCACACAAACTAATACACATTTCAAAGGAAGCGCTTAGCCATCGGTATAGAATACCCAAGTATGCCATAGGTTGAAAAATTCACTGTAAAAATTGTTCAACATCATAATTTTCAAGAGGAATGTACAATACAAAAGTATGTTCATTCTTATATTACCACGAATTGGCATAAAAATCGCTTGGCAAGCGGATTCTGGAAGTGATGTGTGCGCAAAATTGTGTGTTTTTTAAAATATTTATTTTGTGGATTAGTTTATACTAGCTGAAATCCCTGGCGATGCCCGGGCTTTACACAAAGTTTTCGAAATCAAATGTAGACAGTGACCTTCCTCTTATTTTGAAGGTCACACGTGCAAAATTTCATCAACCTCGACATAAAAAACCGACCGCTTGCTAGCCCGCTCGTCCACCATATTCAGACATTCTCTTTTATATTTCAACCAATTTACACAAAACCTTGACAAATTATTTACCTAAACCTTCCTCACGAATCACTCTATCTATTGTTGAATAGATAGAGTGAAAAGAAAAATCCGTTCAGTAGTTTTTGAGTTTATCGCGAACAGACAGACAGACGCGATGGAGGACTTTAATTTATAATACGTAGAGAAGAACGATAAAATGTTTTTTAGATAGATATATATTTTTTAAATTGTTTGTTATAATATGCGTTCATCATTTTTAATTATGTCTTCATTTAATTAAATTTCAAGTTGAGATTTTATTCATTAAGTTAAAAATAAAAATTAATATTCATCCTAAACTTGCAGTAAAGTCAATAGATGTCGCATACTAAAAATAAAAATCGATCAAAATGTATCCAAGACACTATCTAGATAGCATTTAGTTCGGGTTTGAATCTTGCAATCGTACAAAAAGATAGCAGAAATAAAAATAAGTGAAATGAAAATGAAGATAATTTTGGTAGTTCTTAGTCGAAGTATGATAGGTACATAAAGAATAATTATTTTACAGTTTGCACTTTTACTTTTTATGATGCAATTAACAATTTTAATTTAATTCTGCTAAAGCTGTGGGAAAATATTATATAAAACAATTTACAACTTTTTTTAAAAAAATATATTATGATATGTATATATTTAATGGTTCCATGCCAACTCAGAATTAAGTCAACTCAACACTTCTTTAAAAAGTCATTAAAAGCCATGAAAAAAAAAATTATATCAGCCCATAACCTCAATCAATTGTAACCTATTTAACTGATTTTTAATATACATATTTTTTTATCACTTGTTCATATTTTCAAAGTAGGTTCTGAGTTCGTTTCATTCTGAGCTCTCCGGTCACCATATTTTATATATATATTGGAATTTCACCCCGAATTGTTAGTTTAAAAAATGTACGATAAAAATGGTATTCATAATGTAAACCGATTCGCAGTAAAGATTTATCGAAATGAATGATAGTTTTGCTTTCTACTATCCTTGATCTTTAGAAAATGCCACCACTTCTGCCAGCCTGCTGGTGATTCTTCCCATAAGTTTGGGACTCCCTCTTGATCCTGCAGGCTTTTTATAAAGAAGACTCTTTAGTGGTCAATTATCTTCGTAGACATCCAAGTCTATGGCTATCTTCCATTCTTGCTACATGCTCTGCCCAGCTAAGCCGATACAGTTTTATGAATCTCGGTATTGTCGACTCTTCGAACTGTTGTTATAATTCGTCCTTGTATATCAGCAATAGCTTGTGCCTTTGCAAATGGTATCATTAGGCTTATCTTGCCAGGGCTCCTACCAGAGAGCAACTTGACGGATGTCAATATCTCTTGTAACAAGCATAAAAGTAATAATGACGATTTGATAACAATACATTTAGGTCATTAATAATTCATAAGTACTTGTAAGATATTCCCCAAAGAATATCGAAGTAAGCTACAAACCCGAGATAATTAGCCTACTGGGAATAACCAAAGTAATTAGAAATTTGACAGTAACCAATGTAAGAAAATCCACAATCCTTGTAGACCACCCATCTCCCCCCTCCCCCATATGTTATGTATATAAACCGTAGGTTAAGAATTATTTGTACTGGTCTGAAAATGGCTTTAACAAGCTGAAACCCGTTACGGTAAAATAAATTAAAGTGGATGTAAGTTTAATTTTTTTTATTATATCACTGAGCAACTGAACTTTCGGCCCGTAGTATTCTCTAAAAATATTATTTCGTCGTTCGTCGGACGCAGCCATCATGGTCTGATGATGGTATGATAGTGTTTTAATAGAGATTGCATTTTGTTTTTCTATAGATGAGTATTTTTTTTTTTTACATGAGCTCCACACAGGAGGCCCTGAGGAAAATAATTTCCCTCAGGGCCTATGTCATCTTTGGGGATGCTGTGTGGAGGGGTTTTTTTAAGGAAAGGAAGGAGAGGAGAGTTATGGGAAGGAAAGGGGTTTAAGGGGTGGGTAGGAATCTGGGGTTCAGTGTATCCCGGTCATCCGCCTCCAGGACCCAGACAAACCTCACCCCATGAACCCGGGCACCCCTGCTAAATCACCAAACGTAGCGAACCACTTGGGGTGACCTATGGCAGAGGTGTTGGTTATCCAATAAAGGTTCCCGGGGCGGCGGTACCCATTCCCGCCTCCCAAATTGAAATATTTTTGAAGAATGTGGAGGCATTATTGGCCAGGGTGATTATTTTGTTAATGTTCTGGATTCAAATCATCAATCCTCGGAATCGTATATGTACAAGTCGTTTAATTATTAGAATACTGGTTAGCACAGTGCTTATATAAATCTACGAATAATGGGTTTTGTATAAATTATTATAGCTGATTAACTTGTTTTACAGTCAGGATATGACCTTCGCCTCCATCAACAGCTTCCTAATATGCAAATTTCACCAGCTTGGTCTTGCACCTCCGAAAAAAATGTTTTACGTAGTCGTCGAGACCACGGTTATTTTTATTAATATCTTTGTTCGCATTTAAAAAAAAATAGAATAAACGGCACCCACTTGTCTTGGTTTTGAACAATTAAATTTATTTTTATCGAAGGAAGCAAATACTTTGTGGTGTGACATTATATATTAAATGAAAAAAAAAACACACTTTGTAAAGCACCACTTTTTATTAGAATTAATATTTAACAGCCAACCAGGTTTCGGTCATCTCGAGTTTCATCAGAATAATAATAATAATAATAATTGGATGACTTCTATAGCGCCATTTTCGTGAGAAAATCACCTCAAGGGCGCTTTAAACATTCATTCATTTTAATCTATACCTACATATATACTACAAGTGGCTTACAACTTACAACTAAGATTGATAACTAATGACTTACAACTAAGACTTATATCACTAGTGACTTAGAACTATACCTATTTTTATATCAACTGATATAATAAGCTCTGATCAGATTGATATAATAAGCCCTGATGAACCTCGAGATGAGCGAAACCTGGTTGGCTGTTAAATATTTTTTCTGATAAAAAGTGGTATTTTACAAAGTGGGTTTTTTTCATTTAATAATTAAATTTATACTCGTGCTGGGAAAAACTGTTCTATGTAATATTGTTCCTGATGTTAACAACGTTCCCTATAAAAATGTTCTCGGTAAAAATGTTTCCAGTTAAAATGTTCACGTAATAAACGGTTTTATGTAATAATTTTCCTGTAGTTGACAATGTTTCCTATAAAAATGTTCTCATTAAAAAAGTCCCCAGTTAAAATAATGTTCCCGGTCAAAATGTTCCCAGTAATAATGTTCCTTGCCAAAATTTTCCAATAGGCCGCTTGCATGGATTTCATAACGACTTGGAAAAAATCGTGTGGATAGATTTTTTTTTAATAAGATTACGAAAATGTTAGTAAAAATTTTTAGAAATGTACAGTTTTTTTTAATTTAAAGAAATAAATCCATTATTTGGGCCCGTGACGTCACTACATGAAAATGTCCCGTCTCCGAAAATGTTCCTATTAATTTTGTAAAATTCCAATCTGATTTATTTTTTTATATGGCAACACTTTGATTTCCGGCGAATTTTTGAATTTGACATTTAACGTTCACTAGATTTATTGTTTGTTCTCTGCGAACTTATCATTTGGTTTGATTTTTTGACATATGTTATGAAGAGAACCCCGTACATATTATTGCTGTCTATGTGTTTTAGAGGTATAATGGTAAAAGTGCTGATTTTAACAAAATCAAATTTTATAATATTCTTATTATTATTATAATTTACAAGTACAAGTATATTTCATTGGATTTAGTAATATAGACCAGGGCTTCCCAAACTTATTTCAACTGTGACGCCCTTGGGAAGTTGCCATATTTTTGCGACGCCCCCCCCCGGTGACTAAAAATCTAAGCCCCCCCGCCCCTCATTTGTACCAAGCGTGGTATTTTGAAGCCCCCCCTGAACGGGTAACGTAGTATGGGTACGTTCCCTAATAACAATAATTTGTCAGAAAAACTCCAAATAGTATCTAAATTCTTGATTAGAAAATAAAGAACACAACATAAAAACAAAAATGGAAACAAACAAAAAGATAAAAAAGCAACCACACCGTTTTTTCTTTGGTATCAATGAGAAGGATGTGCTTGCTTTTCTGAGCAAAGTTTCTCAAAAAAATTCTCTGCCTCCAAATTTATTTTCGATCTGTACTTGTTCTTAATTACTGCAACTGCAGAGAAACCTGTCTCGCACAAGTATGATGTCGCAAACAGTAATAAAACCCTCAACACTGCAGTGCTGATGGAACGATATTCTTGATCAATAAGTGGCGTGGGACTCGGTCGCTCCGAAGTGTGCGTGTGGTTGACGCTATAAAGATTACCTCACGACGCCCCTGGGATGATACCGCGGCGCCCCGGGGCGTCGCGACTCACAGTTAGGGAAGCCCTGATATAGACGTTGAACATTATAATGATTTATGATCAATAAGATGGATCAAGAAAAAAAACATTTTTTAAATGTAATATTTTTGGTACCCCCCGTTATTCTCCTGTGCCCTTTCTTGTGGAAAACGTTCTTTTTTTAAAAATGATTTTCGGCTATGTAATTATCGTTTTTTCGCATTTATAAAATTATGTCCCGTATTTCCGGTTTATAAAAAATGGTCTGATTTTTCGGATTGAAATTTTCAAAAAATCGCCAGGGTTTCAAAAATACGACTAAAAAAAAACAGAATGTCTTAGAATATTTGCCCAAACCGGAAATTTAAAAAAAAAAGTGATGCAGAAACAAGTTAAATGTTAGCCGACCGCGACAGAGAACCTTTGGACCGGTTTGCATTTTGGTAAGGAACATTTTTAAAGATAATCGCTAGTAAATAAATAACCGAAAAAGTGAGTTTGTTCTGTAATAATAATAATAAAGCATTTATTTATCAATAGATTTATCGGTTTGTTACATATCTACATATTGACAAAAAGGTGAACATCTCAATATTAATGTTCGTTGTAGGTACATGGTGCCTAGTTTGGATTTGATCGCTGCTTTATTTGATCGTTGTTTAATTGTTCGCTTAGCTAAGTTAATATCGTAATAATTAGTAATTCTATAATTATTATTTCTAACAATTTATTGATAATCGCGGAATTTTCTTCAATTGGTAGGTAATAAATGGTTAGGTACTTTGTGATTTAATTAATATTTCCTACCGGGGCAACAAGTTGTTTCAACGATGACTTCTAACCAAAGTTCAAGTAACATTAGCATTTTTTTATTCTACCCGCCCTGGTATAAGTAACAGATGATCACTCCTTCAAGGCTCTCGCAAGATTCTAATTTTTTTGTTAAACGAAGCTACATTTATTTATTTTAAACGAATCTAGACCTCCAGTGTCCTTGCATACGTTGTTAGTAAGCAGTATGCAAGTGCTTAACAGGAAAAACAAGATGCAAAAAATAGGTTAGTAAGACAAAGATAAATAGTTTTTACTCAGTAAATAGTCATTATTTTGCATCAGCAGGAGTCATGGTGCGTTCTAGTACTCGGGTAGTTCATTGCACTAGTGTCGTGTTTCAGCCCTCCTGCAGAACTGGTTCCTTCGAGACCCGGGTTCACTCCTCCCTCACCGTTCATAGACCCTCAGTAGGTACTGTAATGCATCCACAACACAGCCAGATGACATAAATAGCAAATACCAGGCTTTAAGGCCCGGCAATAAACGTTCAAAAAGAGGAAGAAGGGGATATATGTAAATACGAATGTTAGAGGGAGCGCGCTAATATTAAGAATGATAATAATTTATCAAAAATTGTGAAAATGTTGTATAAAACACGATTCGTTTAAAATAGAGCAAAAATCTCTCGATAAAAGTTTATGTTGCATTTAATGATACACTGATTTTTTTCATACCCATAACATGCTAAATAGCAGAACAAAATATGTTTTTAATATTTTTCGGAGCATACTTAGCGATTTTTTTCTATCATGGGAATTTCATAGGTATAATTTCCACATCGGCTAAAATGTATGGATGTTATCTTCAAAAATAATATATAGTTTTTAACTTAAAAACTGAGTGTTCAAGAGAAATATGTTATAATACGGTAGATATGCGCGGGCGTAAGGCCATTCTGTGCCGATATAACGAAGGATGTTTTACCGTGAGTGCGCCTTCGGAAGCATTGCAAAGAAACCGGTTTTTTCAATTACTGGTGCTTCGTATATTAAAGTTACTCATGATAGTATATTTTGCGGCTTTTTAAATATTAGTTTCACACAGGAGGCCCTGAGGAATAAAATCCCTTAGAGCCTGTGTCATCTTTGGGATGCGGATTGCTGTGTGGATGGTCTTTTTATAGAAAGGAAAGAAATGAAGATTTGGCAAGGAAAAGGTTATGAGGGGTGGGTAGGAATCTGGGGGTCAATTTGTCCAGGAGTGACGGACGTTTGAATGCATCCCTCACCCTGCAGTGCAAGACGATAGATCGAGAGAGTCCGGCTGGACAGGTCAAAAAGCCTCCTTCAGCCAGTCTCTCCTGGTCTGGCGGGAAAACGCAACCGACGCCAAGACCTATAAAAACCTCACCCCATGAATCCGGGAACCCTGATATAAACTATCAAGTCTTTCTTTAAATGAAAAATAACGTTATATTTTATGTCTAAATTGTATTTTTTTATATGCTATGAAAGTTTAACCCTAAAAAGATAATCTACGTCTTTACGTATTACGTAATCTACGTATTTCGGTGACTGGCCAACTCAGAATGAAACCACCTCAAAAAGGTCATTAATACCTACCCGAATTTCGAACGATTTCTTACATATCTCCCTCAAACTTTTGAAGTTTTTAAGCTCCTAAAAATATATATGCTATTTTTGAAGATAATATCTAGACGCGTTCCACGCCGAAACGCATATTATATGAAATTCCCTCGGTAGAAAAAAATCGCAAAGTATGCTCCGAAAATTATTATAAACACGTTTGTTCCTGTTATTGTACAAGTTATAGTTGTGAAAAAAATCACAATGTTTCTTTAAATGATACTTAAGACGCCTTTCACGAGATTTTTGCTCTATTTTAAACGAGTCGTGTTTTATTAAACATTTTCACAATTTTCGCATCGATTTTACTGCTTTAAATATTAGCGCGCTCCTCTAACATTCGCAATTACATATCTCTTCATCTTGTTTTTGAGCGCTGATACGGCGCCTTAAGGCTGACGATAAAAAATATTTAAATGGTTAAATTGGTTAAGTTAGGTTAGGGGTACCGGCTATCACAAAATTATTTTTTCATAATTTTAATGACCTTGATGATTTTAATAATTTAGCCTTTAATGACCTTTCTTTCTTGAGGTGGTTCTGAGTTAGTTTCATTCTGAGTTGGCAACCATGTATTTATTAATCCGTAATTATTGTACTTACCGTGATGACAGAGCCGCCCCGCGCAAGTTCTGCTTGGCAACTGAGCTAACTGAGATAGACGGCGCGCTACGTTGCGAAATATAAAAGACAGCAATATTTGTGACTCGCTTACGTCGCAAAGACGTAGTTTATCTTTCTAGGGTGGGGTTGACATTTTCAAAATGGGTTTGTAAAAAATAACTTTGTTTTTTACGTGCTATTTTTTTTCAGATCATTTCGGTCACACTTGACTGGTGTGCAATGTATATTAATACCAGTGGCTTCTCTCGTTTGTGGACATTTTGGGTATCGTCGGCAAATATCTAAACTAATAAGTTCATCACTGTCATTACTTATACGCTTTAGCTCAAAGGTTATGTTGTACCTATTCATAAACCACTGTCGATGGCAGTATTGTATTGAATCACCTGGATTTTGTACATAATCTCGCATACTCATCATTGAACCTTGGACTCCAGCGCGTTTTAAATTGTGTTATTTCTGTTTTCGACCCAAGTACTTATTTCTAATCTTGTAGGAATTTCGTGATTATTGTCTTAATGTTGAATGTCGATCGTTATCTACTCAAGTGTTCAAAATACAATTCTTATCTTGGTTAAAGACCTATCGCAATAGAAAATTATTTATTGGCTTTCGAAATTAAAATGAATAAATTTTTCCCCTGGTGGAAAATTGATTGTGCGAAGCATTTATCATATTATTATTAGCATTTTTTTACATATTAGCTCCACAGGAGGCCCTGAGGAAAATAATTCCCTCAGGGCCTATGTCATCTTAGGGGATGCTGTGCGGAGGGTTTCTTATGCAAAGAACAAATATAAGAAAGGAGAGGAAGTTGTGGGAAGGAAAAGGGTATGAGGGGTGGGTAAGAATCTGGCTCTGTGTGTCCAGGAGTGACGGGACGTATGAATCCATCCCTCCCGCTGCGGTGCAAGGCGATGGGTCGTGAGAATCCGGCTGGAGAGGATAAAAGACCTGCCTCAACCAGTCTCTCGATCCTGCACACCACGCGGCAGGCGGGCAGACGCATTGGCCTCCAAGACCTGTACAAAGCTCACCCCATGAACCCGGGCACCCCTGCTAAGTCACCAAACGTAGCGAACCACTTAGGGTGACCTATGGCAGTGGTGTTGGTTATCCAATTAATAATTTCTCGGGCGGCGGTACGTATACCCGCCTCCCAAATTGATATTTTCCTTTGAGTGGAAATTAACCCACTTCCCGACATCCAGTCCAGCTGAAACTCGGCAGACTGACTCGTTGTCGATGACAATGCATTCTATTAACTTGGTTTGGCTCACACACACACAAATTTCTCTGAAATTGGCTACCGTCTGGTCAAAGGGATGGTTCAAAAATTGAAAATAGATATATTATAGTAAAAAAAACTTTGAATATGATATGAGATTTTCACGGCCAAAAGTATTATCGTGATTTATTTTGGGGGTATTATATCGTGTTGCGCTACCTCATTCTTTAGCCAACGTTTCGACGTTTCTTTGCAGTGTCCATTATCCACATCTGATCTGATTATGGACTCTGTAATGCTGTGCGAAAAGTTAGCTAAAAAGGGAGGTAGCGCAACATGGCATAATAAATACCCTGACATCGAAATTTAATATCTATGGTGGGGACCTTATTCCTTGTCACGTTATTAGAATCTACCAGTATTTGTCTTTGTTCGCCATCGGAGTTTGTAATATTATTTTTATTAAGATTGTTAATAACTGATCTGTTGATAAAAAATGTTGACAAAAACGTATCAAAATTATGTTATTATTATAAATCGATAAACTAAGTACCATATTTCAAAGGCTTAGTATTATAGAGGTCTCCAAACCTATAAAATTATGTTATTATTATAAATCGATAAACTAAGTACCATATTTCAAAGGCTTAGTATTTAGAGGCCTCCAAACCTATAAAATACTAAGCTTAGAGGATCCCAAATTGTAAACCAGTGGTTCTGAACCTTCTCGTAGTCGCGGTACACTTTCAAGTCTTCAGGTCGGGGAGACGGCTATGAATACCGCCGCCCCGGGAACCATTTATTTACACCTCTGCCATAGGTCGCCCAAATGGTTCCTCACGTTTTGTGATTTAGGAGGGGTGCCCGGATTCATGGGGTGAAGTTTGACCGGGTCTTTCGGACCAACTGCGGATCGGGGGACAACCTTGTCAAGTTGAGGGAGACCTTTTGATCTCTACAGCAGGACTCTCTCGGAACATCTTGAACCGCAGTAGGAGGATTGGATTCGTATGTCCGTTACACTTGCCAACTTCTATCATGCCTTTTTCCTTTCCAGAATTTCCCCTCCTTCCTTTTCCAAAAAGACCTCCAAAGATGACATAGGCCCTGAAGGGTATTTATTATTTTCCTCAGGCCTCTATATTACCTACTCTGGTAAAATGTTATTTTTCGTTGTCTTAACTTCGTACTACATAATTTTTACTTTTTCGACATTATTATAGCATTGCGTTGTAGTGTTATTCATTGCGTTACTTCTGTGGAACATTTGAAATATTTTCCTTTGTAGAGAGTTGATTTTAACTATTACTTGATTCTAATCATCGTCAAACGTACTAATTTCGGCTGTCCGTGCTGTGCGACAGTCCTGTGCGAAATCTGGTTCAACGAACTCAAAATTACATTGAATTTAAGTGCCATTTTCAAAATTGTAACGGATTATGTGAAGATTTCGGATAACCAATAAAATGGGAACTAATTTGTTAATAATTAAAACTATCCCGTCATTTTCTAATTTGGCGTTGCTCTTTCACATTTCCCTTTGAAAGAAAAACGATACAAAATAGGCCTAAAATAATATGAATAATAATTTTGATGTTTTTTGTTAAAATATGCGTTTTGCGCATTAAACTAAGGTAGCTTAAAAATATAAATAATTTAAATCCCGACAATAAATTTTAAGCTTGCCTATCTAACTGTTGGTTGTTGTATTCTCTAATTCCGTATCTCAAGTTAACCGATGATTATGAGATTAATATACCTGGGTATCGAGGGGTTAAATATAACATAGATTAAGAGATAACCAGAGGAAACCAGAAATATATCATTTTTAAATCAGATTTTAGATGTATGGACTCTTTTCCACAAAAAATTATAAATTGATTTCGAAAGATTGTTATTTTATCTAGTAAACGCATGTTTTAAATTTTGAGAAAAAATGTTTATTTTTAGTATGATAAGGTTATACCATAGGTCGTTGGCGGATTTGTTAAATTTTCAAACATGATTTTGTATTATACAACACCAATTTTTAAATCACGTAATCGTGCAGTAAAATAAATCAATACATTATCTAGGAAACGCATGTTTCAGAATTTAAATTTTAGTTTAAATAAAATCATTAAAAAAATATAAACGTGCATGTGTTTCTTGACGAAAATTGGTCCGTTTGTGTATTTATTTGCGCACGTTCAAACTGGACATGCAGGACGAACAATTTATTTCTTTGAATATGGCATTGCAACGCATGCCGGGAATCAGCTAGTTACTTATTATAAATGGTGTCACAAAATAAGTTTGCTGTGCCTTGAAGCAGTGAAAAATAATAATATAACATTTGTCTAGCCGCTCTAGCGCTATGGTGATATTTCACTCCAAATGCCCCTTTTCTAATAGAGATTTCATGTGTGGTTTTCTTACTAAACATTTTTTAACTTCTCTCATCGAGTGTTGTTTGTTAATAATTCTTTTTAACTTTTTTTTTATTAAAAAAAAAACTTTAAAAAATATATATATATATTCAAGGAGTAACAGCAACAACAGCGTACCTGAAGGATTTTAACCAGCGATTCTAAGAATATTTGGAGTAGAAAATTTAAGCGATACATGTTAGAGAAATTACGAATGTTAGAGGAGAGCGCTAACATTTAAAGCGTCATAATCGATGCGAAAATGTTTAATAAAACACGTCTCGTTTAAAATAGAGCAAAAATCTCGTGGGAGGCTTCTTAAGCATAATTTAAAGAAACATTGTGAATTTTTTCACAAATATAATTTATTAGATAAATAGAAACAGACTTGTTTTTAATAATTTTTGGAGCATACTTTGCGATTTTTTTCTTTCGAGGGAATTTCATATAATTTGCCTTTTGGCGTGGGCAGCATCTAGAAATTATCTTCAAAAATAACATATATTTTTTTAAGAGCTTAAAAACTTCAAATGTTTAAGGGAGATATATGTAAGAAATCAGTAGAAATGCGGGTAGCGGCGCCTTAATAAGCACTCCGTCTCGTTTCAGCAGCACGGTAACATACGAAACACGTGATCCCGTCGCGTGTAGGGGTGTGGTCAGTGGCGACGTCTGATTGAAATATATATACATGCTTATATATTTTTTAATAGAAAAATATAATATAATCGGACAGCAAAATAACATCTACTTTCTTACTCCAAATATGCTCCGGAATCGCTGGCTAAATCTTTCGGGTAAGTGCCGTTGCATCCTGTATACATACCTATATATATTATATATAATTTTTTATTTTTTTTTAATATAATTGCATTGGCTACCATACACGGTAGATATATGCTTTGATTATGCAATAACTTGCACATATTATGCTACTAGTATGCTAATACTTTTTTCTATGTAAGCTAAGATTTATAAATCAAGAAAATTTACCGGTAACGAATTAGAGGTTAGCTTGATTTCGCTATGCTAAAAAATTAAGTTTTCTAAATTATATCCGTATGTTCTCTCAGCGTAGATAGATTTAAAGTTGTAGTAATGTCATATTACCTTTAAGAAATTGATTAAGAATTGATAGTCATATTTTAAATCTTTATTTTCTCTATTTTTTTATAATTATCGATAGTCCTTAATTCCTTGCATGACAAGAGTGTGGTCGATAGCTATAAGATAAATAATTCAAATTCGTTACTCGAGTCGTCATATAAACCGGTTGAATTTGCGCCATACTGTCTTTTTCGTGATGAAATGAATTTTTCTCGTTTTACTATTCATTGTTCTAAGTCCGGAACGTCCAATCTATATACGCCATATCTATTTTCAGTTAATTAAGTATATAAAATTATGTGTATTTAATACCCCCCCCTGCTCAATAAGGTAACTTTTCACTAAAGACACAGTTTAGGGTGTTTTTACTTTTTGAAGTGAAACTTCTGTACCGCTGTGATTTGGATTTCAGATGAAACGGAAACTACGATTACTGCACCTGCGACACATCAACTGCGCTCATCGGCCGCTTTGATAATGGTTTCACTTTTAAAGGCTCCTATTGGTTGAGATATGAAACGAAAATTACGCGAGGTCTGCGCTTATGGTCGCTTTGCTTATGACCTCACTTTTCAAGTATTGGTTGAGATTGTAATGGTAAAGTTTCGCTTCTACCGCGTGTAAACTGTTCTCGAATATTTTTTTATGAAATCATTTTTGAATGTCTTTGTTTTTTGAAGCTGTGGGAGCGAATTGAATAATGTTCATTTATAATAGTGTAAAGTAAAGGTCACTGATATTAAGGTCCCGTAGTTTCACGGAAAATCAAGTGTAACATTGTCGTCAAACGGCTATTCAGCGCCATTTTGTTATTTGACATTTGAAAAGTCCCCTCTAAACGTCAATTCTAGGTGCGTTTCAGCTGTATATCAAATTATGATAAGCTGACAAACTTAACAACGTGGTAGTTGTCCTATTCTGCTGATCACAATTTGTTCAAAACGGGAATCTTTCAACTGTCAAAAACAAAATGGTGCACAGACAACCGGGCCTACGTGTTATCAAAATTTTATTAAGGAAAACTGTAGTAGAAAAATAATATTCCTTTATGTAATGTAGATAGATACTAACTGAAAGCCCGTTGGCGTCTGTAATTTCCACGCAGCATTATTTTGACGAAGGAACACAATAAAATCATACGTCATTCTCAACAAAAGGTTTTCTTATCAGCGCCAGCCCTGTGTCATGCACCCGATGGCTTTTGCTCCCACAGTCCTCCCACCAATACCCACAATATACGTACACATGCCTATGTATGCGCAAGACTATTGTTCCTTCACCACCACTATCGAATATCGACAATAGGTAACAGCCCATTGCATTATCACCTGAGTTCTTCAATCAGCACTGTCAGCAGGCGGCACCGGCGCTATCGCCCTCCACAGTAGTCAGTTCAGTAGTAGGGAGTCGATAGTCAGTCGCGATTAGCGAACCTCAGTCATCGCAGTCTCAGGTAGACCGCAACAACGCCAGTCGTTAGTCGCCACTCATTGCCCAGCCTGGCAGTATGACGAGTGACGAACGCGCAGTCACCTCGAATAAGTGCGCGATACGTTGTAGATAATAAATAAATATCATAGTATTTATTTAATTGTAGAAAACTACCGCAAAAAACTAGATTAATTAAGTGTTTAGCTTGTTTATTTAGCCTTCGACAATGTGCTAAAATCGTGTGTTGTGGATCTGATCTTAATACTTACAAAGATTGTGTGAAATACTTTTAATTAATAAGTGTTGTGTTTTCCGATCTCAGAGGCCTAAGTTTGCACTATTTGTTGCCATTCCTTTTGAATCTGAACGTTCATGATGAAGGTCGGAGAGACTTCGACTGTGAGTTACTCGAGTGGCAGCGAGGATAATCAGCTTCTGACTTCCAGGAAGGGTTCGCTGAAGGTGACCATCCAGCCCAGTCAGCCCAAGACGCTGACCCACCTGCCGAAGAGGGCGCCGCTGGACCTCGCCTTCACAGACCTCTCCTACAGGGTGCAGGAGGGCAGGAAGAAAAGTGAGTACCGAACTACCCTTAACGTACCTTCTAACTTAATCTTACCTGAGTTTAATATCGTATTTCTTCCTTACATCTTTGATTTTCCTTTACATACAACTTGATAGATCAAACAAAAAGTTTTGGACATTTTTCATTAGTAACTCTGTGGTAAAACTTTGTTTAAAGTGGATATTATAATATGTTTTTGTGTATCTTTACTATTTGAGTGAACTATTTTAATTTCCCAATCGCAAAAGTGCATTAATGGAGGACGTACAACAAAAAGCATTTGCAATAACTCGATTGTTATCATTCTTTATTATTTTCACTCTCGCCTTTTCGCCAGACATAAAACGAAAATATATTGTCTTTATATAAATCTTATAAGCTGGTAAAAACCTTTTTATTTTGTTTCTGGTTTCGTTTGCGACCGTTTTTTTAAAGGTAGACGTGATCGAAACACGAATACCGTCATAAATAATTATATTTTGTTAAAGGTGTTTATAATAAAATAATAAAAATAATTTTATAGTCGACTGAGACCCCAAGTGATATTGAGTTAATATGAAGGAAATATACATATTTAAATATGTACTAGATTTTTCCGGGAACGTGATAACTACGCACGAACATACAATTAGTTTGTATGATAAAATTGTTTTCTATGTTTAATTGAATATTAATTATTTACCTGCGTAATAATATCATTATTGAAGAATTATGGTAAAAATGTATAAGTCCGCTTCGATGATACCACAGGATATTCCTTGTCGAAGTTAGGTTCACGGATAAAACGAAATATTCCTTTTTTTAATTAATAGACAATCAAATATAATATTTGTCGGAAGTACTGACCTTGTAAAAATAAATTAAATTCTTGTCAAAATAAAAACTAAACTAAAATACAATACTTTTTTGTTTAAAACCACGAAATTTATTAATTTATGAACCAACCGGTTTCGCTTAACTTAAGCCTCTTCAGGGTACAAATTAATACTAAACAGGCTTAAGTTAAGCGAAACCGGTTGGTTCATAAATTAATAAATTTCGTGGTTTTAAACAAAAAAGTATTTTATTTTATTAATATGTCAAACCACAAAGTGATTGCTTTCTACAATAATAAAAACTAAAGTACCTAATTTGAATTATTCCCGGTACTACTGCGTTGAGGTTCAAGCTGCGGAAGTTGCGTGTCATCATCATTTAGCTTATAAGTACTGCTAAATTTTGAGGGGCTCTTTAGATATACATCCTAGGTTTTGAATGGTTTAAAATGAAAAAAAAAATTAGGCAAACCATGTTAGTCTAATATTTTTCTTTCCATGTTTTAAATACAGCTTTGAACTTGTCAATAATGCATTCACTTCATAACATGAATAAATTATACGGCAATAATAATTTTTCTATGGTTGGCAGCATTGGTTGTCAATGAAATGAAATATGAATATGGCGTAGTACAGTTCATATATTACCACGTAAGTGCATTAATTTTAACAAAATTAAAATGTAAAGTGCATACTTTTCATGGTAATAAAGCTAAATCTAACGTTTGAAAAAGAAATATTCCGTATTAACCGAGAGAATACACATTTAATGAATTTATATTTTTGAGTCAATTTCATGCATTGATATCAATAACAAAGGAAACAAAGCTGTAATTTATTTTGCGTAATATTTCACCACACAAGTACAAAGTTTCATAAAACGTATTATTTTCGTATGTTTTCAGCGGAAACTCTCTTTCAACTATTCTGGTATTTTTAGTATTTTATAGTCCACTGTACAGGCAGGCAAATAATTTTAAAGAGACCCTTACTCCCTACTTATCATGCAGTGGTGTACCGAATAAGTCAAAAATAATTTAATTAATACCTATGCATTATTATAAGTGTTATTCAGGAGTATAATAATACGCTTGTTCATAACATAATAAACTGAATATGAGTAGGTATGTAGTTTCATTATCATGTAAAGTTGTACAAAGGAGTTCAATAACTGTAAGTATATTAAGAGTTTAAAAGAAGTACTGAAAGCACAGCGCAATGTGTAGTCATTTTGTTAATTTTATATTTATAAAATATGCGTACACATAATCATATATGTCTACGCGTTGCTAAACCATTCATCCGATTGCGATGAAACTTTGGGGATTTGATGTGCGCATGCCCGCGATGGTTTCTATATATAGTAGTGAGCTCTGGCATTACGAAATTTGTGTACAAAATTGCAATATAGTTTGTTGTGAAGCAAATTTGTAATTAGCAAACCTTTATTACGCCCGATTGGATGTTTTACAGAACATAGCTAAATTAATACATCGCTAAAAGGTGCACATGAAGAAATGTGTACAATACAAGATGCGGTTACATTAATTAATGAATAAATTATAATTTTGTTGTTGTTAGGAAGCTGAAGAATGAAACAGACAAAAAACTCAAAAAGAGCATTGCCGAATTGAATTGCGGCACGTGGGTTAATTTAATTTAATCGAACATTTCAAAGTTGCACCCTAAACAAATAAACTATGGAAAACTTTTGTTGAACTTTTGTTATCTTTTTAGCGGTTTTATCGGTAGAAGAAACACGCTGACGAAATTCGGTGTTTACCGTTGAGGAAAATAGCTCGTACCTGCTGAACACCAAAGAAATACTAGGAAAACTTGCTGACAAAACATTTTTTGATACATATTTTATTTTTCGAGGAAAGCAAACGGCAGCGTTATGGCAACACGTTCGTGCCATTGAAATTAATTCTCCTTTTACATTAATATGAGTTCCTCAAACATCGTTTTTGTATTCGGTACAATGAAATTTGTATGGTCTCTTTTTTGATTCATCTTTTCAATTGTTCTATTTTATTTATTTAAATATTCTAAAGTAAATTACTGAGCACATTTAAAAAAAGGATTGATGCCGTCTCCGCTTAATGTAATAGGAATTTTGTACTAGTGTTGGGGCGTACGCGAGTTATAATTTTTATTGTTCAAACTATGTTGAAGGAGATTAACCTATATGTCCCTAACGCGTATACTCGTGGGAGATCCCACGCACTTTTTTATGCTCCGAAAGCGAGAACTTCTTCCTTTCAGAATGCCCCATTAAACAGAGCAATTCAACTGCTTAACGATTCTGCATTGAGCATTGACATCTTCAATGTTACCTATAGAGAGTTCAGTAACTATCTTTGACATACGTCTCAAAATAGTGAAACTGCCCCCTTGGACTTTTTTCTCTTATATTTTGTAATCTTCTCCGTAATAATTTGATGTATAACTGTTTTATGGAGAACCTGAAAAAAAATATTTATGAAACGTTCGATTATTCTATTGATTTATCCTCTGTTGGGAGTGAAAATGTTCCTAGATACAAAAATTGGAAAATAACAAATGTCGTGAAAATAATTATGTAGGTACTACCATTGTCAACACTATTTTGATGTTATTTATTTTAGGAACATACACAGTCCTACTAATTCAGGGTGTTAAGAGACGTACTTGACTTACTTTAACCAGTGATTCCTGATAATAAAATAATTTTGGAGTAAAAAAATGTCAATAAAATTTTGGTCTCCTTGATATTGTTGATGTTTTTTTTTCTACAAAATATAAAAAAATGGTAGGTGATGGACAGTTGGGGGCGGATTAGAGATTGGGTGGTTGCGTGTCTAAATTTTCAAGTTTAGTGAAGTGAAAACTTCTTCAGCACCGTTGTGATTTGAAAATCGATGAAACGAAAATTAGCTACACTTAAAAGAGAATTACACATACATATATAGGATTTAACCTGCGAGAGAATGAGATAGTATAATCGATCTCCTCTTTGTGCGGTGCTTCGTAGGCTCCCCACTCTTGTATACTTAATTTTCCAAAGGTTTCACTTCTACCGCGTGTGAATTGCACACTCTGATTTTTGTTTTGGCAATTACATACGAGTATCACGTGCTAGAATGAATCGTGGGGATGTATGCTACTCTCATTAGCAACGGCATTTTTCTTTCATGCTGCCAGGGTGAGGGGTGACGAGATAACCTTACGCTACCTCTAAGTAGCAATAATAATCGAGTTAGCCATCTCTATGATGAGGGAGGGGAAGAAGACGTCAAACAACGTTTCAGCAATTACTCGAAACATTATATTAATTAAATGTTTATAATAATATATCAATCACAAAGTTCAAAGACATATTATATCTGTGAGCAAGGCTGTTCTCCTTGCATCTGGACTGACATGTTGACATTGTTTGCTGAAGGTACCGTGGTCACGAGTCTCGAATAACTTAATTCTAGCCATGAACAAACACTATATCCTGCTTGCTCTATCGTCCGTTGGTATCAAAGTTCAATAATTGGTTTTTGCATTTACATAGAATCAAGAATATATTAATTATAGTGACCGCACGTTTTTTAACTAGTCGTTTATTCAAACGTTCCTTATGTCAATTTTGGTTGCCGTAAAGTCAATGTTTTCACTGATTTCCATTGAAATGGCGGTATTTAATTAGTCAAATAATTCTAACAACCCGTTTAACCACAGGAGACCATATTTGTCTCAGATCACATAGGTCTCATATAAATCGCTGTAACTCCCTTACTATCACAGTGAGAAATATGTTTTAAACGGTGTTAGAAAGGCAAAACACCACGCTTTATATTCAAATAAAAAAAAATAACCACCAAAAAAGTAAAATGTACACCTTTTTAAGCGAAGTTTTTATTTGCATTTTATTGTAAAGCGGAAATGTTTTGACCATCTGAAAAATACGCCAAAATTTCTGAAGGGGGTTAATTATAAATATTTTGTTAGTATCTTACTGAATGCAATCAATACACAACTTGTCAAACTGATCATTCAAGGTTCGACAACATCTTCTTTTTTTTTGCAAGGTGGCGAAATTTTTTATTTTAATTATTTTTTTTAATTATTAGGGAAATTTAACAGTTAATAATAACACTTCAATTATCTCAACCAAACGTATGTTGACAAACTTTCGTCAAACAAATGGTTGAGTATTGGAGAGTTGAGCGCAGAAATAGAAGGATTTATGCTTGCCATTCAAGATAGTCATTAATACTAAAAATTATAGGAAGCATATAATCAAAGATATAAATCAAATTGATGATTTATGTAGAAAATGTTTGGCTTTTCTCGAAACTGTAGAACATATTATATCGGGATGTCCTGTATTAGCGCCGTCCGAGTATACATTTAGGCACAATCAGGTTTTAAAAATAATTCACCAAAGTTTGGTAAACATAACTTGATTGATTACCGTAATATAGTACCATATTATGAATACGAACCAAATTCATTTTTAGAAAATGAATTTTATAAAATATATTATGATAAAACTATACTAACAGACAGAACAATTAGTCATAACATAATAGACCTGATATAGTTTTACATGACAAAATTAAAAAAAAAAACTTATATCATCGATGTCGCTATTCCAAATTCCTGTAATATTCAAAAAATTGTTTCTGACAAACCAAAAAATAAACAGATTTAGGAAATGAGATTAAAAGAATTTAGCATTCTCAGACTATAAAAATATTACCATTTGTTATTTCGGCTACTGGCAATATACCAGGCTCTCTCATTCAAAATTTAGGCATATTAGATTTGTCAAAGAATTTATTTATAAAAATGTAAAAATCAGTCATTTTAAATACATGTAGGATTACAAAAGATTTTTGAAATATTTATATTGGGGGATCATTAGGATTTATAGGTCCAATTACGAGTTCCACCGAGCCGAACCCTCTGATATGAAAATATCTGGAGTCGGTGAATTATTTTCCCATTAGGTCTCTTTGACATATTGTTTTTGTATTATTTTGTATTTATTATACTTAATAGTGCAATTGCATAACGTGGATGGACTAGTAATCATTTGTGGAAAAGT
The DNA here is from genome assembly GCA_917880885.1 of Limnephilus marmoratus. NCBI lineage: Eukaryota > Metazoa > Arthropoda > Insecta > Trichoptera > Limnephilidae > Limnephilus > Limnephilus marmoratus. Next base: position 70,129,657 of record OU862906.1, read on the forward strand.
GTGTGAAACGGTTAAGTTTTTCCTGTAGGAACTATTTAACCCGGACATAAAATCTGAAGCAGAATAATAGATTTTCACATAATTAAAATTATAATAAAAAACTAAGGGTCCTGTACCAGTAAGACCGTAAGAGGTTTACAAAAATATTAACCTTGAAAATTATAAAGAATAAGTAAAAACACAAATATAAATTAATTACCTGCTTAATAAGTTTAAAAACATAAAGTAGTCAGAAATCGATTCTCACTACACAACAGTAATAATAATAATATGTACATACCTACCTATATATAACTCAGAGATATATATCAAAATACATTGCATGCTCTGAATATAAAAGCATTTTCTCTGAGATTGGTAGATTTTTGAAGATGAAAAAGTGATTTTTCTACAATAATGAATTAAATGTTTCGATAATTTTAATTAAATGGTGTTTTACAAACATTTAACAACATCTCAAAGTATTTTATCTGCATCAGCAAAAAGGTTTTCAGTTTGAAAGTTAACATCTACCGTAAACGTATTATTGGTTTAGTGTTTGTGACATTTGACTTCTTTTCCAGGGGTTATAATAACAATTTTGCAATTTATTATCTGTTTTATGGAGATATAAATCAGGTTATATGCAAATGTTTCTTAAGAAGTATTAGTGATAGTGATACAGTAGTTTTATTACTGTGCTTCATTTGCCAAGGTCTTTCTATCTCATTAAAAAGCCACAGTAAGTCGCAACTTTTAATTAAATTCATTATAACTACCTTATTACCTGAGTGCAGTAATTACTCTGTCTTGTTCTTCTACGCAATTCTTAGTTGTTTTTTTTAACCTTCCACTAAAAACTCTTGAACGGAACCTTCGGTTAATCTTTCGATTAAAAATAGATTGAAAAATACAAAAAAGTTTGCTTTCGATAAATCGAAGCTTTTCCTTTCGTTTCTTTGAGTAGAATTAAATCAAAATTCTTAATCTTAATAAAAATAATGTTTCTTTGTTTGTCCCTTATGCGTTTCATAAGGCGCCGCAACCGCGCTCAAAAAGAAGAAGATGGTGAGATATGTAATTACAAATGTTAGAGGAGCGCGCTAATATTTAAAGCGATAAAATCGATGCGAAAATTGTGAAAATAGAGCAAAAATATCTCGGGGGCTGTCTAAAACAGCTTTTATAGAAACGCTGTGAATTTTTTCATCCGTATACCTTGTAAAATAAAAGAAACAGACTTGAAAATAAAAAAGTTTGGAGCATACTTTGCGATTTTTTTCTTTCAAGGGAATTTCGTATAATTTGCTTTTCAGCGTGGGGAATGTGTAGGTATTATCTTCAAAAATAACATATATTTTTTTAAGAGCTTAAAAACTTCAAATGTTTAAGGGAGATATGCAAAAAATCGGTAGAAATTCGGGGAGCGGCGGCTTAACCATTCATCCGATTGCGATAAAACTTTGGTAATTTGTTGTGCGGATGCCCGCGATGGTTTCTATACATAATGGTGAGCTCTGGCGTTTTTGAAATTATTTCATATACCATTCATCCGATTGCGATGAAACTTTGGTGAGGGGGAAGGCGGGGAAGGTGGAAGGAAAACACGGGACGGGAATGGAGACGCATGGGAAAGGACACGCAGGGGAAAAAATAATGTATTTATTTGGCATTGCAAAGCATGCCGGATACTCACTATTTACTTTATAAAAAATATGAGCGTAAACTACTAAAAAATGTATGAACGCAAATAAGAACGGTTGTATGGCTAAGATTTTCTACGACAGTTCCCCTCGATTAACTTTTTTTCTTTCTTTTCAATAGAAAGCTGTTATTTTTAAATAAATGCTGTCACCGTTCGCTGGGTTTCAACCGCACTGGGTTCATTCACTGTTGAAATAATTTAGCATTGATAAATAAAAGAAACTTAACAACTTGTTTATTTTTAATTTTATTTCCGTAAATGATTTCACCTGTCGAACCTTGGGCTTTAATACAAGTTTTAAGCCAGCACTTTAAGTCTTAAGTATCAAAGTCTTCTTGGAATCAAATATGTGTTTTACTCTTAAAGCATACCTAATAATACCTGGGTTGCGTGGTCCCTAAAACTCAAACTTCTTTCGCTCAACGACAATTCTGGTATATCGCTCCTAAAATGTATAATGCTTTGAGTGTCGATATAAAGTCACATAATTCTAAATCTCTCTTTAAATCCCGTATCAATCATTGGATATTTGAAAAGGGAAGAGATTTCTTCAAACAACACATGAGAGCTTAATATTACAATAAAAAACAAATAGTATTAATATTAATTAAAAAAATATTACAAATTTAATTAATCAATTACTTTAACTTAATATTGCATTTTAAAAAAATCAAACAAAAAATTACTTTCTCTAACACTCTTTCCAATTTCTTTCATAGAACGAATATTAAAAATGACTACAAACATGTACTCTCGTGCAGAAGATTACTTACCAAATTTTATTTCTATTTTTATTTCAAGAAGAATAATGCTCACCAATGTTTATTTCCATCTTCTTTAAATTTTCTTTATTTCTTAGATAACTTGTAATTCTTATATTTTTATCTGTTTTTAGTTTTATTTATCCCTAAATATGTTTTTTTTTCTTTTCTCTTCATATATTTTATTATCTGTTTATATAAAATTATATTACATGTATGACTACCACAACACGGGCAATAGCCTAGTATGGTAGTCAAAAATGTAACATTTAATCATTTATGAAATAATAAAAAAATAAAATAAAATAAAATAAATATTTTTAAGCTATCAAATTTTCAAACCAAAAATACATGATTTTGCCTTTCATTCACTTGTTTTCATTATAATCACAGATTTATAGTCGAATTTAATGTTTCAAAGACCCAATGATGTCTGATTACGTCTAAAAGCGATCGAAATGAAATGAAAATCTAGTTTTCTTCAACGGAAGCAATCTTCCGAACAGTCCTTCCATTGATACGCTTGGCGTAACTCTAAGTGACCAGCTTGGGCAAGGGGGCTCCATCGAAGCCAGAGTTAAGTAAACCTTTAAGAAGCTGGGCGTACTGTACAGGGCTCGCAGATTATTTTATAGTCAACAACTGCTGACCCTGTACAAATCGCAAGTGCACCCCACTGTTGAATTTGGCAGCCCTCTCTGATCTGAAGCCCGAAAATACCTGAAAAGAACCCTTGACTCCGAGCAGAAACGGGCGGTCCGTTTGATAGATCCCCCTATCTTAACAAGCGGGTTGCAATCTTTAGAGAACATGCGTCGGGTAGGTGTATACTGTCCTTGTTTTACCGGTATTACGATGGAAGATATTCCGAGGAACTTTTGATTGAAGGAGGAGATAATTGATCCATTCGGCACCGGTACGTAGTCGAGAAACACGCCAATCGCGCGTCCAACATATATGTACCCGGTTTACATTTGTTACATGATATTGGGTCGCTTCTACGTTCTTGAGTCCACAGCCCGACTGTGAAATGATTTGCCGGCCTCTGTGTTTCTTCCCTCCTACAATACGGGTGTCTTCAAGATCCACGTTCACTCCTTCCTCTCCTCAAACGTACCCTCCACACAGTTTCGTATTGGTTACACTACCCCTTTTAAACATATTTTCAGTTTTCTCAAAGACATATAGCTACCCTTTTTACCAATATTTAATTAATTGACATTGTCGTTAATGTCTTTAATTTTTTATAGTCCTTGAGGAATAAAGTATGCAAGAGAACGGTATTGATTTCTTTCTTTTTGCACTTAGGTACCTACTGCTCTTAAACCGCCCCCCTGGATCTGTTCAGCGCACCCGGGGGCCTACTTTGAGAATCGCTGTTCGAAAATCCCACTGTAATTTGTTTGTTAATGTAATTTATTTGTTTGTTAAGTAATTTATCAACGTGTTGCTCATATTTTCAAACAATATTATCGCCTTTGTCCTTGCCTATGTTTGTAAATCCGCGTAGACTTTGTTCCATACATAATTATCAATGAAGATAGCCTGTAATCTATTGCATCCGCAATAATGATACCTAAAGCCGATGTCGGTGCCTATCAACGATATTACAGACTGGTAGTTAGTATTGGGACAAGCTAAATATAATATAGCCAAGGGGTTATCTAAACTAGTAACTAAGTTACCTGACATTCTGTAGCTAGCTTTGATTGGTGAAGAATTTTAGATTGATCGATTATCTTGACGATTATTAAAATGTAAGTATTCCATCAATAACACCGCTTTAAAAAGAGTCACGGAAATGAGAGATCTTGGAATTATTTTGGATGGAAAACTAAGTTTCGCCAATCATATCCACCAAATTGTGAACAAAGGTATGAAAACACTAGGCTTCGTTTTAAGAACAACTAAAAACTTTAATTCCATACGAGCAATTAAATTATTATACGAGTATGTTTCTCTAGTTAGAAGCCTAATGGAATATAACTCGGTAGTTTGGTCTGCGTCTTACAAAATTCACATTAATTACATTGAGCGAATACAAAAAAAAAATCTGCGTTTTATAAATTTTAAATTAAATATCCGACTAGAAGACTTAAAATATAATTTATTATTAATATTCTAAAAATACACACGCTAGAAGACAGACGTAAAATAAACGACTTAACATTTTTATTCAAAATACTTAACTCTGTTGCGAACTCCTGCAACTCATAAACTTACGAATACCGACAATAATTACACGACAAAATACACTATTCTACTGCAGCATTCATAAACGGAACTACATTGCTCACTCTCCGATACAACGATTTCACACTATGGGAAATCAGTTCTTAGGTGATGTTGACATATTTATCATTATAAACTTGGCGAATTTTGTGGATCTTGTAAAAAATTTATTCCACAACTAGTCCTATACACATATCTGTGTTTTTTTAAACCTATCAAATTGCTATATTTTTGTATTTTTATGACTTGTCTGCATTATTAATCTAATTTTATTTTTATTATTTCTATTTTTGAATGTAGCTATTACTTTGTGGTTATCCATTATAGAAAAATTAAATAATTTAACTTTGTATAAACCACTTATTTGATGCGCAAATCCGACCGGTTTCGGAACAAACGTTCCTTCGTCAGGGAAAGCTTATACTAAAATATATAAGTATAATATTAATATTATATTATAGTATAAGCTTTCCCTGACGAAGGAACGTTTGTTCCGAAACCGGTCGGATTTGCGCATCAAATAAGTGGTTTATACAAAGTTAAATTATTTAATTTTTTTTTTTTTATTATTTCTGTTTAAAAATCATCTGTCATGAATTAATTGTACAACCAAACATGTAAAAGCCCTCTGGGCGTTAAATGAATAAATAAAAAAAAAAAAGTTATCAAAAATAGAAAATGATTGTGAGAACAAGAGATGGGTAGGTTCAATAATGGGATAAAATGATTAACAAGAAACTGCTGGGTACAGGTGTCTGTCGACATCTAACTACACATCGCGACATCTAACTACCAACGCCCATGTTTGCAAAAAAAAAACAAGGTCAATTTGTAAATATATGTTTGCAACCTCCAAAGTCATATTATGCGTTACCGCGGGTCGTTACACCGCATTGACGGCTTCTTTGTTTGTTTTATTTTAATTTATAGCAATTCTGAAAAGAATTGTGCATGTTTGTGAAGCATGGGGTGATCCAATAGTTATGCGTATGGCATTTCACACAATCTGGTGGACCCCTTAAGTAAAAATGCGGTCATGTCATGACTGTGGATTTGGTCATAGGTTCAATATCTTTCTCTCTATGATTTTGGGTTATTTATTTACGAAATTAATATTATGCTAAAATTGGTTATTTTTAATGAGATAAGTCATTGTAGCCTGTTTGTAACTATTTTCCGTGCAGTTGAACACATCTACTACTTATGAGAAAGTATTGTTAACTGCATGCAATTTAGGATCGAGTGTATGACAGGAAATTGTGATAACCGGATGCAACAATCTGATATTCTGAACTCCAATCTATGATGGATCCAGATTCCTCTGATGATGATCTCAGTACAGGGTGTTGTGACAATAATAAGTCGTGGGTAGACTAGTTACGTTTAAACCGAGGTACATAATATGTACAAAATGATTCTTCTAGGAAGCCTATAAGCGAAGAGGACGAATGGACAACAATCACACCCTTTTATACGTTACTCATGCTGTCTCACTCATACACGCATGTTGTCTCTTTCATATCTTAAGACATACGTTCACCATAGTAATTGAGCTTAATAAATCAGGGCTGTCTAAAATACCAATTTTTAAAAATAAAATCATGTCAGAAATTAGTCTTCTAACTGATGGTTTATATAATTTTAATTCTTTCATCAAGTGCTTGTAATTTATTTTTTCCTATAGTTACACCGCGTTTTAGTTGAAATGTCTTAGGAATTTTTGCCGAATTTTTTCAATGGTATCTGAGTCGATTTTAAAGTGAGAGGGTTTTATTCGACTTGACTTCGGACTGGAGAAGAATATAAGATTTTAAATTTTGAAATATTTTTAATATCTCTGACATTATCCAAAATACATTAACATGCTGTTCTTACCTACTATCACGAATTACAATTTTCTTCGCTATTACAACGACGTGCCTTATGCAAAGTAGTGTATCCATAAATCTGTTACTGTGCAGAAACGAACTTTGATGTTTTGCTTTCTTTCATTTTTCTTGTAGTGTATATATGTACTGCAATTTTGTAAGTGAAAACTTCTTTTGCACAGTTGTGATTTGAAACTCGGTGAAACGAAAAAAAGCGTCACTAAAAAGAGACAAAAACATACATTTACAGCATTTAGCTTGCGAAAGAATGAGATAGTATAATCGGTCACGTCTTTGTGCGGTCAAAACTTCTTTGTGATTTGAGACTCGATGAAACGAAAAATAGCGACACTGAAAAGAGAAACACTTACGTCTATAGGATTTAGTCTGCGAGAGAATGATAAGAGAGATAATCGATCTCCTCTTTGTGCGGTGCTTCGTAGCCTCCCCACGCTTGTCAATTTTAGTTTTCTTGTTACCAGGGATGAATGTAGATTATTGAAATATTGATTATTATGAGCAATGAGGACTCCAAATGCCAAATACAAGGATTAGGTTCTAGTACGAAAACGAGGTATTCGAAATAATAAAGTATATTGTGAATTAAAAAAAAGACATCCTAATTCTAAAACTGTCTGGCATTAAGGGCTTGCTTAGATAATAGGTTGATGGTGATACCGTGATAAGTCGTAGCGTGGCTGAAGCGTGGCTTGTCGAAAACTCCTCGTTTTGTAGAAGGAATCTCACATCGTGAGAATGGCAGGGCTGCAGATCATTGGCTATAAGCCAAAGGGACCATCCAGAAACAGGACCGGCTGATGACTTCAGAGGCCAATCATCCTCCCAGGATGATTTCAAGTTGGCTCCCAAGATGGCGAGAGTCACTTCCAACATCTATGATCTTACTCGTAGCGATAATTTAGTCGATTCGTCGTCTTTCGGTCCAGAGGATCGCCCAATGCTCTGGGCTGTAGTACAAAGAAATGAATCAGCTCTCTTTTCAAATCTCCTGATTTCAATTTGTCCAGGATCAGCAACTGTTGCATTCAAAAATATTGCAGGGCTCCCAATATTACCAATGCCCAAATGTCAATGGGCAAGCACTAGAGGTGCCACACACCGAAGCCATAAATAAAGTGTGTGTAAGAGGGTGCACACCTTGTTACAGATACTTTTATGTAATATTCTGAAGGTTTCACTTCTACCGAGTGTAAATTGCACACTCTTATTTATTTTGACGATTCAAAAGTTTGCTCTTTAAAAGTAACCGATTTGCAGCTAAACCACGGTGTGTACGACGTCCGTGTATACACATTTGGTATGTCGAGATTATTACTCAATAATTTGGGGTAATTAATGACAGTGATTAAAATATTACAATGGAATAGTAATGGATAATTAATGCTATTATTTGTGTCGCAAGTAACAACTAGTTTTATTCCTAGCCGAAAGGTATGGTAATCGTCTTTTTTTTTCATAATAACAATTAATAATAATTGTCATCGTTACTGTTCGCATTGGAGAAGCAACATCCACTATGGTTACCCAATCGAAAGTAAATGTATGCTATGATTTAAAAGGAATCCTTAATGACTCCTCTACAGTGTTGCCAACTCGATTTTTAAAATAAAGCCAGACGCCACCCGAAAAGGAGTTAAAAAAGAGCTAAAATCTTGTTTATCCTAGGTTGTGGCCAACCTAGGGAGGGGGGTATGGCTAGAAAATTTCTGAGAAGAAATAAACCGGTTCCTTCGAATTTCTGTGGATCCCAGAGTAATTCTTGGGTAAAGAAAACGAGTTTTCAATACGAAAATAACCTATTCCCTAAAGAAATAATATCATTTTTTAATTCATAAAAACAGTTTATTATAAACAAGTTCTGCTGTATAATTATTATTACGCGTGACAACTGTTTCGCCTGTGTCAAATCAAATTGTGGATTAAACCACTTACAGACGATATATATCATTTATAGACAGGTATTTATCGTGAAAAACTTATTGATTTTATTTTATTACCCATGTTTATTAACCTTTTTAACGGGGTACTGCTTTGTTTAAATTTGACTGAAAGTCGTTAGATCGTAATATCTAGTTATTTCTGAGGAGTTTCTGTTTTCAGCATAATTAAGGATTATTATATTTGTTCATATGAAGCGGATTCTTTGTGATGTGACATTATTAATTTAAAATAAAACAATAACTTTGTAAACACCACTTTTATTTTTATACTTTAGGCCGACCGGGTTTCGCTACAACCGTAGCTTCATCAGGGCAGTATAATACTCTACTAACATTAGGTTACATTTGTGTTATAATATATAATTTACCAAAAATGGGCTGGACTCGTCAAGTGGAGGAGGAAGAAGGAGGCATAGATGGAGAATTGGGAACGGAACGGACGTGTTCTTTATCAATAGGGAACAATCTTAGTATGGGACTTTTATTTAAATTAAGTTGGTTATTTACTACCTTACTATTAGTGTTTATGGCTTTCCTAAGTTGAAGTGCCTCTAAATTATCCAACCTTATACCGATGTTGTTTTTATGAATAAGTTTGGCGCCAGCGTTTTTGTCAAATTTATTATCGTTTTCGATCAAGTGGTTTGCAAATTCTGAAAATCCAGAGCTGTGTAAACATCTAAGATGTTCTTTGACATGGGTGTTTATGTTGCGCGCTGTTTTACCAATATAAAAAAATGGGCAGTTGCTGCATTGAAGTTAATAAATTCCCGAGTGAGATAGACTGTCTTCCTTATCCTTAGCGTTCATTAAATGTTTGCCTATATTATTATTAGTGTAAAATGCTGGTTTGGTTTCTGATGGGAGATTTTTAACACTTTTTTGAGAGAAATTATTGATGTACATGATTCTACGTCAAACCCGGTCGGCATAAAGTATAAAAATAAAAGTGGTGTTTACAAAGTTATTGTTTTATTTTAAATTAAGGATTATTATACTCTCTGATATTTGACATTGGTTTAAACATATCTAAGAGTGGCGAGCGAATCATATTTTTTTGTTCATTTATCAAACTAGCTTTCGCATTATTAATTTCCAACTCGTCTAAAAGATCGAGTTTACGGCATTTTACTTTATTTTGTATGTGTAATGATTTTTATCTAGGAGATGTTTTGCAAAAAGCGACTGAATTTTATTATTATTTTTAAACGATCACATGTGTTTTTTTAATCTAGTATTAAGTTTGTCCAACATAAACAGCGATGCATTCAATTGAGTTTGAGATGATCCTAAATTATTATTAGTGTCCGACCAACCAAATCTTGGTTGTCTGTCTCAGTTTCGGCCTAAACCGAAACCGAAACTTTTTTTAGTACTGTTGTACTTATTTATTGTGCTAATCTATTTGGTTATTTTTTATACTAATGCAGACAGTTAACAGCTTTTAAATGAAATAAAAATAACAGTAATTAATTTAAGTATGTTAAAAATATACTTTTTTATGTTACTGCTAAAAAACAAACAAAAATTATAAAAATTACTTCTTGAAACAAAAATTTGTCAATAAACAATACTTACATTATAAAGGAAGAACCTCATTAATTGAGTATTTTAATTTTAATTGCGTTTACAATCACAACATTTTTATTACACGTGTTAAATAAAATAAAAAAAAATAAAAAACAATAATTGGAGTGTGAAAAAATAATAATTTATTTTATAAATGTCTGTAAAACAAAACAAAAAATTAACAATAATGTTAACTACTCCTTGGAACAAAAATTTGTCAATAATCAACACTTACATTATAAAGGAAAGACCTCATTAATTGAGCATTTTAACAGGCTGATGCGAACTCAGCTGATGATGGCGGGTAACAGTCAGCCGAACGACGCGCGATAATTCACGAACGCAGAGTTTCGGAACGGCCGAAGGTTCGGCAGATTTTCTGCCGAAACCGAAACTGATGCCGAAACTCGATTTTTTTTTTGCTGAAACTTGCCGTAGCCGAAACCGAAGCTTCGGTCGGTCACTATATATATTATTATTTATTATATAAGTGCATAAATCAATCTCGACTTTCATACAATGTAGTATGCTGGGGATCTTGTCTAAAGTCCAATGTAGAACCACTAAATATTGCTCACAAATTAATTCTTAAAGTCATGTACAAAAAAAAATTAAAAACTACTTTACAAGGAATCTAATGTTGTGTGTATAAAACAGCTGTACATCACTAAAATAATTTGTAGATTTTTTATCTATACTAAATCTGCAGAACGAACCCAACAAATCCATACCACTAGAATTGGCTCAACAATGAACTTTATGGCAATACATACTAAAACATCTTTTGGCCAAAGAAACTATTTATACCATGGAACTATGATTGTAAGGAAGCGGCATAAATATTTCGGAACCTATTAGACCGCCAAAACCAGTGTAGCTGTCTCCATTTTTCGGCGGCGGAGAGTGGGGATACAGACGGGGTTACCGCTCAGCGAGAGGGGGGAGGGTGAGCGCTTTACAGGGAAGGGCCGAACTGGTAATGGGTTCATTATTTAATTTATTTTTTAATTAAAAAACGTTCCTCAGTTTTTTTTCGTATTTTAAGCACTAAATATAATAGCCCTTTACGTATTATTTGTTGAACGAATTTCTTTTTCATAATTAATAGTTTTCTTAGTTTTAACCACGTGTATTGTTTATAAAAAACCGACATATTTCCTGAGCAATGATCACTTCCTCAGCGTTTACTTAATTAAAAAAAAAAGATTATGAAATAACTAAGGCATAAAATTAGAGAGTCAGCAACGCTCTCACAGAACAACTGTGTTGCTAATTTAACTTTTATTTTTTGATTTTGAAAATTTATATGTATCGGCCTCAATTTGTTCGAAAAATGTAATATTTCGTCATTTTGAATTTGATTTAAGCTTTCCAAATGATTCCATTTGGCTTCAATCTTATTTTCATCAACTATTACTTTTTTGGCTTGAAAAGCGTTTCGAACTAATTTTATCATGTGGCAGGCATCTAAAAATATGCAAACATCTTCTTTAGTAGATGGATGTTCGAAAAAAGTTTTTAATTGTGTAGGATCGAACGAACAGCCTAAAATTTTGGCAATAGAAATGTTCGCCGGACACCCATCAAGCGTTAAAGATACCACATCAATACCCGTAAGATGAATCTTTTCCAAACATTTACATACCAAATTTGCCCTTTGTTCACCGGAAATTCCATTTACTAAAAAAAATCCAACAGGCAACTTCCAACTATCATTGATTGCCACAACCATTAAAACAAAGGCTTCTTTTGCCCTTGTCAGGCAATCGCCGTCTAACTTAGCACCTATGTCAATAAATCCATGGTAATTGGAGCCGTCAAATTCGATCTTAGTCATTATGGCCATTTCATCGATCACTAGTCCGCAGAGTATTTTTTTACTTGAAGCTTCAGCCTTCATCTTCAAAGCACGAAATGCTTCCACTGTGAAACCAGCCTGGCCATCAATACTCTCGTACCACTTCCCAAGGGTCCTAGCGTGTGGCAAACATATATCAAAACTTCTTCGTACGTAATCGTTAGCTTTTGGAAAATAAAAATGTAAAGTTAGAGCAAACGTTCTAAGGGCCGGGGAGAATTTTTTTTGTCGGTTTTCCTTTATTCTATAGCTGCCGGTTATAAAGTTCTCTACTGCTGATTGAAATTGACTCCAAATCCGTAAACTCGTTTTCATTAACATGTTTACCTTCTTGTAAACATGTTAAAATCCCCTGCAAACTGGCAATCTTTTTTAACTGCCGTCTACGTGACGCTTTCAAACTTTTTAGCTCTTTTTTGCGTTCAATGAAGAGCGTTGTCCACTTCCTCGCTTCTAATCTAAGTTTTTTTACGAGGAGTGTCTTCCACTTCATCGAGTAACTCATGTGATCTATTGTAGGCTAATGGGTCTGCTGATTCAGTCGTAGGCTGAAAAAAAAATTGTATTTGATATCCAGGCCCTGAGGGAAATTATTTTCTTCAGGGCCTCTTGTGTGGAGCTCATGTAAAAAAAAAGCCCAATTCCGAATTTTTTTAAAGCGTTATTGCAATAAAATATTAAGTACCTTTTCAATTGAAAGCGAAGATACTGTATGTCTGTGCCATTTCATAAATCCTTTCTCAGTTGTATAGAAGCAATCATGCGAAAAGTGATTGGAGCAAATGCGGGTTGATTTGATTGGAAACCAGTCATCACTCCGATTTAAGGCATCAACCCACTTTCTTTTTCTCTCAGGGTCTTTTGGAAACCTTTAATAATAAAAAATTATATTATTAAATTTTATGTATGTATATACATATACATACGTTCATACTGCACCCTTGAGGTGAATTTTCAAGAAAACGGGCATTTTATATCTCAAGAATCGAAACTGCTTCCATCTGGAGCCAGAGAGACTATGGCATGTATGTTGTGAGGCTGAAGATGTGGGGAGGGGAAGAAGATGGGGACGAGAAAGGTGGGGAAGTACCCGTCTTTTGAGATCTAGTCAACAAATACAGCTAAAGCCATTTCAAGCAACATTTCAATTCTGATTGGTGGTCTTACACCAGGGCGATACTGAGAGTATGTTCCACCTGGAACGTGCCGGAAATATATCTTATATTATTTTTAATTATAAAATGTTGAAAACACAAATCAATCGAATAAAATTTATTTGCGCGCACCGGGATTTAAACCCGCGACCTCCGGATTCCTAGTAAAGAGCTTTACCCCTCGACCACGGGGGCATGTCAATGTGACTTTTACATAACAATACAGTGATTACAAATTAACATTGTAAACATATGTAAAAGGAGTGTTAAATTAGTAGGAAAAAAATTAAAAATAACAGTGCAAAAAAGACAAAGTAAAAATGTTTAAAAATTAATAAGCTAAATGATAAAAAACACATACCTATGATATGTGTTAATCTCAACTTTATATTTGTGCGTTATGATTAATAAAAACATTAAAAATTTTAGGTAATTATTAATTATTATAATTTAAGTTGACTGATTCGGCCCATTGGCAGTCGGAGTCACGTGATAATATCGGGCTCATGGCGATAGCGGTTGAAATGAACACGCCGAAAATTATAAAATGTATATTTAAGCTATGTTTAAACACTTACATGTGAAAGTTAAGACCGTCTTTCTTCTTAAAGGTCTTCATAGAACTTCTTTTACAGAACTTTACGGCGCACTGGACCATTTTTCTATGTTTTATGAACGTTTTACTGGGAGCTCTATACGCGACCGAGGTTTAAAAGCCAATGTCGGCCGTCTAAAAACCGTTCGGTAAAATTTTTTAAAAATCACACTTCGGGAGGGTGTGCACACTTTACATGCCGTCTCTCTAATATCCATACTCTTAGATTTATACCAAGCTCCAATTATGTTTAATATTCTGCCAGATTACATTAAATCTTCCAATTCATTAGCTAAATTTAAAAAGAATGTTAAGATATTTGTGTTGACAGAGGATTGGCATACTATTTTTTCATCCTTGTCCTTTTTTAAATAATAAGATTTCAATTTTTAAATTATTAGATTTGTTTTTTTAATAATATTTGTTTTTTTTTAATAATAAGCTTTTTTTAAATAAATAGATTTTATTTGAGTTCCATTTGCCAAAATTGGAATGTCATCCTAGATGTTTTGAACTAGCTTTGTTTCTTGGTGGTTATAGCAATTAAAGATTTATTTATGGTCTATATTGTTACAAATCATACTTAAATTACCCATCTGGTCACTAATATGATATTTTTATTTCTTACTTTATTATAATATTTTAGTGTTTTAAATGTAGTGTTATGTATTTTAGTATTTTTTGTGTGTAAAATCACTGAAATTTATAAATGTTAACCTCAATACAGGCTGTTAGTCCTAGTGAGGTTAATTTTTTTTTTGTATATAAATAAATAAATAAAATAAATAATGATGAATTTCAGTTGGGAACATTTCGTCACATACCGGTTAAGCAAGCATACCGTTTAACCGGTATTACAGTCCCTGGTAACCGAATACATAATTAGTTTACCTTTGTATATGTATAGTTTGTCACGAGCATAATTATTTACATTGCCCTTGATGGAAAGGTTCTAATAATGTTTGTGTTGTTTTCGGTGCAAATTTCAATCGCGGAGGTCAAATAGTTCGAATAAACTAAAATATACATTGGTAAAGATCAATGTGCTAATACTGAAAGATTACAAATAATAATAATTGTATGATTACTATATTATCAAAATATTAAATGATTATTTATCATGTTCATTCGGTATTATCAGAAGCTAGGTACCATAAGTCAAATAAATAGATTAAAAAAAACAGCTGATTAATTACAAATTCAAATGGATTTAGATTAACTTGAATTCGAGTAGATTTGTCGGCACAGATTGGTGTTTTATTGAAGTGAAAACATCTTTAGCAACGTTGGGATTTGAAACTCGATGAAACGAAAAAGCGACACTAAAAAGAGACAAACACATACGTCTATAGGATTTAGCCTGAGAACGAATGAGATAGAATAATGGGTCTCCTCTTTGTGCTTCGTAGCCTTCGCCTGTTCTCTATTTTACTTTTCTGAAGGTTTCACTTCTACCGCGTGTGAACTGCACACATGTTTTTTTTTCAAGTGAAAACTTCTTTAGCACTATCAGATGGTGGAAGATACTCTCAGTATCGCCCTGGTGTAAGTCAACATTCAAAATTGAAACGTTGCTTGAAATGGCTTTATATCAGATATCAGCCAAGGATATCAGAACACTTTCGTGCCTGTAAACTTGGCCACCCTGACAAATCGGCAATCGCCGAGCGCTTAATCGAAAAATTCATAAAGCACGCCTGATTACGGAGGCAATTGAAATTCACAAAAATCCTATAAATATTAATAGAGACGACGGAGCTAAGCTCCGGTATCCGGTAATTGACGGTTACATCAAGAGTGTATCGCTTCTAAGTAGATAAGTACAAACATCACCCCTAACTATTACACATCTGCCCTGATGATGAACACTGCAACTCTGTCCGAAACGTTGGCTAAAGAAGGAGGTAGCGCAAAACGGCATAATACCCCAAAAACTAATAAAAAAAAAAGGCTTTAGTCGTGTTTGGTGACCAGATCTGAATAGCCAGGTGCTCCCCCACCTTCCTCTCTCCTATCTCCTACCCCTCCCCACTACCTTCAGCCTCACAACATACCCCAATTGGGGATGCCATATTCTCACTGGCTCCAGACGGGAGCAGTTGGGACTCTTGTGCGGTATTCATTCAAAAAAAGCACGGCTAGTTGGAAACGTTATCGTCGTCGCACTTTTAGTCGTTCCGTGTATAAATAATAAATAAAAAATTCCCATTTTTTTCAATTCAGGTCGTAAACTTCGGTTTCATAAAAGTGTACATTTTAATTATTTTTGGCAAACATTTAGATTCGAAAGAATCATGGTGTTTTCTCTTTCTAATACTGTTTAGATCATATTTCTCTCTGTGATAGTAAGGGAGACCTTACGATTTCTATGAGACCTAAACGAGTTGTTCCCAAAGGAAAAATTTTAGTCTGAGGGGTTACGAGGTCACCCGTGACGTCTGGTAAGACGTACGACCATGATAGTACAAAGCGCGATCCTGGAACCGGTTTAGCATCATTAAAGACTGCCTTTGTATACTTATAATGACCCACAATTACTTACGAGTATAATTACAACAACATTTAGATTGCATTAAAGAGAATACGATATTTCATTAAAAATATTGCGTCTATCTTAAAAACGATAATAGGCATGATTTATAATATGTTATATATTTACGTGTTTTTTTGTAAAAACAACGGAATTTACAAATGACTCAATGTTTTTGATAAAATTTATTCGTACCAGCGAGTTCCCCGGCAGCGTATTTACAAAACCTATACCGATTCAGTCGCAGTAACGACAATTTACATTTTAAATATACCTCTATATTGGTTATTTTTTGTCACATTGCAAAAACTAAAATTGTTCTAAAATCAAGATAAAATAATCCTTCTGATGTGTATATTAGAAATTAATAATTTTATTTCTAAATATTTAAATTTTAATATTATTCCCATATATTGTAAATACACCTCTATATTGATAATTTTTCATCACTTTGCAAAAACAAAAATTGTTCTAAAATCTAGATAAAATAATCTTTCCAATGTGTATATTAGAAATTAATAATTTTATTTCTAAATATTTAAATTTTGATATTGAAAATTTAAAGCGACTGAAACGCGGTAGGGATTGTAAATACGCTTCCCGGCATCCCCGCCACTTATATAAAGATATTGTTTCCGTCGTCCCGTTCCCCTTCCGCATCCACTTCCTCTCCCGCGTTCCCACTCCGCCTCCTCCACCTTCCCTCTTCCCACTCGACTCCCTCCCTTCCCCCGTCCCGCGAACCCCCATCCCGAGTTCCCCTCCTCCCTCCCAGGCTGCCCCCCCCCCTACCGCGAACCCCCTACCAGAGTTACCCCCCCTCCCCCCTCACGCATTCCATACATTCGGTTTTCAAACAGCTCACGTGCCATCTATTGCATTTTTTTAATATAAATTTCGTAATGCCACCAATAATCTTATACAAACCTTGTCCTGACAGCAACGAACACACAAAAAAAAGAATTATCCAATGTGGTGCAGTCGTTCGGAAGTTATGCGTTTACATTTGTTATACATTTCGGCGATTCATTTTTATTTATATAGATAATTTCATAACGCCAGAGCCACTATTATTTATATATATAAAACATCGCGGGCATGCTCTAACCAAATCAGCAAAGTTTCATCGCAATTGGATGAGTGGTGTAGGAACGCATTTGGCATGAACAAACAAACAAGCAAGCTAACATACATTGATTTTTCATTGATATACTCGTATATATATAGGTAGATTAGAAAATGGGACGAGAAAAAAGATATTTATAATTTAAACATCTTGTTCTATAAATATTATTAATACGAAAAACGTGTTTAATCCGCATTTTAACGCACGTACAGCCTTAGATAAAACATATCTTTCTGCTGATTTTGTGATTGCCAGCTTCTTTTATACTACTTCTTGACATTTTTATTCTTGGCATTTTTGAAATATCACCTCGGGGCTAATTATTATTAAAAAACTATTGAAAACAATAAATTGTCGAAATTTAAAAATGGCAAACTGAAAAAATAAAGTTGTACAATTCCGCTGCACGCTTATTCCGCAATTTAAAAAAATAAAGATGGTTTTAGCTTCACTTTTTTAATGTGAATACCGCACAAGAGTCCTAGCTGCTCCCAAACGCCTGGAACTAGTGAGACTATGGCTTATCCGATTGAGATATGTTGTGAGACTGAAAAAAAAACGGTAAGGGATAAGGTACTAAAAGTGGGGATGTATAAGGATTTGGGGAAGAGGAAGTACCTGTCTATTCAGATCAGGCCACCAAATATGGCTAAAGCCATTTCAAGAAACCTTTCAATTCTGAATGGTGGTATTGCACCAGGGCAATACTGAAAGTATCTTCAACTCTGGAACGAATAAAATTGTGAAATATCTATGTATTATTTTTAATTAATTGATTGTGAACTAACACAAAATCAAATAAATTTGATTTGCGTACGTCGGGATTTGAACCTGCAAACTCCGGATTGGAATTCGAGAGCCTTACCCCTCGCTCACGGAGGCCGTCACTATTACGAGATACTACAATTTGGTGATCGGACAACCCAGAATGAAATCAACTCAACACCACAAAAATCAGGTTAGGTTGCGGGTTATTTTTCAAAAAATTTTTTCATAGCTCAATAACTTTTCAAAGAAATGTTGAATTGACTTGATTCTGAGTTGGCATGGAACCGTATATTTTGCAGGTAATCTCTACACATTATAAATTAAAGTCCTTCGTCGCGTCTGTCTGTCTGTTCGCGATAAACTCAAAAACTGCTGAACGGATTTTCATGCGGTTTTCACAATAGATAGAGTGATTCATGGGAAAAGTTTAGGTATATAATTTGTCAAGGTTTTGTGTAAATTGATTAAAATATATAGTATATAAAGGAGAATGCCTATATGTGATGAACGAGCGGGCTGGCAAGCGGGCGGTGTGGTTTTGATTTTGTATGTTGATTTCGAAAACTTTGTGTGAAGCCCAGCCATCGCCGGGGACTTAATTTATTTATTTATTAACGGTATAAATATACCATAAATACATATTACATGTCACAAAATATTTGTTGTAGAGGTACTTAAGAAATAATTAAAAAAAGAGTTATAAATTAATTGTGGCATTTGATTAAGAAATGACACAAAGAGCTACAATTACATTCAATACTGTAGTACAAATAAAATTAATATTGATTGAAAATATATGACAGAATAGCCTTCTTGTACCTAGCTTCCGTGCAGTTAAATAGATCCGCCACATCTGCGTATCTATTACCAACTTCATGTAATCTAGTTAAAAGCGAGTGTTTCGTGTACTCAGTCCTGTTGTTGTTATGCCGGCGCCAGACATGTGTTCACACATTTGAAGACTTTGCGCACACCTTTGTTCACTTATGTGTGTCTCTGCCAGATATGTGTTCAAATATTTGATCACTCCTTTGAGCTCACAGTTTTCAAATAGACTTCACACAACATGGTCGACGATTTGGTCGACACAGTTTGCTTCTATTATTTATGTGCGTCTAATTATTTATATTATCTAATTAATTTATCTAATTATATTTATCTAAATATATTTATCTAAATATATTTATCTAAATATATTTATCTAAATATATCTATCTAATTATATATTTATCTAAATATATTTATCTAAATATATCTATCTAATTAATTCTTCGATAGAGCAAGGTATTGAAGAGTGGTGTTTAATTGAGTTCCAGGCGTCATTGATGTTATTTCGATTTTTATGCCCTTTACGTTTCGGATCCCATATATCTGGCTCTACTTGCATCAACTCTATAAACTCGAAAACGCTCTCATTATTCCACTCCATCGTTAGTTCGTTTGGCTGTCCACGCACGACTACTCTCCACGGCGACGTTCGCGCAGTGTGGCAGGCATGCACACATTTCGACGCTGATCCCTTTGATGTGCGCTAAAGAAACCGACACGGAACGGCAAAGCGCACATATGTGCCCAAATAAGTGAACACAGTATCATTTGCCCGTGCCACACATGTGAACACATATTTGAACACATCTTTGAACACATGTCTGGCGCCGGCTTTACAATGAAACAAGATTTTGGAGCGAGTTGCTCTAGTGGGTATATGAAATTAGATGAGTGTAGTTAAATCAGGACTGTCTATTCTACCATTTACAATTTTGAACATAAATATTAAGTCGGATATAATTCTTCTATATAATACTTCAGCTAGTGTTTCGATAAACTAGGTACCTACCGTAGTCGTCCATTGGATATAACCTCAATATGAATGCAAGACACTTGGCTTGTCCTAGTTTGCGTATTTAAATATTATTCCAAAGACCCTTGGACTTTTGCGTTCCGCTTACATCAGGACACGATGAGGCATTGTCTTTAGGTATATCTGGAATTTCTAAATCACATTTGTACACGGTGGTACAATTTGTCTCATCTAAAAATAACTCGATATCGTTCACCGTGTGCTCATATATTTTGTCGATAGTCGTGTAATTAGTCGAGTAACTAATCGACTTGTAAACACGGAAGGGGCTTACCCGCAATTAGGAAAATTTACCGGAGATAATTATGTTGTAATATTGCTAAAACTGAAACTAACGTGTTTTTAAAACATTTTAATTCGCAAACCCGTTGCAAACTATGTAGTAATCTTATGAATCTCATGTAGACTGTGGCCTTCCTCTTGTTTTGAAGGTCAGGTGTGCAAAATTTTATTAACCTCGAAATAAAACTGTAGATTTGTATTCAATTCAAATCGGCCGCCACAAACAGTTACTCTGCTTTATATATTAGATATTTTTTGCAAGACTGATAATGTTAGTTGGTTGTGAATAAATACTGTTATTTCTCCACTAATTGATTAACCTGGCTAGATAACAAAATTAATTGTTTTTAATATTATTTCAATTTTATTTATTTACTAGCGAGTACCCGGTATACGTTGCAATGCCACTCTAGAAAGGAAGTGTTTTATTTTTATTCTGTTTATTTAAGTGCTTTTGGATACATAATATATATATTTTTTTTTAATTTTCTGGGTAAAATATCAAATTATAATATTTAATTAATTGAAGACAATATTAGGAAACTCAATCGAAAATCTGTAGACAGAAAAATCAGAAAAAGATAGCTCCACTGGGGCTCGAACCCAGGACCCTTTGGTTACATGGCAAATGCTCTACCAACTAAATAAATAGTAAGGGTTTCGGACGCATGACCAGGCCACATACAGCTGTCAGTGTGAGAAGCATGGATTTTCCAAATTTACTCCTGCTATCCCCTACCGCTACTATGTCTCCTTTGCAATCCCTCCCTCTTCCTCTTCTCCTATCCCACTGTCACCCCTCTCCTTTCTCTTGCGTCCCCATTCCCCTCCCGCGTCCTCTTCCCCTCCCGCTTTCTCCTTCCGCGCCTTTATCATTCCCCTCCCTCTCCCATCTTCCTTCCCTGCCGCTAAACTATATGAAATACACACATTTTTCAAACATCTCGCGCGCAACATACGAGTATTGTATTTTTTTAAAAGCAAACTTCATTACTCCAGAGCTCATAATTATAAATATAAACCATGGCGAGTGGGATTGTTAGATATGACAAAGTTGTGTTATTAATAAAGTCTGATTGGAATTATTATTGACCGCTCCAATTCAAAATAAACTTTGTTCTCGCGGCGGAAAAACTGAGCTTACAAAAAGATTTACAATTCAATCATTAATTATGTGATATCACACAAAGCAGTTTAGAGCACCCACCACTTTTTCAGACCGTTTTAAGTACCAGATACGTACCTCTATTGGTTCTCACGTCAAGACTCTACTTTGTTTTATTTAAACAAAATTCCTTTTGTACGATTCTAAAAGCCCCCGATCGCCCTAACACGGCACGATATAAATTTATACATACCAAATACATTTAAGTGTTCTTTTCCAACGCAGTTTGTTATTGTTTTTGAATCTAGTGGAGAGACAACATTTACAAAGAGGAACATAGATTTTATCAAAGGAAATAGAAGGGAAAAGCGAATTGGTCTCGATGTCAAAAAATTGAACAGTGAGACGGGAAGGTGGTCCTTCGAACCCTTCACAACCATCTCCTGCAGTACACAGTGCCGAATTAGCCCATAAGCAAATTTAAACAATTGCTTACGGCATCACGTCTTGGGGGGCACCCGAAAAAGCAAAAAATATATATTTGCTAGCACATGGAAGATAAGGCTGTTTTAAAATCCGCGTGTATTAAATTGACTAGGGCGTTGACGTTCGGGGTCATAACCTCGCTCCCTTTTGCTCGCTCGCTCGTGCATCGTCGGCAGCATTCTGAAATTCGGATGCTCCCGAATGGCGATCAGCCAATCACCACCCCTGCCGCGCCGATGCTGTGCTGTGTCAGTTGAATGTTTTGTTTTTTGAGCAATGTGTCGGCCACTACGTATATCTCTCCACATATCTCTTTCGTTCTTCATACATATTTTAAGGTATGCTATGATCTATCTCGTTGTATTACGTTTTTTTTTAAAGACCGATTCTAGTTTACTTATGGGTAGGGGGGGCCACAAGCGTGGATTGTTTAGGGCATCAAGTAGTCTTAATCCGGCATTGACAGCATAGTAACCAAAAGTAACCCTTATGAAGACGTATTCAATCACTTGATGCAGTACAGCGTATTAAGAACATGGTGCAATTGCCATGGATGTTTGCGAATCACACCGAGTCAACAATAGCATAACATTATCTGTTTTCTTAGTCAATAATCGCAAACGTCAAAGTAAGACTCGCCAGAACTATATTCTAACTAGTATGAGCCGATTCTTCAGCGATTTGACGCAACAGTACGGAAAGTGCGGTGGCACGTCACGCAGGACAAAAGGTACTTACTTACCCACCAACTACCTTAAACCTAGACAGCTTATTTAACAACCTAACACAGTTTCCACATTAGAAGCTGTTGGCCTTGTGTATTACATAGAGTCTACAGCGCTTGTGTTAAAAGACAAGTGCTGCCAGGCGAGCACTGTTTCCTTCAGATCGACGAGTGTACTTTGTCCAAACACCGGCAAAAGGAAATACTCTGTTATTTGTCGGCCTCCATGGTAGAATGGTACACTCCTTATATATGAACCCAGAGGCTATATAATTATTTACAAGGATGTCATCGTAAGCGAAACATTCCTCCATTCCTTTTTTGTTAATTATTCATTCGAATTAGACTGGTGTGAACTCCTGCATCTCATCGACTTCAAGGTACCTAATCGTGCAACGAGGCAAAATATATTATTCTGCAACAATAATTCCTGAACCAACTACCACATACACTCACCTATTCCTCGCTTTTACACATTTGGAAACAATTTCGCCTTGTAGCGATGGTAATTAAATAAAATCCACAATTATTTTACGGTAAACACAATTCGTCTTTATTTGGAGTAGGTACAATCAATTTGCAAGTATGATACAGTTCAAGGGTTAGCAATAAACAACTTAAAGGAACTAATTAATAACTAATTCTCAACTGCTCGTTAAACTTTTAACAAAAGGCTTACGGAAGACGCGCGGTAGACCCAGAAGGCAACTTAACTTTCTCGAGATACCACATGACTTTATATCGGTCAGATCTTCTATGATATCTTTGGCATCTAACCAATAGCATCCCTCGCTCCTTATTAGTCAGGGAAGAAGCGATGCGGGAATGAGAGAGTAGGTATTCGAGATTGAATATTTATCAATATACCTACGTCGAAATAATTAGATTTGCTTCAACCTCAAATATAACTAACTAACTAACCATCACGCCGGTTCCCCGCAGGGTAGGAGAGAGGGCGGACCGCCAAACAACACGGTCTTGGCACAGACTCTTTGCCTCACTCACATTCATACATCGTCTCATACATTCTCTTCTATTATTCTGACTTTTGACATGGCCCGACTCAAGTATCTGATTCACTTGATCGTGCCATGTATTCAGACATCTATCTTCTATAAAAATGAATCGCCGAAATGTATGTACGCGCATAACTTCTGAACGACTGCACCAAATTGGATAATTCTTTTTTTGTTAGTTCGTTATGGTCAGGACAAGGTTTGTATAAAACTGCTAATGAGCTCTGGCATTACGAAATTTGTATTAAAAATTGCAATAGGTGGCACGCGAGCTGTTTGACAACTGAATGAACCGAGACTGAATTAATGGAATGCGGGAAGGTGGAACTCGGGAGGAGGGTTGGCGGAACGGGGGAAGTGGGCGAGGGGAGTGGGGAGAGGGAAGGCGGTGTGGGAACGTGAGAGGGGGAAGGGGAAGTGGGAGAGGAAGGGGAGGCGGAAGGGGAACGGGACGAATGGGAAAGGACACGCAGGAAGAAACAATTTCTTTATTAAATGGCATTGCAACGCATGCCGGGAACCAGCTAGTATAAATATAAGCTTAGGGGGCACACATTAATTACGTGCGCTCAAAAGGGGGTTCAACAAAATCTCACGTTACTTGAAAAGAATATACGAAGTGACCCAAATTCATCTCACTAAGGGGGGGGGGGGTCTAGATTGAAAGAAATACTGCTTACGTAATTAATGTATGCCCCCTTACCAGTATATAAAAGATACCTGAATTATATATTTTTATGTAGCATAATATTATCATTCAGGAGGATCGCATCAGAACGAATGCACGTGTTTTATATTTTTCTTATTATTTACTTGTAAAATATGTATTATGTATGGTTCTTCTGGTAATTTGTTAAAGAAACATTTTCCTTCTCCATTTTCCTTTTTTTTTCAACATTGTTTTCTTCAAAAAAAAATTTCCTCTGCATGTCGTCACTTGTCACTCAGCCGAGTAACCAACCAACCCCTAACTCCGCCTCCGACTGTCCGACACCTACCATTTTTTATGTTTTTGTAGAAAAAAAAAGATAAAACACCTAAAATGTCACCGGAGGAGACCAAAATTTTATTTACGTTTTTTACTCCAAATAATGTCAGGAATCACTGGTTAGTCAAGTACATCCGTGTTGTGCAAAAGAAGTGTTTATTTTAGGTTTAGGTTAGGACATAGAGAAGACTTTTAGGCATGCCGCACACGTCAGACAAGAGTCGGATCAGACAAAAATCGATTCGAACCCGATTGGTTATAATACCGGGGCCACGCCCATTGTCGGACTGGATTGGACTGCCGTGCGGAGTAATGAAAATAGGCCTCGCCTTTCCGCGCCCGCCGTCAAATCGAATTTTGTCTGATCCGACAATCGGATGGAAAAATCTGACGTTTGCGCCGGACCTTAGTCGCATAAAGATAAATAAAATAAATAATTTTTTTCCTTTTAATATTAAAATAATATCGTCACCATCCGTTTCGTTTAGCTACATTGTTCTGAGGACAGAGGACAGGGGTTATCTGCATATTTTATTGCGGTTTTAGTTGCCTTGCGGAGTGAATCATATCATTTATATCGATCTCATATTTCTGATGTATGCGTTGTACAATACCCACCCACCGCTGCAGATTTTCCGAACAAAGACAATTACTGGAAGGGAAAATGTTAACCTTTCTCTCAGAATTTAAGGCAGTTCTTAGACTTTTTAGACTATCTGTAAGTACAAATAGAGTATTAAATTTACCACTTTCACTTACAGATAAAACTTTATGGAACTTTTAAATTAGGACAAAAGAGGTGTTTAACAATAATATCCATACTCGTAAAAAATATATTTCACGATGTTTTTGTTACACGTTGTATTTTATTTTTTTAAACGTTACTAATAAAAAAATGTCATTATTATCACATCGATAGATATGTGCATTTTAAATTGTGCAAAAATGTCAGATATTTTCAGTTATTCTTGGGCCCCGCAGGTTTTTGCTGCTGGGCCCTGCGGGCGGCTTTAGCCCGTTCCTTGGATCCACTGTCATCCAGTGTAGCTAATCCCCGGGACAAAGTAACCGAGACAGTCAATGACCGCATATGTAATATATAGCCGCTTGATACAACTATATATTAGCGTCAATCTTTCCATATCCGGAGAGATACTACATATTCCCAAATTCGTAGCAGTTATACCTAGGGGGAACGTCCCCATACGACCTGCTGACGGAAGTGGCGACATCTTGGGACGAATTCTTGAATTCGAAGCCGAATTACAATTTATTTATTTATTTATTTATTTATATCTATATATATTACAGTTTTTACCTTATTATAAACATCTTTACATAATATATTTTGAAAAAAAAAGTTTTTACACATTAATATTTCATTTCATTATGTTGGGTGTAAGGTAGGTTTGAGAAGGTGAAACTGTTGGTTGGTAATATTGTATGTTTCGTGAACACCTCACTAGGAGAACCTGTGCTGAGGTGTTTACGTGTTTATGATTAAGTGTGACAAGTACAGGTATTTATGTGTTGTAGTAGAAAGTTAGTTTTTTTTATCTTATTTTTTACTTTTTAATGATAATTGCACATTGAATATTTAGAAGAAAAAAAAATACGTATATATGTACATATGAATAGTTGGTAAATTCTTGAAAGACATGTTTATTTATTTTATAGTTTGGTTAGGGATTAAAGTATTTTGTATAAAGTGAATATCTTGATTTTTGATCCAGGCTGTGATATGTTTTTTGTGAATGTTGGTAGATGTATTTGCAGTTAGGAGTTGTTTCAGAGGAATGGGCATATAATTAAAAAGTTTGGTTGCATAATACTGAAAATGTCTTTGTCCGTGAGTGGTGTGTGTTATCGGTATGTTCAGGGTTATATTTGTTAAGGACCGGGTTTTTATTATTGTTTTTGGTTGGATTGGAATATGGAGTTTGTTTTGGAGGAAGTATAGCAGAGCAGATTTGGCATAAAGTTGTTTTATTGACATGACTTCTAATGTTTTGTATATTTCGCTTGAATGAGTGTAGAAAGGCACTTGCAGGATTAGTTTAATTATCGCCTTTTGTATCTTTTGAATTGGGTCAATTGCTATATTTGTAGCACTTCCCCAAGCCAGTATTCCATATGCGGCAATGGATTGACAAAGGGCAAATTATATGGATCTGAGTATTGTCAGTGGGAAAATGTTTTTAATCGATTTTATTAGGTACATGACTCCTTTTAGTTTATTTGTGATGAAATTTATGTGGTCAGTCCAGCATAAGTGTGTATCAATAATAACCCCTAGGTATTTTGTTTGTTTGACCCTTTCTATATGCTCGCATTGACAATTGGATGAAGTTTGTTTACAGTCATGCAGAAACAGGTCTACGTTTGATGGAGGTTGACTTCTTTGTGTAATACTATGTGTGATGTATTTTGTTTTAATTGTATTAACGGTAAGAGTATTACTGTTTAGCCATTTTTTGACAATTGACAAACTTTTTTCAGCTATTATGAAGACATCTTTCCATGTGGCTGCTTGACAGAGAAGAACTGTATCGTCAGCGAAGGTCACGATTTTACCTTCAATTTCAATGTCACACAGATCGTTTATGTAGATGAGGAATAATAAAGGGCCAAGTACACTCCCCTGTGGGACTCCGTACGTAATTAAAAGTGGTTCACTTATCTTGTTATCAATTTTAACTTGTTGAGTTCGGTCAGACATGAAGCTTTTGATTAAGTCGAATTCTACTCCGTTAATACCAATGTTTTTTAACTTATTGAAAAGTTTTTCGTGTGAGATTGTGTCGAAGGCTTTACAATGGTACATTTGTTTGAAATTCCACGTACGCAGATGTTATTTGTGGGGCGGCGCGTATGGCGTGGCGTCAGATGTGCACTCATCGAAGCCGGGTTCTGAAATTCAACCACGCAGACGTAAGCCTATTAATACTATTCGATCGATTATTATTATATTTTATTAAACTTTTAAAAGTAAGCGATCAAGTGAAGTGATTGTTTTGTTGCAAATTCTTTAAATAAAAGGACTGCGTTTTTTTATTTAGAATTTTCCCAAATTTTTCGACTTTTTTACGACATGTTAAAAGATAAGAAACATATAGGACATTTATAGTACCAACCTTGGAATAATTCCGAAATTCGTTGAGACATTATAAATAATTCAATTATTTACGACAAAAACTACCCTCTTCGGCTGGATAAGCGTATTGGACTGAGTGTCTTTTGGCCAATAGTAATAGAAATTATTTATTTTTTTTAATTTTATCTTACTTAAATCTTACAAAACTGATCAATCAGTTTTATTGTAAGAAATCTCTCATTTTTCCTATTTATTTACTTACAATGTTTAAAATGTTTTATAGTTTGGTGCGTAATGCATATCTAGTAATTACTTAATAATATAATACTTAAAATTAAAATACTTAACTAATTATTATAACATTAATTTTATTTTGAACAATGGTTAAAAGATCTAGGTACCTATTCGTTCACAATGTTATTTGTTTTCAATATTATTTGTTTGTCATAGATCTAGGTATTTGTATAGATACAATATTTTTGTTTTCATGTTCTACTGAAGTAGAATGATCTAACTTTTGTTTTGATTTTTGAATAGGATGTCTCATTTTTAATATTTTCGGGTAACGCGTTAAATATTTCCGGAATTTTATGCCTTTTTGTTCTATCACCGTATACATTTTGAGATATATTAATATTAATAATAAACATTTCTGCTTTTATGAAGATAGGTTTATTGAAAATCCCGGAATGCATACATAAATATTGTTGACTGTTGTTTTATGGCACCTTATTTGTAAACAAAGTGATGTTTTCGACGCCGCTGTCATTGGGTCAAACCTGCGAAAAACAACTGCGCATACGTCACATTAACAAGGTATTCCAGAAAAAAAACTATTCAATTCATTCTTTAGAACGTTTTGTTCTTCGCATAAAACAACAGCAGTCTACAGAAAATATTATATACACAAACAGGGTATATTGTGCATTACACGTTTGTTAGACATGTTATTTTGTTTGATAAGAATCGTAAATACTGGGTCATTCACTTTTTGACACAAAGGGCATTCATTGTGGTGAACACTCATTTTGATATTGGCTGCCTCATCTGAGATTAGGTCATCATATCAAGTAAGCAACTAAGTGTATGTTTTAGAGCACAGATAAAGGGCTAAAGTTCACCGATATCTCAAACGGAAAATATTAAATATATCTTGGTATATACTTCGACCGTTATATAAAATGGGATAAACATATAGATTCGGTAATAGGAAAACTAAACAAGTTGATTTACTTTTTTAAAAACTTGAGAAATATTTTAAACATATGTGATATAAAAAATATATACCTCGCACTTGCACAATCCATAATGGAATACGGCATTATTGCCTGTGGCTCTGCCTGTAAAAAATACATTAATACAGTGTTTAAAGCTCAGAAAACCCTAATAAAAGTAATACTTAAGTTACCAATACTAACACCCACTTCAATCATATTCGAAAAATTCCCAGTGCTGAAAATTCAAAAATTATATTCAAAACAAATACTTACTTTCCTTTACAAGAACTTATCCACATTTAACACTTCACAAAATTCTCGCAATACTAGAACAAGACATGCTCACCAACTACAAATACCAAAAACAAACACATCCTTTGGACAAAAACACTACAGATACCAGGCTATAAAACTATACGATTCTCTTCCTACACAATATAAAACAACTAATATTATTGAATACAAAAAAACATAAGAAACTGGCTACAATCTTTTTAACTTTTAATTTATAATTTTTGTCGAATTGAAGTCGATTTTATATTTGGATTTTTATTGTTTCTCTTTTTATATTAGCTATTAACACTCTTTTGTTTTACTATTCACAATTTATAATTTACAACTGATAAATGTCCTCTACAACACAGGTGAACTCCTAGTGTGGAGGACAATATATTATACCTTTGTAATGTAAATGTACTAAGAATAAATAAATAAATAAATAAAACGCGTGAGATAATATTGTTTGATTTTTATTCGTTTATTACGATTATCATATCCCACAAATATTCCCAAATATAATATAAACATTGTATTATATTATAATACAATTTTTTCAATTTACGTTTATGTGCTGTTTAATTAAAAGCATTGAAAAATCTCTACATATTATAAATTAAAGTCCTCCGCCGTGTCTGTCTGTCTGTTCGCGATAAACTCGAAAACTACTGAACTGATTTTCATGCGGTTTTGACCAATAGATAGAGTGATTCAAGAGAAAGGTTTAGGTGAATTATTAGTCAAGGTTTGTGTAAATTGGTTGAAATAGGAGTGTATAAGTAAAGGAGAATGTCTGTATGTGGTGGACGAGCAGGCCGGCAAGTGGGCGGTGTGGATTTGATTTATATGCAAATCAACAGATGGCGGTGTGAGTTAAAAAGTTGGGTAACCATCCAGTAGACGGCGTTGTGTTTCGTTAGCCACAGCAACGCGTGGTATATTAGCTCCGCACAGGAGACCCCGTGGAAAAAAAATCCCCCAGGGTCTATGTCATCTTTGCGGATGCCGTGTGGTGGGTCTTTTTGGGGAAAGGAAGGAGGGGAAGTTCTGGGAAGTAAAAATGTATGGGGGATGGATAGGTTTCATAATATTCAAATTTCATACAGCAATTTGATTTTTTCATGTACATTATTGAAAACTTAATTTTTTTGTTATATAAAACTTCATTTTTATGATTATTCGGTAAAAGTGTAATAATTTATATAGATTTACTTATTATTTTTTGTAGTCTAGTCAGTAATAAGAATCAGTAATCAGCATGTTAGTTTTGCATGGCTACGCTTCGTGAACATAATTTTCCTCTATCTACGAACATACACTGTTTTATGTTTTACAAAATCAAATAATTAGCATAATGTATAACATTCGTATAATAACAGACCAACACTAGAGCGGGAATGCTCATTAATAATAGCTGTTTCACGAATTAGTTCGTGTTGTTATGTATTTCTCTTGTAAACACAATCTATTCACATTCTAAAGATACCCACTTTTCTCAATAAAACCGCAGCTCACTTGCTGGGTGGTTAGACAGAACAAAGCGTAAATAAAATACACACAGCTTCAATATATATGTTACCGTAAAAGCCCGAATATTGGTAAATCCTAAGATTTTCCGGTAAATCCTTAGATTTACCAACTCTTAGTGGTAAAAGTCCGAACCGTTCTATAATCATCGTTCACCAACCTAACCTAACCTAACTTAACCTAACCTAACATGTACTAAATTCTAATGGTAAAATCCCGAAAAAATCGTTTATAATATTTAAATAAGAAACAATTTTTTCGGGCTTTTACCATTAGAATTTAGTACATGTTAGGTTAGGTTGGTGAACGATGATTATAGAACGGTTCGGACTTTTACCATTAAGAGTTGGAAAATCTTGGGATTTACCGTAGTTCGGGCTTTTACAGTGACATATATATATATATTTTTTTTTATTGAAGTGCAATTCTTTATCGCGGGTGTTTGAAAGTCAATGAAACGAAAATAGCGACTCTAAAAGAGACAAACGCTTACATCTATATATCTACACATACACATATCTATAAGATTTAGCATGCGATAGAATGAGCTAGTATAAACGGTCTCCTCTTTAATAATAGCAATTAAAAACCCGCTCCGCAGGTTTTAGCTGCTAGGCCCTGCGGGCGGCTTTTAGTTCGACTTCGCCCAGTTTGAGTGTTGGTGACCATTTTATAAATCCGATAGGAACTGGTTCCAAAAATAGTCAGTTCCTCGGATCCACTTTGATCCATTGACAGCTAGTCACCGAGACAAAGTAACCATGACAAAGTAACCGAGATCCGAAGTAACCGAAGTACAACGGTAGCTTCACTTGAAATTTCACAAACACAGATGCTGTTTTGTGGCGCATAAGGCGTGGCGTCGGACATGCAATGGAAGTCGAGTTCTGGAATTCAACCACGCAGATGCAAGCGTGTTAATACTGTTTAATAGTTTATTCCAGAATGTATGCAGGGTGGTGTGTGCTTTGTGTAGTGCTTCGTAGCTACCGGTCTCCTCGTTGTGCGGTGCTTCGTAGCCTCCCCACTCTTGTCTAATTTAGTTTTCTGAAAGTTTCACTTCTACCGCGTGTAAATTGCACACTCTGTTTTTTTTTTCTATTTGTATGTTACACCTAAGGGCGCCCCTGTCTACACAGTAAGACATGGGATTTATATCGTCACTCGGTTATAATTTTTTTTTTAATTATTAGCTCCACACAGGAGGCCCTGAGGAAAAAAATCCCTCACGGCCTTGTGTGGAGGGTCTTTTTGGAGAAAGAAATAAGAGAAAGATCTGAGAAGGACGAATGTGTGACGTGCGGGTAGGAATCTGGGGATCAACGTGTCCAGGAGTGAAGGACGAATAGTTCCATCCCTCTCACTGCGGTGCAAGGCGATGGCATGGATGGTCGATGGAATCTGACTGGAGAGGTCTAGGTTGGGCCTCTCACCAGTAGATCTAGTAACAGCTAGACAAATCTCACCCCATGAATACGGGCGCCCATACTAAGTCACCAAACGTAGCGAACCACTTGGGGTGACTTACGGCAGGGATTTTGGCTATCCAATAAATAGTTCCCGGTTGGGCAGCGTTGTGAGGAGGATTAAGGGCCTGTAGGGAGGGATTTATCAGTGCTGGTCTTGAAGAGACTCGCATTTTAAATATCTAGGATGATAAACATCTACCGACGATATACGACGAGATTATTTTTATCCCAAGAGAGAACACTCGAGGTAACCGCCCATTCTTTGCTTTTAAAGCCCTCCGAACCGTTTGAATTTGTCTGCCTTTTGGGGGCCTGTCAAACAAAAAACCATCATGGACTGTACTGTCATCTACGTAACAATGAATTTTTGCACACGACATAGAGTCATTGATGTGCAACAAAAACAAAGTCGGATACAGAACTGATCCCTGTGGGACGCCAGCATTTACTATGCCGGGATGTGTGTAAATGGACCTGTTTGTCCAGAGAGTCAAGTTCGGACAGTTGCATAATTTGAGACTGGGTCAACACTGACTACTTTGTCCTATGGAAAACTAAAAATATGAACCATTTTGTATTTGGTGGCATTTCGTAACAAGCCAACGACACATAACCTTGATTTTTGATTGGACCGGTAGTTCAAAGCATTGACATTTCGAGTTCTAGGCAGATTACATCATTTGTGGACATTTTCTTGTATTTAATATTCAATTCATAAACATATTTCCGTTAGAATATTTTGATCAAAAAAAATTTGAATAAAATTATTTTAATCATTGAAGTCAATATTAGCGACTCTCAAACCAAAAACTGAAATACATAAAGATTTGGTCGCATATAGGAATTGAACCTGGGATGTTAGCCTTGCCAGGGCTCAGAGAGAGTCTTCGATGATTAAATATTACGATTTAAGGTTTTACTCATTAATTTATTCCAAAAATAAAATAATTTTAATTTAGATGTTTTGTTGCAGGTACGTGAAATTCTTATATCGTATGATTCTTAAATTTGTCCAGTCGTTATTTTTTGTTGGATGACTAGTAAAATGTCATCATGTTTACCCGTAAATTTCGCTTTAGGTTATTTATACCTGTTAACGTGTAAATTAGCGATTATTTGTTAAAGTTAAGTATGCTCTGCGATTATCTTTAATGCGCCCTGCTTACAGATAACGATAATAATAAGCGTTGTAATCAAAGGTTACGGAGTTACAATGGATTATCTTTGACAATTGTTTTAATCCTCTTTTGACTTTTGCTATACTGGCGGCATACAGAGCTCCGGGCCAAAAAGGCCCTACACTCTTTCATCATGTGTTTAAAAAATGGTTGTTGGAAATTTTTTGTCCTCTATCGTCAGTCGGGGTCTCTTCAAGACAAGTCCCAAGTGTATTCATTTCCTTTTTTTCAAATACCTTCCACACCACATCCTTAATTTGTTTATTTGTTTAATTGTTTGTTTATTTATTTATTTATTTATTTATTTATTTATTTATTTATTTATTTATTTATTTATTTATTTATTTATTTATTTATTTATTTATTTATTTATTTATTTATTTATTTATTTATTTATTTATTTATTTATTTATTTATTTATTTATTTATTTATTTATTTATTTATTTATTTATTTATTTATTTATTTATTTATTTATTTATTTATTTATTTATTTATTTATTTATTTATTTATTTATTTATTTATTTATTTATTTATTTATTTATTTATTTATTTATTTATTTATTTATTTATTTATTTATTTATTTATTTATTTATTTATTTATTTATTTATTTATTTATTTATTTATTTATTTATTTATTTATTTATTTATTTATTTATTTATTTATTTATTTATTTATTTATTTATTTATTTATTTGAAAGAAGCAAACAGCTTTTACATAATATACAGTGACAATAGATATACGAGTGAGCTGAAGTCAAGCCACAGAAGTTTCTTATGGCTAAGTACATTTGAAATAAAGTTGGGTTATAGATAGTGGAGAGGAAGAAGAATATAGAAAAAGGATAGGTGATACTCCCGTTTCATTTCGTACTCTCATATTAATAATCGATCGTACGCGTTACTTCATATCGATATTTCTTTAAGTTATTACTAAGAATGTCAATGCTGTGAAATTTTGTATTAATATGAAAATTTATTAAATTGGTAAGT
Source organism: Limnephilus marmoratus (assembly GCA_917880885.1). NCBI lineage: Eukaryota > Metazoa > Arthropoda > Insecta > Trichoptera > Limnephilidae > Limnephilus > Limnephilus marmoratus. The sequence goes on from OU862906.1 coordinate 70,163,982, forward strand.
TCTGGTTAGTCCAGGCCATTATTTAGAATTTTAAATAATAGGATTTGATAAAAAAATTAGACGTCGTGTTTGGAAGGATTTGAAATTGGGAAATTTAATGGATTCGGTATAATTTGAGAAGTGTAACTTTAGTTTGTTATTTATGTGTATAGAAAATTATTTTCCTCAGAGCCGTGTGGAGCTAATATAAAAACATAGATTATCTGCTTTATACGATGTCTTCTAATATATAAAATTAATTGCCGGTTGTGGCGGGTGGCGTGGATTGCATTCAAATGTATAGTTTTATTCCGAGGTTGATGAAATTATGCACACTACACCTTCAAAACAACGGGAAAGTCACTGTCCATACGATATTTCGAAAAACCAAGCCACCCCATTTTCCTACTCCTTAAAGCAGTATTATTATACTTTTTGATTAAATTTTATTTATTTATTTATTAACGGTATAAATATACCATAAATACATATTAAATGTCACAAAATATTTGTTGTAGGTACTTAAGAAATAATTAAAAAACAGAGTTATAAATTAATTGTGGCATTTGATTAAGAAATGACACAAAGAGCTACAATTACATTCAATAGGCTATAGTATAAATAAAATTAATATTGATTGAAAATATATGAGAGAATAGCCTTCTTGTATCTAGCTTCCGTGCAGTTAAATAGATCCGCCACATCTGCGTATCTATTACTAACTTCATGTAATCTAGGTAAAAGCGAGTGTTTCGTGTACTCAGTCCTGTTGTTGTTACAATGAAACAAGATTTTGGAGCGAGTTGCTCTAGTGGGTATATGAAATTCGATGAGCTTAGTTAAATCAGGACTGTCTATTTTACCATTTACAATTTTGAACATAAATATTAAGTCGGGTATATTTTGCACACCTCACATAAAATTAAACTTTGATTTCAATTTTTTTTTGCATAAATCCCGTGTAACGCTTGGGACATCAGCTGTCCACAGTTTTATTATTATTATATTTTTTTTAATTGTACAAATGATTATTATCCAATTACTGTACAATTTTCTCATTTTGACAGTCTTAACACCTAGGAAGATAATTATTATACAAAAAAATCTTAAGGCTATCTAAAGAAGAGTTATATATATCTAGTATTTCCGATATTTCGTTCAACAGTGCCATTCCTCTTGTCATGCTATGCTGTGCTAGAACATCTGTTCTGCCGTATGGTATTTTGAACAAGTCGTGTCGACAACTACGGCTGAAATTTTCAGGCACGTATAAACCATAACATTCTAAGAGGAATGGGCTGTCAATACAGTTATGGATTATGTTAAAACTAAGAATTGCAAGATTTGCACAACGTCTAGTTTCCAAGCTAAATCTATTTGTTGCCTCAAGTAATTCCATATGGTGCATGAATCTCGGGTACGTTCCATGCATCCGCATATAGACATACCTAAGGAACTTTTTCTGAATTTGTTCCAGCATATTAATATATTTAGCTTGGTGCGGAGTCCACACACCACTAGCATACTCCAGCTTACTTCTTCAAATTGCTTGTACACTTGGTCAAAATAAGGGGAAGGTCAGTGTTTACATGAGATTTTGTGTGACAGATAGACATAGACAGATGTGTTTAGATATTGGTTTTAATTTGTTTATTTATTTATTTACGGACAAATAGTCCAATTAACAATATAACAATAACACGAACAGAAAAGAAAAAAAGAGAGATCACAATGAAAGGAGATTACATATAGATGAAGAGCATTGACAAAATACATATAATATAAATGTACATAGAGAAGATAACTACAAGTAGCTTGAAGATGGATTTAAAAAGACTTTAAAAAACCACATTGCGTAACGACTGCCGAAAGTCATTAGGCTTACACCAAAAAATTCAATGCTTTGATTTGTGTTGACAAGTCTCGACATTCTGGATAAAGGAGAATGATATCCATAATTAGTAGAATGTTGATTGAGGAACAGCAATTCATTATTTCGGAGTCTACGGGAAGGAATGTTGAACTGGATGAGTTGTAACAAAGCAGGTGTGTCAGTAATACTGTTGATAATTTTGAAAATGCATATTAGATCAGAGTCCTTTCTACGTTTTTCTAAAGAGGAAATGTTTAAAGTTTGTTCAATTTCATCATACGAGTATTCTCCTCTTTCAAGTCCTAACCTCCAAGCAATTCCTCGTAGGAAGCGATGTTGTACAGATTCGATGTAACAAATGTGGACAGCATAAAAAGGAGACCAAATGACACTAGCATATTCAAGGCGAGGGCGGACCAGCGAACAGTAAAGAGTTTTAAGTGTATTTATATGTTTAAAGTCAGAGGTAATTCTATGAATGAAGCCGAGTAGTTTAAGTGATTTGTTTACGATGTTATTAATGTGATCCCGGAAAGAAAGTTTACAATCCATGAATGGTAGAAGAATTCGGGGAAATTAATTAAAGACCCACCCCATTATGATAAATAAGTTTTAAATTGTATACAACTGATAAACAAACATTTATATAATACATTAATTGCTGTTTTTGTGTTGATTTAAAACTAGTTTATTAGTAAGGCCCTCTAATGGTTAAAAGGAAAAACCTAACAACCAAGTTGAATTGTTGTTTTTAAACCAGTTTCTAATGTTTAGTCTGTCATATTCTTCACCTCTCCTCGCATTAAACTATTGCTTGACCTCTCCAACCTTCAGCTTCAAGGTATGAGAGCGCTAATATTAAAAGTTAACCTTCAATGGTTCTGCTGGTTGCCGTTCATTCGATGGTAACGTGCCTTCTATACTTTACCCCTCGGTACAATTAGTGCAAGATTGCTAAAGATATTTTGATATTCGAAGTTTCGTTATCAGTGTTATCACTATTAGTATTTAGTAAACCGTTAAGGTCGGCAGTCATAAGGCAGCGGCTATACATAGGAGTACATAGACAATGTAGAGTTACAGCAATATGTTATTAATATAAACAAGTATCTAAGTACCTACTTTAAGCTAGTTCGTTCCACTTATTTATTTCGAACTGGACCATTTTCATTCTCTACGGGCACCTTCAGACTGGTATAGTTTTGGTTTTTTGTATAGGTAGTTCTATATTAGACTTAACCTGTTAAAACGTGGGATGACATGCAAAAATTACCTTGAAGTTTGTGACTGAGCTACTAACGTAATAGAATCGAATAAGGAACTCCAGTGAAAAATATTAGGGCTTTAAAAATATATGTCCATATAGATAGACCAATAAACGATGATTCTGAATATATAAGTTTTATTAAATAATATTAATGGTAGAGATTTAAAAAAAATATTAAAAGTCCACTTTTAATAATTTTAGTTTAGTCTAGTGCTGACGTCACTATAATAATATACCATGAATTTTCTGTCATTATATTGAAATGTATGACATAAGCCATCGGTATTAACAACATTTCATGTTATTCGTTTATTTAAATACTGTTTTTAGAGATTTAGTTGTTGTGTTTATTGAAACATTATTTAGGCCTAAATAATTCAGTATGGAAAATAGCGGTATCTCTATTAGTTTATCTCTATTATTTAAAATGTTCAAAAAATTTAAGCTGTACAAAAAAAATCGTAATGCTACTTCCACGGCCAATCCTCTGTACTCCAATTCCAAAATGTATCTTATCAGTTGCATACCGATGCTTCGATTTTTCGATTCGTAAAGCCAAAAAAATAATAATTTCAAACAATTTTTATACGAATCTTCCGTAATAAAAAATATAATCCAATAAATAATTTCACCTAAATAATGTTTTTGCTTATTGGATAGTTTCATAGCTTCTTCCATATAACTGTCATTCAAAATGACAACACCTGTTGAAAATAAAACAAACTTTTGGTGAGTGATGACGTCACACGATTCACCATACACACGGTGGTTTTCGGGGGATCTTGAAAAATTAAAACTTCGACAATTATGTTAACTATTAAAACTAACTCTAAAAATAAAAATAAATATGCAGTTATTTAAGTTAGAACGTCATTATTCATTAAAAAAATTGTACTGGAGTTCCTTATTGTTTTTTTGCGATTGTTTTCTGTTTACCAGACAATAAATCTTATTATTTATGTGTTACATGGTAATATTGTAAGAAGTTTTCCCAGAATAGCTTACTGAAAAAAAAATCTCCCGTTTGGGAACAATTGTCAAAGAAATATATTTATACAAATTTATACTGATTTTATTTTTTCTTCGCAAACCTGAATACATACCTAACATGAAAAAAATAATTCAAATTAGTTTTCAAATAAATAATAACCTCGATACTCTTTTGAAAATGTTAAATATTATTTTTGCGAATGACAGTTGCGAACCAGTGATAGAGCATTAATTTGAAAGCCATTAGATAAGCTAAAATGACCAAATAAAAAGTAGCTCCCAGATTGAAATTGGCGCAAGCGATTCTGAGCTTGTCTTTCATGCAGTTTATTTTATGCATAAGGTTTAAAATCGCATTTTAAAAAAAATATTAATCAAATTATGAAACTTATGTGATATTCTCGAAGATGGGCGCATCATCGCTACACTCAAGTATTTTTGTTCACTTTCGATTTCTTTTGACAGTAACAAGTTTCCATTTACACTGGCCGTATGCATTCTGCTGAGAAAGAGTTGCATCAGCCTATAACCGGCGATTGCTGGGCTTATTTGGTGTAAAAAATTTACCTGTATGTCATTTTGCTGTCGGTGACATTTTTTCAATTAAAATTAACACTAAAAACATTCCATTGCTTTTAAAACAGCCACTGGATACTACAATCTAGCGCCTCACGTGGTACACGCTCTGTCTTGTTCAAGCAGGCGTATCCAGAGCTCGTATTCACAGGCGAGACGGAGCTCGTATCACCCGATCTATTGCGACGTGTGATAGAAATATATTTTGTGTTATAAACACTTTTTGAATGTTATCCTTTAAAGCAGTGTTTCTCAACCTGTGGTCCGCGGACCCCAGAGGGTTCGCGAATAGATGCATGTATGTCCGCAGTCTCATCTTTGGACCATTTAACAATAACAATTAAATGCTACCAAGAGTTTCGTAATCGCAACGCGTCCACGTTTCGGATTATTTTCCAGTACCCGACAAAAATTAAAGGGTGAAATGTAAATCCTGCCAAAATCTGGAAATTTAATAGAAAGGCACTTTCTAGATGAGAAAAGTCTGGAGAAGCTGAATAAAAAAAAATTAAGGCGCGCTCGGCAAAATTGAGGGAGATACAGCCGTTCAAAGTATTGAGAAAATGTAACTATGACAGCCCGGCGGCCATTGCGTCACTGTTATGTTGTTGGTATCCCTGATAAAAACAAGAGGTAGATACAAACCCTGCTTTGCCAAACAAACCATTCAAAACCTGGGATGTTTTTTAAAGTAAAGATAACATGCACAATCCCGCTACACAAACCCTGCTTTGCCAGACAAACCATTTAAAAACGTAGGCTGTGTTTTAAAGCAAAGTTAATATACACAAGCCCGCTACAGAAACCCTGCTTTGCCAAACAAACCATTCTAAATATATACGAATAGAGGTTTGTTAACATTATAATTCTGTTTTTCATAATTACGCGCCTCATCATGTATCCCACGAAGTCGGCTACAATCGTATCTAGCTCTTCTTTGTATCAGGGATACCAACACAACAGTGACGAAATGCCCGCCGGGCTGTCATAGTATCGGTTCGCGAAGTGAAATTTTATTTAACGCAATTGAAAATTAAAATTATTCAAAAAAAAATTCTATTGCTTACCGTACTTTTTTTCACCTTCCAAAGTAAAGTTCCCAACTTAAAACGCGGTGAAAACATGATTTTTGGCAAAAAACAAATTTTGGCAGGATCTGCATTCCTCCCCCAATTAATAGAAAGTCTTGTGATTCTGAAACGTAATTTCAAAGAAGCCTCTTTATCAAGTTTTTAGGTTAATGTAAAGAAAGATTATAAGGAAATATCAGAAGAAATACTGAAACATTTACTGCTTTTCTCAACCACATACCTTTGTGAAAAGGCATTCTCTCCTCTTGTATACATACTTGAAACAAATACAGAAACAGATTACAGGTGGAATTCGATTTAAGATTACAACTTAGTAGTAACATCAACCGGAATATCATTAATTTAGTTGCAAAAAACATCAACCTCCACATTATTTAACCGTTAATTAATGTGAATGGTGGTGTTGCTGTTTTACGTCAATTATTTTTTTTATTAAATTTTTAATAAAATAATAGTTTTTGATAAAAAAAGTCTTTTTTGTATTTGTAGTAGGTACTTACTAAAAAATATACATCAGAGTGTGCAATTCACAGGCGGTACAAGAGTGACAAGAGTGGGAAGGCTACGAAGCACCGCACAAAAAGGAGCCCGATTATACTATCTCATTCTCTCGCAGGCTAAATCCTATGGATGTATGTCTCTTTTTAGTGTCCCTGTTTTTCGTTTCATGGAGTTTCAAATCATAAAGGTGCTAAAGAAGTTTTCGCTTCACAAATAGTTGGAAATTTACCGATGATTTTTATTTTTTTAAGGAGTTCCTTGAAAATTGTGCTTGATTTCCTAGGGGTCCGTGGCTGAAAAAGGTTGGGAAACGCTGCTTTAAAGTATTAAGATGAATTTATTGTTTGTTGACGGGTGTACATACGGATTTAAATATTAATGAATTGTTTCATCCCCATAGAAAAAACTCATTTTCTTCGAGAAACTAGTACAAATACAATATTGGATTGAATCACCAATACAATATATATTGTATTATTTATAGACTAGCGTTTGCCCCCGGCTTCGCTCGCATAGTTTTGGGGGGGGGGGGTTTCCACTCCGCCTCCTCCACCTTATTAAAATCCATTCAGCAGTTTTTGCGTGAAAGAGTAACCAACATACATACATCTTATACATCCATGCATCATAACTCATAACATCCATACAAACTTTCGCCTTTATGATATTAAGTAGGATATACCCTGTATATGCGAATCTTGGCATTTAGCGTCTGTGAAATTAAGTTCTTTTTTTACATTAATTTGTGCAAACCACAAAACTAGTCAAAAGGTTTTACAGCAGAAATAATATTATAATATTTAAATTTCGCGTAATTTGTTTATTTTTATTTTGTTAAATAGTTACATAATAAGATACCACCCGAATTGTTGCCATATCGAAGAAGTGCTGTTTAGTAATTCCCACGTGATGTTTTGTTCCTACCATATTTATTGAAATAAATACGATTACAGTTGGAATGATCTTTGTGTGTTTTATTTATCTAGTATGATTGTAAATAATATTATTATTGTTTATCTGTTATAAGTATATAACCTTTTTTTCCTGAGTACAAAGTACAAAGGACAGTTTTATAAATAGTATTAGTAGTAGTAGTAATATATTTTAGTTTGTGAAATGTATCTACATTTTATATACCTAAACACCAGATTTAAATGTTCGGGTTAAATTTTCCCTACAGGAAAAACTAAACCCTTTCACACACTTCCCAAATGATCATCTAGTCAATCCACGCTATGCAATTGTACTATATAAGTGTTATAAATACAAAACAATACAAGAACAACATGTCAACCTACCAGAGATCAAATGGGAAAAAAATTCACCGACTCCAGATATTTTCATATCAGAGGGTTCGGCTCGGTGGAACTCCCAATTGGACCTATAAATCCTAATGATCCCCCGATATAAATATTTAAAAAAATCTTTTGTAATCCTACGTGTATTTAAAATGAGTGACTAAATTTTGAATGAGAGAACTAGGTATTATGCCAGTGGCCGAAATAACAAATGGTAATATTTTTTTAGTCTGAGAATGCCAAATTCTTTTAATTTCATTTCCTAAATCTGTGTATTTTCTTATTTTTTTTCAGAAACAGTTTTTTGAATATTACAGGAATTTGGAATAGCATGATATAAGTTATTTTTTAAATTTTGTCATGTAAAACTATATCAAAGGTCCTAGCATGGTCGATCGATATAGGTTTTATCGAAAATGTCGGTAACTTCTCATCGCTCCCGAGCACGACTGCAGGCCGCTAACGAACAAACAATAGTTCACGTCAAATAAATTAGGAGCCCTTAGTCGCTGTGAACTATTATTTGTTCGTTAGCGGCTTGCAGTCGTGCTCGGGAGCGATAACAAGTTACCGACATTTTCGATAAAAACCTATATCGATCGACCATGCTAGGACCCCAGGTCTATTATGACTAATTGTTCTGTCTGTTAGCATAGTTTTATCATAATATATTTTATAAAATTCATTTTCTAAAAATGAATTTGGTTCATAATAATGAAAATATATTATTATTTTGTATTATATATTTTATTATGTTTAATCTTATAATGATTTGTATTAACCCGTCAAATCTATTTGTTCGGTTTTCGAAACAACTCATACAAGTCTCATAGAAATCATTTCTCATAGTTGTCTTCCTTATCCTCATGGTTAGAAATATGATCTAAACGGTGTTAGAAAGAGAAAATACCACGCTTTATTTTCAAATTAACGATTAACCGCAATATCATCAAAATATACACCGCAATTTGAAAAAAAAAAATTATACTTTCATAATTTTTTAAAAATTATTTTTACATAACCAAAAATTGAGTTGTCGTTAGCGTTTATAATACATTTGCCTAATAAATCATGTATGTATTTTTTTTAGTTATTTTTAGTTATGTTGTTTTTTTTGCATGCAATTTTTTTACATTTATTGTATTTTTCTTTCTAATTATAAAATTTGAAAAATCTTATTTTACAACCTTTCCAAAACAGTTTATAGTTTTCGTATACATTAAGAAATATTCCATTTATTTGAATTTTATTGCAAACCAGAAATATTTTGGCCTTCCGTCAAAATATGGGCGAATACTGAGGGGTTTTAAAACTTTGAATATTATTTTCTATGAACCTTTGATTGATTAAAAAAAAATCCTTCGATATTTTATTAAAGATTAACTTTTAGATATCGGATGTGTTGAATAAAATCACGCTAATCATATTATTAGAATTTAAAATCCAAATAAAATAACATCGATTCTGTGATGTATTGTATTTGTAAAAAATAACCGAGATGTAATAATAGTGTTTCTGAAATTAGATTACGACTAGGAAAATTCTGATTTGAGTCAAACGTGGTCTTTGAAAAAATATTTAGAATCTAAATGTTAGGTACTAAAAATCGATAAATTTACGAGAATTCCGTGGTCAAGGGGTATGGTTCGCGATTAGCAATCAGAAGGTGTCGAATGTCAAATCCCGGATGCGCAAAAAAAAAATTGTGTTATTTTACATTTTATTAAATTAAAATAAAATATTATAGTATACTTGCGGCATGTTCCAGTGTGAAAGATACTATCAGTATCACCCTGTTGTAAGAACACCATTCAGAATTGGAACTTCGCTTAAAATGGCTTTAGCTGTGTTTGGTGACTAGATCCAAAGAGTCTGGTTCTTTTTCACGTTCCTCTTCCCAATTCTCCTTCCTCTCCCCATTACATTCAGCCTCACAACATACCTCAATTGTGGGTGACATTGTCTCGATGGATCCAGACTGTTGAGAGCAGTTGGGACTCTAGATACTTTTAATTCATGGCGGAACTTCTTTATGACTTTTTTATAACATTCTTTCGTTACGTGTGAAAATGTCCGTCGTGGAGTGAAACCGGTTTGGTCATTAATATTAAGTCGTATTAATTTTTCCCATTCTCCTCCTCTTCCACTTTCTTCCACCTCATGACATCATCCATTGTTGCCTGGTTGGACTCTCTTGATTTATCACATTAAATGTCATAATACTATTAGAAATCTCTTTAGGAGGAAACCGGGTGAAGTTTTGTCCACACAAACGTATTCCCCAATTTCCTTTCTGGATTTTGGCACAAGTGCAAATATTCTTTAATATAATATAATGATATTTGGATGACTTGTATAGCGCCGTGGACATATGAATATATCTGCCCTAAGTGATAAAAGCGTATTATTTCCCCCTCCCCATACCGGTACCATGGAGCCGGCTGGGCTTACGAGAGCCTCGCTTGAATCAAAAAAATGTGACGTCATCATTCTTGTCCTGACCAGCGCCGAGCTCACATCGTACATTTTACGAAATAACACGCCAAAAATGAGAGCTTATGCTATACCCTAAAATACGTGGAATAGCGAATGTGGGCGGTTCTCCGTGAGCTCGTCGCTGGTTACAGGGGTAAGTAAATTATGAAACATTTGTAAAAGCGTCTTAACCAAATACGGCAACAAAATATTTCTCTGCGAAAATCGGCGAACTTTACTTTGCCGCATTTGGACTTCGCAAATATGTGTGTTAATAACTTGGCGAGAAATTCGCGCTCTCATGTAAAAAGGTCTATTCATTTAAAAGCAGAATTTGCTTTTAAGAACTAAATGGTGATATTATAATGCGAGGTGCCTATATACTGTTAGATTGATTTTTTAGCGAATCACAGTCATCTTTCCCCTCTTCGCCCCCCATAGTTAAGTTTTACCCCTCATCTGTATCTTCTCGTCTATTAAATTTGGATGTCTATGTATAGCGCCATTTTTTGTGAAAAATCACCCCAAGGGCGCTGTACAAACCACATTTCTACAATCTTACTTCTAACTACAAGATAGACAAACTGCTATAGTAACTTATGGCTAAAAATTGCATCCACCGGTTCATCGATCACCGATACGAAACTATTTATGCAATGATTTGTCCAATGAACGCGATGCTGCTGTAAAAATGTACAGGCAGAAAATATATACAGGAAGGTTACAAGAGTTTAATACTGTTATTGTTTATTTAGAGAAATTTAGGTACAGTCCGCACGCAGATGACATAATTGGGAACTATGATACATAATATGTTCTACAAGAGATTAATGCTGTTATTGTGTATTTAGAGAAATTTTGGTAAAGTCCGCACGCAGATGACATAATTGGGAACTATAATACATAATATGTTCTGTAATGAGGGGATTTTTAAAACAAAGGCAAAATTTTATGATACTCTCAGATTGGTATTTTTATTTAAGGGAGCCCAAAAAAGTAAGTTTTTAATTTGGACCTAAATTCTGTTGGGCTTGTTATGCATATAAGTTCCGGAGGGAGTTTATTCCAAGCCTTAGGCCCAGATACTCTGAAAACGCGGAGGTAGGACTTAGTTAGGACCCCCCAAAAATCGTTAAAATTGCCTGGTTTGAACGCCATCAATAGACGTTCAGTATACAAACTAGACAACGTATTTTTTAAAAAAAGGAAAACTTACAAAAAAAAAATCGGTCCAGTTTTAGGGGTGGAAAATGAGGAATACAAGACCTCTGTTTTGATTAGGTATTTTATTTATTTATTGTCAGCCTGATATGCAGCAGTTGACCCTTCCGTTCAGTATTCGGTGGGAAGGGGGGGGGGGGGTGTAACAGCACCTGTTTATCAATATAACTTCTTGTTAACAGTTCTCGACGAAGTTTCCTCTTAATTATCCGCTTTATTTTATGATTTTTCCTTATTCATATTTGTATGCTGCTAAACTTCCTCATAAATTTTGACTCTCTTACGATAAAAATAATAAATAACACAATATTTTGTTGTTGGTTCGATATGCCAACCTGTTTTTTTTTCTCGTGTCGTTTTTGCTATAAATTTTATAATATTATGACTATCAAGAACATACTTAAAATAATACACGTAGTCATTATTATAATTATGTTGATTTTGAAACCCATGCCATTAACTATGTCTTTTTTTATTCAGTCTCCCTAAAGCGACACATTTGTCTCCAGAATCTAAATCTAGAAAAAAAGATAACTACTAGTGCTCAGGAAACATGCAAAAACACTTTCCAAGGTTTTTTTGTTTACGGTAACTTCACACAAGAGGCCTTGAGAAAAAAAAAAATTCTTCGGTGCCCATGTCATCTTTGGGATGCTGTGTGAAGATGATGGTGTTGTTTAGAGGGTAGAGCCTCTCTCGTACTGTATAGCAGTTGTCATAGGACCTAAAATTTCACGCAGAGGACATAATTGGGGACACGTGTTATTGGAAATGCTATTATTTAATTCTGGTACTCGTATATATGTTAACCTTTAACTGCTGACGTGGAGTCGCTCAGGCCCAGCAATAATTTAATTTGGGAGGCGGGAATGGGTACCGCCGCCCCGGGAACCTTTATTGGATAACCAACACCTCTGCCATAGGTCACCCCAAGTGGTTCGCTACGTTTGGTGATTTAGCAGGGGTGCCCGTATTCATGGGGTGAGGTTTGTCTAGGTCTTGGAGGCGGATGACCAGGACAAACTGAACCTAAGATTCCTACCCACCCCTTAAACCCTTTTCATTCCCAGAACTCTCCTCTCCTTCCTTTCCTTAAAAAAACCCTCCACACAGCATCATAGGTGAGCATAAAGATGACATAGGCCCTGAGGGAAATTATGTTCCTCAGGGCCTCCTCCTGTGTGGTGCTCATGTAAAAAAAAAATAATAATAATATCGAAATACTCCCCTCCCCCGCGGTGACGCGCACGCCGCTTCCAGTAGCTTCGAATTTAGTGACGCCAGAGCCGTAAGTTTTATTTTTAAATTTATTAAGTTAATTTTCTGTAAGTAAATTCATTTCAATTTTTTTGCGGGCCTCTCTGACCCATCGTCAGTACTTACGTGACTTTTTAAAGTTGATTTTTACTATATATAAAAATAAACATAAACAACTTTACTGAAGTTTTATACATATATGTAATTTAATAGAGACACTATTGAAATATTATAATAAAAGTAAGATCATTGTTTTTTTATTTAGTTTAATAGATAATACAGTTTGATTTCTGATCTCAAGTGATTTTTTCCAAAAATTATTACATAAAATCCAAATTGTCAAATATAAGTTACTTAACGATAAAAAAGTATTTTATTTTATTTAAATATATTTAAATTGTCCATTAAATAATAATTTAACCTCAAAATTTTCAGAGAATACGTAAAAAGAACACGTCATCGGTTAAGGGTTAATAATAATGTTCTTTAATGAACATGTTTGGGAAATCTAAAGCAAAGTTTTAAGATGGGTTGTACAACAGTACAAGGATTTAATTCGAATGTTTATATTTCTAAAATTGATTCGTCCCTCGCTAAGAGACAGATTGAGGTGTAAGGCTTCGAATAGTGTTAATCCAATAAGAAAAATGTGATTACAATATATTATACGCAATAAGTCTTGCACCAGGAAACTCTTGGTAACGTACGGTGAAAACAGTATAAATTTTGTGTTGTGTACTCATTGTCAGCACTTCATTCAATTGTAGTATTTTCTAGATGGACGTTTTTCCACTTACGTGCGGTATGCACTTAATGCGTTTAGCTCATAGACATCCAAATGGATAGACCAGAAGATACAGGTGAGGGGTAAAACCAAACTATGGGGGGGCGAAGAGGGGAAGAAGACTGTGATTAGTTGAAAAATCAATCTGACAGTATATAGGCATCTCGCATTATAATATCACCATTTAGTTCTTAAAACCAAAATCTGCTTTGAATGAATAGACCTTTTTACATGGGAGCGCGAATTGCTTGCCACGATAATAAAATATTTGCGTAGGCCAAATGTACACCCCAAAAAGATTCGCTCGTTTTCACATAGCAATATTTTGTTGCCGTGTTTAGTTAAGACACTTTTACAAATGTTTCATAATTTACTTACCCCTGTAACCAGCGACGAGCACACTAAGGAACCGCCCACATTCGCTATGTGCACATTGATATGTAGGTATGTTGTAGACATGGGCAGACTCATTCCCAGGGGTGAATCGATTCATTGTGATTCCCTCGGCCTTTTGAATTGATTCATTTTATTCATTCCTTTAATTCCAAAAAAAAAAAAAAAAAAAAAAAAAAAAAAAAAAAAAAAAAAAAAAAAAAAAAAAAAAAAAAAAAAAAAAAAAAAAAAAAAAAAAAAAAAAACCCTCGCTTACTTAAAAAACCTCGGCTACGAAGCGAAAGAGGAGGCCGAAAAGGCTACGATGAACCGCAAAAAGAGGAGACCGATAATACTATCTCATTCTCTCGCAGACTACTTCTACATACTTCTTAGTTCTCCTTTAGGTGCATGTGTTTGCTCTTTTTAGTGTCGTTATTTTTCGTTTCATCGAGTTTCAAATCACAACGGTGATAAATAAGTTTTCACTACGCAAAGCCCTCTTCTTAGTGTAAATTATGTTGTTTTGAAAAATCGTAGGTACTAAAAACGACGCGCGACGAGGTTAATGAAATATTTCAATGTGTACTTAGATATTATTTTGCCCAAAAGACAAATTTTTAACAAGAAAAATGTGTTTATATTAGGCAAGCAATTAAATCTTAAAATTAAACAGTTTTCGTGGTTAACCCTTAAAGTTTTACTAATTTTTATTTATTTATTAAACTTAAAATTGTTTCATTTCACGTGATCTAAACTTCCCACTACCTTCAGCCTCGCAAAAAATCCCAATTGGGGATGCCATAGTTTCATTAGCTCCAGACGGGACTTGTGCGGATTTCACATAAAAAACATACTATTATCGCGCTTTCATAGGTAGGTATATCCGGACCGGTCACCTGGAATAAGCTCCAGTCAAATATATATTTTTTAAATGCACCTACCTCAATGGTGAAGTTAAAAAGACGCGCCGAATAAAAACTAATTAAAAGCCCTGGCGACACGCGTCGTATAATTTGTTACAAAAATAAAGGAACAAATCGCTCGATTATCATTTATCAGTATCACGGTTCGATAGCGACTGATTTTTTGTTTACGGCTAGAGTAGACAGAGACAGATACCACAAAAAAACAATAATATAGATAAACATCATTTTGTTTCTACAAGTATTGCATCACAATTTACGCACGTGTGAGGGAGAAAAGACATAGAATAAACTTTCGCTTTTAGTCCTTTTATTAACGTTCCGCGGTCCGAAGTGGGAAGTTTCACCCTAAGATGACGGCTTGGCCGAGCGGGGACTAACGACGAACCGATTCTCTGCGGGCATCAAGAAATGAATTGGGAACTTCTGACTAATAAGTGTCTTTTGTCTTGCTGTGACTTGAATAACTTGCATTCCGCGGACCGGTCGGATCGACTCGACACGTGGTACCCAGGGACCCGTGGGACTACGACGTCATAAATGAATAAGAAATAAATGTTTTGATTCCTTGAATAAGTGAAACAGAGATTGGGGTTGCGGATTGAGTTCGCACAGACCGAACAGGTTACAGGACTATGACCACGGAGGAACGATTCCTCCGTGACTATGACTGGCGGGACTGGCGGGACACAACTGTGAAACAGACGCGACACACGGAGCTCAGAATTATTTGGATCTTGGCTGACTCGCTTGGCGGTTTTGTCACTTGGATTGGGGACGGGGACTACAGGGTTTTTTGTAGGTATAAGATTTACTGCGCGGGATACTACACAGTACCCGTGAAAGGCAATTTCGCGGCGCGCTTCGCCTGTGGTAGGTGTACCTATCCGCGCAACAAATATCCAGAATAATATTTTATTTAATTCTTACGAAACACTACAATATTTATAGAGTACATTATTATTTTCTTACCTCAATATAACATGAAATATTTAACTGTAAAATAAATTAATCAAAATAAAAATAAATATGGTGCTGTTAAAAAATCGTAAGATGCAAGGCCAAGGGTAAGGAATAAAGATTTAATTCCTTTTGAAAATGAGAATCAGATCGAGTGTGTTACAAGATTGAATTTATTCATTTAATTCAGTCATTCAATTTTGCCCACGTCTAGTATGTTGTATAGCACAAGCTACTGTTTTGGCGTGTTATTTTTTCGTTAAATGTATAGATGTTAGCTTCGCGCTGCTCACGGCAAGAATGATGACGTCACACATTTTAGATTCAAGCGATTCTCTATCCCCTCCACTTGGGGCGAACTGGCGCCAAGGAGGAGCTCCAGCCGGTTCCATGGCGAGGGGGAAATAATACGTTTTTATCACTTAGGGCAGGTCCAGATATATTCATATGTCCGTGGTTTAGCTTTACCTACACAGCTCGTATTATCTGTCCAAGCCATTGATATGTTATATTTCGATTAGACATCAGCGAAAAAATTGGTTCAACGGAGTTAGAGGTAGCCCCTACAAGTCTCTATTTCACGAATTTGTTGACCTACAACCATCGTGTCCAAAGCACGTTACGCGATACGCATCTGGTCAAAAACATCTGTAAAAGGTATTCATACAATGTTTGGAACTGAATATTCAGACTGTTGAACGTCCGAGACCTTACAACGCGGTGCCCCCAGGCAAAGAACTGGAACTTGCGTTATTGCAAGGGATACTTACATAGCGGCAAAAGTCTGTAAACCCCTGCTTGATGGGCTCTCCACAGGATACTGCCTGCAGAGAGCATGAGTTTGAGCGAACTAGCGCTGTCTCGTTCGTTAAAGTGCGGCTAGAACGAGACGGCAGAGTCCCTGCATGCAGTGTCGTGTGGAGAGCCCATGACATCGCTTTCATGTCTGATATGAACACGAATCTCGGAAATTTTTATAAGGTGTACCACCTCTAAAGTATATCTCTATGGTCTAGGCCCCTAGCACAGTCGATCGATAAGGATTGGTAGGATAACTTTCGTTAATTTCTCATCGTTCCCTAGCATAATTGCAGATCGCCAATGAATAAGTAACAGTTCACATTGACTGAGTGTTCTATATTCGACGTCAATTGTTCTTTGTACGTTGTCGATCTGCAATCATGCAAGGGAACGATGGGAAGTTACCGAAAGTTATCCTGTCAATCCTTATCGATCGACCATGCTAGAACCCATGTCCGCTTCTAGTGCTCAAACCGGTTATTGATCCAAAACAAAGATATTAAAAATCATAAAAAAACTCACACCTCACGGCAATTAGCAGATTCGACGAAAAATAAACACCAAACACTGGCTGATTTATACGTATTGATTTCAATACTATTTTTATTATTTACATTAATTAATTAACATTTGAAATAAACGATGTTGTTCGTTAAAAGTTGGATTTATTTTCTGTTTTTATTATTTTACTATGTGAATACCGCACAAGAGTCCTAACGGCTTCCAACCGCCTTAAAGCCAGTGAGACTATGGTGTCCCCAATTGGGGTATGTTGTGACGCTGATGGTAGTGGGGAGGGGAAGGAGATGGGGAAGAGGAAGTTCGTCACCGAACACGGCTAGTGCCATTTCAAGCAAGTTTTCACTTCTAAATGGTGGTCTTACACCAGAGCGATAATGATTGTATGTTCCACTCTGGAACTTGCCGCAAATATACCTTATATTATTTGTAAATTATTGTGAAATAACACAAGCCAATCAATTTAAATTTTTGCGCATGCCGGCATTTGAACCAGCGACCTCAGGGTCGCTAGTCGAGAGCCTTACCCCTCGACCACGGAGGACATCGTATTTATAGT
Organism: Limnephilus marmoratus; assembly: GCA_917880885.1. Lineage (NCBI taxonomy): Eukaryota > Metazoa > Arthropoda > Insecta > Trichoptera > Limnephilidae > Limnephilus > Limnephilus marmoratus. Next base: position 70,181,431 of record OU862906.1, read on the forward strand.
TTATTCAGTCGGAATTTCTTCCAAAAACCCCCCATTTACACTGGTAATCAAATTACGTCGGGGATTTTCCTGTTTTCTGCATATTTTTCAATTAAATTTATAATATGTAATATTAAATTTGAGAACTTCTTATTAGATAACATCGTTACAATTTGTCTTGATTTGATCATCGTTAGGGTAGCTTTTCCTTATGTGTGTTTTTTGCCAGTTTTCCCTGTAAGGAGGTGCAGTGGGTTTACCAGTATTTTCTGCAGATCTACCATTTTCCTTGTTTTTTTCAATATACGTGTTTATATCCTCGGTGACCGGGCAACTCATAATGAAATCAAAACCTCCTCTGAAAAGTGATTAAAAGTGATGAAAAGAATTAATAAATTGGTTACGTAAGGTTATGGGCTATTTTTCAATTTTTTTTAATTGCTTTTAATGACTTTTCGAAGAGGTGTTGAGGTGACTTGATTTTGAATTGGCGTGGAACCATATCCTCATAGATTATTATTATTATTATCTACATAATAATATTCAATATTCATCATTATTATTAAATAATAGTTCTTTATTTCAGCTATATACAGTGGTAGTGTAATGCAATACGTTCCATAGTCGACTTGGTATACCTACCTGTTCAAGGCGTGAATAAATCTTAATATAATGTATAAAAATTAATTTTCTTTGTTGGTCAGTGGTTTGGTATATTTATGGCGTTCCTAAACCGTACATCCGATTGCGATGAATTTTTGGTAATTTGTTGTGCACACTTCCACGAAAGATTCTATATTATGTAATGGTGGGCTCTGGCGTTATGATATTTGTATAAACATTTTACAATTAATATGTAGCGCGCGAGTAGTGTGAAAAAGTGTGTATTTCGTATAGTTTAGCGGCAGGGTGGGTGTCAGGAGGGGGAGGGGAATCCGGGAGTGGGGAGGAGAACCAAGAAGGGCAAAGGCGGGGAAGGTTGAAGGGAAACACGGGAGGGGTGAAGTCGGGGGAGGTGGAAGGGGACCGCAGGAGGGGAACGGGTGGGAATGGAGACGCATGGGAGAATACATGCAGGGAGAAACAATTTTTTCTTTAATTGGCATAGTAACGCATGCTGGGTGCTTACTAATAAATAAATAAAAATAAGTTTTAAATTATTTCGCGGGTATTCCAGAAAACAGTCGCCATCACTGCTGGCTAAGACAAAATCGCCTTTGCTTTATTTGGTGCTGGTTTTGGCCATTTCCTGTGAATTGTTTTTGACTGCTCCTCGATATCTGATGTCTGGTGGTGATCCCCTCGAATGTTACATTCGATTCGTTCTTCAGGATTTATATCTCACAGGTATGCCTGGGCTCTTTGTGTGGTTGCCTTATTCAGGTTTTTCGTATTTCTAAAATAATCGGTACTGATGAATAATTGTTTTGTTGCAGATGTGAAGCAGATCCTGCAGAATGTGTCCGGCCGCCTCAGGTCCGGGGAGCTGACGGCCATCATGGGGCCCTCAGGGGCCGGAAAGTCTACCCTCCTCAATATTCTCACCGGATACAAGTTAGTTCGGATTTTTGTTTCTATGATGTTTGATCTCCCGATAGTTGATCCCTCGAACAATTGACCCCCCCCCCCGGACGTTCCCTCTGTCGGTTGATCCCTTAAGATTATTTCTTATTTTCTCCTACTGCACTTATAAATAATGTCGTATTTTCTAAACCCTATACAGAGTATTAAGGGACGTACTTGACTTACTTTAATCAGTGATTCCTGACATTATTTGGAGTAAAAATTGTAAATAAAATTTTACAACTAAATCCGCTCGTTATCGAAATCAACATTCTGAGATTATTTGTACACATAAGTATGATGGCACAAACGGTAAAAGCGCCGCATAAGAACGATTTTTTTCATTAGCTCTACACGGCAGGCTCTGAGGAAAATAAGTTTTAAATAATAAGGCCAATATGTCTGGGAGTGACGGACATATGAATCCATCCCTCCAACTGCGGTGCAAGACGATGTTCCGAGAGAGTACAGCTGAAGAAGTCAAAAGGACTCCCTCAACGATCCTCTCCCGATCCGGCCTACCATGCAGCTGATAGACAAATACATCCGGGGCTAAGACCCGGATAAACCTCACCCCATGAACCAGGGCACCCCTGCTAAGTCACCAAACGCAGCGAACCACTTGGGGTGACCTGTGGCAGAGGTGTTGGTTATCCAATGAATGGTTCCCGGGGCGGCGGTACCCGTTTAAACCAGTTTGGGAGCACACGAGGGCCAGATCTGGCCCGCGGACTGCCAATTGCCGATAGCCAGTTTAGGTTATAAAATCTACATCTTCATTTTCGACCCAAATAGAAAGTCTTCGCACTGCTTTACCTTTACAAAATCATAACAATATCACAAACTGTTCTTTGCGCTCTCTGGCACACTTAACACACCAGTAAACTTGCTTTCTACGATTTGTTTCATTTCAAATAACTTCACCTTTCTAGATCAAAGCATCGATTGTCTTCATAAATTAATATATTATAATGGCGTCAGCTTTGGTATGTTGTTTCCTTGTTTGTAATCCCTCCAAGCCGCGGCATCCCTCATTTCTACTGATTTATTACATATTTTTCGACTTTAAGGTTTAAAGCTCTGAAAAAAAATACTATGTTATTTTTTAAGATAATATAGACGTTCCCCACGCCGAAAAGCAAATTATATATGTAACTGGCTGGTCGCGGCATGCGTTGCTATGCCATTTAATAAAGAAATTGTTTCTCCCTGAGTGTCCTTTCCCATTCGTCCCGTTCCCCTTCCGCCTCCCCTTTTTTCTCCCGTTCCCACTCTGCCTCCTCCACCTCTCCCCTCCCCCCTCTCACCGCCCCCCCCCCCCCCCCTACCTCCCCCCTTCCCCCCTCCCACCTCCCCCTCTCCACTCCCCCCTTCCCCCTCCTCCCCCATCTCTACCTCCCTCCCGCTTTCCATACATTCAGTTTTAAAACCTTGCGTGCCACCAATAGCAATTTTTTTATAGAAATTTCATAATGCCAGAGCTCACCGGCAGTTTTATAAAAACCTTGTCCTGACAATAACGAACACACAAAAAAAATGATTATCCAATTTGGTGCAGTCGTTCGAAAGTTATTATAAACACATTTTTTTATCTTATTTTCGAAGTTATTGTATGTATGAAAAATATCACAGTGTTTCTTTAAATGCTATTTTTGATGATCCCCACGAGATTTTTGCTCTACTTTAAACCAGTCGTGTTGTATTAAACATTTTCACAATTTTCGCTTAAATTTTATCGTTTTTAATAATTAGCGCGCTCTCTCTTACATTCGTATTTACATATCTCTCCATCTTCTTCTTTTTGAGCGGGTATACTGCGCCTTAACCCGTTATCACAGTATACCAAATTTGTCCCAGCTCACGTAGGTCTCATATAAATCGTTGTGTCTCCCTTACTGTCATGGTGAGAAATGTGATCAAAACTGTGTTAGAAAGAGATAACTTCACGCTTTATGTTAAAATCTAGAACTTAACCATACAAAAATTTAAATGGGCATATTTCTTTATTCATTGTTTTTATATAAAACGACAAAAATTGATAATAAAATTAGGTGAGTTATTTAAAAAAAAATATATATGTTTGTATTAAAAATTTTAATATTTCAAAAATTATTATTTTTATTTCTATAATATCTAACATTTTTAAACGTATTTAATCACCTTTCTTTTATTTGATTTTTTTTTGCAAATCGGCAATATTTTAACCTTCCGACAAAATAGGCCCGAGGCCTGAGGGGTTAAGAGAGACTTTAACCCCTCAAGAATTATTTTTTTAATGATATCAATCTTGTAAATAGTCGGTCAGCCTCATTATCGTGGATCGTTCTCTGCTCGTGGTGTAGTAATTGGCACAGTTGATTGCCACAAAGGTTTCTAGTGTCATGGGAACTCCGATAGGGTCGGCCAAGGTGACGAGCTGTTGCTCTATTCTATATTAAAAACATCTGTTTTTTAATCGAATCTTTGTATTTTTTTAATACTCAGCTCTCAGAGAAGAATGAAGTTTGATTTGTTATTTTTTAATGAATATTCGTAATTATTAACCGTATCTACGTTTAATGCTCGTAACTATTAGGTTAGTTTTACACTCGTAAGTAAAATTTACGACTAAATACAATATTTACTAATAAATTTTTTGTCAAGTTACTCACTGGAGCGTTTACATATTTATTTATTTATTTATTTACGCCCTTTTACGGGGCTTGGAAAAAATTCGGTTTATGGGGGATGGTCCAAAAAAAAATTTTTTTTTTTTTTATACTAATTATGGGCCGGAAAATCCGAATCTGAAAGAATTAGGCGGCGGCAAGCAATATTAACTGAATTACACGACTTTAAAATTTTCTATACACACACACATGAAAATAGTCATTTCGGAAACATTTTGACACACGAAGTACGAAAATCATAGAAAAACAAGAAATGTACTAAAACATGTGCCGGCAGTGTTACCAGCTCTCAAAAATATTTATCCCTATATTATGAATTACGACTATCTCAACGGCCGTATTCTTAAACCAAAAGTATGAAAATTCGTAGTCTTAAAAATGCGTAACCTAACCTAACCTAACGCTAGGTTTGTGTAACATGGTTTGTGCCCCTTTATACCGCCTGCTCGCGTCACGGCAAAAAAACATCCCTGTTTTCAAGTAGTTTAGCGGCTACGCTAGGTTTGTGTAACATGGTTTGTGCCCCTTTATACCGCCTGCTCGCGTCACGGCAAAAAAACATCCCTGTTTTCAAGTAGTTTAATGTCTACGCTAGGTTTGTGTAACATGGTTTGTGCCCTTTTATACCGCCTGCTCGCGTCACGGCAAAAAAACATCCCTGTTTTCAAGTAGTTTAGCAGCTACGCTGGGTTTATGTAACATGGTTTGTGATACAAAAGTGAGTAAAATTTATAAAAAATAAGTACTTAAAATATAAACATGTTATTTTACGTTATTGATATTACTGCTTAATGGCAACACTTAATTTTGTGTGGTAAAAACATCTATGTTATCTTGTTTTTCTATGATCTTTGTACTACGTGTGTCAAAATGCTTCCGAAATGAATATTTTCATGTGTGTGTGTATAGAAAATTTTAAAGTCGTGTAATTCAGTTAATATTGCTTGCCGCCGCCTAATTCTTTCAGATTCGGATTCCCCGGCCCATAGTTAGTATAAAAATAACTAGTTTGATTTTCTAGGAATCAAAATGCTTCCGAAATGGCTATTTTCCTGTATGTGTATAAAATTTTTTAAATTCGTGTAATTCAGTTAATATTGCTTGCCGCCGCCTAATTCTTTCAGATTCGGATTCCCCGACCCAAAATTAGTATAAAAATAACTAGTTTTATTTTTTAGGAATTTCCCCCATAAACCGAACTTTAGCCCGGGGCTTTTACATAAGTATGAAAGTTACAAATTATACTATGATTAAATAATATATAAATACTATTTCTTTAACAAATATAATAGGTTTTTGCAACGCAATATATAGTATTTATTGTACATAAATGAACTGCCTCAGTAACAGTATTTTGTATTTGTTTAAAGATAAATTGAAGATGTCCACTGACTTGGTATAATTATTTTCCTCCATTAGTATTCTGGGCAAAGAGGAATACATATGGTAGTTAGTTCCAGAATTTCTGCACTTAAATAAACCTGACTTCTGGTATTACGGAGTGGAATCCGGAAGCTTGTCAATTCTAGCAATATTGGACTATCAACTAAATCATTTAGAATTTTATTTAGAAATACCAAGTCAGTGAAAATTCTTGTTGTCGGACAATTTGAGCATATTCATATCATTTAAAATAGTGTTGTAGTTCAACATAATTGCTGGAATACCCATTTTAAAATTTAGAAAACGTAAGAATTTGTTTTGTATTCTTTCAACAGCTTGTACATGTATACTATAATGTGGATTCCAGCCGGGAGAATTGTACTCAAGTTGACTTCTAAGATAGGCAAAATATACATCCGACTTATGGTAAATAGTGCTCACGGAAGTTCAACTTATGTAATAGCCCAGTCAGCCTGTGTTTTTAGATGGAACTAAATAGTATAAAGCTAATTTTTTCCCCATCGACTACTACCATTTAGACAAGTGTTTAGCAAAAAGTCCCCGCCCCTACCCCTCTTGCTTCCCCCCCTGTGCCCCCCCAAACATGAAAAGTGTAAGGGTTTCGTAAATCGCTTCTATCTCGATTACTAAACATTATATCCGATTGAAATTTTTTTTATTCTCTTTGCTGTAATATTGTCTACAATTAATGTCCAGTTAATTTTCGTCGTAACTTTTACCGTTTGTTTGTAATTCGTATGATAAGGTAAAAATTTGTATAATTTTTGGCAAGTAATTTTACTTTTTGTCATATAACTTTTTACGACGACATTTTATGAAAAAATATTTCCCACAAAAGTTATAGCCCCTATTATTACCTTTAAAATGATATAAAATAGTACTTACTTTGTTGGAGATCCAGCGAAATTATCATGGCGGGTTCGGTCGAGGTGAGGCCGGCCGGCGCGGCGTTGCAATGCAAATATTGTTGTATAGTGAGAGTGTTTTTTATCTTTAAGGTACACTATTGCATTTTCTATAAATAAAATAATCGAGTCTCGGTGAAACCTAAATTCCTCACTTTTTAAATTTGTTTCAAATAATAATAAGTATTCAGCGAAAATATGTATTTTAAATAGTTTTTGGTTTGAAAATGCATGAAATATTTTTAAAGATGTTATTTTAGAAGAAAATAATTGCGGTATCTTAATTTTATGATATCTTAAACTTCCATGAGAAGTTCTTCATTTTCCTCGACTTCAACCAAAGTTAAATTGCTGCATGATCCGCCACAGCTCCCGCACATTTCTGTGCAATCAAGTGATGCTTTAAAGCAGTTACAATTATTTTTGCAAGCCTTTTTGCAGTTGCAGGAAACTAAGTTTATAACTTATTCAGCTGCCGGTGGTTTTTTGAGTGCACTGGGTACAGCATGTTGTCAGTTAAAATCCATCTCCAGTCCGTAGCGGTGATTTCCTTATCTCCGATCCATTTTTGAAGCAGCACCAGATGTTGGAGGGAGGGATGCCATATTAAATTTGGATTTTAGTGACATTTTTGCAACAGCTTTAAGGTACATTGAATATCTACTGTCATTCAGACATGCAGACCTTGTGCATCCATCTAGTTTCAAGACAAAAGCCTCTCCTACCTCTTTGAGAATATTTTTGTCTGCCTGTTTTTCATAAAACTGTAAAACTTTTGTGCGGAGATCATTTGATGAACTTAGCAATTTGTACGCGTTAATTTTGCCTTTGCCAAATAAATAAGACGTGGTATCACATCCTGTGATAGCATGCAAGAATAATATCACATCCTTCATATCACCAATCTCTTCACGAATCTTGCTGATGTCATACGTTGATGGTGTGCCAGAGGGTTTGTGAAAGAATAGTCGCACATTTTGACACTGTGGTAGCCCTAACAATAGAACGAAAAGATCAGTATCCTGTCCGACAACAACTACAGGCCTCCCACTTTGAATCTGGGAAACATCTATTGCTCTTCCGACCACTTCAGTATCTGCATCTTCCTCCGCCACAATGGTTGGAATGTTTGCTTCATTAAGCTTTTGAGAGAGCTGTTCAATAAGCTGGCTTTTGTTTTTTGGATTTGCCAAAAATTCATTTTGCTTCACAGAGCACTCCATATTAACGTTGAATTTCATTTCTAGAGATGTTTTTTTACTTCTCCGCATATGTTCGACCCCATTTGTGGTGGGATAGTCAGGATACCCATCGAACACAACATGACAATCTTTCCCATACCGTTTCATTACAGTGTCAACATACTTCTCTATGATGCTGCTATATGTTACTTTGTCAGGCCAAATAACACAAAAGATACCCTCCATCTACTACATATATTTTTGGGGGCAAATTCTCAAAAACTTCGTTGCTAACTGTCCATTTTTCAAATATTTTCATAAGACTTGATTTAGTTCCCTTTCTTATCATTTTATTGTTTTCAAATAAAGACAAAGGGTATGGGCTGAGTTCATAGTTGAAGTATTGTTTGAGATTATTTGTTCCTTGAGACATACAAATAACCCTATTAAACAGCTGATCAGGATTAATTGGCACTTTTTCAGATCTCACATTTATGCCACTTACTACGGAGCCTATAGTTTTAACTTCATTTTTTCTTTTCAATTTAACATCTGCAAAATTATTTCCTTCGATGTCTTTCAAGCAGTTCATTCCTACATCATACGCTTCATCGCAGTTTACACCCGAACTTATCACTACTAGACCAGAGGATAAAGACATTAAATCTTTGCTCTGTCGGAAAGGATTATGAATACGCAGCCATCCGAGAAATTTACTAATATCTTGCAAGTCCCTTTCTCTTCTACTGCATCTTAGTTCAGTGTGCTGTTCGTTAAACTGAGTCAAGCAGCCAGAGAACTTCTCGAAAGCCTCACAAATTTGTAGGGATCCAGGAGCACAAGCAACGAATTTGGTTAGCGTCCTCTCGCTTAATCCTCGTCCATGAGTAAGCCCACCTATGGATTTTGATGATCGCATTAATGTCTGCTCTATGGTCATGTCCGTCCAGATACCGGTAAAAAATCCATCTGTACGCCGAACTGTAAAGAAACGTTTATTGACGAACCTTTCGAAGTCTTCATTTGACATTTTCGTTTGTACACTCAACATTTGTTGTAAGTATATTTGTGCGGATTTGGCATAGAGCAAATGTCCAGCAGCATGGAAATACGGTATCATTTGCTTGACTGTATTAATGTGCAAATTCCAATCGCCGATTCTCTCTGCCAGAATAAAGTCTAGAACCAAATTCACCAATTTAAACTCTTGTAGCCACGGTTTTGAAGTTCTACTAGTCTTAACCAAATCTTCATACACTTCTTCTAGTCTTTTCATTATTTCATTTGTTTTACAATCTCTCATGGCGTCTTCAACAGTTGTTTGTTTGTTTATTGTTTGGTTATTAATATCCTTAAAGTCGTTTATAATCATTTCTTTAAGAGATGAACATTCCTCGAATAGCAGTAATATCAAAGCTGCCTGGGTCATCATGTGAGCTCTATAAGACCTTGCGTAAGCATGTCCTGACATAAGGTGAGGAATCGTTGATTTTCCATAAACAGAGATACATATTTCTTCGATTCCACTACCTTCCATAAACTTTCCTAAGCAACCAAGGAAACTCATTAGAAGATGGAATCCGCCTAGTCTGACGATTACTCCAGATATTTCACTTTCTATAGAAGAACTTGCAACAATGTCTACTGCTTTCAGGAAAAGTGGTTGGTCAAATGTCACAATACACGGCTGGCCAGCTAACTTGCTTTCTTTAGAAGCGTAACTAAGGGCAGAGTAAATAGCAGTCGGATTTTCTGGATCTATGCTTATAAAAGGCAAAGCCTGTACATAAGATGGTTCAAAGTTTTGTCTATCATCGTAACAGTTTCGCATGTATCCAGACCATCCAGGTAGTGAAATTGGCACAAAAGCAAAACTACATATCCAAAGTATGTTACGAGCTGAGACTAAGCATTGAGTGGGCATATTTTCAGAAATGTTTTCTATTGTTAAGGACTTTAAGCCACTTTTCTCCATTTTAGTATACATTAAAACTGGGACATTGAATTTACCTTCAAAGTCGCATGTCTTGACACGTGGAACTCGGACATCACTCGACACAGGTGTTTTTGGAGTCACAGGATTACAGTAGATCCGAGGAACTGGCTATTTTAGGAGCCAGTTCCTGTTGGATTTACAAAATGGTCACAAACACTCAAACCGGGCGAAGCCGAACTAAAAGCCGCCCGCAGGGCCTAGCAGCAAAGTGAATAACTATTATTTCACGTTCACGATTTCCACTAGTACTACAAAGGGCACAGGGCAGGCTAGGATAAGTCGGGATGTGAGGGAACAAGTTCCGACATCAGTGTCGCGGAGCGACGCAGGGATGGTGCGCACCAAGCATTCACGGTTGATATCTGGCGTTTACTAGTACATAAAGTACACATTAAAATATATCATTTTGAAGGTAATAATAGGGACTACAACTTTTGTGGAAAATATTTTTTCATAAAATGTCGGCGTAAAAAGTTATGTGACAAAAAGTAAAATTACTTGCCAAAAAATATGCAAATTTTTACCTTATCATACGAATTACAAACATACGGTAAAAGTTACGACGAAAGTTAACTGGACATTAATTATAGACAATGTTACAGCAAAGAGAATAAAAAAAATTTCAATCCGATATGTTGTTTAGTAATAGAGATAGAAGCGATTTACGAAACCCTTACACTTTTCATGTTTGGGGGTGCACAGGGGGGGAAGCAAGAGGGGTAGGGGCGGGGACTTTTTGCTAAACACTTGTCTAAATGGTAGTAGTCGATGGGGAAAAAATTAGCTTTATACTATTTAGTTCCTTCAACTGGTGTTCTACGACACAGGCTGACTGGACTATAAGTGCTCATAGCGAAGATAGCGACCGTTTACATCTGTAAATTTATTCAAGATCCCTTCCTGTCAACAACGATCTGCTGCTGTCAAATTTACGTAATTTTGACAATAAAGACGAAAAGGCCCAAATAATAATAATACACTTTTCCAGAATATACATATGTAGGGTAGTGCAATGCAATATATTAGACCGGGCGCTAGAGGTAGTTGAGTATGCAAAATGTGAGGACCGAATTCCACCAATGGATTTGAGTTAAAAAAAGGTCATAGATTAATGATGTGGATCTTGCCGGTCAATTTTTTGGTCCATTTTTTTTTACCCCTCTACTCTTATTTGTAAGGGGAATGTATTGAGTACATTATATAAAATATATATACTATTTTACGAAATCGAAACAAATATGTCCATTTTGTGATATAATTGCTTCGATATGTGACCGAACGTAAACAACAGTTTGTGACCAAAACAATGGTAAACTTTTAGAATCACTAGACACGCTCAATATAATACGCTAACAACAACAAAAAAACATTGCCGAACTGTCAAAACGTATGGAATTTTTAACTCCTCGGGCACCTTATTTTTTCTTCCATTTTGCAATAAAATCCAAATAAATGGAAAATTTCTGAATGTATCCGAAAACTATAAGCTGTTTTAGAAATGTTGAAATTACGTTTCAAATTTTATAATTCGAAATAAACATATACTTTTTGAAATATAAAATTTTTTCATCTAAGCATAAAAAAGTTTTAAAAATGGCTCATCTTACGTTTTTTCCAACAAAAATTACTGAAAACAATAATAAATAAAAACACATACATAATTTATTATGCAGATATATTATAAACATTATTAACTTTTTTTTGTCTTTTTATGTAAAAATAATTAATAAAAAATTCCCAAAGTTAAATTTTTTTTTTCAAATTGCATTCGGAATGTTTGGATTTATAAAGGTGGACATTTTAATTTTTTTTTTTCGGTTAACTCGATTTCAACAAGGTGTGGTATTTTCTCTGTCTAACACCGTTTAGTTCATATTTCTAACCATGATAGTAAGGGAGACAACGATTTCTATGAGACTTATATGGTTTGTTCCGAAAACCGAACAAATAGACCTGTCTGGTTAAATTTTGATTGGCAATTTTTTTTTTACATCAGCTCCACGCAGAAGGTCCTGAGGTAAATCAATTTCCCTCAGGGCCTGTTTTTATCTTTGGGGATGCTTTGTGGAGAGTATTTTTAGGGAAAAGAAGGAGAGAAAGTTCTGGGAAGGAAAAATGTATGAGAGGTGGGTAGGAATCTGGGGTCAATGTATCCAGGAGTGACGGCTGTATGAATCCATTCCTCCCACTGCGGTGCAAGGCGATGGGTCGAGAGAGTCCAGCTGGAGAAATCAAAAGGTCTTCCTCAACCAGTCTCACCCGGTTCGGCCCCTCACAACGCATCCGCTGCCAAGACCTAGACAAAACTCACCCCACTAACCCGGGCACCCCTGCTAATTCACCAAACGTAGCGAACCACTTGGGATGACTAAAATGGTTCTTTAATGCATCTTTTATCATCTCCCCAGATGTAAATAGTCGTATATTATAGTAATGAAGTTAAAGCGTTACTGTTATCCGAGTACTATCCTAAAAGATTACCAAAGTAAGTATTGATCGAAATTTTGAAAAAAAAACAATTTAAAGTTATATTTTTTAAGTCTGTTATATTTTCTCATGTGCTGCATTATCTTATTTCATGAATTTTTTTCCTTAATCCTCCGTATTTAATCTCGTGGATTAAAATCATCCATTATCTTCTGCATTATTTTTCCCTGTTGATTTATTTTAAATTCTTGATACAATAATCGCAATGAAGTTTTACACGTCATATGACTTTAACCTTTATATCGAATATCAAATGGCAAAGTCCAATCTTGAATAAGTATATTCTACTAAGAGACTAATGTTTTTAATAATAATTCTCAATAAAGATCAATGTTCAATCTGCTAATAATAAATCAAAAGAATAGTTTACTATTTATTAAAGGTAACATTATAATCAATGTTATTTACCCCTGACCCAGATGTTGTAATTTTGTATTATTAAAAATTGCTTGTTTGAGTTTGACGTGAAGTTTGCTAACAGCCTGAAGTTGCCTGCAGCAGGTTTAATCTCTGTCTGGATCTGAGGTAAACAAATCTAAATAAAAATCAACAACCATAGTTGAATAATGTGTCACAAGGACAGTTGCTCATTTCATTATAACAGGAATTATAGTAAAATTCTAGAATTCCGCTTCACGCTTTATGTAAACACTACATTTCAAAGTAATTACTAAAGACCGGATATTTAGACCCTTTTCAGCGGTAGTTGCATATTTTAGCAAAACACTACATTTCAAAGTAATTACTAAAGACCGCATATTTAGACCCTTTTCAGTGGAAGTTGCATATTTTAGCAAAACACTACATTTCAAAGTAATTACTAAAGACCGCATATTTAGACCCTTTTCAGTGGAAGTTGCTTATTTTAGCAAAACACTTCATTTCAAAGTAATTACTAAAGACCGCATATTTAGACCCTTTTCAGCGGTAGTTGCATATTTTAGCAAAAAAATTGAGATCTTGCATATTTACGCTCGATCTCGTTCATCGTTAAGATGCCTCACATAGTGACATAGCGAACTGATCGCTCCGGCGGCCGAAGTCCGCCTCCTCTTCGCCTTAGTATAAAAACTCTTGAAACTCATGGATTGGGGTTGAACGAATCTATTCAGGTGATGAAGAAAATTCGCCTTATGAATTCCTCGTTGCCAAACCTATTCCCGAGTAAACTCAAAGAAAAGTTTGAAAACTTACTAAACAATAACCCAGGGTTTAAACCCTTGTGCCAAATTGATAGCTTCATCAACGGGGCAGGTGAAATTTTGCCCGGCACAATAAGTTCAAAAATCACACCCAAATTTAAATTCTGTCCAGTCACATCAGTAGACGTAGAACGTACCTTTTCCGCTAACAAAAATATATTAAGCGATCGTAGACACAATTTGTCTACAGAACATTTAGAACAGTAGGTACTTAGTCATATACGTTTTTAAAGTTAAATTGTAAATTTCATTGTTAAATACATTTTATAATTGATATTTTCGAAAATATGATTGTTATTCTTGAGAACTAACAGCTTACTAAATAAAAAGTATTTAAAAATATGACTTCCTGTATTATTTCATACTGCATATTTGGCCCTTTTCATGGATTTTCGTGCATATTTTAGCTATTTTTATTGCATATTTGCATGTATATTTTGGACTGTTTTTGTTGCATATAATCCGGTCTTTAGTAATTACTATAAGAAACAATTATTTATGACGGGGAGATGGCAAAACATGCAAAAATTAGGTTATTAGTTTCTTAGTTTGGGTTATTTAAAAATTTTGTGCATATGGAACCGTCCATGTATTTAAATGTGTTTTTTTAGTTTCCTTTTAATGGTATTTCTACAGTTTACATGAAAAAACATCGTAAAAAAATTACTCTATTTTTCAAATCGGATATTTTATATACTCGTATTTAAATGTATGTGTCCATTTGTAATATTAAAATCTGAACGAATTTTTAACCTGATTTCAAAACCAGTATTTCATTTTGGTGTCCATTAAAAAAACAGCAAATCTATTAGATTAAAAAAATTCTGATAACAAAACAATTTTTTTTATTTCAATACCAGAATTTTAAATCTCACTTTCACATCAAAATGCAAGTTTTAGGTTTCTGCTGTCTTACAAATTTCTTTGTATTTATTTATTGATACTCTTTTTAAGGGCGTGCAATAACTAAAAATATGGTTAGTAAAAATTATACAGTTTTTATTGAACACTAGCAGTTAAAAACCCACTCCGCAGGCTTTTACTGCTAGGCCCTGCGGGCGGCTTTTGGTTCGGCATCGCCCAGTTTGTGTGTTGGTGATCATTTTGTAAATTCAATAGGAACTGGTTCCAAAATTAGCCCGTTCCTCGTATCCACTGTCAGCGTGCCAATCAGTGATGGCTAGTCACATGAAAAAGTAACCGGGACGGGCGATGAAATCGTATGTAATATACGGCCGCTTGATACAACTGAGTATTACCGTCGATCTTTCGAAATCCGGGAGGTACTCGGGGTTCACAAATTTGTAGAACTTATACCTAAGAAGGGCTTTTAAAGGGCACAAATTTGTAGAACTTATACCTAAGTCCCTTTGCATCTTGCCGACGAAAGTGGAGTCATCTTGTAACGAATTCTTGAATTAGAAACCGAATTACAACGGTAGCTTTTATATGGTGCAACGGTAAGGCGCAGCGGCAGACATGCGTTGAAAACCGGATTCTTAAATTCAACCATGCAGACGCAAGGCTATTAATAACCGAACTGCTTCAGTAACAACATTTTGTATTTGTTTAGTGACAAATTGAAGATGTCCCCTGAATTGGTATAATTATTTCCCTCCATTAATATTCTGGGCAAAGTGGAATACATATGGTAGTTAGTCCCAGAATTTCTGCGTTGAAATATATAACATAGTGGAATTCTTGTCAATGTTTTTCCATAATTTGTCACATTAATTAACTCCTCCGCACTAACAATCAAATTCTCATAAAAAAATCCAAAATCTATAATCCAGTTGAAGATTTTTAGCTACAAATCGTGCAGCGCTGTTCTGATCTATGCAGGATTGTCATAAATTTTGCAAACTTTTTATGTGGTTTTTGTCGCTATTGTGGAGGGCTGTAAAGTTCAAATAATATTTTAGTCTTTTCATTATTATTTTATGATCAAAAGTTTAAAGTGTCGATCCAGATTTTATTCTAAATATTAATTATTATTTGGTATTTATAATCGTTTTCCAGAACCCAAGGCATCGAAGGCAGCATCACAATGAACGGCAGCGAGAGGGTCATGTCCCAGTTCCGGAAGCTGTCCTGCTACATCATGCAGGACAACCAGCTGCACTCCAACCTGACCGTGGAGGAGGCCATGGCCGTGGCCACCAGCCTCAAGCTGCCCTCCTCCATGCCCAAGGCTGACAAAGTTGAAGCGGTAAGTTATATTCACCTTTAAGTACTCTAGACGTAAGTAACCTATCGTGAGTAACTTTGTACTGTACCGAAATACCGTGCTATTTGGTTTATGCAGACACCACATCGAGTCCGACAGGCACTGCTTACAATTCAATTTATTCATTTTAAAAACATTACAAAATTACAATTTCAAAGCGTTCTTAAAAGAGAAAAATATTTTAGATGAGATAAACAGATTTAGACTAACGGCAACAAAGCTTGCCTTTTGAATTATGCTTCATTGATGTTAAACATATCGATATTCAAAACAACAAGATTGCTCTCCCGACTGGCATAACCATTGGCAAGTTAGTTCTGCAAGCCGGGAGATAAAACAGTCTTTGCTGTCGGTGACGGAGATAACCATTGGGAACATAGAAAGTAATGCTCTCCATGATAGTCGAGTTTTCAAACCATCTACGAATCAGTCTGAAGAAATGTGTTGCAATGAGCATATCCCTTCTGACCCGTAGACAGTTTTACTTACATGGAGTAGAAATTTAGTACCACTCTAACCACTGTAAACTGGTGCCATCAGCGCGCCTAACTTACAGACCATTTTAATTTAATTAAATTACCAGATTAATGTTTCATCTTCCTCGCATTCTAGATCCAAGAGATCCTGTTAACCCTCGGCTTGGCAGAGCACCGCAAGACCATGACCTCCAACCTATCCGGCGGCCAGAAGAAGCGCCTCTCCATCGCTCTGGAACTGGTGAACAACCCGCCCATCATGTTCTTCGACGAACCCACCTCGGGACTGGACAGCTCCTCGTGCTTCCAGTGCATCTCACTGCTGAAGACCCTGGCCAGCGGGGGCAGGACCATCATCTGCACCATCCACCAGCCCTCAGCCAGGCTGTTTGAGATGTTTGACCACCTCTACACGCTGGCGGAGGGTCAGTGTGTCTACCAGGGAAGCACAGGACGCTTAGGTTAATATCAATCATCGTTTTTGTCAATCGTTTACCCTATTTTATGTGTTACTAGCAGACCCGGCCACACGTTGCTGTGACTAGTGAAATACAATCCAATCTACTGAAAACGCCATTACCCAACCATTATAACCAACGCCATCTGTTAATTTGCACACATATCAAATCCACACCGCCCGCTTGCCAGCCTGCTCGCTTTATATATTATATATTTCAACCAATTTACACAAAACCTTGACAAATTATATACCTAAACCTTCCTCATGAATCACTCTATCTATTGGTTAAAACCGCATGATAATCCGTTGCGTAGTTTAAAAGATCTAAGCGTACAGACAGCGGGAGCGACTTCGCTTTATACTACGTAAAGATTATGAAGAAATCTTTCAGATACGCTAGTGATGCTCTCTTCAGGGAATTAAATGTACTTGATGTTCGACAGTGATATACAAAAAAGATAATAACATATGTTCATGAAAATAAAAACAAAATTAAAACGGTCAAACACCAACATCACACTAGAAGTAAGGGCAGAAATGACCTTTCTTTTCTAACAAGAAGGGCAGAAATGACCTTTCTGTTCTAACAACAAGGACAGAAATGACCTTTCTGTTCCAACAGTCTTCCCGAAGAAATTAAAAAAATAACAGATTTCGTAACATTCAAGAAAAAGGTCAAATTAATCTTTAAAAAAAATCAACAACCATAACAACACCAATCAAAATGTTATAACTTCAATTCATAGCATATCAAAAATTAACATCATAACATAGTTTATATTTATTGTATACACTAAGTAAAATGTATATTATAAAAGTGAAAAATAGTAGTTTATATATTATATTTATATATAGTTTATATTTATTGGAAAATGTAAGTAAAATGTATGTTATAAATATGAACTAGCTGTAAAATAACTCCTACGCCAAACTCAAGAGCTAGTACTCTTCATTGGCGTAGAATTTCATAAAATCATGTATCTTTTCATTAGATAAAAAAAAAAAAAAAAAAAAACAAGAAGGACAGAAATGACCTTTCTGTTCCAACAAGAAGGGCAGAAATCATCTTTCTGTTCCAACAAGAAGGGCAAAAATAACCTTCCTGTTCCAACAAGCAACACAGCGACAACCAAAAAGTATTCTCGTTCCTCAAACCAAAAATTTATAATAATGTCCCGTCACAAAACTGTGTAAATTGAGGTTGAAATATATCATAATGGTGCCACAAAATAAGTTTGCTGTGTTAGAAGAAGAAACTGTGTAAATTGTCCAAAAATAGCAAAATCATTAGGAGCCATCCATAAATTATGTCACACCTTAAGGGAGTAGAGAAGTGTGACATTGTGTGACAAGGGGTATAACGTCACATGTAAAAATCTAAATTATTAAAATGCAAAACTCAAATGTAAACAAAAAACTTTATTAAATATAAAAAAATATTACCAACTCTTTCTTGATAAAATATTACGAATTATTTTTAGTTGTAAAATTGCAAAATATGTGATGTCACACTAGGGGGGGAGGGGGTCTCACATATGTAACGATGTGTGACATGGATGAGGGGGGGGGTAAAAAAATCTAGAAATTCGTCTGACGTTTTTATGGATGGCCCCTTATTAGGCAGGA
Source organism: Limnephilus marmoratus (assembly GCA_917880885.1). Taxonomy (NCBI): domain Eukaryota; kingdom Metazoa; phylum Arthropoda; class Insecta; order Trichoptera; family Limnephilidae; genus Limnephilus; species Limnephilus marmoratus. Next base: position 70,199,606 of record OU862906.1, read on the forward strand.
CAAATTCGAAAATATTATCAAAAAATATCATCTGATAATTTATTACGAGTATATTCGTTTTTATTTCTTGTCTCTCAAAATTCCAATTTTTTTCTTCTATTCACCTTTAGTGTATTACAAATACAAATAAATGAATTTAATGCAATTAAAAAAATCTTTCCTTGTTATTATGTACCAAACAACAAAAATTAATGTGATGATTTGAACAGGCACTGCCCAGTTGGAAACTAATGTTGACTGGGCCATAATGTATTCACGCCTATATTGAATCAACGTACTTTATACTTGTCATATTATTATATTATCATTGTGCATACATCCAATTGAATATCCTTGTATAAATTACTTGGCAATATGGTAACTATTAATTTTCTATACCAAATTTCAAAGTTAATTTTCAAGTTCTATTGAAGTTCTGTTACTATATCATCATGGGTCAGCCGTTCCACTGAAATGAAAAAAACAGAAATTCAACTTGAAAATTGATTCTGCTGCACGTCAGAAGTGAACATTATTAGTATATTCAATGACATCAATGTTTGACGATAATAATTACAGATTATTCAAATGATTCTGTCTAAGAACCAACATCTTTACGTATTATAAAGCAAAGTTGCTCCCGCTGTATGTACGCTGAGATCTTTACTACGCAACAGATTTTCATGCGGTTTTCTCCAATAGAAAAGTGAGTGATTCATTAGGAAGGTTTCGGTATATAATTTGTCAAGGTTTTGCAAAAAAAGTTGAAATTTATAATATATAAAGGGAGCAGGCGGTGTGGATTTGATATGTATGCAAATTAACAGTTGGCATTGGTTATAAAGTTGGGTAATGGCTTTGTCAGTAGATGGCGTTGTCTTTCGTTAGCCAGCAAAGTGTTGCTAGTAGATAATAAATCTCAAGAGATATAATTTTTATCATTTATTTTTCAGTGGATTGGCTCGGGAGTCTCGGCCTGCAGTGCCCCGCGTACCACAACCCCGCCTCCTTCATCATTGAAGTCTCCTGCGGGGAGTACGGAGAGAACACCTCCAAGTTGGTCAACGCCATCGCCAATGGAAAACACGACATCAGGTTGGTACCTTCAACACCTACTTGCATCATCATCGATACTTACCGTATTTACCGGTGGGAAGCCGGAGCTGAAACTAACTTCCATATTGGAAATTACGGAACTTTTCACTTTGAAGTAATGTTTTGTGGATTTATGTTAGGCTATTGTATATTTTATTTACCGAAACACATTCCTTCAACAATAATCTATCTATAAAAACAAGATAACTTGTGTTTATTTGATAAATTGATATTGTCAAGTACCACGTTCGAACTTTGACAGTTGAAATTGCGGCAAAAACTGACATCCGGATTCCATAGATAATTCATTTTAAAATATTCTGGTGTTGCCAGGTGAATGAAACTTTCGGCTTTACCAAGAATGATGTTGGCGCAAGCGATTCTGACCTCGTCTTTCAAACAATTTCTTTATACATAAGGATTAAAATCGCATTAAATATTTTTTTTTTCGAAAATTTGTTTCGGCGTGCGGAGACGGTCCCGGCCTATCAGAGGTTAATACTTTTTCAAACCAACGTCAAGAATTACTCGATTATTCAAAAAATGCTGCGAACATGAAGACTTGGATGTATTTAATCACTACCTTCAGAAGGAAATTGTACTTGCATATAAGTACCTGACGATCTCCTCACTTAATTATTGTATCATTCACCTACTTGTGCGTTGGTTCCATAATGTTTGTATGAATGTGTGTGAGTGTGTGTATGTACATGTATACATAAAGTGTGCACATGTACTCCTAAGTGTGTATGTATGTATGTATTTATTGGTATTTGATTTTGATCCTTCTGGTTTCATGTACCTATTTGTAATTTAGTTTATTATTATGTAGAATGTTGAGATGAACGCCAATAAACAAAAATAAATAAATAAAATAAAATCATCTACTCTGCGACGCTTGGAGAGTCCTGGCTGTCTCTAGAAAACGCCTTTGCTCCTACTGAGTTCCTTCAACTTATTATGCCTAAGTTGTTTTTTAATGTTTATTTAGATGTTGATCGTGAGGTTGATTAGTCAGACATATCCTAAAAATCAAAATTTAAATTGAGTTTGCAGTTTGCGTAAAAGTGTACCTTTTATCTGGTACAATACTCAGATTACTCATAAACACCACCGAATCAATTATAATGCAGAAATAAAACAAAATGTTAATGTTTTCTGGGTCATTAGTAGAATATTTCAAAATTTCATACTAATGTATTGGAGTGTTATGCCTCCCGGTGATATTTTACAGCATATTTAATATGTAAAACACAGACAGTAAATAATATTTGATTTATGGTAAGCCTTCGAATGCTGCTTTCTTCATTATCCCAAAAACTTATATATTTTGGAGATGTCTGACTAATCAATTGGACAATCAATATGGTTGTAGGTAGTAGGAGTTTTACAAACATCGTCTGATTATTCATAACCTGGAAATGCTTCTTTTATTTAAAAAATAATATTTGACACATTGAATTAATTGTTTCCAGGAATGGTAAGGCCTTCCCGATGAACAAGGCCTACGAGCTAAACAACAAGAACGCCCTGGAGAGCGCTCTCAACCCTCAGACCAATGGGCTGGCCAAGAACGAGATGTCGCTGATGCCGGTGGAGAAGTTCAGCAATGACGACCACAACAACGGACTCAACACCAGCAACGTACTCGCTTTTGCCAACAACGATATCGTCAAAGGAAACAAAGGTAAATATACGTTTTTAGATTTTCACGGCCAAAAGTATTTTCGTTATTTGTTTTTGGGGTTTTATGCCGTGTTGCGCTACCTCTCTCTTTAGCCAACGTTTCAGACAGCATTGCAGCGTAATCTGCCGGATCTGCCCTGATGATGGACATTGCAACGCTGCCCGTTGGTTAAAGAAGGAGGTAGCGCAACTAGGCATAACACCCCAAAAACATATAATGAAAAAAAGGTAAATATTATTATGTTTGTTGATGTTATACAATTTAGCACAAACATTATCAGATGATGAATAAATACTAACAGATTATTTAATGAATTCCTTGTAGATTCCTGTTTTAATTTAACCCCTCAGGCCTCGACCGTATTATGTCAGAGAGTCAAAATATTTACGCTTTACAATAAAATCCAAATAAATGGAATATTACTGAACGTATCCGAAAACTAAAAGCTGTTTTTGAAAGGTAATGAAATACCCTTTAAAATTTTATAATTCAAAATGAACGTATAAGTTTTTTTTAATGCAAACAAAAAAAAGTTTTAAAAGATGGCTCACCTTACGTTTTTTCTAACTAAAATTACTGAAATTGAAAAAAAAAACACAGACATATTTTATTAAACAAATGTATTATAAACCTTATTATCACCTTACTTTTTGTCGTTCTATGTAAAAATAATTAATAAAAAGTTACATAAATTTATTTCATGATTCGAAACTTTATCTTCATTACCTTTTTTGTGGTTAGTTTATGAATTTGAATATAAAGCATGGTGTTTTTTCTTTCTAACACCGTTTATATCATCTTTCTCATTATGATAATATAAGGGATATACAACGATTTCTATGAGACCTGTACGAGTTGTTCCGAAAAAACTGAACAAATAGATTTTAATTAAGGGTTGACTTGCAGATAAATAAATGACTACCAACTGTCAAAATTAGCCATCTTTTAATTTTACTGTTCAATCAATCCTGTAATGATCAATAAGAAAATAATATTAATTTACTTTTGCCAGTCAAGGTTTTGTTTTCTTTTGTCAAAATTTCCGAATCTTCCCGTATATTGTAAATGTACCTTTGTATTGGTTATTTTTCATTCCCTTGAAAAAACAAAAATTGTTCTAAAATCTAGATAAAATAATCTTTCCGATGTGTATATTAAAAATTTATATTTTTTTTCTAAATATTTAAATTTAAGATATTGAAAATGTAAATTGACATAAAAAATATATACCTGCGGATTCCCCCAAAAAAGTATGTAAAATAAAAGTTACTTAAAATTTTAAATACAAATTCCCTTTCTTAAGATTAAACGTCACATACGTTATAATCTACGCATTCACAAATGGCGCCAATTAAATTATTTTAGGTTTTTAATACTTTTTGCATATTACGCTTTAAAATATCAAGGTAAATTAATTGTTTTCGCCTGTACATATTTAATATGAATATAAATAAATAGTTTTGTCCATAAACAAACCCAAATCTTTCAAGAAAGGCTGAAAAATTCAATTTTGTATCAGTTACTCAATCCAATGTTGTATTTTTCAGCTTTTCTTGAAAGATTTGGGTTTGTTTTAGGACAAAAATATTTATTTATATTCATATTAAATACGTACAGGCGCAAACAATTAATTCACCTCAATATTTTAAAGCCAAACGTGCAAAACGTATTAAAAACATAAAATAATTTAATTGGCACCATCTGTGAAAGCGTAGATTATAACGTACGTGACGTTTAACCTTAAGAAAATTTGTAATAAAACTGTCACTTCACTTTTTATCGCATTCATACAATTTTATTTTTAAATTAAGAAGGCTATGCTATCATATTTTTTTAATCACTATTAATTTTATTTGTATTATAGATTTTTGCATGTAAATGTATCTCTGGGGTCCTAGCACACTGAAATCGTTATCTTTACAATATCGAATCGACATGGCATAACAACCGACGATTTTGTACCGAACCGATATTCATAAGCAATGTAAGGTAATCAAAAAGAAATTGTTATACGCTGGCAACACTTGAGGTACTTTCTATGTAGCTGTCACAATGTCTATGGAATCAGAGTTTTAGACCGGGAGCCGGTACACAAACCTTACGAGTACACGGATGAAACTACTTTGAAGTGATAATGGACATTTAATAAGCCTTAAAAAAGCTGGCGTGCCGTGCCTCTTGGCAGATTCCGCGCAGTCATAGAACTAGAGAAATTCTTCAATGGGATGGTTTAGAATATAGACTACAGTTATTCGTTGGTTTCATTCGTGTACTCGATGACGTAAAATTTACTAATTTCTATCCCAATTTAACACCGGCTACCTGCGAACGTGCCAGGCTGCCGGTTGGCAGACCTGCTAATTTTCTCATCTACTAATCGACCTTTATCATATGAAACCATTCCCGTTCGTGCACCCGATGACGTAATTTTGTCGAATAAAAACGAGTGTGCTTTAGACCACACGACTTAAGTAAAACTTCACTAACTTATGCCGGGTACCCGTTGTATATAATGTTATATAGGATGGAACCATTACAGTTAAGTTGACCCCAAGGTTACAGTTTCCTTGCAACTCGTGCCGGGTACCCATCCCCATCCCAATCCCCATCCCCATCCCAATCCCCATCCCCATCCCAATCCCCATCCCCTTTCCCATTCCCATCCCCCCAAAGGCCCAACCGTTCGCCCACCGTTCGCATCGATTACCGTTCGCATAAAATGTATATATATCCTTTTTCGTAACGCATTCACCAGCTTACCCCCCATGTCGAGCGTGCATAAAGAAGTTTTACTTCAAAAATCGCTCACTATTTCCATGACTGCGTGGAACCTTCCAAGATGTGCACCGGCAGACTAGCTTGTTTAAGGCTTACTAAATGTACATTATCACTACAAAGTAGTTTCATCTGTGTACTCGATGACGTGTGTTTGTGTAGCCAGGCTCCCGGTCTATAATACCTGTCAAAAACATCGTAATCCATTAATGTAATAATATGACAACTAACTAATAATCTTTTCTTTTGAACATTTAAAGATCCATTTACACCGAGATTTTTGCTGAGATATCATAATAATATTAAATACACACCCTTTAATGTACGTAGGAAGTCCGCATGTATTTTTTGACAATAAAAAGGAGTTAATTGGACAATGAGATCATTAGCCATAATAGGAGATATATTCGTTAGTACGAAACTGTCAAACGAAAACGTCTGAATTCCGATTTAATTCAATCCTGCAATCTTCGATAATCTGCCTCCGTTCATTAATAAACCAGTAATTATGCAGAAAGAATGTCATTATTAATAAAGTTGCGTAGGTATATCGCCAGTCAAACAAAGGACAGGGTGACTTACAATCTCGTATCGATAACGAACCGATTGCCCTAGCACGCTTGCGCCATCGATAGGCAGACCGACGTCGAAGGGAAATAAATAAGGAATCGACATACGATCTCACACGATGGCAACACTGGGGATCTTTTAATGAATTTTCGTTTCTTAATTTGAAATGTGCTGCGTAAAAATGAAAAATACCAATAAATTGACAATTTCGAATTGAAATTCGAACTCAAATAAATATTGGTGTTTCGCATGTAGATACTTTTTGAGACTAAACGACATTTTAACAAATTTCGTTTCTCGAATTTGAAAGCAATTAATTGATCGCCTCATGAATTAACTGAGTCTATGGGTCTCGTATACGATTTCTTTAAATTCTGAGAGTTTTTTTAGTTCACCTTTACTCATTAATTAGCCAGTTATTTTGCGTAACAAACGACATTATTTAAAAAAATCTGTACATTGACAGCTTATCTGTCACTCCGGAAGCCACGGTAAAAACGGCGTCTTTTGTCAACCGACTGTCGGAATCGTATGTTCACTGTGCTCGCAAATATCGCTAACTGACCATAGACGACGGATTTATTACATTTCGTATTAATATTGGGGTTTTATCAACCAAAAATGCATACGATTTGGCAGGCTTTTGTCAATCGTCGGTCGGAATATCCCTTAACAATTGTTGAGCGTGCTAGCACATATTGATAACTGACCATAAATGACGGATTTTACCGATATCGTATTGATATAGGGTTATATCGATCGACCATGCTAGGACCCCTGGTGTCACTTCCCAATGTATCGTCACAATTAACTGTTATACATACACTGTTTTACCATTACTAATATTTTGAATATGAATTTGTGACATGTAATTAATGTTTATGGCGTACTTATGCCGTTTGTATTACATAAATAAATTAAATGTTAAAATTTGTTGCTTTGATTGGGAGTACAATAAGATTTATCTTATTATAAGATGATTGGGTTTGTAAAATGTCTGAATAACATAGCTCGTATATACCTAAGGCAATGAGAAGCATTATTTCTTTCGCTTTCTAACATAAAAGAAATCACAAATGTTCTCATGACGGGAAGAGAAATATCTAACTTTTAATAATGCACGGTCGCTCTGGGACAATTTGGGTTTCCTGTTATTATAACGGCATATGATGTTTTGGGACAATTTGGGTCTCCTGTGATTAAACGGGTTAAATCTAACTGGTTGTCTTCAAATTTACAGGAGATGGTATGGTCCTAGACATGGAGAAGCAAGACAATGTGACTGTCGCCTTACTGGACGAAGTGCTGGAGGTGTCACCCAGCAGGTACCCCACCAGCGAGTTCAAGCAGTTCTGGGTTGTCTTCAAGAGGACCTTGCTTTTCAGCCGGAGAGATTGGGTAAATAATTTAAAGATAACCTCACATTTTCTTCATTGAATTAATAAGCACAGTGTGCAATAAAATTTGATGTTTTTTAATTGGTTTTTAATTCAAAACTCCTCAATTTTAAATACATACAAATCTGAAAATATATCGAGCAGTGAGCGTTATGAAATTTGCATACCTTTTTCTGTGAGAATTTTCTAGGGTGGGTGTGCAACTGTGCAACTAGTTTTGGATGGTAATTGCATATCCGTCATGTGCCGTGGAGTTTTGAAATGTTGATATTAGTGTCAAATAACAAGACACAATGCCATGTGGTATGGGTACCGCCACCCCGGAACCATTTATTGCATAACCAACACTTCTGCCGTAGGTCACCCCAAGTGGTTCCGCTATGTTTGATGACTTAGGAGGGGTTCATAGGGGTGAGGTTTGTCCGGGTCTTGGTGGCGGATGCGTCTGCCCACCAACTGCGTAGCAAGCCATATCGGGAGAGACTGGTTGAGGAAGATGTTTTGACCTCTCCAGTAGGACTCTCTCGGAACATCGCCTTGCACTACAATGGGATGGATGGATACATACATCTGTCATTCCTGGACCAACTGTCCCTCAGATTCCTACCCACCTCCCATACCTTTTCCTTCCCAGAACTTCCTCTCCTTCCTTTCCTTAAAATGACCCTTCACACAGCATCCCCTAAGATGACAAAATTATTTTCCTCAGGGCCTCCTAAGTGGAGCTAATGTAAAAAAATCCGTGGCACACCACAATGCATGACTTTCATTTTTTTTACATTAGCTCCACACCGCAGTGGGAGGGATGGATTCATACGTCTGTCATTCCGACAAACTGACCCCCAGATTCCTACCTACCCCACATACCTTCTTCCTTTCAAGAAGTTCCTCTCCTTCTTTTCCTGAATAGACACTCCACACAGCATCCTCAAAGATGATATAGATCCTGAGGGGAATTATTTTGCTATGGAGCTAATGTAAAAAAAAATATATATATTCTTCAATATGGAAATTTTTTTTAGAAACTTCTCGTTTCATTCAAAGTTAAATGTCTTCTCGAGCATACACATTTTATTAATATTTAGGTCTGCCAAGTAGTTCTGGAACATTCTCGACTCTAAACTTTTATGTACGTAATTCGTTCACAGCGCCGTTGAGGTGATTTTTCACAAAAATGGTGCTATATAAATTATCCAATTATTATTATTATTATCTCTTCATTCTCCCTCTTTATGAATAAAAGCATCTGTTTGTTGATATTAACATATTGTATGAATATGATGATGTTTGCAGACCCTCATGTACCTGCGACTGTTTGCGCACATCCTGGTGGGCTTCCTGATTGGAGCACTATACTACGACATCGGCAACGACGGAGCCAAGGTGCTCTCTAACCTCGGATTCCTATTCTTCAACATGCTGTTCCTCATGTACACCTCCATGACCATCACCATCCTCAGCTGTGAGTACTCTCAATTATATATTCTCAATTTGGTAGGTGGGTATGGGTATCGCCGCTCCGGGAACCATTTATTGGCTAACCAACACCTCTGCCGTAGGTCATCCCAAGTGGTTCGCTACATTTTGTGAATTAGCGGGGGTAAGTAACAGACCTCTTCAGCACCAATGTTCATTCCTTCCTCTCTTCAAAAAAACCCACCACACAGCATCTCAGAATGATGACATAGGCCCTGAGAGAAATTATTTTCCTGAGGGCAAAATCAGCTGTTCGTGGGCCGCCATCTTAAGCGAGTAGTGAGTAAAGTTGACTACCTTTCAACTTTTTTCGTAGATTGTCCACAATCTGCTAGTAATACCTAGTAATACGAATACACTGAGCGAGTTTACTAACAGGTGGTGAATTTCCCAGATACTAACTTATAAACTCGCTCAATGTAATTGAGGCTTAAGAGGGCATTACCAAAGAAAGCCGGAAATAAGTCATTTTCAAAAAAGTTTTTAGACGTATTGACTCTTTTCCGCAAAAAATTATAAATGGATTTCGAAAGATTGTTCTTTTATCTAGCATAGTTATGTAATAAATTTTTAGAATTTTTTTAAATTTTTAGTATAATAAGGTTATTCCATAGGTCGTTGGCAGATTTGTTAAATTTTCAAAAAAGTTTTTGTATTATACCACACCCATTTCAAATAATGTAATCATGCAGTAAAATAAATCAATACATTATCTAGCAAAGTTATGTATTAGAATTTTAATTTTAGTTTCAATAAAATCATTAAAAAATATATACGTACATGTGTTTCTTGACGAAAATTGGTCCATTTGTTTATTTATTTGCGCACTTACAAACTAATATATTTCAGATTTTTTTAACATTCTTATTAAATTTAGACATTATTGAAAAATGATAAATACTTATAATCAAAAAATAACTACAAAAAGTACACTATTTTAATAGTTTTATCATCACGCCTTTCAGCATTTTTGGATGAAGGTATAAATTAAAGCTAATTTGGATTAAAATAAATTCGATATTGAGTTATAATTTAAAAAAGCTGGTACGGAGAATAATCAATCTTTCTCATTGTAACCGCCCTGCACGATCGGAAGAACAACTTTCGACGAAGTGTGGATTTTTGTCCGCTGGCTGGTTAAACGCTCTTAAGATAACTTTTAATTACGTTTTTACTTAAAATGACATTTTTAATAATTTTGGTTAGTTGTTTTATTAACGCTTCGTGTTTTTTATTTTCAGTCCCGCTCGAAATGCCTGTATTATTAAAAGAAAACTTCAATCGCTGGTACTCGCTTAGATCATATTACTTGGCCATCACTATATCGGATATACCATTCCAGGTGAGAAACAATCCTTATTTTTTAGATCATATTATTTCTACCATTGGAGTCTTTCCATTATGTGGTGACATCATAGTATTGCTTCTATTTCTACTGATAACTTGACTATGGTGGCCACCGCACAAAGAGGAGACTGATTATTTACGAAGCACCGCAGAAAAAAGAGACTGATTATTCTATCTCATTCTCTCACAGGCTAAACCTGTTCTTAAATCTTATCTTATGTTAAGATTAACTTAATATTAAGTTTTCAATTTGGCCATTCGATTTAATTAATCTCAATGTCTGCAGAACAGCTGGACACCTTCGAAAGAAAGGTACTTCGATGAATCTTAGGAGCGGTGCGACAGGGAGAGGCATTGACAATCCGCCACAATAATGAGCTCTATGATATTTACCACTCTCCCAGACTCTCCTTTAATTATAAGGCTCGAAAGACCAAGATGGGCCCGACATGTGCACCGAATGCCAAGCACACGAGCACCGAAGAAGGTCCTAACAGGACATCTGGGAGGTAAATGAAAGGCGGGCAGACCTAGGCTGAGACGGGAGGATGGTGTCAGGAAGGATGCAAGAGGACCACTCCACATCGCAGATTGGAAGACGATGCCCAAGTCAGGGGGCGGTGGAGGTTTATCTTGAAGGAGGCCAAGGCTCGAAATGGGCTGTAGCGCCATTGAAGAAGAAGAATAATAATACATATCATTTCTCAAAATACGAATATAGAAACACGAGAACTGCGTATTGTGGATTAAAACCAATGCTCGAGTATACGAATGCTTGCCATAAATCAAATATTATTTACACTTGTCTAGGTTTTTCGTATTAAATATGCTATAAAATAACATCGGGAGGCATAACGGTGCGGTACATTAGTATGATAATGAAATACCCTACTAGTGTTAATTTGCATACAAATCAAATCCACACCGCCCGCTTGTCCACCACGTACAGACATTCTCCTTTATATTTCAACCAATTTACATTAAACCTTGACAAATTATATACCTAAATCTTCCTTATGAATCTCTCTTATCTATTGGTGAAAACCGCATGAAAATTCGTTCAGTAATTTTTGAGTTTATGGCGAACAGAGAGACAGACGCGGTGGAGGACTATAATTTATAATATGTAGAGATTTGGTGGTGTTTATGAATAATCTGAGTATTGTACCAGATAGAGGGTACACTTTTACATACACACACACTCAACTTAAATTTCGATTTTTCAGAGATGTCTGACTAATCAACTGGACGATTATATATTATTATGTTTGTATTAGCATATTAATTAAAAACATTTTCAGTGGTGATGTTTGTATTTTTTAAATTTAATTTGCTAAATTACTTTGCCTTCTCCATTCCAGGCGATATTCTGTATAATCTACGTGGTGATAGTGTACCTGCTGACCTCGCAGCCACTGGAGTGGGCGCGCTTCTCCATGTTCCTATCGGCGTGTTTGCTCATCTCCTTCGTGGCTCAGAGCGTGGGGCTCGTCGTGGGTGCTGCCATGAACGTTCAGGTAATCTAAAAACACTAATCTTTCTTCTACGAACGTCCAATGATAAAGATTCAGCACTGATATCCATTTACAGTGAAACCTGCATCTATCGTCTATAAGGGTCGTGTTGAAATAAACTATGAAGGCGGGAGGAGGAAACTTTATTACATTCTTGCATGTTTAAGTCAGTCTCACACAAGAACTATACTCTTCTAAATAATAATGGAATATTTCTGAATGTATCTGAAAATTAAAAACTGTTTTTGAAAGGTGATAAAATGGGCTTTCAGATTTTATACTTCGAAATAAACTGAAATAAATAAACTAAAATACAATTTTTTTTAATGCAAACATAAAAATGGCTCAACTTACTTTTTTTCTAACTAAAACTCACATTATTATACAAATGAATATAATATATGGTCAACTCTTTTTTTTGTTGTTTCATGTAAAAATAATTAACCCTTTTTAGACAAGCGTCATGTATATATGCCAACCGATCGCGTGCTTTGAAGACGAGCGTCATGTACATGACGCGCATATGTGTGAGAATTTGAAATACCAGTCCACGGGTGTCGCAAATTCTTTAACGACATCTTCGCAAAAAAACACTAAAAAACCACCACTTTGAATTTTGAATTGAATGTTTTGTTGATAAATTTTGAGCTATTGTATATTTTATTGACTGAAACACGTTCACAACACAATAAACTATCTACCAAAACCACATTACTTGCATTTATTACGTAAATCAATAGGTTTTATGATGTTTTATTCGCGATACACGCATTTATTGCGACCGTTAAATTCGCGGCAATTTATGACAGCGCATTGTCATGGATGAAATCGTTTTAAAAATATTCCAGGGTGACAAGGTGAATGAAACTTTTAGCATCACCTAGAGTAATGATGGCGCAAGAGATTCTGACACTGTTCTTCATACAAATTCTGTACATAGAAAGGTCAAAATCGCAGACCAAAAGTTTTTCGTCGACAATATTATTCAAATATTTGATTATTTTCTCGCGCATGCGCATATGACGCGCGCGCCGGCACGTCTCCGGCCTTTGACCGGTTAAAAGGTTAATAAATCCGAGAGTTTTTTTTTTTTTTTAACCCGTTGTGGGCCAGGTTTTTCCAGAAAAACACGGAAATTTCACGATCTTCAATTGAATGTTTTGTGGATTAAATTTAACCTATCGTATATTTTATTGACTGAAACACATTCCTAGAACAATAAACTATTTACCAAAATAACATTACTTGCGTAATTACGTAAATTGATAGGTTTTATGATGTTTTATTCGAGGTACACGCATGTCACGCATCGGCAATGTGACGCGGCCGCCAAAATGACAGTTGGAGATGCCCACAGACAAAAAAGTTATTTTAAAATATTTTGTGGCTACAGGGTGAATGAAGTCTTTACCCATACCATGGGGAATGTTGGCGCCAGCGATTCTGACACTTTATTTACAGATTTTGTACATAGAAGGGTCCAAAATAATAGAAACAACATATTTTTTTTCGCGCATGCGCAGAATCTTTTTACATCCCGGACTACGGAAAATTTAATATAAATTATTCGAAGTGACTTGTCTCATTGCGGTTTTCTCTATGGTAAAGTACGATAATAGAGCAAGCGTTTCTGACATTGTTCTTCATACACTTTCTGTATACATAAGGGTCAAAATTGCATTTCAAAATGCCGCGCCACCTCGCGGACACCGGTGTCCGAACGGCCCACAACGAGTTAAATCGGGGTCAGAAACTTTGGTTTCATAAAGGTGTACAGTTTAATTGTTTTGTGGTTAACTTTTAGATTTGAATAGAAAAAATTGTGTTTTATCTTTCTAACGCTTTACATCATATTTCTCACCATGACAGTAAGGGAAACACAACGATCTCTATGACTTTTACGAGTTGTTCCCAAAAGTGAGGTGTTAAACTATATTATTATAAAACTGTTGTTTGTTTCTTCCAGAACGGAGTATTCCTGGCGCCCGTGATGTCCGTCCCCTTCTTGCTGTTCTCCGGCTTCTTTGTATCCTTCGACGCGATCCCCATCTACCTGCGCTGGATCACCTACCTGTCCTACATCCGCTATGGCTTTGAGGGAACTGCACTGGCCACCTACGCTTTCGGCAGGGAAAAGTTGAAGTGCTTCCAGGTAATTACAGCTCAACCTCAACCTTAACCTCTCATTTGTGGTTCGCCCGCCGGCTGGCACAAAAAACAATCTTTGCTTTTTTTTTAAATGTGATTTTAACCCTTATGTATAAAGAAGTGTGTGAAAGACAAGGTCACGATCGCTTGCACCAATATCAGTCTGTAACCTATGTTCTATTTGATTATTGTAGCTACCCTAAATGATTTTAAAAGAATTTCCTATGAAATTTGCGGATGCTGTCAATGGCGGAAATATTGACATTTTTACGTTTTTGAGTATAAAGGTCATTGTTTCTTGAAAACTCCTTTGAATTGTATTTTTTATGTTTTCATGTGTATTCAGGTTTGTGTAGAAATAATAAAATCAGTTTATGTTTGTATGAATGTATTTTTTGACAATTATTTCCATAATGGGAGATTTTTTAATCTTTTTTTTTTTTAAAATTAGTTGGCTATTCTGGAAAAAACTCTTACGATATTGTCACGTAATATACATGAATATTAAACTATTGTGAAATTATATATGAGCGCAACAGTAGAATGCTGCCTGCTCATTATAGTAATAATAATATTTTCTGGTAAACACAAAACATTCGCAAAAAAGGCAATTCCTTTGTTTTTATGTGGATATTTGACCAGAAAGCAACAAGGTAAAATTCACACACATTCACAAGGTTCTTCAAAATACGCCCAACATACGAATTACGCCTTGTACAGGTTAAAGTCACATTTCCACTAATCGGACGGCAATTTTTCCATTCATGACTTTTAATCATTTTCGTTATTTCTTCTTCATGTTTCGAAATAATTAGGTCTAATGAATTCTGACAAAACATTTGACCAAAAATAAGAATGAACAAATTTGACTGAAGGGTTAACTGTTAGTGATGTGACTATAACATGCAAAAAGCCTTTCATTAGTTATTTAATTTGTGAATAGTTTTTGAAGAAGTGAATGTTTTATTCTACAGGCATACTGTCACTTCAAGTCTCCGGAGACGACCCTGGAGGAGCTTGACATGCTGAACGCCGACTACACCCTGGACATCGCCGCTCTCTGCGTCATCTTCGTGGTGCTCCGAATCTCCGCCTTTCTCTTCCTCCGGTGGAAGCTCAAGTCAACCAGATAAACTCTTCAATCAACCTATTCTACCCCTATCTAGGTCTCTAACTAACTTTATTTCGTCTCTATGTAATCCAATCTGAATGCAAACACAAACAGAAAAATTGTATTTAGATTATTTTTACATCCACTTACGGCATATTTTTATTCTATTTGGCAATTTCCTGATTTATATTGTCGGGGAAATTGACACAAACATCGATAATGCCATTAAAACGCGTCAAAGGCCATTTGTGCACCGGCGCACATGGTAAAAATATTCAATTTTTTTTTTTAAATGCGATTTTAACCCTTATGTATAAAGAAACTACGTGAAGGACAAGGTCAGAATCGCTTGGGCCATTCTCGTTCTTGACGTAACAGGTACCCGAAATACTTCTAGCCACTCGGAATAATTTGTAATAAATTATCTATAGGATCTCGGCATCACTTTTTCCTGCGATTTGAACTGTCAAAGTCAGAGCATGGTAGGTCACAAAAACATAGAAAAACGTATCAATTTATCAAATAAACCCAAGTAATGTTGTTTTTATAGATAGTTTATTGTTCAAGGAATGTGTTTCGGTAAATAAAATATACGATAGCCCAAAATAAATCCACAAAATATTACTTCAAAGTGATGCTTTCTGAGATTTCATACGAAATATGGCAAGGCTCTTCAAAGTGATGCTTTCTGAAATTTTGTATGAAATACGGCAAGGTCCGTTAGAGGGTAAAACATGATATTTTATACCATTTGCCAAAAAACTTAAATACATTATCTGATTATTTATATCCTTTACATGAAGCATAATTTCTTTATGTATGTATACAATATTTTTTCATTGTTGACTATTTCAGTCCAACAACAGACTGAACTTTGTACTGAATCTTGTTTTGTTTTAATGCCGATTTTATATATGGATATTATGTACTTATTTTCTGTTTGTTTTTCATTCTCAACTATTTTTCTACAGATTTTAACCCTTTCATTGTGGATATATAGTATGTAGCAGGATTAAATACTTATCTTAAATGTTATTATTATGTTTAATGTTAGCGGCATATTAATCTCTTATTATCAACCATTAACCATTATTTTAATTGCTCAATATCATTCAGTTATAAGTTAAGAGCACTCATATCAGGAAATAGAATACACTATTTGCAGTGGCAGATGGGGGGTGACACCCGACTGAAAAAAATTTACAAAGGTAGAATATTGCTCCAAAAATATTTTACACATGAACAGTGTCTGTTATTTATATGTTTGTAGCTCTATGGCTCGGTCAATCGGGGATTCCCCAAAATCTAGTTTGAGAATACTTAATTCTTGGGATGACACCATGTTCATTCTTGGGGTGACACCATGTTATCCGCACCGGGTGCCACCCACGCAAGCTATGCCACTGACTAGGTGTCTTCAATAATGACACCTTGACCCACATGATTGGTTTTTTAATGACTTAGTGACAAACGGTCGGCGAGAAGCTTGATTCTAAAAGTCTTGTCTTTGGATGAAAGTAAAGACCAATCTAGTGTGTTCTATTTCAATTATTATAACAATTCATTCTTATAAATACATATTAGAACAGCACCACAGTTATAAGGAAATAATTTGTTCGGAACAAAAGGGTTAAATGATTATATAATTAATTTAATTTTATCATTAATAGATATTTATATGAAACAGGTGAACGAACCTGTTTCGAGTCTGCGATTATTTGCGATCAAAAAAGATAATTATTTAAGATGTATTTACGGTAACAGTCCAATCAAATTAAATAGGTAATAAAATAATTACTGTAGATATAATTTCTCAATATTTTTCGCTTACAATTTCTGAAAAAGTTAATAAAAAAATTTGTTTTGAAAATACTGTAACTTACGTAAGTAAGTTTCCACTCTAAAATAGTTCATTTAATTGATCACAAATTACATGGCCGATGAAACAGTAAATTGATGATACATAGTGATATTTAGTTTTAAGTGATATTGAATACTTCTCTCTATTAAATTTATTTGAGGTTGATAATATTATGTTTTCTTTTGGGCTGCACAATATATAAGTTAAATTTGTTTTTTTTTTCTTTTTTATGTACCTAGGTATATTGTTTATTTTTTGTTACAAAACCATCCATGTAAATAAAAACAAAGTATACAAGTTCATTTGGAACCATAATTTTCCACTCTTATAATTGTTTTTCGTAGAAAGAGAATGCTATTAAAAAAATATAAAAGATTGTTGTGCCTTACAAAGGGCAAGGTGAAATAATGTAAGTATAAGATTATAAAGAAAGTCAATTTGAAAAAGGGAGTTTAGATGTCGGGTAAAAAAAACCACTGCATTATATGTTTTTAATGTCCTTTTTATTTTTCATTTCACGAAACAAGTGTTTCTGGTAAATGAATCCATGAGTTATAAAATCACTAAGATGAAAATGTAGGTACAGAATCCATGTAAAATCACTAAGATGAAAGTGTTGGTACAGAATCCATGAGTTTTAAAATCACTAAGATGAAAGTGTTGGTACAGAATCGATGAGTTGTAAAATCACTAAAATGAAAGTGTTGGTACAGAATCTATGAGTTATAAAATCATTTAGTAATCTACATCAGTTTGTTGATGGGACCAAGAATGGTTTGTGTACAGTTTCTAGCCTTCTGTTCAAGAAGATGGATGTATGTCTTCTTGTATCTTGCCAAATTTAAGCCAATTTTTTACACAAAAGGGTGTGTTTATGGTAAACTAATTATATTTATTGTTTTATGTAATTTTTATACTTTCACATAATGTATTTTTGTAAAATAGCTTGAGATAAGTGTAAAATTGAATGCATGAATATTTTTGGAAAATAAATAAATAATTTTAAATCTGTCTTCTGTCAACTTTATTTTACATGTTGATCCTTTGGAAAACAAGGTTCCTTCTGTCGCTACTTATCATTTAGAGTTCATTATCATGCGACAAATGGAAGAGCAAATTGCGCATAGGGGGCATACATTAATTACGTGAGCTCAAAAGGGGGGGGGGGGGGTCCAGCAAAATCTCACGTTACTTGAAAAGAATTTACGAAGTGGCCCAAATTTATCTCACCAAGGGGGGAGGGGAGGTCTATATTGGAAGAAAAACTGCTCACGTAATTATTGTATGCCCCCACATTGAATTTTTTTTTTCATTCGTTGTATTATAGTTGATGATTGTATGCGGAGTCTCTTCAGGGAGAAGAAAGTGTGATCTGGAATTTTGAAAATACATTTTTAATGTAAATACCTCACAAGAGTCCCAACTGCTCCAGACTGTGGCATCCCCGATTGGGGTTTGTTGTGAGGCTGGAGGTAAGTGAGGAGGGGAAGGAGTTAAGGAAATACCTGGCTATTCATATCTACTCACCAATTATGGCTAGAGATGGCAAAATTTCGTTTTAACTAAAAACGCGAAAAATAGCGAAAAACGTGATTTTGGCCGTATTTCAGCTAAATTATTCTATTTAGCGAAATAGGCGTGAATTTCCCGAAAATACCGGGAATTAAAATAATATGTGAGAATTTCAAAAAATCGATATTTATCAGCGGAAATAAGTGATTAAAAATCATCTCTAACTTCAGCTGATGGCAATGAAAGTGACAAACTCTGTCTTTGCTGGGCCAGCCCTACAGACAATTTGGGCCCCTGTAAATAGTGTTGATGCAGAGCGTTTTTTCAGTCACTACAATTTAGTACTGACTGACAGGCGTACGAGAATGAAGGAGTCCACTATTGAAACGTGCGCAATGCTATCATTCAATCAGTAAAGTGCCATTTCCATTGTTTTTTGTACTTACCTGTATTTCAAATATGCCTACTTTATTTCATTTTTGGAAGCCTGTCCTACCTCTTTTTACAATTTTGTTACTATTTTATATGTAAATATTTAATATTTTTGTACTGTAGGCTAAAATTGCTTTTTGACATTACACAAATTGTGCGAAATAAATTACGCCTATTGATGTTAGTCGCAATCTGCATTAGTTGTGTTTGTGTTCGACCCGTACTTAGAGTTTCCTTCCTTATTAATTTAATATTAAAATTAATTATTTATAATCATTCACATGGAAATACTTGCAAATGAAGGTTAAACATATATTTTACCAAAAATACTTAAAATATGCGCTAAAAACATTCAGGAAATACATTTTTTTTCTATTTTGCTACAAAACGCTAAATTATGCCTCAAAATGCTATAAAACGCTAAATTTCCAATTGTTAATGCTAAAAAATCTGAAAATTAATGCTAAATTTTGCCATCTCTAATTATGGCTAAAGCCATTTCAAGCAATGTTTCAATTCTGAATAGTGATTTTACACCAGGGCGAAACTGAGAGATCTTTCACTCTGGTATATGCCGCAAATATGCCTTATATTATTTTAAATGATTAAATTATGAAAACACAAATCAAGCAAATAAAATTTGTCTGGCACGCCGGGATACGAACCCACGACCTCCAGATCGCTAGTCAATAGCCTTGACCCTTGACCACGGAGGCCGAAAACATCAACGTTCCTATTTTGTGGGAGGCAGTAAAGACACAAGCAAGGTCATTTTAGTTTAGTACATAGCATTTTGGAAAGCGTCTCAATGATATGGGGACCAGCTCTATAAAAAAAAACAAGAAGAGACAAAAAAAGCTTAGAAGAGCCAAAAAGTGACAAGAAAAACCACAAAGAGACATGAAGAAGCAAGAAGAGACGCGAAGATCCAAGAAGAGGCCTGGCTTATGGTTCCGCTACACTTGTCTATCGTGTTGTGTCGTGACGCGTCAGAGCGGTATCGGTTTCATGTATTTAGTATGGTGACGTTTATATTAGTCTGTCGTGTCGTGATGAAAATCACTAAATGTATGAAACCGATACCGTTCTGTCGCGTCACGACACAACACGACAGACAAGTGTAGCGGAACCATTTTAGGTTGCCATGTACATCGGTCGATTAAACTCCAACCTCCTTCCTATCCGCTGGTATACTGGCCTCACCGGAACAGGAGTGCTTCTGGCTGGGGTGGTACGATCATAATATATTCAATTCAGAGAAAGGTAAAAAGCGTGATAAGAGTGAAGATCTTCTTGCTGTGCATCTCCTATTAATAATAGTCTATCGTCATTTATACATTGACTAAAACCTTGTGAATACTGTGATAGCAATGTCCACTTATTACAAGGCCAGTCAGGAAGTTATTTGTATCATTTTCCTTCAATTTTTCCTTGATTTGTTGTTTAGTAGTTAGCCTTTTAAAAATTATACTTTCGTATATAGCCAAAGTGTTCTGAGTTTCCTGTGTTTCATTTATAGCCATAACGACTTCCTTTTGTATCCTTTATACTTTAGATTATTAACATCCTTATGCATGTGTATTTTGTATGATCTTACATATTAAACGCATCCAGATTGTTAAATGTGGCTTTGATCAAGGTTATCATTGCAACTTAATGCCATAAATATCGACTGAATGCCATTTCAAGCAACATTTCGACTCTGAATGGAGGTCTTTCATCAAGGCGGTACTGACAGTATCTACCACTCGGGAGCGTGTACAAGTACCCTGTTTAGTTTGAATGCACTGCTTAAAATTTATGCGACCATTTCAGAGCAACAGGGACTCGTATATGCTAATGTCTTCATGGGGAATGTGCAGACTGGAAAACTTTTCATTTGTTATGTCCAGTAGTGATTTAACTTTTGTGAGCCTGTTTTGGTAACCGATGTTAGAAATTGTATTATCGTCAACAAGGTGGAGGAATTGCATTATCAGACAAAACCTATCATGAGACATTAGAATCCTAAATTTTCCAGTATTCCGATGAGAGGGCTCTGTAACAAATGGACACGTAATAATAAACATTGAACATAAACTAATATTAAACATAACAATGCGAATAATACATGCAGTTCAGGGACTATAATATCTTACCACTCCCTCAGCGTGGAATGGGTGGCCATATGTAGTACGCCATCTTCGGTGTTCATCTCGTCAGGTACTCTCCATGCACGCATATTAGTTTCCTTAAGGATATAGGACATTGTTTCCAAGTCCCATATTTTGGAAGGCAAATGTACAACTCTCATAGGGAACATATCTGCTGATGAGCCAGTCTGAAGGACGGTAAAACGCTCAGGTTGAGAATGCGGAGAAATCCTCAAACCTGGTGAATGTCTGCTCCTCAGGGTTTTCTTCCATCTCTAATGGCTCCAACTCGTCCTCATGAACCTCCGTTTCCACCCTCCATAGAGGAACATAATCAGGGTCAACATCACCATCGAAATTATCTGAATCTAATTCATCTTCATTATCGAAGCCGATGAACTCGATTATTTTGTTGTCAGTTACCCATATACAGAAAGAAAAGAAAAAAATATATATAGCTATGTGTACAAAAACCTTTTATTTTTATTGAAAAAGATAAAAAAAATCATCGCACTCACAATAACTCTCGCCATACGATCCCACACCGACCTGTCACACCTAAAAAGTAGATGATGTACTCGAAGCTCAAAGTTATACGCCATAATCTGCCGTAACCGCTACTGAGGCGATATGTGAAAAGTTATGCGACCCCCTCTCCACTGTTAAACAGGAGAGGGGGTCATTTTAATTACGGAGCTGTGTATACATGCGGATGACAGCTGTCAAGTTGACAGATCCAGTACAAAGAAATGACATTTCGTGGCAGCTCTCTAATTTATCTGACCCCCTCTCCTATCATAAGAAGAAATATTTGGTAGTGTAGTGTGAAGGGACAACACATAAGCACTCGCGGTTCAACAGATGAGTGCTCGCTCTTTTAACGCTGTGTGTGACTGAAGTTTAATAGCGCTGTCGAAGTTAGCCAAGTGTTATTATAATTACCTGAGAAATTGGATAAGTGGATGCAGAAAAGGTTGGATGATTAAAGGGCTCGTCCTCCAAACCCAATCATTGCACTTTATGTGGCCGACCTGGAACCTGAAACAATAAACATTTATTATTACACTAATGTCTTTCAATTCTGGAAAAAAAACCTAATAGAACTATTACTAATACACAACATACCTACATGCCATCGATTCCGTGTCTTTAGTCACTCTGCCCTCCGCCCTCTGCCATTGTGTCAGATTATCCATTCTATAACAATTAACCTTTTAAATATTATGTCGTTAAAGAATTTACGATACCCGTGGACTGGTATTTCAAATTCTCATACATATTTGTCAGATGACGCTCGTCATTTAGGCACGCGATCGGTTGGCATGTATATATGACGCTTGTCTAATAAGTATTAATAGTAGCAATCATGACAAGGGCGGATCCAGGATTTTTTTCTGGGGGGGCACAAGGGGCGGACGGGCAAAAAAATCAACAATATTACTGTTAGAAACAAACTTGAAGTACATACTTCAAGTTTATTTCTACAAGTTCAAGTATGTTTAGGAAGGTTTATAATAGTGTCAAAACAAGAGAAAAATGAAATTTTTAAAATAAAGACAGTTTTTGCTTCTAAGTATGTACTGTGATGGAATCTCCACAGTACACAAAAATACAATCTATCAATAAATACAAGAATATCGTCATCATAAAATATGCTTGTATTTATAAATAAAAATATTTATAAATAATCATCATAATCATCAATATGCTTGTATTTATAAATATTTATATAATTTTGAAGAAAGTTCTTTACAACTTTGTACCATTTTATTTTCCATAATATAATGATAGACAAAAAATACATGTTCCTATTATTTTTTAGCATGCCCTCTACAACTGATCTAATTTTGTCATATTTATTACTATTTTCCATGAAAAATAACAAATAAAAATATTTCCATAAGAGGAATGCTAGTGTCACACCTAGCATTAAAAGTGCCGGTGTTGTTTGGCACCCTTAATAACGCTAGGTATGACACTTCTGTAAACAATAGTTTTACATTTTCCAGGACACCCGGTACAATCGGACGGAGAATGTAACTTTCACACATCACCAACAGGTGGCGAAACTGGCAGTCTCAGAACTTCACCAAAATGCGGCACACAAATGCATTAAAGCAATTTGAAAAACTATCGATGTACCGGTGTGACTGGCCGAGCTTAATGTAGGTGTCACACACAAAAACAAAAGATAAAAGATCATCCCACGCACAATATCGCTCGTCATACAATCCCATACAGACGTGTGTGTTCGAAGCTCAAAGTTATATGCCATAACCTGCCGTAATCGCTGCTGAGGCAATATATGAAAAGTTATGCGATCCCCTCTCAGCCGTGAACAGGAGAGGGAGTTATTTTAATTACGGAGCTGCGTAAATGTGCGGATGATAGCTGTCAAGTTGACAGATCCAGTACAAAGAAATGACATTTCTTGGCAGCTCTCTAATTCAACGGTCTCCTACCATAGGAAGAAATATTTTATAGCATAGTGTCTCGGTACAACACATAAAATCGCGGTTCAACGGATAAGTGCTCGCGCTTTTAACGCTGCGTGTGACCGTACCTAAATAATTGTTCATAATATTTTAATTAAATATTGACTAATCACAGGCTTTGATAAATCTCTATAAATAATAATATGACGTAAATATCGTCAAACGTACACAATTTTTTTATAAGCTAGAATTTTTTTGACATGCTCAGTAGCTTGTGTCGCTCTCCATGGAGAGAAAAAAAATGGGCTTATTTTTAAACGCCCGGGGTCTCAAAAGTTTAGTATGATCTGTAGCTATTCGAAAACGTAAAAATAAATGAAATTATTGTTCACTATTAGCCCGCTAAAATGGCCGGATGTTAAAAAAAAATAGATTTCGTGATTTGGAAACAAATAAAACAAAGGGTCCATATTTTATATTTTGTACCAAACTTAATTTTTATTCCATAACTGCAGTACAAAGAATGCAAAACAAAATAATTTTTAAACATATGTGATGTGTTTGAAAAATATAAAAGGGGGAAAATAATACTTTTTCTGGATAAAATCAGTATTCTTGTTGACTTACTTGTATTCATAAACATGATTTTTTTTTCTTCATTTTTGTCAGCTACGCGCATTTTTTGATAAGAAACAAACGTTAAAAGCTTAAATTATTGAAAAAAAAAATTAATTAAAATAGTATTTTTTAAATGTTTTAGGTTTGTTTTCTGATTTTCAATGCATTTTAGCGGGCTAATAACCATTTTTAAAAATATAAATTTAATTGCAGTTCTCATTTTCTTTGTAAGATGCAACTTTCGAGACTCCGGGCGTTTCTGAATTCAAAAGTTGAAATAATTGACACACCCTAATGAGGTACTTCATCTTTCATAAAATAAACATGTAATTCATAAATATGGACAAAACAAAGGCTTTTATATAATAGTATAGGTAATCTCAATTGATTTTTCTACAAAATGAAAGAATCACTCCAATTAATTTAATATATTACTTACATAACTTCTTTCCAACACGACAATTTTTGAAGGCGAAGTTTACATTTACTTTGACAACGATTTATAGATTTATCTTGAGCTTGGTGGCGTAGCTAGTACCCCCGTAAGCCCGTAAAAAACTTACTAAGGTAGAATATTGCCACAAAAATATTTTACACATAAACACTGTATGTTATTAAGAATTAAGAATTATTTCTGCCAGTGACTGTTTCAAAGCTACAAAGGATGGTTAGATGGAAAATTCGGTGACCTGACAACCCACAATCATGCAACTTTTAACACCTCTGAAAAGTCGTTAAAAGTCATGAAAAAATATATTTAAGAAAATTCGACTGCAATTTTACACACGGTAGAAGCGAAACTTCACCAAAACAATCTCAACCATTACTTGAAAAGTAAGGTCATAATCAAAGCGACGTTATTTCCGTTTATAATCTCAACCAATAGGAGCCTAAAAGTGACATCATAAATGAGCGTAGTTGGTGCGTCGCAGGTGCAGTAATCGTCATTTGCTTTTCATACGAAATCCGAATCACAGCGGGGCTGTAGAAGTTTCGCTTCAAAAATGTTTAAATAGGTTACGTTAGGTTATGGGCTAATTTTCAAATGACTTTTTCTTAAACTCGTGGTTTCGGAACATGGTTTATGAATGCGCCGGCTACCCGGCCGTATATAAAGTATCAGGAGCGCAGAAGTCGGCAGAGTAAGAATTTATAAATCGTGCGTTTTTTCCGCGTCATCACGCGGCGCACCCTACTCTTCCAACGTATGCGCTCCGGATACCGAGAACGCAAATGAGCTCCCAAAGTTGAAGGTGAATTTCGACGAAAACCAAAGGTCGCATTTAAAATTCCTGAAATAATTTCAGCAAATCACCTTCTCACACGCTTGTGCTCCTGGCGGAATCTCCGAGCGCGTATTCCTCAACAACGATTAAAACGGGTCAATCCATTTTCACAATAAAATAATAAGCATTTTACTTTGTCGATTTCTGCGACCCGGATACGCTGTATCATGGCTGTATCACTCGAAATCTTAAATTTCGACGATGGGAACAAAAAAATTCAATAATGTCTGTGGCTAACCTTGTCACACACATGTCCTCCTGGTAGAACTCAGAATAGCACCTTCCGAGCCAGTACGGGAGTTTTTTTTTTTTAAATCCTACATAATAAGTAATTAATTATATTTGAAAACCATTTTTACTGTGCTGAGGCTGCGCTCCTGATACCCAGAAAGCTTAGAAGTCTCTTAAAATTTCATTGACGGAAAACAAAAAAACTATTATTTCTGTATTATCCAACCGTTTCACACGCATGTGCCCCTGGTATAATCTCCGAGCAGCACCTTCCTCATACACCGGGCCAATATGGTAGTTTTTTTTAAATATGCCTAAATAATCTTCTTAAATAGTCTTCTTCTTCTTCTAATACATGGAGGCGAGTGGCTGAGCCCCGTGGCGGATGGCGTGGATTTGATTTTTATGGAATTGATATTTGATCTACAGTTTTATTCCGATATTGATGAAATTTAGCACACTTGACCATCAAAACAAGGGGAAGGTCACTGTCTGGTCATTAGATTTCGAAAAAACTCTTCGCAAAGTCAGGACAAACGCTAGCGACTTGCTAGTTATAAAAAAAGCATTTCTTACTCTGCCGACTTCTGCGCTTCGGATACCCAGAACGCTAAGAAGTTTAAAATCTTAAATCACATTTAAAAGAAAATGATTTTCCTTCACCACGTCAGTACCGGCCAATGATCGTTTTTGTTTTGTTTTTATTTATACATAATATAATGAAATATGATTTTTACTCTACCGCCTTCTGCGCACCGTATACCCAAAACGCCAAGTAGTCTAAAATCCATAGGCGAAGAAAACAAACAAAAAATGACTAGTGACCGACCGAGGGTTCGGTTTCGGTTTCGGCAAGTTTCGGCAAAAAATCTAGTTTCGGCATCAGTTTCGGTTTCGACAGAAAATCTGCCGAACCTTCGGCCGCATCGAATCTCTGTGTTCGTGAATTATCGCGCGTCGTTCTTCTGACTTTGGGTGAGTTCGTGTGTCACCCGCCATCATCAGCTGAGTTCAATTAAAATACTCAACGAACGAGGTCCTTCCTTTATAATGTAACAGTTGATTAATTACAATTTTTTTTTACAAGAAAAAGTTAACATGTTAATATTTATAATTTTTGTTTGTTTTATATTAGTTTGTAAACTTGAAAAATTACGATATTTATCAAAAGACATAAAAATACAAGACACTTTATACTAATTGAACAAAAAAGTAGCACTGCATGCAGTGGCGGGCTAAGGGGGGGGGAGCGGCCCGCCCGGGCCCCCAGTCTTGGGGGGCCCCCAAACGCCTCCATGTTACCTTGATCAAACCCTAAACAAGGCTTTAAGACACCACTGTACATTTTTTGTAATTTTTATTTCATTTTTTGATAGATGCACTTGTTAAGAATGCTCTCACCAATTTTTTTAAGGAAATTCGAAAAATTGACGGAGATACAGCATTTTCTGTGAAACCGTTTGGAACAGTTTGTATGCTGAATTATCCTTCAGCAAATTTTTAATGCGTTTTATTTTTGGATGAATTTTATTTTCTATTTTTTATGGTAAATTTTCCTCGTCTGGTATCATAGTCAGGGCCGGATTAAACATGTCGGGGCCCCAACCCAATGCACGTCTAGGGGGCCCTAGCCGATGCGTGGCCCCTAGGCAGTGGCCTACACTGCCTTATGGACAATACGGCCCTGCCAGGGCTTGCCTAAACGTCCCGGGGCCTCTAGGCAATGCACGTCTCGGGGCCCTTTACCCTAGAATCCCATACCCAATGCGGGGCCCCTAGGCAGTTGCCTAGACGTCTTATGGATAGTACTGTAATGGCTATAGTGACTGGATTATCGAACAGTTTAAGGGGTCGTCCATTAATCACGTGAGGCTCCAAAGGGGGGGGGGGGGTTCGGAAAAAATCACGAAATATCGCGACGGGGGGGGGGGGGGGGGGGAAATGAGATATCACGTGTATTTATTTTTCGTGATAATATTCTGAAAATTTCAAAATACTTTGTACAAAAAAAAATACACGTGATTTTGGGGGGGGGGTAGTCTAAAACCTCACCACATATCACCAGGGGGGAGGGGGGTTAAAAAGTTGCTAAAAAAACATTACGTGATTAATGGACGACCCCAAGACTTGGTGCATGGTGCGTGCAAATAAGATGTATAGTTTTTCTAATATATTGTCAACCAGGTTGAAAAACGTAGTTTTGGGAAAAACGCGTTCAAAGTTTTGCTGAAGGATAATTTAACATTCAAACTGTTTAAAACGGTTTCATATAAGATGCTGTATCTCCATCAATTTTACGAATTTGGTGAAAGCATTATTAACAAATGCATCTTTTAGAAAATTTAAAAAAAATATGACAATTTTTTTTTACAGTGCCCTGGTGCCTTAAATCCTTGTTTAAGATTTGATCAAGCGAACACGGAGGCGCTTGGAGGTCCCCCAGGACCAGAGGCCCGTGAACTAAAAAACTAAAAATCTTGTAAAATTACATCAACTTTCTAAACTAGGGGGGGGGGTCACATTCAGCGCCGTCCCGGGCCTCTGACGGGCATATTCCGCCACTGACTGCATGAAAGGGATAGCTATTCAAATAGGCGGGCTAGTATGACCACTGAACCTACTTCAGTGAAACCTCACGCGCATTGTCTCATTAAAGTATCTTCACTCTATAATTTCATTTAAGCATCTGTCAAACACCTGAAAAAAAATAAATACTCATTTTGAATAAAGAATTATTATTTTTTATTGGAATAACTTTTGAAGGTTATATTCATCAATGTAATGTATCATTTAAGAAGAAGATAAGATTAATAAATATAATCGAAACATTAAACAGAACAAGACACAAAAATAATAAGTTAACAATCGCAGCTGGGAACTGAACCCAGAATCTCTTACCGGGTCTTACCGGGGCAGACACGTGAAAGCAGCTTAAATCATTTTTATTTTGTAAATAAAAATAAATAATTATTTTTAATTTCCTCGGGTTACACCTTTTATAGAAGAAGACCTGTTACCCGAGTTAGGGCCCTAACCAAAAATCGTTAAAATTGTCTGTTTTGAACGCCATCAACAGACGTTCAGTAACACATCTGCCCTGATGATGGACACTGTAACGCTGTCCGAAACGTTGGCTAAAGAAGGAGGTAGCGCAACACGGCATAATATCCCAAAAACTAATAACAAAAAAAAGACAATTTATTAAACAAATATATAAACTTACTAGCTTTTGCCCCGGCTTCGCACGCGCCACTCCCCCCCCCCCCTTACTCCCCCCCACTCCCCCCCCCTCACAACCCGCTCACCCCCCCCCTCACCCCCCCCTCTCCATACCCGTTACTTTAGTTTTACAAACAGCTCGCGTGCCACCTATTGAAATGTATCCTTTCAAAGGCCAGGAACGCGCCCGCGCGCGAGACTGGAATTTCAAAAAAGAATATTAATTCAAATAATTTGGATGCGATTTTAAATTTTATTCCATTAATATATAACATAAAATAAAGCTTAAAATAGCTTCCTCCATTCTTGTTCTTAAGGTAATTTAAAAAAGGTAAGGTAAAAAACCCTGGCCCTTGACAGGTTGGGAACGTACCCATACTACGTGACCAACTTTTTGCAATTTTTAACCCCCCCCCCCCCCCGGTGACCAAAATCCTAAGCAACCCGCCGCTCATTTGTATGGAGCGTGACATTTTGAAGACCCCCCCCCCTAAACGTGTCACGTAGTATGGGTACGTTCCCTAACAATCAAACACGCGCAGTAAATTTTAACTATCGAGGGGATCTCCATAGTAACCTAAACAAATAACAAAATGACAGCGCACGTCAAACAATTACTTAGCAACGCGTTGCTTTTCGTCTGGACAATAAACGTATGATAAATAATTTCTTAACGCCAAAGCTTACCAATATATATAGCCTATAGTACTAGCAAATAAAGTAGCTTTCTATTAGTGAAAGAATTTTAAAAATCCATTCAGTAGTTTTTGCGTGAAAGAGTAACAAACATACCTACATCCATACATTCATACATCCATACAACCATACATACATTCATCCATACATCCATACATTCGTACATCCATACATCCATACATCCATACATCCGTACATCCATACATCCATACATTCATTCATCCATACATCCATACACCCATACATCCATACATTCATACATCCATACATACATACATCCATACATCCATACATCCATACATCCGTACATCCGTACATCCGTACATCCATACATCCATACATCCATACATCCATACATCCATACATCCATACATCCATACATCCATACATCCATACATCCATACATCCATACATCCATACATCCATACATCCATACATCCGTACATCCGTACATCCATACATCCATACATCCATACATCCATACATCCATACATCCATACATCCATACATCCATACATCCATACATCCATAAATCCATACATCCATACATCCAGACATCAATACATCCATACAAATAATAAATAAAATATTAAGAAAAGGATAGGTATAGTATTTTCTTCCAAAACAATTTGAGAAAAATGAGGAAAACAAAACCTCGATTTTAATGATTTTATTTAGGTATCATCGGCCTGAGGTGCACAGTGCGTGTGAGGTGCAGTTGTCCCCTTCGCTCAGCATTCGGAGAAGTGAGAGCGATAGTGACAACAACAGTTTGGTAAAATACCTATTGTTCAAATTTCTCGGACTGGGTTTCCTCTTAGTGGAAGGAAATTGTCTACAATAACAAATAAATATTAATTTTAATTATCACCAGCACGCTCATTCCGTAATTATTATGTAAAAATGAACCCTTGGCCAATAGCGCTAAGGTCTGGGTCTAAGGGCTAATGCATGTTATGATGGCAGAATGCAATTCAATTGCATTTAATCATTAGTGTTAATGATATAACAATTCTGAAATAAACAGAAGATGTCGGTGCAATTAAATGTAATTATAAATTGCTTTACATGTGTGCTTTATTTATGATCTGATGTATTTTCCTGATATGCATGATGTATTGTTGAGCAACTTTGTAAATTCTGAGAAGACAATTTTAATTAAGGTCGCTGAAGATCTGATCCTTACTGTCAAGTAGGTACATCTTTATTTCCATGGCTATGCAACGCTTAGCTCTTTTACAGACTTAGCTGATTTTAAGCTTCAAGTTGGGCGCAAACATAACCGGGTTATGAATAACCTTACTACACCGGAAAATCTCCTACTACCACCACACCAAGCGAAAAATGTTTGAAAAAAATGCTTGTGTTGTGATGGAGGACTTGGCCGGCCGAGGAATTAAAAACTCAACGCCTGGGTGGGAGCCAAATGCGATGCTAACTCGGCCACTGACCGGTAAATCAATAAATAAAAAATATAATCTTTAAAATTTACTTCTTTTTACTGAAATGTCGTAATCCTACCTTTAAGAGCGTTTAACCAGCCAGCGGACGAAAATCCACATTTCGTCGAAAGTTGTTCTTCCGATCGTGCAGGGCGGTTACAATGAGAAAGATTGATTATTCTCCATACCAGCTTTTTAAAATTATAACTCAATATCGAATTTATTTCAATCCAAATTAGCTTTAATTTATACCTTCATCGGAAAATGCTGAAAGGCGTGATGATAAAACTATTAAAATAGTGTCCTTTTTGTAGTTATTTTTTGATTATAAGTATTTATTATTTTTCAATAATGTCTAAATTCAATAAGAATGTTAAAAAAATCTGAAATATATTAGTTTGTAAGTGCGCAAATAAATAAACAAATGGACCAATTTTCGTCAAGAAACACATGTACGTACATATTTTTTAATGATTTTATTGAAACTAAAATTAAAATTCTAATACATAACTTTGCTAGATAATGTATTGATTTATTTTACTGCATGATTACATTATTTGAAATGGGTGTGGTATAATACAAAAACTTTTTTGAAAATTTAACAAATCTGCGAACGACCTATGGAATAACCTTATTATACTAAAAATTAAAAAAAATTCTAAAAATTTATTACATAACTATGCTAGATAAAAGAACAATCTTTCGAAATCCATTTATAATTTTTTGTGGAAAAGAGTCAATACGTCTAAAAACTTTTTTGAAAATGACGTATTTCCGGCTTTCTCTGGTAATGCCCTCTTAAGTAATTTATCTACATAAATCTACGATTAGACTAACATGCGAAATTTTAATAGACTGCCCAATCATTTAGTTTACAAATTGACTCAAGACACGAGATTGTGATTATTTTACCTCGGTGTTTTCTAATTATTGGTGTTTAGTCGAGGGTTTCCTCATCGCTCTGACAGGAGCTGGTGATTGCTGATTGCTAACTAGATGACAGTGTGACGCGGTGATGCAAGGAGCTGAAGAAATGGAGAATGAATGAAGTCAAGAATGCGACAATATCAGGCCGCGGAAATCACAAGGAACAGGTTCCTAATTCTCACAACTTTATTAAGAAAATGCAGAACAAGAATTATTATCTTACGACCAGGAAAATGTGATTTTTTATTATCTATTCACGAAGGTCGAGAAGCGAGATAATTTTCCAAGGCATATTGCCATGAAAAATTTCGCAACCTACGCGTTTTAAAAATCAATGGAATACTTCTTTTCCTTGGACGGTTTTTTTAAAGTGCAATAAATTTAGGGCCAAATGGTGTATATGTGGTGTATATGACTTATTTTCCAAAATGATAGGTTTTTTCTAAATAAACCTTTTATTTCAATTTGGGAGGCGGCTATGGATACCGCCGCCCGGTAACAATTTATTGGAAAACCAACCGCAGTGGAAAAGATGGATTCATTCGTCCGTCACTCCTGGACACACTGACCCCCAAATTCCTTTTTTTTTCATGAACTCCACACAGGAGGCCCTGAGGAACATAATTTCCCTCAGGGCCTATGTCATCTTTGGGGATGCTGTGTGGAGGGTTTTTTTAAGGAAAGGAAGGAGAGGAGAGTGCTAGGAAGGAAAAGGGTTTAAGGGATGGGTTCAGTATGTCCTGATCATCCGCCTCCAAGACCTGGACAAACCTCACCCCATGAACCCGGGCACCCCTGCTAAATCGCCAAACGTAACGAACCACTTGAGGTGACCTATGGCAGAGGTGTTGGTTATCCAATAAAGGTTCCCGGGGTGGCGGTACCCATTCCCGCCTCCCAAATTAAATCCCATCCCTACCCACCCTTCACGCTTTTTTCCTTCACAAAATTTTTCTCCTTCCTTCCCTTAAAAAGACCCTCCATACAGCATCCCCAAAGATGAAATAGGCCCTGAGTAGAATTATTTTCCTTAGGGCCTCCTGTGTGGAGCTAAAGTAAAAAAAATACATATTTATAGAGGTATCAAAAATGTTAAAAAAATACATATTTATGGGGGTATCCCAGGGCCTGCCTCATTTTTGGTGAAGCGTGGAAGGTCTTTTTAGGAAAGGAAGGATAGGAAGTTGTGAGAAGGAAAAAGGTATGAGGAGTGAATAAATCCATCCGTCCCACCGCGGTACATGGCGACGGTTCGAGAGAATTCGGCTGGAGTGGTCAACAGGCCTCCCTCAACCAGTCAAATGTGGGCAAATGCATCCGCCGCCAAGACCCATTCCCACCTCCCAAATTATAATGCACTTGATTTTGACATAAGATTTCGATACTAAAGATTTTTCAAAATCTTATAGAATTTCCTCGGAAACCAACAATTACGTAGAAAATTTATCACGATTTCGAATCTGACCAATTCGCAAGGCTTCGAACGTCATAACATCTAAATTGTTGCATATCCACTACATTTAGGGCAATCTCGGACAAGAGTTGATTTGTTGCAAAAGGGTACGTAATTGCTGCTCTCGGTGCGTGGAAAATGCCTGCAATACACCGCCCAGCATACACCACCGCATTCACCATAAAAAGTATGCAGTTTTCTCAAGCACCTTGCAACATTATATATAAATACAGCTATTGCGTAGGCGTCGTGTGATAACGTGGATTTGATGGGGACATGAAATTATTTGTGCAATTGAGAAACAATATGAAAATGCAAATATCTTAGCGAAACTACACGCGCTTAGTTAAACTCAGCAACATATAATTTGTTTTTGTTGTGGTTAGTTTATAATTACATAATATTTTATAATAAGTACCTGAAAGATTTTGTTTGAAATGTATTTATAATGTGCACCAATCTGATAGGTACTTACCCGAATGCACGGAAAATGGAATTTCGTCTATTTTGGATGTAAAATTAGTCAAAATAAGAATTATTCTCTGCCTATTTATCGGTGTTCAATTATTATTTTTCCTATCACTGAAAAGTTGGTTTCATGGAGATTTAATTCAAGATTCAAAATTCTACTTTTACAACATAATTAATTAATTAAATGAAGACAATATTAGCAAAACTCTATCAACAATCTGAAAACAGAAAAATCGAAAAAAATATGGTCACATCTGGGACTCGAACCCAGGACCTTCGCCTTGCCGGGGCGCAACTCTACCAACTGAGCTAATGTGTTCCTTTCGACCAATCGTCGACATTATCTTCATTTTATTAACGCACATTTTTATTGGCTGCTATCTTTATTTATGATTGTAAGATTCAAACCCGAACTAAATGCTGCCTGAATATTGTCTTGGGTAAATTTTTGTGTAGTCAAAGTAAGGTACAGTTAAATTAATCAGTATCTTTATGGAAGGTAGACGCACACAGGATGCAATTGCAAAATTAACTAGCCTTGTTTATAATTCATTAGATAAATCATTAAATGAATTGGAATTTTCATAGATCTCAAACAAGCGTTTGACCGCATATCACATGACAAACTTAAAATTAAATCATGAAACATTGGATTAAATTATGCAGCTCTAGAATGGATAAAAAACTACCATTTCAAACGTTCTCAAATCGTAAAAATCAACGATATGCTTAGCCAACAAAATACGAGTAACTTTGGCATACCTCAAGGTACAGTCCTGGGACCGTTACTGTTTATCATCTATGTAAATGACATACAAAGAATAAAATGAAATATAATATCTTATGCTGACGATACTGTCATAATAATTGAAGGTGCTGATTGGAATACTGTGAATAACCTAACGAATACTGATATTAATACACTGAAAATGGTTCGACAAAAATCACCTCTCTTTAAATACTGAAATAACAAAATTTATCCCATTTTCTATCAATAAATTTAAATCCAAACCAGAATTAAAAATTGTAAAACACCAAAGTAAATGTAGTGGAACTAATTGTAATCAAGCATGTTCTACACTTAATCCAACTTCCAAAATTAAATATCTTGGTGGGTATATAGATCAACATCTTAAATGGAAAACACATATTTGTGAACTTCTCAAAAGAATTAGGAAATGAACTCTATTCTTGGAAATATTTTTAGCCTTGGAATCCTAAAAGCGCAAGGTCGAAAATTGAAAACATAAATTGTCATAAAATAAACTTTTTTAATCATTTTAGTCACGGATATACTAATAGATTTTTTTACGTCAACTCCAAGCCCTGAGGGAAATTTTTTTCCATCTTAGTCATCTTTGGGGGTGCTGTGTGGGGGGTCTTTTTGTGGAAATGAAGGAGTGAATCCTTACAAGACCCGTGTTGTAAGAGAAACAAAGCACAGAGGCCGGCAAATCATTTCACAGCCGAGGTGTTGAGAAAGAGTGCTAGAAGCGACCGGTTCTCATGTGACACATGTTAACTGTGTACAAATGTTGGGTGCGCGTTTGGCGTGTTTCACGACTGTGCAACGGTGCCGATCGGATCAATGACGCTAGTTCCTCGGAGCATCTTCCATTGAAATACCGATAGAATAAAAATACCTACAGCATTTTAACCGGACGCGCGCGGCGCTCTAAAGAATGCAATACTTTTTTTTACATTAGCTCCGCACAGGAGAAAGACAAAGTTCTGGGAAGGAAAAAGGTGTGAGGGGTGGGTAGGAATCTGGGAGCAATGTGTCTAGAGTGACGAACGTATGAATCCATCTCACTCACTGCGGTGCGATGATGAGTCGAGGGAGTCCGGCTGGGAGGTCTAGGGTAGGTCTCCCTCAACCAATATCTCCCAATCCGGCGATCGCGATTGACAAACCTCATCCCATGAACCCGGGCACCCCTGCTAAGTCACCAAACTAAGCGAACTACTTGGGGTGACCTATGGCAAGTGGCAAGGGTGTTGGTTATCCAATAAATGGATCCCGGGGCGGCTGAGCCCGATGTGTGCGGCATGCCCGCTACCCAAATTGTACTTGTTAATGTGTTTGTTATTTCTACAGTCGACAGTTTTTTCAGGTAATTTAGCGCTCCAGACCTGAGGTGGCTGCCAAATTCAACAGTGGGGACCTATGAAAAATTTTAATTGATTGGCAATATTTTTGGTGGAGATGTAAAACTTTTTCAACTCTTATGTGTGGCATTTTATTCTTCTTTCGTATGGTAATTTTTTTTCATTATGATTATTCAAGATTATGCCAGAGATTACGACCGTCAATTATGAAAAACTGGGGAAGACTTTTTCGACTGTTATTTGCAGTGTTTTATTGAAGATTATGCAATCCCTTATTGCAGCCGCCAATTACGAAAAAAAAACTGAAAAGTTGACATTTATTTTAAACCCATCATAAATGAAATATTCGTTATTCGGAAAATACATATTTAAAAACCTTCATAATTATTTCTCTCCGGAGCAGCCTATATTGTAATATATTTCATAAGATTCGGAGCAAGAAGAGATCGATGCGCAAATTGGAAAGGTCCTACAGACACTCAGGGGTTACTTCGCGGGACGATTGGATACGGGCTCAAAAATAATATACGTTATTAATTCGTTCCAAAGGTCCGAATATTGGACAAGTAGGATCGACTCAGAGCGTCAAAACCCGCGAAGTTTGTGGAACTCGATAAAGATGGTCGGGGCCGACGTCCGTGCACAAAATACAACTGACAAAGCTCCGGAAATCTTCTCTAATTTTTTTCTCAATAAAATTAAGTCAATACGCGCCCTAACAGTCTCTGCCTCACCACCATCTTTTACTAAATGCAATCGCGGAAACTTTTCTGCCTTCAAATCTACATCCCTTGAAGAAGTTAGGAAGTTAATACTCAATTCACCGAACAAGCAGTGCTCACTTGACCCTATTCCAACGTGGTTATTAAAGAAGTGTTGCAATGAGATTTCTCCCTTTCTGGTTTGTCTTTTCAATAAGTCACTTAGCACGGGTGATTTCCCAAAACCCCTTAAATCAGCCGCCGTAACTCCATTAATAAAAAAACCGCAATTGGACGCTGAAGATCTTTCAAATTACCGACCGGTTTCAAATCTTCCATTAATATCCAAAATCCTAGAAAAAATCACTGCTTCACAGATAATATGTCACTTAAACTCAAATGAACTGCTGACTAAATATCAATCCGCATATAGAAGGTTTCACTCGACGGAAACTGGATTACTACGTGTTTTGACGGATATAACGCTTGCTATCGAGTCGGGTAAACTGGCACCCCTTTCAGTCTTAGACATGAGTGCCGCTTTTGACACGATTGACCATGATTTCCTTATTAAACGATTAGAAGAATCCTTTGGTTTAAACTGCGGTGTAAAGGACTGGCTGATATCTTACTTGGTCAACCACGTACAAGCCGTAAAAGTGGGGAAAAAACAATCAAAATATGCAACCCTTTCATCTGGAGTTCCCCAGGGGTCTGTTCTGGGCCCACTTCTCTTCATCCTCTTCACAAATGATGTCGCTAAAATTATCGAATCATTTGGTCTTATATCTCACTGCTACGCTGATGACCAGCAAGTTTACTTCTACTGCTTACCAGAGGAAATAGACAGTCTTAAAACTCGCATAACTGAGTGTCTAGAAGCAATCACTCGCTGGATGACCTCAAATAGATTAAAACTGAATCCTGCAAAGACTGAGTTTCTCTGGACAGCCACAAGTAGACGTCAGCGTAACATTGATAACTCCCCAATAACCATTTCAGGAAGTGACATCACTCCAAAGACATGCATAAAACTACTAGGCGTCAATCTGGACGCTGATTTTTCCCTTAAAACTCAAGTGAACAGAACTGTAAGTACGAGGTTCTTTCAATTAAGGCAAATTAAAGCAGTACGAAGAAACTTGACAACAGAGGCAACTAAATTACTAGTCAATTCGTATGTTGTTTCACTTCTAGATTATTGCAACGGAATATATGCTAGTCTCCCAAAATATCAAATCAACAAATTACAATCTGTTTTCAACGCTGCGGCAAGGCTCATCACCGGCGTATCTAAATATTCCCATATTTCTGAGCATCTCAAAAATCTTCACTGGCTCAAGTGCCCCGAGAGAATCCAGTTTAAGCTCTGCTGGATGGTATTCAAGTCTCTTAACGGAATGGCTCCGACTTACTTATCGGAAATGTGTATTCCAGAAAATTCCAATTCTCGACAATCAACCCTCAGGTCAGCAGCAACATCAGCGATTGGAAGGTTGAAGGAACCAAAGCGCACACCAGATACTAAATTCGGTGAGCGTGCTTTCGGAGTGTCGGGACCTAAAGCCTGGAATAGACTGCCACACGAGTTAAGAATGATCACAGATTCAGCGCAATTTAGAGCTAAACTTAAAACTCATCTTTTCAGACAGTCGTATCCATAAGTTAAAAAAAAAAAAAAAAACTTTCACCTTCGCCTTCACGGCTCGCAACATTGTAAATAACTAAGTGTGTAAAAGCAAATTCTTAAAATTCTCCAGACTTTAAAAATAAATATTAACTCAACTTTGGCATTAATCTTCTGTTAAATATAAATATAAATGTAAAACTCATGCAATGTCCAGTGTTTTGAATATAATGTCCTCCACGTGCAAAGTCGTATCTTCCCCATAGCATAAGCATAAACTTTCTAATAAAGTGTGTTTTGTCGGAAGTGTCCTGCAGGTAAGTATGATTCTGTATCTATTTGAAAATAATAAAATTAGATAGAGCCTAGGATTCATAATAAATTGTAAAGCGCCCTTGAGGTGATTTTTCACAAAAACGGCGCTATACAAATTATCCAATTATTATTATTATTATTATTATTCTGTTCAAAAACGTTAACGATTAAAATGGTTTAAAATAGTAAGTTCATTTGCATTGTAATACAAGTAATAACTATTTTATAAGATAAGTCGTTTGGGTCATAAAACTTGAAAAAATCGATTCACTTGTAGGTTCAACTAGTAGTTATATATTTTATGTTAGTGTAAAAGCCCGGAAATTGGTAAATCTTAGGTTTTATCGTAGTACGGGCTTTAACAATATATACAGGGTGTTAAGGGACGTACTTGACTTACTTTAACCAGTGATTTCTCACTATTCGGAATAAAAAATATAAACAAAGTTTGGTCTCCGGTGACATTTTTTTTTCTACAAAACCATAAAAAATGGTAGGTGTTGGGCAGTTGGAGGCGGAGTTAGGGGTTGGTCTGTTACTCAGCTGAGTAACCAGTGACGACATGCGAAAGATTTATTTGGTTTGATTTTAAAGCAAAAAAAAATTGAAAGAAAAGTCATCGGAGACCAAAATTTCGTTTACAGTTTTGACTTCAAATATTATCAAGAATCACTATTTAAAGTAAGTCAAATATGTCCCTTAACACCCTGTATAGTACAAGCGAGTAATAAATTCATCGTTTGTGGATATTAGAAAACTAAGATAAACATCAATTGACGGCCTCCGTGGTCGAGGGGTATTGCTCTTGACTCGCAATCCAAAGGTCGCGGGATCGAATCCCGGCGTACCCAAATAAATTATTTTTGATTAATTAGCGTTATTTCACAATTAATTCATTTAAAAAATATGTACAATAAATTTGCAGCATGGAGTGGAAGATACTCTCAGTATCGCCCTGGTGCAAGACCACCATTCAGAACAGAATGGCGTGTTTGTTGATCAGATACTTCAGGTAGCCAGGTTCTTCCCCATCTTCTTCTTCTCCGTCTCCTTCCCCTCCCCACTACCTTCAGCCTCACAACATACCCCAATTGGGGATGTCGTAGTTTCACTGGCTCCAGACGGGAGCAGTTGGGTCTCTTGTGAGGTATTCACATAAAAAAAAAATTGTGTCAACTCCAAAATGTAAAAAAACAATAGGATAATTCAATTATAAGTATCGTTGAGTAAAGTTCTTTAATACATTACCATGGTATCTAGCATGGTCGATCGATATGGGTTTTATCGAAAATGTCGGTAACTTGTCATCGCTTCCAAGCACGACTGCAGGCCGCTAACGAACAAAGAACAGTTCAAAACAACTAAGAGTTCCTAGTTTATTTGACGTGAACTATTGTTCGTTGGTTACTTGCAGTCACGCACGGGAACGATGACAAGTTACCGACAATATCGGTAAATCCTTTATCGATCGAGCATGCTAGGACCCCAGAAAGTATCAGAAATTTAAATAACTATTTTTTAAATTTCAAATTTCATCTGAAAAAACACACTGAAAACATAATCTGAATACTTTAGCATATCAATAAAGACATAACGAACACAAGAAGTAATCTCTACATATTGTAAATTAACCCTTGATTTACCCGGTGACTTCATACATACACAATTTACCTGGTGGAGTCCCCAGGACTCCCGGAAATAAAATCGTAAATTATACATGAAATAAACACTTTTTTAAATAAAATGCTAGTTATATTTATTTATTACACATTTGGTTTTACAATGGCATAGGTTTTTACTAAGGAACTTCTAGAATATGGCACTTTTTGTAGCAAAATTACGAACCTAACTTCTAGTCTCAACGTTTCAAAACTAAACAATTTTTCAAAGTAATTCTTAAAGAAATATAACAAAAACATAATCAATTTTTATAAAAAGTCAAAAAAGAACATGTTTCGAACAAAAAAAAGTTATCACGCTAGTGGTGTCCCACGGACTCCGTCAGCATGATTACTTACCAATCGGAGCCGCGCACATCGACGTCCGCTCTCCCTCGCATTTGGCGCGTCACTGGGTGAAGGTACTGGAACGCACAATTTGTAATTCCAAAAACTAATGGTTTTATGAGCGCTGAAAGTTTTAGATTAAAGTCCCAGGGACCTACCGGGTAAATTATGGGTTAAAGTCTTCCACCAAGTATTTAAAGTCCTCCGCTGCGTCTATCTGTCTGTTTGTCTGTTCGCGATAAACTCAAAACTACTGAATGGATTTTCATACGGTTTTTACGGCAGAGAGGACGGACCGCCAAACAACTCGATCTTGGCACACACTCCTTGCCTCGTTCACATTCATACATCGTCCCATACATGCTCTTCTATTATTCCGACTCTTCACATGGCTCGACTCAAGTATCTGATTCACTTGGTCGTTCCAAGTCTTCCTCGGGCGTCCCCGACTTCTTCTTCCTTTCATGTTTGCGTACTATATTCTCCTTAAACTCCTTTCCTCGTTCATTCGCTCTTCATGCCCAAACCATCTGAGCATCCCTTTCTTAATTACGCTTACATCAGCCTTGCATTCTTCGCTGATCTCCACATTTCTCACACGATCGTACATAGTTTTACCACACATACGCCTCAGGGATCACATTTCTACAGCATTCAGTCTACTTTCATCCTTCCTCTGCCAGTTCCATGCCTCGCTGCCATATATCAGGGTAGGTACCAGCACTCCATTATGGACGGCTAACTTCGCTTCTTTGGACAGTGTTTTGTTGGCGCCAACGGCGTTCAGTCCTCCATTAATAGAGTTGCCTGCATTTATCCTTCTTTTCGCCCTCTTGAAATTTCTAAAACAGTATTCCAGAAAGTTCTAGAAGGGTCGATAGAGCTCTAGAAAGTTCTAGAAGGAGTGGCGGAGTATGTCGTGGAATGTTCTGGAATAGGGAATAGGGAATAGGGAATCCGGAACATCGTTGTGGAACATTCCAGAACACTCTCGAATGTTGTCCTGAGCGAAGCCGGGTAACCCAGTTAGTAGTTAATATTTAAAGTGGTGAATGTTACTACTCGTATGTTAATGCGTTATGTTAAGATTCTTTTGATTCCATGATATTTGTAATCTAATGTTAAAATTTCCGATGATATTTTCACTGTACACTTGTATTTTTTATGAGCAATAATACTAGAAAATTATCCTTGCCGACAACAGCTTACCCAGCTTTCGAAACTCCAGATACTAATATCTACAGCCTGTATGTCGGACGAATATCTACAACTCATATGTTGGACTAATATGAACTTCAGAGTGAGGACTAATATCTTCAGAGCTAAGGTCGGACAAATATCTATGAGGTCCCAGTGGTGACTAATATCTATGAAGCGTAGGTTGGACTAATATCTACAGAGGGCAACTTAGCAAGAGGTTGTACGGAAAAGCATAAATTACTTCAATTACGTAAAGGCTTAAACGTTAAAAGTACGTACATGAAGTTTTTGTATAATATTACGTATTTTGCTGTTCACGAGGACAATAATTTATTGAACAAACATGGAGGTCATAATACAAAGATATTTATTTATTTAGAAATACACGGCACCACAACCTAACCTAACCTAACTGACATAGAAATGGTCATGGTAACAGACTAAATAATTTAGAAGCACTCGAAATAAAGAAAGCTGTTGAAACAAAAACACAAATCCTTAATAATCAGCTAAATGTGTCCAATAGTCCGATATTAGGGATTTTACGTAAATTAACCCGTTTAATCACAGGAGACCCAAGTTGTCCCAAAACATCATATGCCGTTATAATAACAGTAGACCCAGATTGTCCCAGAGCGACCGTGCATTATTAAAAGTTAGATATCTCTCTTTCTGTAATGCGAATATTTGTGATTTCTTTTATGTTAGAAATGGAAAGAAATAATGCTTCTCATTATCTTAAAATTATATGAGCTAGGTTGTTCAGATATTTTACAAACCTGATCAAAAGTGACGGTTTGATTTTGCGCCTATTTGTGACGTAATCCACATTTAATTTTAAAATAAAATTGTATGAAAGTGATAAAAAGTGAGGTGACAGTTTTGTTACAAATTTTGTTTAGAAAAGGAATCTGAATTTAAAATTTGAAGTTAATTCTATTTTAATTACTTTAATTCAAATATTCGTAGGTATGCATTTTTTAGCCAATTTACATTTCCAATATTAAAATTTTAATATTTATAAACAAAAATGTTGATTTCTAATAAACATATCGGAAAGATTATTTTATCTAAATATTAGAACAATTTTTATTTATGCAAAAGCGTTAAAAAAAACTAATAAATATGAACATTTAAAATGCATGGGAAGAACCGGGAATTTTGCGCGCAA
Organism: Limnephilus marmoratus; assembly: GCA_917880885.1. Taxonomy (NCBI): domain Eukaryota; kingdom Metazoa; phylum Arthropoda; class Insecta; order Trichoptera; family Limnephilidae; genus Limnephilus; species Limnephilus marmoratus. The sequence goes on from OU862906.1 coordinate 70,242,549, forward strand.
ACTTTGACAGGCAAAAGTTGACAGAAAATTATTTTCTTATTATTCGAAGGGTTTTAAGTTTTTAAACTGCATACGCAATATTACGTTATTCCAATATGCTATACATAATTGCAAATCCAACCTCTGCCAGTGCTGTAGATATTCGTCCACACTTTAGTTCTTATAGATATTAGTCAGCAGTTTGAGCTGTAGATATTCGTCCACACTTTGGTTCTCATAGATATCAGTCCGATTTGTTCAGATTTTGGAATTCCTGTAGATATTAGTAGACGCCTCCGCTTTCGAGCCCGCGACCTCTTCTGGGTTCGGATCCAAATTCACCGCTCTGCTACGAAGGTCGGTACTTGTTTATTATGTACTTTCAGCATCTTCAAGTTTACTTTACTTGTTTACCTGGCACGATAAAAGATACAAGGGATCACTTCAATTGCCACAAAAGCCCTCGCTGTTGTATACCACCACATCCATGACCCGCTCTGAGCCCTATTCAATAGGCCCGCATAATGTATGCACTGTGTACCTTCCTACTTATCACCAAGGCTCTATTTCTGGTACTGCTGGTGAAGTAAATTCACTTGTGTCTGCACCTCCCAAGGATAACTAGAAGGAGTCTTGAACGCGTGACGGTTTGCCTTCACTGCACAGTGCCTAGATACTATACACGGTGTCCGGAAACTCGTAGTGATAGATTCGTGATATAATTTTTTTGATTTGAGCTTTCGTTTTCAATTAAATCGAGTCCGAAGTTGGAATTTTTTTGGTCAAATTTGCAAAAATCGGCCACTAGGGGGTTAAAATCAGATGTGTAATGTCTTTTAAAATGCATCGAATGGTAAATCAGGCTCGAAAGTTTCTTTAACCCTTTAGTTGCCGAAAAAATTGAAAAAAAGTTAAAAAATAAAAAATGCTCAGATCGAAAAAAATAAGTTTTTTGGGTTCTCTACGTGATGTAGATTCACTGGTTTCCCACTTGTACTACCAGTTTCAGGACACGCTGTATAGTGTCCTACGCAAACGGTTTGTGGTAAATGTGGGAAAACTTTCGCGAATCTAGTATGGTCCACTGATTGGCGCCAAAGGCAATTTAACCCGTATTGCATATAGCGTATTTTTAAATCAATGTGTAACTGTATTCCGATTGAGAAAACATATTTACTCACTGATTCGTTGAATCTTTAGGTATCGCAGTGGGTGCATTGACTCCGAGGGAACGCGAACATCGATCATCACCTCGACAAACATGATTGAAGAATATCCCAAAAAGGTTTGCTCGCCCCACACCTCTATTGCGTTCCGGTTGCACCCCATTGACGCTATGCGTCGCGTCAATTCTGTTGCCCAACTACCGGTTTCACCGGAACATGAAAGAAATATGTGGTATCCTAGATATTACTTTAAAAGCATACCCATTGATGGCTCATAACTATCCTAGATATTAGACCCACCGGCTGCGCCAGTTTTTTTGTTGCTCGGTCCTAGTTTCAATTACCTAACTTTGTTTTATATTAATCCTTAACATTTAACTTTATTTAATTCATTCCTGTATAGGGACTACTTTTCTTGGCTTTACAACGTCTGTGTTGCCTTTTTCTCAACTTTCTAATTTGTCTTTGGATAATTTTGCATGATTTTAACTATAGCCAAAAAATGTTAATTCATTGTCTAACTCTGTTATCAACCTCCTTTTATACAACTAATCGCATTCCATTTCTGAAAGTCTTGAGGAAAGCGTCATAATTCAAATCACTTATTTTATCTGAACTGTTAAAAGCTATTTAAAATATACCTGGTGTTAAATGATCACAATTTGGAACCATTTATTGGATAACCAACACCTCTGCCATTGGTCACCCCAAGTGGTTCGCTACGTTTGGCGACTTAGCGGGGGTGCACGGGTTCATGGTGCGAAGTTTGGCCAGGTCTTGACGGCAGATGCGTGAGCCTACCTGCGGAATGGTGGGCAGGATCGAGAGAGATTGAGGGAGGTCTTTTATCCTCTCCAGCCAGAATCTCTCGACCATCGCCTTGCACTACACTTGGAGGGATGGATTCATACGTCTGTCGCTCCTGGACACACTGACCTCCCAGATTGCTACCCACCCTTCATACCTATTTCCTTCCTCTCTTTCCTTTCCTTAAAAAAACCTCCACACAACATCCACTAAGATGACGTAGACTCCGAGGGAAATTAATTTCCTTAAGGCCTCCTGTGTGGAGCTAATGTACAAAAAAGTGCATATTACAATCAAGTAATCAATCAATCAAGTGTATCGTACTCAACATCTTCTTGTGCGAATCAACCCTGGTTTTGGAAACAAAAGAGGTCAGCCGAGGAGGCTCACTTTACAACCAACTTCAGACCTCTAGAGACAATACCAGATGTAACTCCGGGCTCCTCTCACAAACTCGGAGGCCAACAAAATACTTGGGACTTTATTCGTGATGAATAACAATGAGCTCTGATTTGGCTGGCGGTAGGAATTATCTGAACCCCGACCTTGAAGTTGCAACAGTATTTATTAAAGTCTCGATGCCTGCATTAGGCCACCTAAGGGTGACCTTTGAAACTAATATCTATGATAGGTATGTGTCATCTGTAGGAAATCTCTTAAACTAATATCTAGGAATCACAAAATATTAAATTATTATTATTGAATTTGTAGATTAAATGATTATATTATTTATTTTACACTGAGCATTTAAGTCTGGTAAATAGTAGCGTAAATAATTATAATGAAAATCATTACAATGCGTGTGAACTTTGCTTCCACTTTGCGGACAAGCGAAACGAAGAAGTGTTTGTGGTAAAACCCACCTCATCCAATAACAATAGGACATTAAGTACATACGTAGTTGGCAGGAATTACTTTACACTATTAATTTAATTGAATATTATTTACTTGCCATTGTTAAACGATTTAAATCCACATAATATAATCTTTATAGGTTCGTAACATCGTCTCACCTACGGCACATCAATACATAAGCTTTTACAGGGAGTAATCATTTTGTGGTTAGTAGGTAACTTGAATAAAATAACTTTGTTCGGACCCCGCTTTATTGAGTATACAGGTTGTAATAGAAGGTATCGGGAGGATTATAACCAACGATTTCTGAGCATATTTGGAGTAAATAATGTAGACGTCATTTTGTTGTTCGATGATATTTTTCTTCGAATAAAAACAATAAAAATATTTTTCCATCACACGTCGCAACTGATTAGTCAGGTAGTCTAGGTCTAGCGGCCGGCGTGTCACATGTTAAGCAATCCGTCTGGTTCCAGTGATCCCGTCGCGACACGTAAGAGTGGGATCGGTGGTGACGTGTACATATTTATGCATATATTTTTTTTTTATAGAAAAAATATATCATCGGACAGCAAAACGATATCTACTTTTTTACTCCACATATGCACGGGAATCGCTCGTTAAAATCATTCGGGTACGTAAATATAATTCACTTATATACGTAAATATAGGTGACATAAACCATCCGGTTTCGGTTCAACCAGAACATTCATCAGGGTTTCAGTCTATTTATATGAAACCGTGATGAAGGTTCGGGCTGAAACCGAAACCGGTTGATTTATACATTTTTAAGCTGAACTGAAACCAGATGATTTATATATTTATATACCCGGCATGCGTTGCACCGCCACTTAGATAAAGTTATTGTTTCTCCTCTTTCCCTCCCGCATTCCCCCTCCACCTTCCTCCCCTTTCCCTCTCCTTTTCCGCTTCCTTCCGTCCGGCGAACCCCCCCGCTCCCAACTTTTCCCACCTTTCCCCCCTCCCTCCAGCGAATCTTCCCCCTTCATTCCCCTCCGCCTCTCCCGGATTCCTCTCCCCCTCCCGCCCACCCGCCCTGCCGCTAAAATACATTAAATACCTACACTCATTTTGCAAACAACGCACGCCACTTATTGCAAATTTTTTATGCAAAATTTTATGCAAAATTTTATGCAAAAATTGCAAAAGAAATTTAAAAAATGTGATTTACATATAGCTTTTAGAACCAATAATAATATTGGAACAAGCCTTAAAAACTCAAAAAGTAGAAATTCTAAACTTAATAAAAGTGACATATATTAATTAAAATGTGACCACGCCGACTAAAACGCCACTTACATTGACAAACGGGTAGAGTATTCTCAGCTAGACTCAAAGAATATATTTATGTATACGATTTTTTAATAATTAGAACACTTTTTCAAAATTTGCAGAACATCTCTATCACATCCCACTTAACAACAACAAGCCTAAACCATTAAATGAGGGTCATAGATTAAATTAGCTTGCATAATTAGAAATCAATAAACGAACGAATGTATGTAACATTAATTAATAAAGTAAGGAAAATTATTTATTCTCCACTTCTCAGTACCCATGTTTAAAAAACCTAACCAATATAACACACTTAAATAAGTCATAGCAGTAACGTCATTATTTAATAATTAAGAACATATTAACATTTAGTGAGAGGAAAACAGTTTTCAAAGTACCCCACATAATAGAGTATCTACTGTCTCAATTATTTTCTCCGAAAATTGGTTTAACCGGTAATAAATCAATTTAGACAACTTCAAAAATTGAAATTTATTGTAAACATAAGTAATGGGGGCGTGGCCTCACACATTTTTGTATGCGCATGCAATTAGACCACGCCCCTTTGCCATATTTATAGTATAGTAATGTGTAAGCGAATGTGTAAGCAAATTTTTGTGTTTTCGGTCGGAGGATTCCCGACTTAACCAAGGGGTTATATTAATAATATTAATATTAATTTAATATAAACATATATTTTGTCAGAGAATCAAAATATTGCCATATATATTCCTGAATGTATCCGAAAACTAAAAACTGTATTTTAAAGTGATAAAATATTTCAAATTTTATAATTTGACATAGACAATCTTTAAATTTAAAAAAATTACGTGCAAACATAAAAAAAAAGTTTAAAAAAACACTCACCTTCATAGACATATGTATATATATAGACCTGCCCTGAGTGACAAAAGCGCGTTATTTCCCCCTCCCCATACCGGTTCCATGGAACCGGCTGGGCTTACGAGAGCCTCGCTTGAATCAAAAAATGTGACGTCATCATTCTTGTCCGGACCAGCGCCGAGGTAACATCGTACATTTTAGGAAATAACACGGCAAAAATGGTAGCTTGTGCTATACATTATCATTATACCCTAAAATATGTCGATCATGACGAATGTGGGCGGTTCTCCAGTGTACTCGTCGCTGGTTACAGGGGTAATTAAATTATGAAACATTTGTAAAAGTGTTTTGTTTGTTATTAGTTTTTGGGGTATTATGCCGTGTTGCGCTACCTCCTTCTTTAGCCAACGTTTCGGACAGCGTTGCAGTGTTGATCAGGTTTTTATCACGTAGTCAATCTAGAAATCTTTTTATATTTTTTCCATTAACTTTTTAATATTTTTTCCACTTTTAATTATAGGTATGCATGCACTCTTGCCGTCATGCAGCAAGCGCCGTATTATCGACCACCACAACACGGGCATGTGCTTAGCACGGTGGTCGAAAAAATCCCCAACTTTTGTAAAAAAATTTTTTTTTTAATGAATAAAGAAAACTTAAAAAAATAAAGACAAATATGAGCTAAATATATATTTTTAAACTTTTTGTTAGCAAGAAATGATTCAAAACCATATTTATGATTCACTACGTGAAAACTGTAGGGGGAGGGGGGTCTTGGAATATACTACACGTGGTCACCTGGGGGGAGGGGGGGTGTTAAAAATTGCATAAAGTGGGTCACGTAGAATGGGTACGTTCCCTAACGTGAGATTTCGCTGGATTCCCCCCCCCCTTTTTGAGCTCACGTAATTAATGTAACCCCTAAGGGAGATACAACGATTTCGATGAGTTGTTCCGAAAAACGAACAAATTAGCCTGATGGGTTAAAAGTCACGAGGCGCCACTGAAAGAAGACAAAGAGAATATTGTTATCTTAATCACGTTTATATTATTTTATAATCGTGGAGAATAACCTTAAATGCTCTTGACTCGACACGCGGAGATCATGAATTTACATGTTGTTTTTTTCGCTGTACCTACATTGTAATCTTACCTGCAGTGGCGGTTCTTCCCCTGGGGACAATGGGGACAGAATCCACCAGTTACATCCGAAACCTAACTTAAGGAAATAATAGTCGATGCTTTGTCTTCACCAAAATAAAATGCAAAAAATTATTCTGGACGATTTTAATACTGCAGTGTTCAAAACTGTATACCGTCCGACGCTCACTTACGGCCACCAGATATGGATGCTAAATGAAAGAACACGCTCTAGAGTCCAAGCTGCCAAAATGAGGTATGAAGGTACAAAGCAAACCTTCTTCAAAAAATACACAAAGACAATTAAAAAATCAACCAAAAAAACCACATTTTAAACTGAAAATTTATATGGGAGATAATTATGTTACTTTAATTATTAAGTTTGTCAGCTTTTAACTGAAAATGTTTCCGAAGGAAACACAACATGTCCAAACTGTAGTCTGCCAAACTACTGCGTATTTTGGACGCAATATAGCCAGCAGCAGAAAATGCCCTTTCGGCTTCCACACTTAAGGGCGGTATTCCTTTTATTAAGGATTTGTGAGTGTATGAAAGATATTTTCCCATTCACCCCCAGATTCATAGAGAGTCATTTCTTTTTTCATAATGGAGTCAAGTTCCTTCGCCAGTAAGCCGCCCGCTAGTCAGCGAGCGATCGTGCTCGCGAGAGGTCGCATTACCCACGGATCCCGCGCCAATACCGAGATCTCGGTGTTCCGGGATTGGAAGCCCTAGCCCAAACCATCAGAGTTCATTTCTCAGTGCGCAAAATCTAATGCGCACTTCGGGGACAATTCGAGCTGTTCCTTTAGGCTTTTTGAATTTATGGCATACAGAGCTCCGGGCCAATAAGGCCCCTTTCTCTTTCATCATGATTTTATAATGGTTGTTGAAAGTTAGATTAATTAGTTTTTTGTGAAAAAATTTTTGCAAGGGAACATGGCTGCAATATGGGGAGGTTTATGACTTACAAAGGATTTGTTTAGGTTTTTTATGAAGTGTTTTAATATTTTCATCATACTGGGTGAGGCAGTTGATTGACGCGTTTTCGTGGGTGGGAATGCCCGCATAGAATTTTTCCGCGAGACTTAAGATATGGTCTTTAAGGAGGGGAACTTCAGAGTCACGGTGAATTTGATTAACCCTCATCCATTTGGGGGCTCCCAGGGCTATACGAATGGCTCTATTTTGAAATGTTTGTAGTCTTTTCATTTGGGTCTCTGAAGCGTGGGCCCAGATAGGGCTTGCGTAGGTAAGTTTAGGTCTTATTGTTGTTTTGTAAATTAGTAGTTTGTTTTTTTTTGATAGTTTTTTATTTTTTTTGCATATCATGGGATAAAGGGATGCAAGATTTTTGTTGGCTGAATTTAGAACTTCGGTGATATGCTTTCTCCAAGTTAATCTACTGTCAAGGGTTATTCCGAGATATTTAATGTTTTTTTTCCAAGGGACGTTTTCGCCGAACAGGTGGATGTTAGGGGGTCTTTTGGGGCGTCTACGGGAGAAAACACAAGCTGCGCTTTTGGAAGGGTTTACACTAATTCGCCATTGTTTAAAGAAAGATTCTACTTCTGAGGCGTGGCTTTGGACACGTCGTGTGGCGGTTATTTCACTTACTGAAGTCGACATGACTTCAGTATCGTCTGCAAATTTTCCTATTTTTGTTTTTTTTGTGCGATGGTTGTATTTACTAGGACGGGGGATATCGCTTAGGTAAATGTTGAAGAGAGCTGGCGAGAGAATTGAGCCTTGAGGGACACCTGCTCTTAGCATTCTCACTGAGGAATAAATTCCATCTAATTTTATTCTGAATTTACGATTTTTAATAAAGTGTGCTATAAGTTGAAGCATTGATAGGGGGATACCGAGGAGGAACATTTTATAAATGAGACCTCTGTGCCAGACTTTGTCGAATGCTTTGCAGACGTCTAGGGAGAGGACTACTGTGTGTTGGCGAAGGTTGAAACCGTTTGTTATTTGATCGACGACCCGCAGAAGTTGGTGGAGAGTAGAGTGGCCCGATCGAAAGCCGTGTTGAAAGTCGGGAATGAGTTTAAGTTCGTCGACAATTTTTTTCAGTCTGGCGAGGATTAATTTTTCAAGTATTTTTCCTGCACTGGGAAGCAGGCTAATCGGTCTGTGGTTTATGGCCTGAAGGGGGTCTTTTCCAGGTTTGGGGATGAGTATAACGTCTGCTAATTTGTAGTCTTGTGGAAATAAACGAAGTCTGAAGCATGCGTTACATATGGCTGTGAGAGCGCAGATGGCTTTGGAGGGGAGGTGTTTTAACATTTTATTTGAAATTAAGTCAGGACCAGGAGATTTTTTTGTCTTGAGGGTTTTTATGATTTTAGAGATTTCCTGAGGGGTTGTAAACGGGATTGGATTGTCTGTTGGTATTTCGGTCAGAAGGGATGAGACTTTTGATTCTACCGTTGAAACGAATTGGGGGTCATCGTAGGTCGTGGTCGGGGAAAATTGTTCTTCGAGACTGTCTGCAAAAGTCTCGGCTTTGTCTCTAGAGGAATAAACTGTGCCTTTTGGGCCCGTAAGGGGACTTATTTTGGTCGGGGGTTTTCTAAGGGCTTTAGAGAGTTTCCAAAAGGCTGATCTGTCGTCGTCTAGAGTGGAGATAAAGTCGTGCCACTGCTCATCTCTGTATTTTTGGAGTTCGACTTTTACCTGGTGAGAGAGGCGATTCATACGTATACGATCGATCGGGTTTGAGAATCTTTGCCATTCCTTTCGGGCGAAGTTTTTCTCTCTTATTAGTTCTTTTAATTCTGCGGGAAGGTCGGGTCTGTGTTTATCATTCGCGACTTCGACGGTGGCAAGATTTACGGCTGATTTTATGTCGTCTGTGAAATTTTTTGTTGCTAAATTGAGGCTATCTTCGTTTTTAATTGATGTTTGGATTCTTACTGATTCTAAGAGTTTGGGGAGTTTTTGCCATTGAATTTTTTTACGCGTGGGTCTGTGAGATGGTACTGAAGGTAGGGAGCCGTCGGATAGAAATAAAAGAACTGGGTCGTGGTCGGATGATAATTTTTTAACGGTTTGGAGGGTGTACAGAAGAGGGCAGTTTTTCATAATAATTATATCTAAGACGTCGGGGTTGTGATTTGCGTTTTTGGGGAAAAAAGTAGGAATATCGGGGGCGGACACGATTAGATGTTCCTTTAGGCGTTTTGGTTCATTCCTTGCGTTTATTTCGCGATCGAATGCGATCCGAGAACCGCGCACGTGCACTCGTATATGAATTTCAAATACCGTGGGGATAATCCAATGAATCCCCACGACAAACTACTGAAGCATTTTGGGGCTCACTTTGAAATTAAGTTCGATAATAATCTTGCAAGATAAGCGATTATTTTAATTATAGTGTATTGTAAATTGGTATATATCTATAGACATTTTACATTGTTTGTGTTTAGATATCCGATTAGCATGATTAGACGATAATTTTTTTTTCAGAAATTTAATATTATATTCCACGGGTGGTGAGATTACCGTACAGTACGTAAAAAATGCCGATCCCCACCATCAAAGAAGTGCCCCCACTGCTTACCTGATTGCTCATGTGCTCATGTCATTATGATGTTGATACACGACAAGGATAATATTAAATTTAGAAAACAGTCATAATTCATCAGAATGATAATGATTCTTGTAATTGCTATAACTGAGACATAATGAATTGCAGCAATGCCAATACATGGTTCAATGGTTCAGGGGATCAAAAATGTGTGTAACGGACGTGTTGCACACCCTCTTTTCTAATTTTTATTCTTACAATTTCTTTATGTCTTTATGTACAATGCCCCGGTGCAACCAAATAAAGCTTGCGTGCCAGGTTGCCACCGGGAGACATTTTCTAACAAATTGTCATTATTTTTCCGCCTCCTTTTTATTTATTGTTTGCGGCCCCATGAAGGGCCGTTATCCTGGCCCGGAGCAACCAGTTTGCGGCCCCATGAAGGGCCGTCATCCTGGCCCGGAGCAACCAGTTTGCGGCCCCATGAAGGGCCGTCATCCTGGCCCGGAGCAACCAGTTTGCGGCCCCATGAAGGGCCGTCATCCTGGCCCGGAGCAAAAGTTTGCGGCCCCGGTCAGGGCCTGTATTGCGGCTTCGCTGCCAAAGAAGAGCAAGTCTGCTATGGCTGCCTTGCCTCCCTTTTATTTTTGCGGCCCTAAAAAGGGCCATTTTTTCGGCTCCACCGCCAGGAGCAACAAGGGTTTGCCCAGACCGGCTTCGCTGCCAAGGAAGAGCAAGTCTGCTCTGGCAACCTTGCCTCCTTTTTCACTAGGAAGAGAGTCTGCTTGCCACCAACAGGCAAGCAGGCTGCTCCTCCTCCTCCGCCAAGAAGACGGACGGCCTTTTCGCCTCCTCCTCCTCCGCCAAGAAGACGGACGGCCTTTTCGCCTCCTCCTCCTCCGCCAAGAAGACGGACGGCCTTTTCGCCTCCTCCTCCTCCGCCAAGAAGACGGACGGCCTTTTCGCCTCCTCCTCCTCCGCCAAGAAGACGGACGGCCTTTTCGCCTCCTCCTCCTCCGCCAGGAAGACGGACGGCCTTGCCTAATTTTTTATTATTACTTAGCCCGCGAAGCCTACAAGGCCCACAAAGGCAAACATAAAGCCCACAAGGGCAAATCTAAAGCCCTACAAGGCATCCAGAAGAAGCCAACCGGAGTCACTCCTTGGCCGGCTACGCTGCTAGGGACAACAAGAGCCCGCATTCTTCAATATTGCGGCCCCAACAAGGGCCATTATTTAGCCACCAAGGAGGCCAGAATCCCCTCCACATTTTTTATAAAACAATGTCCGATCGCCGTCGGGTTCAATTAACCCAATAAATATGTCGATTTTTTCAAAAATAAAATATAAGTTATTCTCAAAAAAAGTCTCTGATGCTGGATATTTGACGTCGTACGATTGGTTGTTTGTGCTCCGTGCCAGACTCCACTCCCCAACTAAATTGACAAAATGTCATTCTCTACCGCCTACTCGTAGTGCTTCACCTCAGTTAAAATCGTGTAAACCACAAGTGCCAGCCCAGCATCACACCACCGACCAGCATAGCCAGCATCACAAGACCAGCCCCAGCGTGCCCTCCTCCACGTAAGTCTGCATACGCGGCGTGCTCATCTCTCCAACTCGAAATTCTTGCCCTTCAACCATGGCTTCCCCCCTCCCCCCCACACCCAGCCCAACCTCAGACGATGATGATTATCATAGCCTCTCCCTAGAAATCCTCAACTTCCACCACGACCACCCTGACTCCAGCACCATTTCCCTAGATGACAAAATCCGCATCTTCCACCTAATACAACGCAAACACAACTCCCCTCTCCACATTTCCGACCCCTCCTTCTGCGCCCTCTGCCCCTCAAAGGCATTCCTACTTTTCTCTTGCCCCACCACCCCAACCGACCCCCCCATCACCACCCCCCAAACAGTTCTCGCCCCAATTGTCCCCCCAGCTGCCCCCCAAACAGTTCTTCCCCCTGTTGCCCCCCAACCCGACCGCCCTCATCTTACCCACTCAACCGTTAACCCCCCCACCGCCGTTCAAACCGATCGCCCCCTCACCGCCCCCCTTACCGATCTCCCCCTCGCTGCCCCCCGTAACAATCTTCCCCCCCCCACCCCCCAAACTGACCCCCCCCCTCGCTGCCCCACTTACCAAACTCCCCCGCACCTCCCCCCAAACCGATCGCCCCATCGCTGCCCCCCACACTTATCTCCCCCTCACCGCCCCCAACACCGATCGCCCTCCCAACGCACCCCCTACCGACAGCGCCCCCATCACCCCCCTCCCCGTCAGCGCCCCCTTCGCCCCTCAAAACGTTCGCCACCCCACAGCCCTCCTAACCAACTACCCCATCACCTCTCGTCTGCCGACCACCCCCCAACCCTTCGGCTCCCCCAACCCCCCCCATTTCTCTTCCCCATCACCCAAACCATTCCCCCCATTTCCCCAAAACACCCTCGTCCAGATCAACGCAATCCCTACCCCCCAACATACCAACCCCCGACCTACCACTACCCCACTAAAATCCCCCAAAAACCCCCTTCCCCCTCCCCCCGTCCCCCAAATAGTGGTAACCACCCAGTTGCTCCCTCGCCCTACAGTAAAGAAGAAATCCCATCTCAAAAAATTCCTCCGAAATAATCCTCCCCCATATTGCAGCCATGTAAATTGCAAGTAAAAAATTTAACAAACTATTATCTACATTCTACAAACATACGAAACTCAGATGAAGGAGAAAGGGGCCTAAATTGGCCCGGTGCTCCACAAGCCATTACTTCAAAAGTCAAAAGTCAAAATAAGTTATTCTTCAACATTCAAACAAGTCTTATTATTTACTCTACAAGTGGTCCTTTCTACCTACCTCTGGGAGTCTGCGACCTGCTGCCAGCTGCTGCCTCCTGCCGAAGTTCTGCCTGAACGAGAACCCGGTGCCTACCGCTGCAGTCGGCCCTGACTCTGGGCACTGCACGGCACCGCTCAGGCAGAAACGAGGCGCATCCAGGGCCATACCACTGGATGTAGGGAGGCCAGCCAGCCATAATCACCATCATCAGCGTGAGCTAGTGGAAGGCGTGCACAAGACCGGTGCCCCTTATTTTACAGTCTTGTAAAGACCTGATACGTCTGTTACAAGTGGTCCTTCGAGCCGGATCCGCTGCACGCCTGACACGCCACGCCTGATGCCACGTCACGCCTGAGATACCACGCCTGACGCCACGCTGACGCTACGCCTGACGCTACGCCTGACGCTACGCCAGACGCCACGCCTGACGCCACGCCTGATGCTACGTCACGCCTGACGCTACGCCTGACGCTACGCCTGACGCCACGCCCGATGCCATGCCTCATGCCAGGACTGACGCCACGCCTCATGCCAGGACTGACGCCACGCCCCATGTCAGGGCTGATGCCACGCCTGATGCCATGGCCCATGTCAGGGCCGATGCCACGCCTGATGCCACATCACGCCTGATGCCATGCCTGATGCCACATCACGCCTGATGCCATGCATACACAAGCTCTTGACACGCCTTGCTCTACAACTGAGATGGCGCGCTCCACAGAAAAGAGCCACCACGAGCAAGCACTGCCCTCCACATCTATTGAGGACATGGTGCGACGACTACGACGAGAGCTGCGCCGTCAGCAGCAACTTATTGACATGCTGACGGAAACCCTGCAACCACAACAGCATGGAGCAAAAGGGCCGGCACAAAAAAGTGCGACGGGGCCCGCTCTACCTCATCCTACAGGACTGACGCAGCGTGGAGCAAAAGGGCCGGCACAAAAAAGTGCGACGGGGCCCGCTCTACCTCATCCTGCAGGACTGACACCGCGTGGAGCAAAAGGGCCGGCACAAAAAAGTGCGACAGGGCCCGCTCTACCGCATGCTGCTACAGGGTTGCCACAACACGACGCTTCAGGGTTGGCACGCGATAGCCAAGCCCCGCAGCCAAGCAGCCATGACTCAACATGGATGCAGCCTCGTCATGCTTCAGGGTTGGCACGTGATAGCCAAGCCCCGCAGCCAAGCAGCCATGACTCAACATGGATGCAGCCTCGTCATGCTTCAGGGTTGGCACGTGATAGCCAAGCCCCGCAGCCAAGCAGCCATGGACAACCACCATGGATGCAGCGTCGTCATGCTTCAGGGTTGGCACGCGATAGCCAAGCCCCGCAGCCAAGCAACCATGGACAACCACCATGGATGCAGCCTCGTCATGCTTCAGGGTTGGCACGTGATAGCCAAGCCCCGCAGCCAAGCAGCCATGACTCAACACGGATGCAGCCTCACCATGCTTCAGGGCCGGCACGCGATAGCCGAGCCCCGCAGCCAAGCAGCCATGATCAAACAAAATGGATGCCACCTGGACCTTCCGGCCCGGTACCGCCCGTACCTCTGCTCGACCAGAGGCAACGTGAAGCCGTACGTGAGACGCCTGTCGGACCTGTACCTCTGGTGGACCAGAGGTACGCCTCACCGGCGCAGCTAGGGCCTGAAGACCCTCCGCCGCCGCCCCCTCACTACAAAGGGGATCCAACATGGATACAACCTGGACCTTCCGGCCCCGTACCGCCCGCACCTCTGGTGGACCAGAGGCCGCGTACCGCCGTACGAGAGATGCCTGTCGGACCTGTGCCTCTGGTGGACCAGAGGTACGCCTCGCTGGCGCAGCTAGGGCCTGAAGACCCTCCGCCGCCGCCCCGTCATTACAATGGCAGTCCGAGATGGATGCCACCTGGACCTTCCGGCCCCGTACCGCCCGCACCTCTGGTGGACCAGAGGCCGCGTACCGCCGTACGAGAGATGCCTGTCGGACCTGTGCCTCTGGTGAACCAGAGGTACGCCTCGCCGGCGCAGCTAGGACCTGAAGGCCCTCCGCCGCCGCCCCTCAACTATGGCAGCAGTCCCCGACGGATGCCGCCTGGACCTTCCGGCCCCGTACCGCCCGCACCTCTGGTGGACCAGAGGCCGCGTACCGCCGTACGTGAGATGCCCGTTGGACCGGTGCCTCTGGTAGACCAGAGGTACGCCTCGCTGACGCAGCCAGGGCCTGGAGCCCCCCTGCCGCAGCCCCTCAACTACTATTTTATTTTAAATACATAAACGGCTATACTGCCTTTTATAAATAAACATATAGGAGAGTACAAAAGTAAGAAAAATAATATCATTACATAATAATAGTTTTAAACTTAAAAATAACATACAATTATTTTGTGTATCACAACAAAAAAGAACAATCATAAATATCAACATTTCATTTCAACATGTCCATATTGCGTATATAAAGTTACATTATGGAAAAATAATTTTTGAGTGCATGTTTATATTGCGCTAATTTTAAGAAATACATGTCGCCGATGTTAGCATATTCATTTCCCAAAATATGTAATCGACTGATTGGTGAGTAATAATGTGATAATGTATGTGTGTTATTATAGTAGAACGGTAGAGTCAGTCTATTGTTAGCGCGACCAGGGCAATGAAATCGTATTAGTTCTATTAAATCAGGGGTATCCAAGACCGAGTGAATTATTTTATATAATATTAATAGATCACAGATTTTTCTGCGATCTGATAAATTTACGAGATTAGTCCAGTTTAATAACAAATTATAGTCCACGGATTCTCTTGGAATACCTAATTTAAAATTAATATACCTAAGGAATCTATGCTGGACTTTTTCAATCGCTTGAATATGGATATTGTAATGTGGAGCCCAAATCGTAGAGTTATATTCTAAAATGCTTCTCACTAGCGTTATGTATAAAATGCGAATAGTATCAATGTTACAAAATTGTTTGGTTATTCTAATAATAAATCCTAAAATCTTCATTGCTCTATTAATAATATTAGTTATGTGGCTAATAAATGTAAGTTTTGAGTTAAAAATAATACCTAGATCATTTATTGTTTCTACTGAGTTTAATATAATTTTGTCAAGATTGTATTCATAAATGATCGGTTTCTTTATTTTATAAAATCTTATTATTTGACATTTACTAATGTTAAGTGCCAGTTTATTGCATATACACCAATTAAACAAGTTGTTTAAATTTTTTTGTAAAATTATGCAATCAGAAATATTTTTAATTTTTTTATATAATTTTAAATCATCAGCAAATAACAGGATATCAACATCGGAAAAAACGTCTACAATGTCATTAATAAATAAAATAAACAGTATTGGTCCTAAATGGGAGCCCTGTGGCACACCACTAGTGGCAGAAAAGGCATCCGATATTACGTCATTTAACTTTACAAACAGTTGCCTATTTGTTAAATAACTCTCTACCCATTTAAGAAAGTTCCCGGTTATACCCATACTCCTTAATTTATTTATCAATATTTTATGACAAACTTTATCGAACGCCTTGCTGAAGTCAGTATATATTGAATCTACTTGACATTTATCTGCAAAGGCATTCGCTATAAAGTTTTCATATATCAGTAGATTTGTCAGAGTTGATCTATTCTTCATGAAACCGTGTTGAAACCTTGTTATAATCCCATTTAATTTAAAAATAATTTTATCCAAAATAATTTTTTCAAACAGCTTTGGAATAGTTGACTGTATACACACAGGTCTATAGTTGCGTATATCGCATTTGTCACCTTTTACTACTATGGCAGCAGTCCCCGATGGATGCCGCCTGGACCTTCCGGCCCCGTACCGCCCGCACCTCTGGTGGACCAGAGGCCGCGTACCGCCGTACGAGAGACGCCCGTTGGACCTGTACCTCTGGTGGACCAGAGGTACGCCTTGCCGGCGCAGCCAGGGCCTGGAGGCCCCCAGCCGCCGCCCCCTTACTACAACGTTGAGGGACCATCATCACACGCCCAGTGGACACCACCTGGGCCATCGCAGCCAGTACCGCTGCATGAACAGCAGTACCGACTACCAGCAGCAGCAGCAGCTCCTGCCCAACCTGGTCCTGCCGGCCCCGTACCGCCCGTTCCTCCGCTCAATCAGAGGTACCGAGAAGCCGTACGTGAAGAGCCTGCCGAACCTGTACCTCTGGTGGACCAGAGGTATGCACCACCAGCAGCAGCAGAGCCTGCCCAAGCTGGTGCAGTCCTGAAGCCAACCGAACGCTCAGTTCCGGACCAAGGAGAACCTTGGCGACTCCAGGGAATTCGGATGCAGCCTGGACCATCCGGCCCCGTGCCGCCCGTACCTCTGCTCGACAAGAGGCAACGTGAAGCCGCACCGGAGAAGCCCGTTGGACCATTTGCATCACTGGCGCAGCTAGGGCCTGAAGACCCTCCGCCGCCGCCCCCTTCCTACAACCCAGGAAGAGCCAGTTTTGCGGCCCCATTAAGGGCCAGGTTTGCGGCCCCGAGAAGGGCCAGTTTCGTGACACCGGACCCTGCCGGACCCGCACCACTGCCGGAGCAGTTGTACTCACTGCCGTCTGGACCTTCTGGCCCCGGACCGCCCCTACCCCTGCTTTATCAAAGGCAGCGAGCCGACCAGCAGAGAGCATCTGCCGGATCCGCACCGCTGCCAGAGCAGTGGGATTTGTTGCCACCTGGACCTTCTGGCCCCGGGCCGCCCTCACCCGGGCTCCACCGGACAGCCAGCTCTGCACAGTCAGCCGATCAGCAGAGAGCATCTGCTGGATCCGTACCTTTTTTTTTTTTTTTTTTTTTACAGTGAATACCGCACAAGAATCTCAACTGCTCCCGTCTGGAGCCAGTGAGACTATGGCATCCCCAATTGGGGTATGTTGTGAGGCTGAAGGTAGCGGGGAGGGGAAGGAGGTGGGGAAGAGGAAGGTTGGGAAGTACCTGGCTATTCAGATCTGGTCACTAAACACGGCTAAAGCCATTTTCAAGCAACGTTTCAATTCTGAATGGTGGTCTTACACCAGGGCGATACTGATAGTATCTTCCACTCTGGAACATGCCGCAAATATACTATATATTATTTTAAATGAATTAATTGTGAAACAACACAAATTAATCAAATAAAATTTATTTGCGCATGCCGGGTTCGAACCCGCGACCTCCGGAATGTGAGTCAAGAGTCTTAGCCACTGGACTACGGAGGCCGTCAAAAACCTCTGCGCGAACAGAGATACCAAGCACTGGCCCAGATGGATGACCAACCACATTCCGCTGTCATAACAGTGGTTTTCCTCATCGGCGCAGCGAAGACGAGCCCGCCCTGCCCCAGCAGTATCACTACCACATTCGTGATACCTGTTATCGGCGCAGCGAAGACGAGCCCGCCCTGCCCCAGCAGTATCACTACCACGTCAGTGGTGCTCATCATTACCGCAGCGAAGACGAGCCCGCCCTGCCCCAGCAGTATCACTACCACATTCGTGATACCTGTTATCGGCGCAGCGAAGACGAGCCCGCCCTGCCCCAGCAATGCCACCATCAAAGAAGTGGCGCTCTTCACACGGGGGGAGCCAATCAACCCCAGCGAAAAGAAAAATTTGCTGGCTGTCATGGACCCCGTGATGCTCCACATCAGCCGACCACACGGCCGAGTCCTGGACGACACCCCCGCCGCAGATGGCCGAGAGAGGACAGCCCGAATCCAGACGAGCCCCGCAGTCTACACCCGACCTGCCGTGACGCCCGCTGGGATCCTGTTGTTCCCGCCTATGCAGCTTCGCCTACTCATCGTTCGACACGTCCTGATGACTAGTGCAGACAAGCAGCACGGGGGGAGTGTAACGGACGTGTTGCACACCCTCTTTTCTAATTTTTATTCTTACAATTTCTTTATGTCTTTATGTACAATGCCCCGGTGCAACCAAATAAAGCTTGCGTGCCAGGTTGCCACCGGGAGACATTTTCTAACAAATTGTCATTATTTTTCCGCCTCCTTTTTATTTATTGTTTGCGGCCCCATGAAGGGCCGTTATCCTGGCCCGGAGCAACCAGTTTGCGGCCCCATGAAGGGCCGTCATCCTGGCCCGGAGCAACCAGTTTGCGGCCCCATGAAGGGCCGTCATCCTGGCCCGGAGCAACCAGTTTGCGGCCCCATGAAGGGCCGTCATCCTGGCCCGGAGCAAAAGTTTGCGGCCCCGGTCAGGGCCTGTATTGCGGCTTCGCTGCCAAAGAAGAGCAAGTCTGCTATGGCTGCCTTGCCTCCCTTTTATTTTTGCGGCCCTAAAAAGGGCCATTTTTTCGGCTCCACCGCCAGGAGCAACAAGGGTTTGCCCAGACCGGCTTCGCTGCCAAGGAAGAGCAAGTCTGCTCTGGCAACCTTGCCTCCTTTTTCACTAGGAAGAGAGTCTGCTTGCCACCAACAGGCAAGCAGGCTGCTCCTCCTCCTCCGCCAAGAAGACGGACGGCCTTTTCGCCTCCTCCTCCTCCGCCAAGAAGACGGACGGCCTTTTCGCCTCCTCCTCCTCCGCCAAGAAGACGGACGGCCTTTTCGCCTCCTCCTCCTCCGCCAAGAAGACGGACGGCCTTTTCGCCTCCTCCTCCTCCGCCAGGAAGACGGACGGCCTTGCCTAATTTTTTATTATTACTTAGCCCGCGAAGCCTACAAGGCCCACAAAGGCAAACATAAAGCCCACAAGGGCAAATCTAAAGCCCTACAAGGCATCCAGAAGAAGCCAACCGGAGTCACTCCTTGGCCGGCTACGCTGCTAGGGACAACAAGAGCCCGCATTCTTCAATATTGCGGCCCCAACAAGGGCCATTATTTAGCCACCAAGGAGGCCAGAATCCCCTCCACATTTTTTATAAAACAATGTCCGATCGCCGTCGGGTTCAATTAACCCAATAAATATGTCGATTTTTTCAAAAATAAAATATAAGTTATTCCAGTTCCAGTCTGACCGCCGACCGCGACGGTCGCTCCTCTGGCTTGGCTAATATGCCATACTCCACCGCCGACGCAGTCGCTTATACTGCCACAGTTCGTGAAAACCACACCAAGTGAACTAACAGTGCCTTTACCGTGCTTGTTGCCACATCATACCAACCCAGTGCTTGAACATCAGTGCTATAAACAGTCGTGCCTCAGTTATCAGTGCTTCGAACATTGTGCCCCCAGTTATCACCGTGTTTCCCCCATCCCACACCATCATGTCCTCCCCCCTTCCCCAAAAATCCGACGAATACCGACGCCTCACCCTTGAGATTAATTCCTTCTTCGAAAACCACCCCGACCCCAACAACTTGTCCCCCGAAGAGATTGACCATGTCTGCACCCTGGCTTCCCGCAGAGTTCATGGTTCCCCTCCCAACTCCCCCGGCAACTCACCCCAACCCGACTCAGGAAGCTCCTCCCCAAAAAGCCCCCCCCCCTCATCTCTAACCCCCACCCAAACAACCCCCCCCAGCCTCCCGCTTTCTGCCCCCCAAACCAACCGCCCAACCGATGGCCCCCCTGTCACCCCTCAAACTGACCACCCTCTTACCACCCCTCAAGATATCCGCTCTACTGCCGCCCCCCAAACCGTTTGCTCTCCTATCGCCACCCTAGCCGATCGACCCCTCACCGCTCCCCAAACTGTTCGCCCCCTCGATGCCCCACGTACCAAACCCCCCCCCCCCACCTCCCCCCAAACTGATCCCCCCCATGCTGCCCCCCGCACAAATCTCTCCCCCACCGCCCTCAACACCGATCGCCCTCCCAACGCACCCCCTACCGACAGCCCCCCCCTATCCGTCAGCGCCCCCATCGCCCCCCAAACCGCTCGCCACCCCACAGCCTCCCCAACCATCTACCCCATCACCTCTCGTCTGCCGACCACCCCCCAACCCTTCGGCTCCCCCAACCCCCCCCCTAATCTCTTCTCTACTCCCCAAACTACTCCCCCCAATTCTTCAAAACACCCCCGTCCAGATCAAAAAAATCCCCACCCCACTACGTACCACCCACCGACCTGCCACTACCCCACTAAATTCCCCCTCCCCTCAAAGCCCCCTCACCCCCCTCCCCGTCCCTCAAATAGTGGCAACCACCCAGTTGTTCCCTCCCCCATCAGTAAAAAAGAAAAACCAACCTCAAACATCCCCTCCGTAATAGTCCTCCCCCATATTGCAGCCACGTCCTTTGCAAATAAAAATTTCACAAAACACTAAACTCTAAATTCTACAACCTATCAAACTCAGATGAAGGAGAAAGGGGCCTAAATTGGCCCGGTGCTCCATAAGCCCGTCATACAAAAAACAAAAAAAAATATAAGTTATTCTTCATTGTCATTATTTCCAACACCGCTCTGTCGCACGGTCGCACCTCCCTGGCTTGGCTAATATGCCATACTCCACCGCGGATGCAGTCGCTTGTACCGCTCCAGTCGTGAAAACCACACCCCAGTGAATTAAAAGTGCCTTTCTACCGTGCTTGTTCGCGCCACATCATACCAACCCAGTGCTTGAACATCAGTGCTTAAACATTCGTGCCCTCAGTTATCAGTGCTTTAAACATTCGTGCCCTCAGTTATCCTCGTGTTTCCCCCATTCTATACCATCATGTCCTCCCCCCTTCTCCAAACCTCCGATGAATATCAACGCCTTACCCTCGAGATCCAGTCCTTCTTCGAAAACCACCCCGACCCCAACAACTTGTCCCCTGAAGAGATTGATCATGTCTGCTCCCTGGCCTACCGCAGAGTTCATGGTTCCCCTCCCAACTCCCCCAGCAACTCACCCCAACCCGATTCAAGTATCATCACCCCAACCAGCAACCCCCTTATCACCCCCCTAGCCGCCCCCCAAACCGACCGCCCTCTCCCTGCCGCCCAATCCGACCTGGCCCTCACCGACCCCAATACTGACCACCCTCCCAACACCGCCCACCACATCTTCGCCCCCCAAATCGTCAGAGCCCCCATCGTCCCCCATTCCGACAGCGCCCCCATCGCCATCCAAACCGAACGCGCCCCCATCGCTCCTCAAACCGTCCGCCCCCCCATACCTTCCCAAACGATATACCCCCTTACCTCTCACCCGCCAACCACCCCCCAAACCAACCGCTTAATCCAAATCTCTTCTCTATTACCCAAACTACTCTCCCCACTATCTCTTCCCACCACCCTCGCCAAGGACTACGCAATCCCCACGCCACAACGTGCCTCCCCCCGATCTGCCACTACCCCACTAAATTCCCCCATCTCCCAAAGTCCCCTTACCCTTCCCCCCGTCCCTCAAATAGTGGTATCCACCCAGTTCTTCCCTCGCCCTTCAGTGAAAAAGAAATCAAACACCAACCACCTCCTCCGAAATAATCGCCCCCCATATTGCAGCCATATCCTTTGCAACTAAAAATTAACAAAAACAAAAACAAATCTCACTTTCTACAACCATAAATAACTCAGTTGAAGGAGAAAGGGGCCTAACTTGGCCCGGTGCTCCATAAGCCCGTCATTCAAAAAAAAAAAAAATATAAGTTATTCTTCAACATTCAAACAAGTCTTATTATTTACTCTACAAGTGGTCCTTTCTACCTACCTCTGGGAGTCTGCGACCTGCTGCCAGCTGCTGCCTCCTGCCGAAGTTCTGCCTGAACGAGAACCCGGTGCCTACCGCTGCAGTCGGCCCTGACTCTGGGCACTGCACGGCACCGCTCAGGCAGAAACGAGGCGCATCCAGGGCCATACCACTGGATGTAGGGAGGCCAGCCAGCCATAATCACCATCATCAGCGTGAGCTAGTGGAAGGCGTGCACAAGACCGGTGCCCCTTATTTTACAGTCTTGTAAAGACCTGATACGTCTGTTACAATGTGGTCATCCTGATCTCGGGGGCACACAAGTTTTAATTGCATTTTTGTTGCGTGTTACTAGCAGTGGTTTTTACCATGTTTTAATTTTTTTTATCAATTATACCTCTATGGTTTTTTGAAAAAAAAAACGACACAAGATAAAGCCGCCCCAAACACTCTATGACGCGATCAGCGATGGAGATAAAATAAAGATTTATTGATGTTTTCGTAATTGTGCAATATTTTGACAATGTTACGCTACCTCCTTATTTAGCCAACATTTTGGACAGCGTTACAGTGTCCATCATCAGGGCACATTTTAGAATTATAGGTATTTTAAATAGATACCAATGTTAGGTACCAGATTTAATTGATTGTTCTTATACAATATAAAAATGATGTCCCTAAACCATTCATTCGATTGCGATGAAATTTTGTTGATTTGATGTGCACATACCCGCGATGGTTTCTATGTATAATAGTGAGCTCTGACGTTATGAAATTATTTTTTTAAGGGAGGGGTAAGAGCGGGGCAGGCGGAAGGGGACGCGGAAGGGGAGTAGAGGAACGCCCATGAAGAAAAGCGGGAGGGGGCACGAGAGGGGTAAGGGAGGCGGAAGGGGAACGGGGATAAATAGGAAAGGACACGCAGGGAGAAACAATTTCTTTATTTAAGTTGCGTTACAATGCACGCCGGGAACTTGCTAGTATATTCATGTAGTTTTCCCTTCCATGATTTTCCAAGTATTATAAAGTGTTTAAGTGTATTGAAATTATGCAGCAATTTATAGTATATTTGAAATTGTACATAATAAAATAATAAAGTAAATATTATATCACATTCAGTAGCGGGGAATAAGCATAGGATTTTAATTGTCATTCATCACGAATGTACGGTTAACACAATGGAAAACTGGAAAATCGAATGAGAAAAGGTTCAGAGAGTTAGTTTTCTTGATAAAGCGCGAATGTGTTGAACATCGGCCCCCGGACTTTTATATTTAACTCCACAGAGGAGGCCCCGAGGAAAATAATTTCGGTTTGGATCTATGTGGACCTATTTAGGACAATTTGGGAGGCGGGAATGGGTACCGCCGCCCCGGGAACCTTTATTTTGAACAATATATTTGAACAACAACAACTTATATTTGAACCAACACCTCTGCCATAGGTCACCCCAAGTGGTTCGCTACGTTTGATGATTTAGCAGGGGTGCCCGGGTTCATGGGGTGAGGTTTATCTAGGTCTTGGAGGCGGATGACCAGGACATACTGAACCCCAGATTCCTACCCGCCTTTAAACCGTTTTCCTTCCTAGAACTCTCTTCTCCTTCCTTTCTTTAAAAATCCCTCCACACAGCATCCTCAAAGATGATATAGGCCCTGAGGGAAATTATTTTCTTCAGGGCCTCCCGTGTGGAGCTCATGTAAAAAAAATGTCATTCTTTGGGACTTCTCAGTGGAGAGCCTTTTTGAGGAAGGGAAGAAGTGAACCCGTGGGTGCTGAACAATGATTGTTCTTATACAGCACTATACGTTTTTTTATTTAGGTACCGTTATTTTCTTATTTATTTCCCAATAAAAGCTTAAGAACAACATGGTTTTTTAC
This sequence comes from Limnephilus marmoratus, assembly GCA_917880885.1. Classification (NCBI taxonomy): domain Eukaryota; kingdom Metazoa; phylum Arthropoda; class Insecta; order Trichoptera; family Limnephilidae; genus Limnephilus; species Limnephilus marmoratus. The sequence continues at coordinate 70,266,455 of OU862906.1, forward strand.
CCCTCAAAACTTTCCTACAGAGGCAACTGTAACCCTAAGTGACCAGCTCAGGTATGGGGGCTCCATCGAAGCCAGAGTAAAGTTAGTCTTCCAAAAACTGGGCGTACTGTACAGGGCCCGCAGATACTTCAATAGTACACAACTGCTAACCTTGTACAAATCACAAGTACGCCCCACGGTTGAATTTGGCAGCCATCTCTGGTCTGGAGCTCCAAAATACCTGAAAAATACCCTTGACTCACTGCAGAAACGGGCGGTCCGTTTGATAGATTCTCCCATTTTAACAGACGGATTGCAATCTTTAGAGCACAGGCGTCGGGTGGGAATGCTATCCTTGTTCTACCGGTATTACAATGGAAGATGCTCCGAGGAACTAGCATCATTGATCCCTTCGGCACCGGTGCATAGTCGGGAAACACGCCAAACGCGTGCCCAACATTTGTACACGGTTGACATTTGTCACATGAGAACGGGTCGTTTCTTCGACTCGTTCTTGTGTTCAACAGCTCGGCTGTGGAATGATTTGCCGGCCTCTGTGTTTCCTCCTTCCTACAACATGGGTCTCTTCAACATGGGTCTCTTCCTCTCCTCAAAAAGACCCTCCACACAGCATCCCAGATGACATAGAAATAAAATTCGACTCATAAACATCAAAAAATTAAGCATAAAATTTAAATTAAATTAAACAGAATTAAAAATACAAAGATATTTTAGGATCGTCCATCGCTTCATCATCTGCATCCATCGCTCATTTAGTGGGCAACTGAGCCACTCGGATGCAGCCACGACAATGATGTTGGTTGATTTCCGTGTCCTGCTCCAGAAGCTGGATAGTCGGTGGCGAAGTAAGGCTGGAAATGAGTGCACCCTCCCTTCGGCGAACATCGTGGAGGCACAGCAGAACTTGCTTGTGTGCAGTATTGTAACACACCCTCAGTTCGTCCCATTATTGCGTCCCCAATGCAGATGTGTACAGGGCGGTGCAGTTTGTCTTGAAGAGTAATTTTCTGACAGCTACTAATTTTCTGACAACTGTTGAGTAACTAAAGTTGAAAACCCGTCTACTGTTATTGTTCAAGTATGATTCATCGTCCGAGTTTCACACCGAAGCGCACGTCTGAACACTTGTTTCAATTCGCTTGCGATTTTTAGTTCGTAAAAAGTTTAGTGCGAAAGTAGAAGTAAGACATATCTACCATCATGGCATCTCATTATATTCCTAGCTCCATGCATCTTCTTCAATGAAATAATATCTGAACTGATCTGATGATTTGATGTTTAGATTTATCGTTCTGCACCAAAGCCATCCCTATCTTTGGGAACAAAAGCAAGATTTGTATAAAAATAGAAATGCCCTTGACAATACATTAAATAATATTTTTTCGAAATGGGTGTTGCGGGATTGACTCTAGTAGACATGAAAAATAAGACATTCAGAACCACGGACAAGAAGTAATGAAACCAAAACAGAGTGGAGACTTGCAAATGAATCTCTCGTTGCCAGATATCACAAGTTGTTTTTTACAATGTTCTTAATGCTACTCGTATCAGTGTCCTGTTTTTGAAATTTAAAAGGCAAAACATCATTAACTTGTTCTTCCAAAATTTGTAAATGATTTAGATACCCTTCAGATGTTTTAATCTTTTAATACCATCTCTCAAAATAGTATTAGATGTACCAAATTTAATTCTTCTCAGAATCTATTTCTAACACAGATACGATCTTTGTTGTGCCTTGTCAACAGCTTATTCTCAAGATCGTTCCGCAAAATGTCAGAAATTATAGAGATGCATGCTTTAATAATTTCAGCAGACTTGATTAACAAGTTCGGTTCTATTTAAATTGAAATTAATGGACAAAATCTTGTTCAATTTTTGTCGTTCAATAAAAGTTGATCAACTAAAAGCCACAAAATACTAAGTTAGGAGATAGCGCTTTCGAAGTATCTGGGCCGAAGCCTTGGAATAAATTCCCTTCGAAACTAAGATGCATGACAAGCCCAACAGAATTTAGGTCCAAATTAAAAACCTACCCTTTTGGGCTCTCATAACCTTAAATTAAATATACCTATTTGGTAGTATCATTTTTGTTTTGTCTATGATTTGTCTTAATAAAACATTTCTTATTGGATTAACATTATTCCAATCCTTACACATCAAACTGCCCCCAACGAGGGACAAATCATATTTGGGACGATAAATATTCTGATCAAATTCTTGTACTAGTGTACCGCCCATCATAAAACTTTTGCTTTCAAAATACTTTCATTAAAGAACATATTATATATTACAGTTTCCAATTATGTCCTTTGCGTGCGAACTGTTTCTAAATTTCTCTAAATAAACCATAACAAGTGACCTGCCAGGTAAGTATGGTCCTGTATGTTTTCTGCCTGTTCTGTACATTTTTACGCAGCATTTTATTGGTCAAATCATTGTACCTATATACAGTTTCGTATCGGTGATCGATGAACCGGTGGATACAATTTTTAGCCATAAGTTTTTATAATGGTTTGTTTAGTTTGCAATTAGAAGTAAGAATGAAATATATCGTAGGTTTTTCACAAAAACGGCTCTATAAGTCATCCAAATATTATTATTATTAAAACTGAAACGTCAGAACGAGGTATCTTCAATGATTAGTATTGCATTGTAACCCTGACAGCGGAAAGAATATCACCTTGTAATTATAGAGCACTTATAACAATTGCTGAGGCCAGCGATATGGGAGCGTGATAATCCGCACTAGGTGAAACACGACATACAGCCTCATTGCATGTGGATTACACCAATTACCACCTTCAGAATTACAATCATTGTTTTCTTACATAAGTTCCGTAAACTACCCACACGTGTAACATGTAATCTATATTCTATCTATATATATATCAAACATGTGGGTTTATATATATATATATATATATATATGGGTATATCCGCTATGCGTTGCTAAACCATTCATCCAGTTGCGATGAAACTTTGGGGATTTGATGTGTGCATGCCCGCGATGGTTTCTTTATACTATAGTGGCATCATGAAGTTATGCATTGCTAACCGTTCATACGATTGCGATGAACCTTTGGGGATTTGATGTGTTCGCGGGAGAGGGGAGGGGGGGAGGGGGGAGGGGAGCCTGTGAGGGGGGTTCACGGGACGGCGGAAGCAGGCGCGAGTAGGGAGAGGGAAGGCAACGCATGCCGGGAAATGAATGAATGAATGATTAATGAATGACTGAATGAAAGAATAAGTGAACGAATGAATGATTGAATGAATTAGTGAATGAATGAAAGCATGGATGAATGAATCAGTGGTATTTCCACCTAATACCTAAAATCTTTCTAATACTATAAAGAGGAAAGATTTGATTGTTTGTTTGCATTGAATAGGCTCCGAAACTACTTAACCGATTTGAAAAATTCTTTCACCAATAGAAAGCTATATTATCAGCGAGTAACATAGGCCGTATATAATAATAAGCTCTGGCGTTATGAAATTTGTATAAATGAAAATGTGTGTATTTCATATATTTTAGCGGCAGGGTGGAAAGGCAGGGGGAAGGTGGGGTTTGCAGAGAGGGAAGACACGAGGGAGGGGGAAGGTGGGAAGGTGGAAGAAAACGGGGGTGCACGGGAAAGGACATGCAGGGAGAATCAATGTATTTCTTTGAATGGCATAGCAACGCATGCCGGGTACCAGCTAGTAAGTTATATTTTTGAATCTCTCACAACTCACAACACATTTTCTTCGTGATTCTACTGTTCGTTTTACTGAACTAAACTTACTGTTTTCTCGGTACAACTTTAAAACAGATATTTAATTTATTGCAATGAAATTTAATTTTCAGAATTCCGTGAAAATTTTAAGTTTATTTGTTTTAAAAATTAATAATACATATCATCTATAATTTGATTTAAAAAATAAATAAAAAAACACATTTTTATTTATAAACAAGTTCATTTGTAATTATTACTCCGAAAAAAAAATATTACTACAGAATTAAAATCGAGGAAGAAAGGGAAGATCGAAAAATCGAAGCGGAAAACAATAAAATCCTTACTGAAAATAAAATAAAAAGTATACTATATGAAAACATAATATTCCTTCCTGGAAAAGATGAATCAAATACAGTCAATGAATTTTGAAAATTTAATATATAAAACAAAGTCGGGTTAGTTACACCATTTTTAACTCAAGAACGGCTGGACCGATTTTTATGGATATTGTTGGATTTGTCTTCATCCCAAATAGCAGAATAGATATTAAAAAATCGGAAAAATTCGCGAAAAAAAATAATTCTTTTCTTCGTACATTTTTCATGGAACGAATTATCATCTTTTGAAAGAGCTGCAACAATATTATGATAAGTATAATATTGAGTAGTGAGTGAATTCCAAAAATTCAAAACCGTCAAATGTCAATGCGCTGATTGTTTTGCTTTTGTTCTTAAACATATTATTTGTTTTGTTTTTTGTTTTTGAATTTTTTATTTAGATGTATGTAAATATTTTCATACATCTAGTAGGAAAATATAAAAAATACAATTTACGAAGTAGGTACAGGAATATTCACAACCACATTTAAAAAAAGAATACTAAATAAAAAAGATAACTATACAAAAATACATTATAAAAGAACAAGACCTGAGAATAACATTGGTGAGTAATTATGTTGCCCCTCTTTCTTACACACTAAATGTCAATAGTCGAAAATGAGACAAATGGTGAACGTATGTCTGCACCCCTCCAAAGGAAAAATACGATACTTATAATAAATCTCCCTCCCATGTATAAAGAAAATGAAACGCAATTCCCGTAAGTGGAAAAGTAAGAAAATCACCAAAAATGTATATCCGTACAAAACTACATCTCTGATACTGACATAAAAAACACAGACAGTTGCGCATCGATAATTGCTTCGTTGTGTAATTTTTAACTTAATAAAAAATCTGAATTTAGTTTATCTAATAAATTAAAACAACAGTTACTGATTCTGAGGCGGTACGAAGTTCGCCCGGTCAGCTAGTTTTTTTAAAAAAGGACTGAAGATATTATCGGAAGTATTCCGATAATATTTACGAAGAAATGGAAGAAAAAAATATAGAAATGGAATTTAAAAAATATCAAAGGAGAAATTAAAAGTCATTCTAATGCAATTAAAACAAAACCCACTCCTTATGGAATTACAATTGGTACAATTAATAAATAATTCATTCATTGAACATAACTGAACTGTCTCAGTAACAACATATTATATTTGTTTAAATATAAATTGAAGATTGAAAGTGAACCCCCCCCCCCCCCCCCCCCGAGACGGATATCGTGCGGCCCACGGGATAAAGTATGAACATCCAAATGGCCCGCGATGCTAAAAAGGTTCCCCACCCCTGATTTAGAGGGTATATCTCCTTCCCAGTGGCGTAGCTAGCATATCTCCTTCCCAGGGGGGGGGGGGGGGGGGGGTGGATTCACATTCGAAAGAACTGGTTTTACTAAAACTAATTAAATTATTATAGCTGCGCTCAGAACATGCAGATGGTTTTCTGCAACATTATCTGCAACCAGAATTTTATGAATGGTTTTGGTCAAAATGCACCAGCAGGTGAAATTAAAACAATTGAAATTTTTCGTTGCATTCTGAACACGGTTCTAGTTTCAATTTAGATTAAATTTGCTTGCGGGGAATTAAAACTATACTCAGAACATGAAAATGCCTTTCCCCTAATTCTGGCTGCATAAACTAAGAAACTAGAATTTTATAAATGCACTCACTTCCAACATAAGAAATGCGTCAGCAGATGAAATCACACCTGATGCGTTTTCGTTGCATTCTTAACACAGAACTGGTTTTGTGGTTGAATCTGTACGCGGGTAATTAAAACTATACTCAGAACATCAAATTTCATTTCTCTTATACTGGCAGCACATACGCAACTTCAAATTTATAACAGCACTTCACACACGAGAATGGTTTCTTACGAAACTCGTTAGCGAGATAAAACCCCACATGGAATTTTTTAGTTGCATTCTCAACACAGAACTGGTTTTAATTATGAAGTGAGTTTGTAAGCGGGGAATTAAAACTCCACTCATAACATGAAAATGGCTTTCTTCCAATTCTGGCGGCACAAAGTACGCAACTAGAATTTTATAAATGCACTTCTAACACGAGGAATGCATCAAAAAATGAAACCCCACCTAGAATTTTTTCGTTGCATTCTAAACCCAGAACTGGTTTCAGATATAGGATGAATCTGTACGCGGAGACTTAAAAGTACCGAGTGTAGCCATTCTACTGAGTACATGAAAATGGCTTTTCTCTAATACTGGCAGCACAAAAGCAACTAGAATTTTATGCACTTCAAAAACGAGAACGGATTTCTACGAAATGCGTAAGCAGAAGAAACCATACATGGAATTTTTTCATTACATTTTGAACTCAAAACTGGTTTTTGTGAGTCCCCAGCTTTAATTAATACTGCACCTAGAACACCAAAATGGTTTTACCATCGAAATGCGTTAGGGTTAGTAGATAAATCCGCAACAGGAATTTGCACTGTGAATACAATATTGGTTGTACCTTTAGAATGAATCTGTATAGGAGTCTACTAATCAACCAGATTAAATTATTATACTCTGATTACGTGAATGGTTTTTCTATATTTTGTAGCATATTTATTGTCCGCAATATAATTTTATATTTATATAACTAATGACAATAAATTACATCATGACATGTAAAAAAAATTATGCCAGAAGTGTGGCAATTATTATGGCATTAATATTTTTATTATATACAAAATGTTAAGGGACGTGCTTGACTTAATATAACCAGTGATTCCTGACTTTATTTGGAGAGATTGTTATATCTAACTTTAAGTTCATCATCGCCTTGTAATTGAATAATTGCTCCGAATTGAGTTACCATCAATCCTGAAATATCGGGACTGTCCCGTACAAGAAAATTAAAAGTTCCGATGGAATTTCACTATTGTTTCACAATAACAAATTAAAATAAAAGTAAAATGGGAGATTTTATCACGTTTTTATTTGTATCTTAACTGCTTGCTAGTAATGATTTTGTAATAACGTCTTAAAAATGTATCTGAAACACCGTGAAAAAACCATCCCGTTCTGTGTAATTTTTTGTGGTTCTTTCAGCAGGCTGCACCAAAAGTGCCCGCGGGCCGCACCAAAAGGCCTCGCGGGCCGCAGGTTCCCCACCCCTGCTCTAAATAATACATCATTCAAATTGACAGATACGAGTATATTTTACATATTTCTGTTAAAAAGAATGCGGAAATAAATGCGTAGATTCTGTTTAAAAGATGTTTAGTAAAAAAGAGAAAATACTTATACTTATACTTACAATGATTTTTTGCCAACCACAGACCAGCCCCGTGTCACACGCATAATCACTCACACAAGGAACAAAAGGCAATATATTGTATATTAATGATGTTTTTTAACATTGTTCAAAGACTGGTTTATTATTCAACAGTCAAATAAACAACTCAGAAAATATAACGATTTTTGAGCTGTTAAGGACTTCGCCTAACCTTCAATAGACGATTAAAAAATATACCCATACTAAATTCATAAATATTTTAAATACCTACACAGGAAGTCCATTAAGAAAACTCACAAATCTCAAATGATGATTATTTTTTATGTGTCCAAATTCAAGGGCGTTCATCCAAAACCTTCTAGATCACACATTGGTCGAGAGGTGGTTTTGGTCCATCGCCTTATGAACCTACATATTATGTAGATTTATTATGTTTATGTAAGTAGATACATATAAATGCATGTTCTTAAGTAGTTTTTTTTTAAATTACATACGTTTCTGTATAAGTCACGAAAAAACGTTCTTGCGTTGTTCTTCTTTTTAACCAAGATTTTCAAGAATTATTAGCTCAAAATCGAAAAAAAAATTCTAACGCCTTCTAGTTAGGACTTATAGTTTTTATGATGACAGGATTCCTATTCTATTGGAAAATGTTGTCGGCCGCGAAGTTTACATATTTATCTACAACTAGCAGACCCGGCCACACTTTGCTGTGGCTAACGAAAGCTTTATAACCAACGCCATCTGTTAAATCAAATCCATATCACGATGCCCCCTGCGGCTTGGCCAGATATATTATGTATTTCAACCAATTTACACAAAACCTTACAAATTATATACCTAAAAACCTTCCTCATGAATCACTCTATCTATTGGTGAAAACCGCATGAAAATTCGTTACGTTGTTTGAAAGATCTACGCGCCCATACGTCGTGAGCGACTTCATTTTATACTTAGTAAAGATTATCAAGACTTGAAAGATAGATTCGACCGAAAATTGTACACCTCCGTCACAAAATCTTTTATTTTATTTTACCGATTAGTCTTCATGAAATTTCTTGTACTTTTCTGTTATTATAATGAATAAAGAACCTTTTTAGAAAATAGATTAATATGTTTTCTAAAAGGGTTCTTTATTCATTATAATAACAGAAAAGTACAAGAAATTTCATGAAGATATTAATTAATATTATACATATATATAATTTCGTATAAAGCTGATATTGTGATGAATCCCTTTATTCAAAGACAGGAAATATTGTACCTACTAAATCATTGTCCCATCAGCACAGGTGTCAATAATAAATTATTGGTAATTCTTTTGTACTCTACCTTTTACTCTTTCTTGTTCGTCATTCACTTTTGCATATTTACGAGTAGCTAATTATTACTGATATAATTTTTGTTATAATTTTTGTAATTTAAATCATCCATGTATATAAATTTTTGGGCATAATGCCTGTTTTATGTACTTAAATAAAAATAAATAAATAAATAAGGGGGAAAGGAGGCCTAAACCGCCTATCGGGGACGACAAACACGAGCTGTGTGTATACCTATTTCTAATGACAACCCACGTGACAGAATTAATGTACTAAAAACATCAGTTGTAAGAGAAAAGTTTTTGAGATTTTTTAAATATTTTATTAAACATCATCAAAAATAATAATCGTTGTTACTTGATGGGTTATGCCTTTTGGAGTTTAAAAATAGTTTTATATTTTATGTTGTCATATCATCATGTATCAGTCGAGGTGGTGGGAGACAACTGTGATTTGTATGAAATATACTTCTGTCTGTGAGAAAAATTTAACAGAATAACCAATGTTATTTTTTTATTATTACTCTAAAATCTACTATACTCAAAACAAAACGACTGTGTGTATTTTGAAAAAAATACGTGACAGAGTTGTAACTCCTCGTGATAGAAGTGTATTTCATACAAATCACAGTTATCTCCTGCCACCTCGACTTGCGTATATTCTATAATGTTACAAAAAATGATATGACGACATAAAATATAAAAGTATTTTTAAATTCCAAAGGTATATATAACCTATCAAGTATCGGCGATTATTATTTTATATGATACTAGCAGACCCGGCCACACGTTGCTGTGGCTAACGAAACACAACGCCATTACCCAATCTTTATAAAATCCACAATACCGGCTTGCCAGCTGCCCGCTGCCCGCTGCCCGCTGCCTGAATTGAATATTTGAATTTATCGACTTTTCTCTACTATAATAAGCATGTTTTATACATTTAAACTAATTAACTCACCACTAATTATACAATGCTTGCAATGCAACACTGGATATTTGAAAAGGGAAAATCAAATACCTACTTACTCTAGGACGTCTATTTTCCAATTTCTTCCGTAGAACGAATATCAAAAGTGACTATAGTATATAGGCCGATTTCAAAACTAACAATATTCAGTAAGTTAATGGAAAAAATTGTTTACAAATATCTAAGCCCACAACTGAATCACATCATTACAACAAAGCAACACGGTTTTACAAAAGGCAGAAATGTGGAAAGTAACCTCGTTCTTCTTACTGAATTCATTGTCGATCACATGGACAACCGCACTCAAGTAGATATCATTTATACAGAATTTGCCAAAGCATTTGATAAAATTAATCAAAAACTATTACTCAGAAAACTTTTGTCATTAGGTATACGTGGTAATTTATTTCGTTGGGTTACATCTTATATACTCAAGAGATCACAGGCAGTAGCAATAAAGGGTTTCGAATCAGATTTCACTGAAACATCAGTTCACAGTTCACATCTCGGACCATTATTTTTCATTTTATATATCAATGATTTGGTCAATGTTGTTAAATACTCTGAAATAGAATTATTTGCTGATGATGCCAAGCTATACAAGCCAATAAAAAGTCTAAACGATTGCGTCAATTTACAACATGATTTAAACAATATATTTACCTATTGCCAACAAAATCAACTATTTCTAAATGTCTCAAAATGTCATCATATTACCTTTTCAAGAAATAAAAATAAAATATTATTTAATTATTCTATAAATAAAAACAACATTGCAACAGTCTCAGATATTCGTGATCTTGGAATAACCCTTGATAGTAAACTACAATATAACCTTCATATACAACAAATCACAAATAAAGCTGCTAAAATGTTAGGTTTTATCATGAGAAACACAAAACTTTTTAATAGTATCAACGTCATTAAGCAACTCTACTTTGCCTACGTACGAAGTCATTTGAAGTTTGCGTCAGTTGTTTGGTCTCCATTTTATAAAATCCATACGAACAAAATTGAAGCAATTCAAAACAAATTCCTCAAATATCTTTGTTACAAGTCATGTAAGATTTAATAATTATGCAGAGGCAGCCTCATACTTTAAAATTGATTCATTGAGTGTACGAAGGCATCATAAGGATGCAATATTCCTGTATAAATTAGTTAACAATAATATTCAATGCCCAGAGTTGCTAAATAAAATTCAATTTAATGTACCTGCGCGTACAACACGCTCTTCTGTCCTGTTCAGGGTTGATCAATGCAAGACAAACTGCAAGCAAAATTCTTGTCTGAACAGACTATGCAATAGTTACAATAGCATATTATCCAAGGTGGACATTTTCAATTCCGAACCTACCAAATATAAGGGGTACATAAAAGAGTATTTCTATGATGTTTCATGAATATGTTATGTGTCTATGTTTCTATCGTTTATCTTTAATTCTGTTATGATTTGATTTATATGTACAATCTGGCTTCTTATGGTTACCAATGTATTGATATTTTATGTTTTATGTAAATTTTAGTTTTATATACTTAATCTTTTGTTTTATAAAATTTTTGATCTCATACTGCTTTATTATAAATTTTTTTATTTTTTTTTTATTATGCTGTTAATCAGAGGTAAAGTCACATGGAGGAAATCCATAATTGGTTTTATTTTGGCTATACAAACATGTACAAACTGTAAAAATGTAAACTGTCGATTTCCCGAAAATAAATAAATAAATAAATAAAAATATTTATTTATTTATTTACAACATTACATTTGATACATTTGTATGGCAAAAATAACATAATAATAACATTGAAAAATAACTATAAAATGTGTACAAGTGTTATTATGTCTTGTGTTATTAATAGCGTTATTATTTTTGATTTATAAGCGGTGTTGAGGGATGTACTTCTTTACTTGACTAACTTTAACTAGTGTTTCCTGACATTATTTAGATTAAAAATGTAAATGAAATTTTGGCCTCCAGTGACAATTTTTTTTCAACTAAAAACATTTAAAAAACTAGCAGTTAAAAACCCGCTCCGCAGGTTTTTGCTACACAGGCCCTGCAGTTGGCTTTTGGTTCGACTTCGCCCATTTTGAGTGTTGGTGACCATTTTATTAATCCGATAGGAACTGGTTCCAAAAATAGCCGGTTACTCGGATCCACTGCTATCCAGTGACAGCCAGTCACCGGGACAAAGTAACCGCAACACACAATGGCGTCTTATGAAATATATAGCCGCGTGATACTATTACAAAATTCACATTAATAACATTGAGCGAATACAAAAAAAATTTCTTGCGTTTTATAAATTTTAAACTAAATATATAAAATATAATTTATTACTAAATATTCTAAAAATACACACACTAGAAGACAGACGTAAAATAAACGACTTAACATTTTTATTCAAAATACATAACTCTAAATATGACTGTTGTGAACTTCTGCAACTCATAAACTTACGAATACCGACAGTAACTACACGACAAAATACACTATTCTACTGTAGCATTCATAAGCGGAACTACATTGCCCACTCCCCGATACAACGATTTCACGCTATGGGAAATCAGAACTTAGGTGATGTTGACATAAACTTCGTGAAATTTTTTGATCTTGTAAAAAACTTATTCCAATACTATTCCTAAACATATCTGTATTTTGGTAAACCTTGTGTATTTTTATGCCTTGTGTGCTTTTTTTCCAATTTTATTTTTATTATTTCTTTACCTGTTTAAAATCATCTGTCATGAATTAATTGTACTACCAATCAGTCAAGCACGTCCCTTAACACCCTGCATCTTTCAGCCGATTATTATTTTTGGTGTAAACTGTAAAAGAACTAATTATTAACAAGTGTAAGATTAGGGTTCGTCAGACCAGCGATTCTCAAATTTTCCACTGTTAAATGAACTTACGCAGATGAAAAATAGTACTGTGTAAATTATTGGCGACATCAGTTTTATTTCAAGCCTGTGTCGCTTTACTCTTAGGATTATCTCTTCTGTTTATAAAACTATCGTTGTGTATTAATTAATTAATTGTTTTTACGTTTAATTCGTAGACCTCGATTTAACTGTTTAAAAATGTAATTTAAATTTAATTTAATAATCTTGTTATAAAGTTCTTTCAAAGCTAATTAAAATTAAATTTAAAAAAAACTGGGTGTGCAATTCACACGCGATCGAAGTGAAACCTTCAAAAAACTAAAGTAGACAAGAGTGTGGTAAAAGTAAAAGTAAACTAAAGTAGACAAGGGTAGGCCACGAAGCACCGCAAAAAAGAGGAGACCGATTATACTACTTCATTCTCTCAAAAGCTAAATCCTATTGATGTATGTGTTTGTGTCTTTTTATTGTCGCTATTTTTCGTTTCACCGAGTTTCAAATCACAACGGTGCTGAAGAAGTTTTCACTACAAAAACTATCGTTGTTTAGCAGAAGAACAATTATTAAAGAAGTTTAAATTCGGAAAATAAAATAATTGCTGAGAAGTTTTAATTCGGAAAATAGAAAGATTATTGGATAAGTTTAAAATCGGAAAGCAGAAGAATTGTTGGATAAGTTTGAATTCGGAAAGCAGAAGAATAGAGAACTCCAGTCCAATTTTTTTTATTTTTTTAATGAATAAAGATCTTCAAACTTAAATAACTGCATTTTTATTTTTATTTTTATAGTTAGTTTTAATAGTTAAAATAATTGTCAAAGTTTTAATTTTTCTAGACCATCAGAAAAGCACCATATCTATGGTAAATTGTTAATATGGTGATATGGTCTTCACCCACCGATATTTTATTTACCTTCAAGTTGTCATATTGTATCAGTGATATTATGTCGAGGGAAATTTCCCTATATCTAGGGGAGAAAAATATTTTTTAGGGATAAGGGAAATCAGGACAAAATCTAGGGAAATTTCGAACTCTGGCAAAATGTTTATTACATATGACAATATTACTGGTATTATTTTATATATATATATATATTATATACGTATACATATATATTTTTTGGAATTCTTATGAATCTTAATTATTGTTCATGTACTTACTTGCAATGTTATTTTTAACACTGACAACTCAAAATGATATTATATGTATCTAAAAAGATAAATGGGACCTCTGAAAAAAAATTTAATTTATGTTTTAAGTTCTGTTTTTTTGGTGATTGTGGTTAATTTTTATTTTGCAAAGTGTTTTTTTTTTTATTTGGAATTCAGTTTCTAATTCAGTGGTGAGTGCATTCGTACTTTTAAATTATTACTTCACGTAGCAAAAAGTGCTTTATTTGGAAAAACACAGTATTATTAGTATATTTACCAAGTTCCGATATCTTTCCAATTAATTAATCATGTTAATTAACATATAACAGGATTAGTGTTACACAATCAGGTGGCTACGTAGGTAATTGCGTTAATGTGAAATTCTAGGGAAATTTCACTTCGAAATCTAGGGAAATAATTTTTTTGGGCAGAGCATCCCTGATTTTGTATTTAAGAAAATGGCGGAATAAAATTAAGATAGGATGTGATAGGATGACTCAATGACTTTTGTGAGAAATTGAGGCGTTTTTTATTTAAGATTAACTGCTTTTAATATAGAAAAACATTGGTAAAATGTCCACATTTCACCGCTACTGTTATTGTATTTTAACAAAGTGCAATATAAAAATAATGAATCATCTTTGCAAATACAAGTGATATCGTTCTTCAATTTTGTCGGTTCAGGCGTGATTTTGTACATTGTTTTATGTATAACACACACAGAAACTGGCATTTATATACACTGCATGACGATTGCGTAATAGCTTGTATCCCTTTACTAAAAACAACTTGAAAATACAATGTCAAAATATGACACGACTTTTAACCTCAAATAGGCAAAATTTATTCCAGATTGTCCGCAAATATAGCCCCTTTCGTAAATTGTTGAGGGCCTAAATTATGTTTCAATAAACACAATAACTATTATTTATCTAAATCTCTATAAACAGTATGAAAATAAACCAAAAACACGAAATTTTGAATTGCATAATATGTACACTTCAAATGTCATTTCAAATGAAATTCAAATGTCAATACACGCGATCACCAGGTGACAGTGGGTGAGTGTGACGCGTGACGTCACCATTCACCATTTCAGTAATGCCAACTTAACGCTGTGTTTTCAGGAGAGGTTTAAAAATGTACTTTTTAATAATTTTTTAAAAACTCTGCGTTTAATATTATGAAATAAAAGTTATATATTCAGAATCAGCGTTTATTGGTCTATATGAACATATTTTTTTAAAGCCATAATATTTTTCACTGGAGTTCCTTATTGTTAGAGAAGTTTGAAATCGGAAAACAAAAGAATAGTTTAGAGAAGTTTAAAATTGAAAAACAAAAGGATTGTTAGAGAAGTTTGAATTTGGAAAGCAAAAGAATTGTTAGAAATGTTTGAATTCAGAAAAAAATAAATGTTGGATAAGTTTGAAATCGGAAAACAGAAGAATGTTTAGAGAAGTTTAAAATTGAAAAACAAAAGGATTGTTAGAGAAGTTTGAATTTGGAAAGCAAAAGAATTGTTAGAAATGTTTGAATTCAGAAAAAAATAAATGTTGGATAAGTTTGAAATCGGAAAACAGAAGAATTTTTAGAAAAGTTTGAATTACAGAAACAGAAGACTTGTGAGAAAACGTTGCCTTGTATTCACCAAACGTACAATACCGATATCTTTCATTGAAAATTAATCATTTTCAAAGAAAATTACCAAAACAAAAATTAAACAAATATTTATGTATCGATAAATACCTGAACAGTCGTGGTTACAATATGCAGACATAAAGCATAACAGCCTTACTAAAAAACCCAGTGAAAATTTTATTCAATTGACAAACGGCCGCGGATGTGAAAACATTACTAATTAAAAATTTGTTCTTTGAAAGAAATACACATGGTTTCCGCGGCCTGAGAGGGTAGTTTATCTCTGTTTTAACCATTGATGTTCGAACGATATTTGTAATTTTTCCATAGTATTTTGAATGTTCTATATATTTCTTATTTTTGAAGGTGTCGTAAAAACAAATACCATTTATGAAAACTAGATAAAATTACCTTTTAGATTTGTGTATTTGAAATACACTTTAGCTTTCAAAAACTGCCATATTTTAAGATTCAAACTCGGAAAAAAATGGAAAAAAATTTCCTCCCACAACATTTTTGACCAAAATGTAGAGAAATTTAAATAAAATCAAAATTTAAAAAACACAGTCCTTTTATGTAATAAATTTGGAAGGAAACTATCACCTCACTTTTTCATCGTGTATACAATAAAAAAATAATAAAAAATTTAAAAGTTTTGTTTATTGCCAAAAAAATAACTTAGAAATAATACTGACTTTTAAAACAGATTTATTGCACCTCTAAAGACGTTAATTTCTTTTTATACGTTTACGAACACATGTATTAGATATTAATATTATAAAAAATTATCACTTTTAAGGAATTCTCTTAAAATAAAGATCTTAAAATGTTAATTTTATCTTTTATGTAACCTATAAAACAGTATTCTGACAGTTCAACTTTGAAAGTACGGCGTTTGTACAATAACTTGATTAAACTTATGTAAACCACACAAATAATACGGTATATATATTAATTATATGAATAGAATAGTTATTTCGTCACTACAATAGAAATTATTAAGTAAAATCACAACATCTAACAAAATTTTCGACATCCCGCCCGATCCGGCCATAAACGCTTGGTTTTCAAGCTGTGTGTTCATCGCGGGCCGTTGATGCACACGCGCGCCAATAATGCTCCTGGCGGAGAATAATTAAAACAACATTTTTTCCTACTAAATTATAACCATTTGCGACGTTGTCAGATCTTTAAGCATTTTAACAGCGTGAGCACGCAAGAAACGTTATTGGTAATAAAACGTGATTTAGTGTATACAAGGGATAATTATGTTATTGCAATAACACAGTTAATTGGTCGCGCTGTGGTTTTTTTTTAGTAAGGCTGTAAGTATTTAAAAAATCTTCCCATCTAAAATAAATATTTCATCAAAACATACCAATAATTATTAGCACGAAGTGTGTTAATTTTTTCTTACAATTTGTCAATGGAATCTCTGTAGGTATTCTTCATCTTTATGCATTTCTATGAACCGGATTTTACATTGACAAAAGAAAATTTGGAGTTTCCAACATTCTTTAGAATTTGTTTTATTAATTGGTTTTTGGTGCGATGGAAGAAAAAATAATTAACGTGTTTATATTACCGTTAATTAACGCTATCTTGTGATGGAATTCTATGCATATTTTTTGCTAATATATATTTTGTTAGAAGGACACCGTAACAGCAAGTAGGTTCCAACGCCAATAGGTTATGACCCAAAATAATATTCTATACCCAAGGTGGGTGGTAAAGATGTACAGCCTTACTAAAAAACCTAGTGAAAATTTTATTCAATTGACAAACGGCCGCGGATGTGAAAACATTACTAATTAAAAATTTGTTCATTGAAAGAAATACACGTGGTTTCCACGGCCTGAGAGGGTAGTTTATCTCTGTTTTAACCTTTAATGTCCGAACGATATTTGTATTTTTTCCGTAGTATTTTGAATGTTCTATATATTTCTTATTTTTGAAGGTGTCGTAAAAACAAATACCATTTATGAAAACTAGATAAAATTACCTTTTAGATTTGTATATTTGAAATACAGTTTAGTTTTCAAAAACTGACATATTTTAAGATTCAAACTCGGAAATAAATGGAAAAAAAATTCTTACCAAAGTTTTTTTGACCAAAACGTAGAGAAATTAAGAAAAAAACAAAATTTCAAAAACACAGTCCTTTTATGTAATAAATTTGAAAGGAAACTATCACCTCACTTTTTCCTCGGGCATACAATAAAAAAATAATAAAAAATTTCAAAGTTTTTTTTATTGCTAAAAAACTAACCTATAAATTATACCGTCTTTTAAATCAGATTTCTTGCATCTCTAAAGACGTTAATTACTTTGATGCATTTACCCACACATGTATTAGATAATATTATTTAAAAAAAAACACCACTGTCATAAAATTATCATAAAATAAAACCTTTAAATGTAAATTTGAATTCTCATGTATCATAAAAAAAAGTTTTTGACACTTCAATTTTCAAAGTACAATTATTGTTTTATAACTTGACTAAAACTTATGAAAAACCACACAACACACGGTAAATATATCAATGATATAAATATAAGAGTAAATTATTCATATTAATAGAAATTAACCATCACATAAGTAATATTGGACACACAGAAATCATTTCGCGCTTCCAGCGTCTTTTTCGACCGCGAACACGAATGCGCAGGCGCTGCGCCGCCGGGCAACCTAGCGGTTATGAAGGAAAACAAACAATTTAGTACTTAAATATGCGTGGTTGCCGGATTTACAGTACGTTTTAAGACCAAATCTTATTGGTAATGTTATCGTGTTTTAGTGTATTTTTGTTTTATTCATGTTGCTGCAGCAACACGGGTAATCGGGCGTGCTGTGTTTTTTTTTTAGTAAGGCTGGTAGTGTATAGATGATTAGTTTCACAATGTAACGAAAAAATGAAGAAAAATGATTGCACAAACATTATTTTGGGAATATCAGAAAGTTACACTAATAATTTAGTTTGGTGTCTTTTCTTAGTTTGCTATTTGATTATTTTTTAAAGTAAAAACTTCTTTAGCACTGTTGTGATTGAAAACTCGATGAAACGGAAACGAGCGACACTAAAAAGAGATAAACACATACATCAAAAGGATTTAGCCTGAAATAAACTAATCAGTATCCTCTTTGTGCGGTGCGTCGTAGAATGAAATGTATATATTTATATAATAATTTTTAAGCTTCTTAACAATATTATAATAAATAAATCCAACAATTATCCTACTCCTGAACTCTTGACACTGCATTCGTCTCATTCTCTAGAAGTTTATTTTTCTGAAGGTTTCACTTCTAACGATTTTTGATTTATTTTAGGAATAACTTCAACCACTCGGAACCATAAGCTAGTTTTCACGATAAAATAACACTACCAGACATATGTACGACGTACGAGGCGTACCCGACTTATTAATGAGTAATTCTTCAAAGTGTAATTTTTAATCATTAAAGCCAAAATTAGCGACTCTAAATGAAATTTCTAAACAGAAAAAGATTCGGTCGCATCTAGGCAATGATCCCAGGACCTTAGTTTTGCTGGGGCTCTGCTCTACCACTGAGCTAATTCAACCCTTTCTCCTTCGGTCATATATAAATACATCACACTTTGACTAAGAACTACCAATATTTTCTTATCTTCATTTTCTTAACGCATTTTTTTATTAGCTGATATCTTTATGTATGATTGCAAGATTCTTCCCGAACTAAATTCTATCTAGATATTGTCTTGGATAAACACATCCATTTTTATATTTGTGCGACGTCTTTTGACTTTTCTGGATGATTATTTTTTAATATATTAGCTCAGGATAGGGACACATTAGCTCAGTTTTTAGAGCACTGACTCGGCAAGTCATAGGTCTTGGATTCGAATCCCAGAAGTGACCGTATTTTTTTCGGATTTTTCTGTTTCAGATTTTCGATTGAGTTTCGCTAATATTGTCTTCATTAATTTGATATTATTTAAAGTTTGGAATAACTTTAATCAGTACTTAAATCCTCAATATCTTTTTCTGATTTTTCTGTGTCATATTTTCGTTATTCGTGAATCGCTAATATTGTCTTCAGTGATAATTTTTTTTTTCAGATTTTGTGGTCTGTGACTTTCTTGTGCAATAATAATTACCAAGCTCAGTGATTATATTATTACATAATTTCTCAAAAATTGCGCAGTCTTACCATAAGAACATAAATAATGGTAAGAATTTATGATGAAAATGTTTTCTATTTTCATAGGAAGCAATCTCTTTGCGGTTTGACAGACTTATCATTTAATACCAATTGCTCATAGCCAACTGGGCGTGACAAATCGCAATCTATCGAAACTGAGCAAAAAAAACGGTTAATAAAAAGGGAGAATTTTTTTAAATACTGTTTTTCCCATTAAATAAATATATATATGCACATTTTAAAGTAATAAAGAGACGTAACGTAGTTGTAATAAAGTAGTAATAAAGACACAATAACGTAAATTATAAAAACACGTTATGTATTTTAAATAAATAAGTTATAAAAACACGCAATGTAGACGTAATAAAGAAGCGTAATGTAGATGCAATAAAGTAGTAATAAAGACACTTAATGTATTTGTAATAAAAATATGTAATATTTTTATTTTATTACAAAATATGTAATATTTATATAATAAAATAGAAATAAAGATATATAATGTAGTTGTAATAAAAACGAGTAATTTAGTTATAATAAAGTAGGTAGTAAAAAAGGCAACCTTATACGACCTGTTCTTATGTATGGTTCGGAATGCTGGACAATCAGTAAGGGTGATGAAGGAGCCCTAGAAAGTTTTGAAAGGAAGGTGCTGCGAAGGATTTACGGCCCAGTCTGTGATAATGGAGAATGGCGTATCAGATACAACCAGGAGCTATACGATCTTTACGAGGACCCTAATATCTCCAAGGAAATCAAAACTGGAAGACTCAGGTGGGCTGGACATATCCAGAGAATGAGCGAAGGAGATATTCGACGACCTCCGTAGTCCAGTGGCTAAGACTCTTGACTCACATTCCGGAGGTCGCGGGTTCGAACCCGGCATGCGCAAATAAATTTTATTTGATTAATTTGTGTTATTTCACAATTAATTCATTTAAAATAATATATAGTATATTTGCGGCATGTTCCAGAGTGGAAGATACTATTAGTATCGCCCTGGTGTAAGACCACCATTCAGAATTGAAACGTTGCTTGAAAATGGCTTTAGCCGTGTTTAGTGACCAGATCTGAATAGCCAGGTACTTCCCAACCTTCCTCTTCCCCACCTCCTTCCCCTCCCCACTACCTTCAGCTTCACAACATACCCCAATTGGGGATGCCATAGTCTCACTGGCTCCAGACGGGAGCAGTTAAGATTCTTGTGCGGTATACACTGTAAAAAAAAAAAAAAAAATTCCAAAGCGAATTATGGATGGGGCACCTGGGGGTCGGAGAAGAGTTGGAAGACCAAAGCTTCGATGGCTGGATGGAGTGGTGAAGGATGCAAGCACCATCGGCATCCGAAACTGGCGCAACGCAGCACAACACCGACAGTCATGGAGGCAGGCTCTGCTGGAGGCCAAGACCCGACCTGGGTTGTAGAGCCACAGATGATGATGATGATGAGGTAGTAAAAAAGACACCTAATTTTGTTATAATAAAATATTAACAAAGACACGTAATATAGTTTTTTTTTACTTTAGATCCACACAGGAGGCCCTGGGGAAAATAATTTCACTAAAGGCCTATGATATCTTTGGGGATGCTGTGTGGAGGGTCTTTTTTATGAAAGGAATGATAGGAAGTTCTGGGAAGGAAAAGGGGTGGGCAGGAATCTGGGAGTCAGCGTGACCAGGAGCGACGGATGTATGAATCCATCCCCCCCCTGCGGTTCAAGGCGATGTTCCGAGAAAGCACAACTGTAGAAGTCAAAGGGACTCCCTCAACTAGTCTCTATCGACCGGGCCCGCCACGCAGCAGGTGGGCAGACGCATCCGCCGCCAAGACCTGGACGAACCTCACCCTAGGAATGATTCAAGATACAAAATTCTTCTTTTAACATAATTAATTCATGAAATGTGCCGCAGCTGGAAGAATAAATGTACCCGCCCATACTACATGTATACTAACACCTATCCTATACTATTGCAGAAAGGAATCTCCTTTGGGTGAGTGCAGTTTTCATTGTGTTTAGGCAATTCTTGATCATAATCTTTAAGGTGAGAACGCCACGAACATAATAAATTATTTGTTATATTTCTAATGGGTATAAAGTCTGCTTTTGTTAGGTGTAAATTATACGACCCTTTTCACATTTTTCGTTCTCCTGGGAAAATCTCTAGTTTTTACTTGCAAAATTTTAGCTTCGAATCGGAGTAATAATAATAATAGAATTAAAACTATACATTTATAGTATTTTTTACACGCGTCATCAATTATTATTGAGTTATATTTAAATAAGACAATTGTTTTGACTTTGCCGGTTATGAAATTACAAAATTTTGTTAATAATTTATGAAACTTAGTTATCATAATATGAACATTAACATTGTGGTACACAATACAATAAAGTACTGGGTCACATACTTCGAGGGGAGAAGTCGGTGATTCGTGTGATGCCATTCCATTAACTGCCTCTTTGATTCAGGTCAAATGATTCGTCTTCTTACAGTTGCATTACCGTACACATTTTCAGTCTTTCATTAATGCGAATAGGCGTTTCACCTTCTGCATTCTAGAATTCAATCACAGAACGCCGTCTAATACGAACGTCGATATCGGCCATTTTGCAAGCGACAAGTTGACGCAGAAAGTTACTACTGCAGTAGATTGTAAAAGGTTTAAACTAACTTTATTAAAGTAGAAAAAAATAGGAAGCATTAGTTTTTTACTGACCCTCGTACTTGTGGATGTGCGTTGTTGTATAATTGGTTACTAGCAATACGATAAAATACCTGATATCCATTGGCAATACAATACGTAGGACACCATATCAATTGACTGAAAATACAATATAAAGTAACTTATTGTTCAGAATCAGAAGGTTGCGGGTTAAATTTCGCTCAAGTCTAAGGGTCTCCAGAGACCAAATGTTTTGAAAACATCGGACAAAAACAAAAACACTGGGTCGGGTCCACAATGTTTTGTGTTTTTCATCGGCCACGGAAAACAAAAACATTGTGACCCTGTCCTGTTTCATTTTGCACAAACATTTGGTTCAATGTTTGTAGTAATTATGTCGCTGGGGACGCGGCCTTATATTAATTTTTAGGTGCGTAGATTTTGCTATGCACTGCCAGGCATGTGTTGTGTTAATAATCAAAATAAAGATTTCTCTACCGCTGCCGTTGAAAGGTCGACAAATTTGTTTTGTGTCGCACCGATAAAAACATCTCATTTGTTTCGGATCTACTGTATCGGTACATTGACGTCGTTTTTAAAATGAAATGTGTCTTAAATTTTACGGAACTGATAAAACGCCATTAATGTATGGTAGGTAAATGGTTGTTTATCAGTTGTGTAAAATGAGTGCGCCTGCTAACCAAGCGCCGTCAGACATCATTTTCGTATGTTTTTTGCAAAACGATGTTTTTGTAAACTGTACTGTCTTATCAGATAATGTGTTTAAATGTTTATAATAAATCATATATTGCTTTCCTATGTAGATTCCCCACGATAGTTATGTATATTTAAAAAAATATATAATACGATGAAGAAATATAATAAAATTCTAGAGTTGTATTATATTTTCCAGCAAAATAAGGGTTCTTCACAATAAAATTAAGTTATTGGTATGAGGCTTTCCTGCTAATCAATACAGTAGGTACTTTGATTTTGGAAAAGAAAAATTATTTATTTATTTATTTACGCCCTTTTACGGGGCTTTTACATAAATATGAAATTTACAAATTACACTATGATTAAATAATATATAAAAACTATATAAATCCTTAACAAAGAAATATAATAGGTATTTTGCAACGAAATATATGTATAGTATTTATTGTTCATAACTGAACTGCCTCATGACATTATTGACTACGCGCTTTTTTACAAATAAAAAAAAATGTTTGTAAGTGACAAAAGGACAAGTTGGAATAATATCAAGATATGTTATATTTTTTTTACATTAGCTCCACGCCCCCTGAGGAAAATAATTTCCCTCAGGACCTACATCATCTTTGGAGATGCTGCGTGGAGGGTCTTTTTAAGAAAGGAAGGAAGGATAGGAAGTTCTGGAAAGGAAAAGAGTATCAGGGGTGGGTAGGAATCTGGGGGTCAGTGTGTCCAGTCCAGTCAGGACTCCCTTAACCAGTAACTCCCGGTTCGACTTGTGTTGCAGCTGGAGGGCTAAGCATCCGCCGTCAAGACCCGGACAAACGCCCCCCCCCTGAACCCGGGTACCCCTGCTAAGTCAACAAACGTAGCGAATCACTTGGGCACTTGGGTGACATATGGCAGTGGTGTTGGTTATCCAATAAATGTTTCCGGGGGCGGCTGTACCCATACTCGCCTTCCAAATTGAAGAAATTGAAAAACGTTATTTCTTTGCCAAACGATAAATATTATTTTAATTTAGTATGCTAGAAGCATTTTTTAAGGTTCAAAATACCATAACTTCGTGGCAAGTGTGGTGAATTCTGCTGGCATTTCTAGGATTGTAAGGTTTCCACTTTTTATTACAATTTTCATATTTACGTTGTGTGGAAAAAATCAATAATCAGGTACTTAAGTTTGTAATGTTGTCTAAGAAATTGAATAGGCAATAAATATGATGATTGCCCTATTTGATTCATTACAGCAAATCAATTTCCACCTTGACACGAGACTGAGATCGGTGATGGCGGTTGGCCTGACTGAGCAATACGTTAAGCAATCATTGGAAACCTTCAAGGTGCATCGCGATTATCCTTAATCTGCAAGATGTGATGAGGCAAAGACAAATGATTTATTCATGGTTCAATTATAGCAGTGATTCCCAAAGTGGTCCAGGTGGACCCACAGGGGACCACGGGAGACTCCACGGGGTCTACTTTGGCGTGATAAAAAAATGGGGGTTCATAAGTTGTAAGTTGGGGTCCACGACAATTTATCTGGTTTCGATAGAAAATAACAAAACTGGAGCCAAATATTGATAATTTGCTGTCAATCTATCAAGTACATTCCTCCCATTAAAATTAAGACATTTTCTTAAAATTGTTGAATTTACGGTAGGTTATTAATGTTTAATTTTAATTCTATTAAGTCTCTAATCATATTATTTTAATAAACAGAACACAAGAAAATGTACTATTTTTCTTTTTATTTTACCACTCCGAATTTAGGGATGGAACTCAGCCGCGACGCAAATTTCTATTGTTAGATCTAATCAAATTATAACGTTTAATTAAGTGAAGGCAATATTCGTGAAACTCAATCGAAAATGTGGAGACAGAAAAAGCAGAAAAGATATCTGCACCGAATGCACCTCTGGGACTCGAACCCAGAACCCTTTGCTTACATGGCAAGTGCTCTACCAACTGAGTTAAGGTGTCTATAGGTATCAAGTAAATGGTTCCCAAACTCTTTTGGGCTACGGACCCCTTTCCCAAACTGTTTTGGCCCACGGACGCCAGCCGGGTAGGATGGGGTGAGGCGAAGAAACGTCCCGCCACATCCCATCCCATTACGCCCCTCCCCCGACGAAGCTTCCATATGAATAACCGCGGACGTCCTGGCGTCATTCGGGGACCCCCAAATAAATTTTTATTTTCCACGGACCCCCTGAATGATCCTGGGTACCCTTGGGGATCCGTAAGGACCACTTTGGGAACCACTGATTTAAGTCAATTAAAATGGATGGTATGATAATATATTATAAAATAACTATCCAGCAAGTACTCGGCATTGAATACAAGTATAGGTATTCGATATAAAAGATATTATTTAACTTATAATTGATAACTAACAATATTTTACTGAGTTAAACTGACCCAGTTTTTCAGTTATGTAATAAAATTTGGAATGGTTTATACTAATAACCATAAACTAAATAGTTCCTTCCTAGGAGCTAATGTAAAAAAAAAGAATATAACAAACAAACAAAAAAATCGATTTTTGGATGTACAGACTGCATAAGTTTTCAATATTCCAATACCAGAGATCTATTTTTCGACAGTACCTACTTCGTAATACAATTAGAGAAGGGACAAGGTAAATAAAACATTATTTTATTATCGTTAATCTGCACCAATTATTTTAGGATGAAGACCTTGTCGATAAAATAAGTATTCGATTATTGCAGGTTGAAGACGTTGTCGATACTATGTAAGTATTCGATAATTGCAGGATGGAGACCTTGTCGATAGTACTTATTTATTTGTTCAGGTTCTCCATAAAACAGTTATACACCAAATTATTACGGAGAAGATTACAAAATTTAAAAGAAGAAAAAAAAAGTCCATCGGGACAGTTTCACTATGTTGTGACGTCAAAAGATAGTTACTGAACTCTCTATAGGTAACATTGAAGATGTCGATGCTCAATGCAGAATCGTTAAGCAGTTGAATTGCTCTATTCGATGGCGCATTCTGAAAGGTAGAAGTTCTCGCTTTCGGAGCATAAAAAAGTGCGTGCGATCTCCCACGATTATACGCGTCAGGGATATATAGGTTAATCTCCTTCAACATAGGTGGATTCAGTACAGTACCGGAGATCAGCTTAAAAAAATGTTTCCCAAAAAATAGTTATCGGCGGGCTTCTAAGATATTAAGATCGAGCATTCCTGTTAAGAACAACGATGGATACAGGAATGGGCAGTATGTATATTCCCTCATATACAGGTAACGCATGCTTTTGTGTACTCTTTTTATTTCTAGGATTTGGTTTTGTTCAGAGGGGGCCCAAATAATGAAGCTATATTCTAGGATAAGTATTAAACTATGTAAGTATTCGATTATTGCAGGATTAAGATTTTGTCGACACTATGTAAGTATTCAATTATTGAAGGATGAAGACCTCTTCGATACTATGTAAGTATTCTATTATGGTAGGATGGAGACCTTGTTGATACTATGTGTGTATTCGATTATTGTAGGATGAAGACTTTGTTGATACTATGTAAGTATTCGATTATTGTAGGATGGAGATCCTGTAGATACTATGTAAGTATTCGATTATTGTAGGATGAAGACTTTGTCGATACTATGTAAGTATTCGATTATTGTAGGATGAAGACTTCTTCGATACTATGTAAGTATTCGATTATTGTAGGATGAAGACTTTGTCTTTACTATGTAAGTATTCGTTTATTGTAGGGTGAAGCCCTTGACTTTACTATGTAAGTATTCGATTATTGTGGGATGAAGACCTTTTCGATACTATGTAAGTATTGGATTATTGTAGGATGAAGACCTTGTCTTTACAATGTAAGTATTCGATTATTGTAGGATGAAGACCTTGTCTTTACTATGTAAGTATTCGATTATTGTGGGATGAAGACATTGTCGATACTATGTCAGTATTCGATTATTATAGGATGAAGACCTTGTCGATACTACGTAAGTATTCGATTATTGTAGGATGGAAACCTTGTCGATACTATGTAAGTATTCGATTATTGTAGGATGAAGACCTTGTCTTTACAATGTAAGTATTCGATTATTGTAGGATGAAGACCTTGTCTTTACAATGTAAGTATTCGATTTTTGTAGGATGAAGACCTTGTCTTTACAATGTAAGTATTCGATTATTGTAGGATGAAGACCTTGTCTTTACTATGTAAGTATTCGATTATTTAGAACTAATTACGTAGAAATGTTATCTGCCCTCGCATATTGTTAATTGAAATTTAATTTTAATTAAACAATCTATTTCGAAAGGCATTTTGAAACTTTCAATATTATTGATGTGCACAAATACATTCGAACGAACCAGCTTTAAAATAATTTGCCTGATGTACTTAATTTAGTTTAAAAAAACTCGAACCCATAGAATTCAATAGAAAAAAAAATAACATCGAGTGTTTGGTTTTGAAATGAGAATGTGCTTAGTTCCTACCGAGATGTCATTTTATCCAGTTTCTCCTCTTACTAGAAAAGTATTTAAAATTTGGAACGATGGTAAGAAAATTAGTGCATATTCGAGTGCATTTGTTTTGAAAATAGAAAAGCTTTGAAACTATCCTAGAGGCAAGTTGTTGGTGTTTTTCGTGTACACAATCTCGTATTTAAGTAAAAATATGGAATTTGACCATCTCGGAAGTACATAATATCGTTTTGTACTAATTTATTTTGTGTATCGCTGTGAATAATAATACCTAATTAATTTGGACAACTTATTTAGCGCTGTTTTTGCGAAAAATCGCCTAAAGAGAGGATATTTATTTTAACTATATTGTGGTGGTCTCGTGTGCTCCTTCGCAGAGATACAGTGGTAAGTGATTGGTTATCCCTTTTCCTTGTATACCTTGTTTTTCCTACACATGTTATCACCCAATTCCAGCAAACACCATTTCCTCTCATTTCTTTTAAAGTATTTATTAATTCGTCAGCAGTTTTGGTTGGAATACAAACAATATTCATATGTTAAATAATAGTTCGCTCCTAACTATCTCAACGCAAACCCATATTCATTATTGTAAATGCGTACATCTTAATCAAGTTAAAATAGTTACATTATAAAAGATAATAAAAATAATAATACGGTTTCTAAGAACTGCTTTGATTTAACTAGCGGCTTCGTCATTTGGTAAAATACATTGAACTGTCATCTAATGTTAATAAAAGTAAGTGGCATGTGCTAAATAAGTATGCAATAAGAATCATGATAATTTCATTTACTGTATTACTAATACGAATAATTATGTAATATTAACTACAGGTGAATGTCTTTTAACAGATTCCTTGATTATACGATTATTGTTATTGGTGCTACATAAAGTTTATATTAATATAATAATAACAGTCATTTAAACCCCCCTCCCGAGTCGTCATGGTGAAATTCAAAACTTGTTTTATAAAGTCAATAAGATAAAAGCCAGTAGGAAA
Source organism: Limnephilus marmoratus (assembly GCA_917880885.1). Taxonomy (NCBI): domain Eukaryota; kingdom Metazoa; phylum Arthropoda; class Insecta; order Trichoptera; family Limnephilidae; genus Limnephilus; species Limnephilus marmoratus. Next base: position 70,294,797 of record OU862906.1, read on the forward strand.
CAGCTATTTATTTTGTACTAGCTTTTACCCGCGGCTTCGCTCGCATGGTAATAGGGGGAAATTACTGTTTAAAAAATTTCCAAAGGGAATGAAATATTTTTTCCGGGATAAGAAGTAGCCTATGTCATTTCCCAGTCCGCCAATTATCTCTGCTTAAAAAAATCAGGTCGATCGGTCGCTCCGTTTATATTATTATAGCTAGTTCCCGGTTTGCGTTGTTATGCCACTTAATAAAGAATTTTTTTCTCTCTGCGTATCCTTTCCCATTCGTCCCGTTCCACCGTCCCGGGTTTCCCCCCCCTCCGGGTTCCCCTCCTCTATCCCGGGTTCCCCTCCCCCTCCCGCATTCCATTCATTCAATGCCGGTATATTCAGTTTTCAAACAGCTCGCGAGCCACCTATTGCAATTTTTCATACAAATTTCATAATGCCAGAGCTCACCAGTATATGTAGAAACCTTCGCGGGCATGCACACATCAATTCCTCAAAGTTTGAATCAAATGGGTAAAGTTTTTCGGAAGTTATGCGCGTACGAACATTTGGGCGATTAATTTTTATTTATACAGATTAGAAACATTTTAATCGATCAATTTGAACGCCGTGACACACAGAGAGTCGAGCACATGACAAATCGGGGGAATTGTTTTTGCAAATTTTTGGGTGTTAGGTAGTCAACAGCTGTTTATAAAGATAAGCCTAAGCTGTGTATGGCGGATTTATAAATATAGACCACTTCATTTGCGCCGTCCCTTCCTCCTTAGAAGTTGCCATCTATCATTATCACTCATTGTAGCCTTGGCGCCGCCCCTTGAAATCTGCCGCCTCTAGGCCACGGCCTATACGGCCTATTGACAAATCCAGGATTGGTATTGACAACAACTTCCTTATGTGGAACGTTTCGCGGCCGGTTTCGGCCCCATTTCATACAAATCTTAATTTTGGATTTGAGATGCAAATACGCAACCCAACTGAAAAATTATTTTTGTAATCAAACGGCAGTACGAGTGTGCTACTTTATTTATTTTTGCTTTAAATTATAAGATACAGGCTATAAACATTTTAAAGATTCATGATTTTAGAGGCAACTTGGACAATTATTTGTAAGTAAATGAAAATAATAAAAAAATATTCTTACTATATTTATTATGAAAATATGATGAAATGTAAAATTAAAAATAAAAATTAATAATTCACATAATTTTGATGGGTATAAATTTAAATTACAAATTACCTATTTACGTCGGAACAAAAATTTGTCGTTTGTACGAATATATATAAATAACTACCCAAAACACGCATTTTTAACAATATTTTATTTTTTCTTTTGTATTTCATCATTTTTTTGTAATAAATACAGTAAAAATATGTTTTTATTGTTTTTCATTTACTCACAAATAATTGCCCAATTTGTCTCTAAAATCATGAAACATTACAAAATTTTAATAGCCTATATATATATATATATAAATATCTTATAATTTGAAGCAAAGATAAATAAAGTAGCTCACATCAGGACTAAATATTTGATATGCCTTTTGGTAACAAAAATAATTTTTCAGTTTGGTTTGGTATTTTGATCTTAAATCTAAAAGTAAGATTTGTACGAAACGAGCCAAAACCGGCCGCGCAAACGTTCCTCTTATAATTTCACTGAACCACGATTCATCAAACATTGGATACATTATCTTCAAGACAAACACAGCTCCTCAACATCATTGCTGATTGGCCTCCATCATGTTCAAGGCACTTCACACCGACGCGCGACCTCAGGTCGGAGTTCAGAGTTCAGAGGTGAATTTTGAAAAGAGGGCGAACCTTGTTTAAAGTGTACATGGCTTCTCAAAATTGTACTTTTATCAATATCTGGTCACCAAACATGGCTAAAGCCATTTCAAACAACGTTTCAATACTGAATAGTGGTCTTAAACCTGGGCGATACTGAGAGTATCGTCCACTCCTGGACCCCTCATACCTTTTTCCTTAACAGAACTTCCTCTCTTTCCTTTCCCTAAAAAGATCCTACTCACAGAATCCCCAAAGATTACACAGGTCTTGAGGGATTTTTTTCCTCAGAGCCTCCTGTGAGGAGATAATGTTAAAATCATCAAATAACTTACCTGTAGGCACATTATGAACCTTGCTCTGTGTACCTTGTAGGCAATTAAACGCCAAAGTATTAAACGTGCTACGTGACTTCTTGCCGCATACTTCTCAGTGTTAAGGAATTGCGGAAAATAAATCTAAACAAATCGCACAATAATTTAATACGATTGATCGTGACGCATGAAAATTTTAAACATACCCATTTTTTTAAAGTTTATCTCGTATTTTTTTACAAAAACAATACAATTCACGGACAATTATTTACACTAGGACTAGGTACACATAATCTGAAGCTTTTAATAAAGTATTTGTATATTTTTACGTCGCGTCATGCGTCATTCAAATACTTTGAAAAAAAAAACGTTTACATAAAAATCGTGGTAATAATAATAATAAGATCTCCTCCCTGAATATATTTAAATAATTACGGAATAATTATAGGTAGCTTACAGTTAAAAAAAATCCTTTTTTGTATCTATTTTTCTTTCATGTGTGTAATTTCGTGTTATTATACCAAATGCTTTTATTTTTATTTATTTTATTTTTTCTTACGTTGCGTTGGTATGAATTCTCTTTGCTTACTCCTTCTTTCACATACTATAATGATTTAACAATGTTTTACGGTCTCCGTGGTGGAGGGGAAACGCCATGGAGTAAAGAATTCATAGAGGTGTCCTGTGAGTATGTTTCGTGTTCCAATTATAGGTCCATTTTTAGCGTATATTTCGATACAAAACTATGTTACACCATGATTATAAAATTCAAATGAGATGGCGGTAAAAGGTACTAAACCAGTGACATATTTGTTTCTATTCAATTTTGTATGATAGGCACTTCTATTATTATATTATTTAATCTATGGGTAAGGCTTTCAGCTAACAATCAATTAAATTCCCGGCGTGCGCACCTAAATTTTATTTGATTAATTTGTATTATTTCACAATTTATCAACTTGGAAAATATTGCTAGTAACGCCATGGTGTAAAACAATCATTCCGTATTTAAACGTTATTTGTCCATTAGCCATGTTTGGTGATCCGATCTGTATAGCTAGGTAACTCCACCTTTCTCCACATCGCCTCCCTCCCCAATAATTTCAGCCTCACGACATAATCCACTTTGGGATGCCTATACCTCAGAGTAACATAATATTGTTACTCTGAGGCCTATACATAGGATACCATAGTCTCAGTGGCTTCTTTCGTTTGGGAGCAGTTGAGACACTTGTGTGCTGTTTCACGTAAAAAATATATTAAACTTAATTCTAACTTTTTAGTGATTTTTAGTTTACCAGTGAGTTCCCGGCATGCGCTGCTAAGCCACTTGATAAAGAAATTGTTTCTCCCTACGTTTCCTTTCCCATTTGTCCCGTTCCCCTTCCGTCTTCCCCCTCCCCACTCCTCTCTCTCGCTTCAACCGTCCCGCGAACCCCCCCCGAGTTCCCCTCCCACCACCCACATTCCATACATTCAGTCCCGGTACATTCAGTTTTAAAACAACTCGCGTGCCACCTATTGCAATTTTTTTATATAAATTTCATAATGCCAGAACTCACCATTATGTGTAGGAACCTTCGCGGGGATGCTCACAACAACTCACCAAAGTTTCATCGCGATCGGTTGAACGGTTAGCAACGCATGATTTCATGACATCGGAGTATCACTATTGTATACAGGGTGTTAAGGGACGTACTTGACTTACTTTAACCAGTGATTCCTGACATTATTTGGAGTAAAAAATGTAAATGAAATTTTGGTCTCCGGTGATATTTTTGATGTTTTTTTTTTTTTCTACAAAAACATAAAAAAATGGTAGTTGTTGAACAGTTGGAGGCGGGGTAAGGGGTTCGTCGGACACTCGGCTGAGTGACCAGTGACGACACGCAGAAGATTTTTTTTTGTTTGATTTTGAAGAAAAAAAATTTGAAAAAAAATTGTAAAAAAAAGTCACCGGAGACCAAAATTTCATTTACATTTTTTATTCCAAATAATGTCAGGAATCACTGGTTAAAGTAAGTCAAGTACGTCCCTTAACACCCTGTATAGAAACCATCGCGGGCATGCAATCGCAATCGGATGAATGGTTTAGCTACGCATAGACATCTCATGTACATACTCATATAAGTACGTATTTTGATATTTATATATTTATAGTTTATAAACTTCTTCTGTTTCCAGAGGTAACTTTGTTTTTGCAGCCCTCAGTAGGTCTTGTATTTCTGTCGTGGTTGTGAAGACTGTCTTGATTCTTTCTTTTCTCAGCTCAGTATCCTGACAAATCTGTCCATCACTTCTGTCTTCGTTTGGGGTAGATTGACAGAGTAACTTTCCGAAACGTTGGCTAAAGAAGAAGGTAGCGCAACAAGGTATAATACCAAAAAAATAAATCACTATAATTCTTTTGGCCGTGAAAATCTAAAATCATACCTTAATTCTAACTTATTTAGATAATTGCTTACTATTACTTTTATATGTGATTGTACCATAGACATAAATATGTCGATTGATTAATTAGCGCACTCTAAATCATCACATCCATTCCTACATTAATTATTATCAATTATCACACTTAGTGAGCGCTTTTATTATCACCGTGTCGATCCACGATTACAGTGCCGTGACAGCACAAAAAGGGCAATAAACATACGTTCCTTAGCACAATAATGCTGCAAGATGAGATACACAATGTACGTAGGTCAGTTTCCTCCGAAAGAAAAAAGAAAATTAATTTTCTTGTTCCTCTCTCACACACTGCACCGTGACGTTTCCGTGGACCCCGACAATACTACTTGCGGTGACGATAATTTTAAAAGTATGGAATATAGTTACAAGGATAATGTTGAAGTGTGAAAGAATTCAAAAAATCAAAAATGTTAAGCGTCAATGCAGGTCTTTCTTACACTAAATAACAACAATCGAAATGAGACAAATGGTGTACGTATTTCTGTATTCCCCAAAGGAAACATACAATCATTATCATACATCTCCCTCACACGCATTGGATACGCGCAATAAAATATATTTAAATACATTTGGGCTTTAGTCTCATTTAAATTAATAATTTATGCTATGGGACCATGTGATAAACATCTGTTGAGATTATGCAATACCGCCTTGGCAAAATTCAATATTTGAAAGAAACTAGTGTCGTTTGTCTGGACATCGTGTGGAGAGCTGCATTCTCTGAGTGAGTATTGTTTTGTTTTCACTGAGGATTTTGGAATTGCTGTATAATCTGTTTTGTGTCACATAGGGAAGAGTTCATCTTTCATTAATTTACATAGGGTAGTATTTCCCTCGTGTCTGGGGCTATTTACACGCCCCTACACGCATAAAAAAAATGAAACGCAATTCCCGTCGTCGTAACTGAGCCGTAGTAAGATACTCGTATATCTGTTTCCTCCAAAGGAAAAAAAGTGATATTTCACAGGAAACAGTCACACGTATTTTTTGTGTCTCATCTCTTGTCTCACCCTAATTTAATGTGTAAGAAAGAACTGCAGCATTGCAGCGATAAGGAACTTATGTTTATTTCCTTTTTTGCCGTCACGATATCGTAAACGTGGGTAGTCACGGTAATAATTAAAGCGCTCTTTAGTACATAGTGCGATGTAATAATTGTGTTGATATAGAGGATTGTTCAATGAACAATGTCGGAGTGATTATGTAATTTCGACCTTATTACCTCACTCAGGCGGAGTTCAATGTTGATGAGCCGTCACTCACTCAAAAAAAATCATTTCTCGAGTTCAATATTATTTAAACTTTAAAAAAAAGGTTGAAGGTACTTACGCGATTTTTAGCTTCATTATCTGACACGCTTTGGTGTGAACGTATCGTCGGCGACATGTATCTTTTCTCGGCAGATTTTTTCAATGTACGAGTAGATGAGTGTTTCAGGCTAATAATTATCTATAATATAAAAATGAATCGTTGAATGTGTTGCTAAGCGCATAACTTTCGAACAACTGTACCAAATTGGATAATTCTTTTTTTGGTGTGTTCGTTATTGTCAGGACAAGGTTTTTATAAAACTTCCGGTGAGCTCTAGCGTTATGAAATTTGTATAAAAAATTTGCTATTGGTGGCACGAGAGGAAGCGGCTATTGCTATGGAAAGCGGGAGGGAGGGAGAGATGAGGGAGGGAAACCAGGGAGGGGGAGGGGAACCTGGGAGGGGGGAGGGGGAAGGTGGAGGAGATTGTGTGGGAACGCGAGAAGGGAAGGGACGCAGGAGAAGAAGGGGAGGCGGAAGGGGAACGGGACGAATGGGAAAAGACACTCAAGGAGAAACAATTTCTTTATTAAATGGCATAGCAACGGACGCCGACACGCGTATTTCCAATCCCCAACGCGGTTGAGTCACTCTAGCGACTGAGCCGCGTTAGGGATTGGAAGGCGTAAATCGCCTTACAAACACTACTGCATTTCAGTCGCGCTAGTGACTGAACCGCGTTAGGATTGTTATGCATAAATCACCTTACAAAAGCTATACCGATTCAGTCACCTATGCGCTTCGTTGCTCTATCAGTTTCTGTGAGGGCGACGACCGTAATTATAGAGAGGTTAGCAGAGAGGATGGACAGCGTTTTTTTAGTTAGCATTTTTTTTACATTGAAAATTTATTTTAAGTTAAAAAAAACGCGGGTTTTTTTTTAACTGAGGGTGACGACCGTAATTATAGAAGGGTAAGCAGAGAGGATGGACCGCGTTAATTTTTTACTTAATTTTTTTTTTTACATAGAAATACCCCCCCATACACACAAGCCTTGCTTAATTATGGGGGTACATCAAATATTCTACTATGTAATTAATTACTGTATAAAATTTATTTGTAATTTATGTACCTTATATTACTAATAAAAAAAAAAAAAAAAAAAAAAAAAAAGGTAATTGAGTCGGGCCATGTCAAAAGTCAGAATAATAGAAGAGTATGTATGAGACGATGTATGAATGTGAGTGATGCAAGTGCGCCAAGACCAAGTTGTTTGGCGGTCCGTCCTCTCTGACAACCCCTGCGGAGTAACGACATGATGGTAAGTTAGTTAGTTTTATCTACAGCCGGCAGCCTTTTAAAATAATTTGGTTCCACAAATATTATATTCTAAACACAGTAATTTGTAATGGACTACCAATGTCGAACACTCAAATAATAAATAAAGTTTATTTTTAACCTTTTAATCATAAATATTGATAAAATCATTGGCGTCATAAACTTAAGAAGGAATTTCCATCTATTTGATTTCTATAAAAAAGTTCATTATTTGATCAGTTAACAATGAGTTTTTTTTATGTTTTCATAGAATAAGCCGCTTGACATCATTCTGTCAATATAATCAAATGATAATAAGTCTACCTTGATGAAATTCAGGTATTAGCGAAACTGGTAGGTAACAAATCAATCAGCAAATTTTGGTTCGTTTAACCATTGTTCAAATTGTTCCTCGGTTTATACAATTGTTTCGTATCACGTAGGATCAGTGGCGGACTAAGCCCGTCAGAGGCCCGGGGCGGCAAAGCTGAATGAGGCCCCCCCCCCTAGTAAAAGTTGATGTAATTTTACAAGGTTTTTATTCTGTTCACACGGACCTCTTTCCTGGGGGGCCTCCAAACACCTCCGTGTTCCCTTGATCATTTTTTACTTTTATTTATTATTTTATTTTTTAAAAGACGCATTTGTTAATAAAATATTTTATATTAAACCGTTTTAAACATTGTGTGTGTTGAATTATCCTTTAGCAAAACTTTGAACGCGTTTTTCTCAAAACTACGTTTTTCAACCTGATTGAGAACATATTAGAAAAACTATACATCCGATTTGCAAGCACCAAGTCTTAAACTGTTAGAAAATCAAGTCACTATGGCACCACATAGGGATTTTTTTTAGAAAGGACCCCCTTCAATTTTTTTTATGAAAGCTGAAAATTTTCCGTAAAAACTCGAAAATAAAATTCGCTGTTTCGACATTTTTTTTTAGAATTCAGAATTCCCCTATGTGGTGATATATTCATAGACACTGGATTTTCGAACAGTTTAAGACTTGGTACATACAAACGTAAATATAAATGCAATAAAAATACATACAGGCGGATGTATAGTTTTTTTAAATACGTTGTCAACCAGATTGAAAAACGAGTTAAAAAAGTTTCGATAAAAACATTCAAAGTTTTGCTGAAGGAGGCCCCCGGGAACCAGAAGCCGCCCCTTCCCCCCCTTCCGTTAGGTCATCACTGATTCTTTTTAATTACTTTTCTATTTCATTACTATCTTTATTATCTATAATGATAAGATAACCTCTAGCAAATGGCATTTTCTAAAAGATGCATTTGTTAATGCAAAGCAAAACTTTGAACGCGTTTTTATCACTACGTTTTACAACCTGGTTGACAACATATTAGAAAAACCCCGCATTGGGTAGGGTCCCTTAGGGTAAAGGGGCCCCGAGATGAGCATTACCTTGGGACCCCGACATTAGGGTGTCCCAGGCTATAAGGGTGAAATTTTTTTTTTCCAATTTCAAAACGCATACCCTCTATTTTTTTTTCATTTGACCCCAAAAACTTAAATATTAAATATTATTGAGATCGGATAACGATAACCCGTGCCGACTTGACGTCAAAGTTTTAGTTGAAAAGTTAGTACGGAGCTATAGGGATATTGTAGAGTTCATTATTTATATTCAGTTAATAAAACACATTTATAATATCTATTATGTATTTATAGTAAAATGCACATTAATCATTAAATTTCCTTTTCAAAGTTTGCTTTTTACAATCAGGATGTACGTTTCTGTGTTCTTGTACGCAACGTAATAAAAATTGCTTTTGCTCCTCTTCAACAGTGATTAAACCATGAAAGTCTTGCATTAATTTAGCCGCTCTTTCTGCCGTATTTGCCGTATTAACTGCTCTCAGTGTCAATAGCTTCCTTTTAGCTTGCTGAAACGAATCATCATTTGACCATAAAGATGGGCTCTTCTTAAGAAAACTGTCATCAATTTTGAGTCGATTAAATAGGAACTTGCTTTTGACAGAGACGAAGTCATGGATGTTTTTCTCAGAAATTAAAACAGAAGGAACGGTTATCAATCGTATGGTAAACTATAGAAGAAAATCGAAGCGTAATTTACATATAAGACTTACCAAAAAGTGGGCCACAAAGTTCTTCTTTGGATGCAATGTAACGTTTATCGTGGGCTGATGGGTTTTCTTTAGCGAAGTTAGCAACCATTTTTACTTTAGTGTCTTGATCGACATCATCGTCAAATAAAGACAAAACAGACACTTCACCTGTCAAATACCATAAATGCTAGCAAAACTTCTGTAAAGCTGCTTTGGAAATGCTTTTGTCTATCGTTTCGTAAGCTTTCATGGACTTCAAAAAGCATAAGTCCTGATAAGGTGCTTTTACTGCTAAAATGCATTGGAGCCAGAATTCGACGTAGGATGTCACGATAAACAGACTTACATCCAACAGAGCTGCCTTATTCTTGTTTGAAATTCTGAATTGGGAGCTTAGAAACATTTTTAACGAATAAATGGCTCTCACCATCCACCAAGCTTGGTGCATAGCACCTGGAGGCCGAATCTTAAATTTCTTCTCTGTATCTTCACCAAGAAATATTATTGAAAGCTCAATAAATTCACGATAGTCATCTCTAGCTGTATCTTCTATCCGGGATATTGTTTTGAAAATTAACTTTTATAGCTTCAGCCCGCTCTCTTCGCGTTTCTGAACGAATTATATGGATTGAGGACTTGTTTATAGAAAAGTCACCCGTGTTATGCCCTAGTGCCTCAATAGTAGCTTCAATTATAAATACAGAATCTCTCACACTTAACTGACATCTATCTAATGCGGCAACCAACTTCGGAGTTATGAAATTTTTCCGCATACAAGTTTTATCGGGCTAAGAGGAAGCACCACTTAGGTTGGGTCTATTTTTTTGTAAATCTATTATTTCAGAATCAAAAGATGAGTTTTCTTGTGGTAGTTCATAATATGATGTCCATGGAGCTAACGATGAAAAATATTTAGGACGTCGCTTTTGGCGCACCTTGGTAACATTAGGAGGATTCTTTTTCTGTAAGATTTTTGTCCGCTCTGGCTAAGTGACCAGGCCGAGTACTCTTGGCGCTCCAAGAAGATCCTATCTTCATTTATTTTAATTAGCTGAAGCGCATCGGCATGAGCAATGCCAAACCAATTGTCTAAGATGGAAAGAAACTCTTGTCGACGTGTTCAAACACTTCTTGTGTTTTTTTCGCATTTTTTTGCAAATCTCTCCAAATTTGGTATAATGAAACTAATTTCTTAACACAGGTATTGATTTAGCCAGTATACGTGCCTTTTCCCAGTAAATAATACACTCACGAATAGTAAGATTTGCACTTTCATTGACATTTAAATTCACTTCACGAATATTATAGAACAAAACTCCTAGTACTTGTCCATTGGAGGGAAGTTTCGAACCGGTGATTTGATGTTTTACGTCTCCTATTAAAAATATCTCCTTTTTAGAACTTCGTAACTCCACTGACATGTTGACTACTCAAAAGTAATACGTTTACTAATAAAATAAACAAGTAATAACAAGCAAGCAATGCGAGATTTCCGTCGCGCCGTACAGTACAAGCACAGACACCTTTCGCTGCAAGTCGGCACGGGTTGTCGTGATCCTAAGTAAGCAAAACTTTTTTTTTAAATGTTTTGAGACCATTCAAACAAAATAAGAGGGTATGCATTAAAAAAATATCCCTTTAATTTTTTTGGGACGCCCTACCCGACATGTTTCAGCCGGCCCTGGCATTGCCCGATTGTCCATAAGACAGTGTAGGCCACTGTCTCTGGGCCCCGCATCGGGTAGGGGCCCCTAGGGTAAAGGTGCCCTGAGACGTGCATTGCCTAGGGGCCCTACATATTTAAGCCAGCCCTGGCAGGGCCGTATAATCCATAAGGCAGTGTAGGCCATTGCCTTTGAAAATTCAGTCTCTATAGCCAGGGCCGTGTTATCCATAAGACCTGTAGGTAACTGCCCAGGTGCCCCGCATCGGGGGGAAGGGGGCCCTGGAGACGTGCTTGCCTAGGGGCCAAGACATGTTTAAGTCCACCCTGGCAGGACCGTATTATGCACGTGTAGGCCACTGCCTAGGAGCCACGCATCGGCTAGGGGCCCCTATGGTAAAGGGGCCCCGAGACGTAAATTGCCTAAGGTCCCGACATGTTAAAGACGGCCCTGTCAGGCAGTGTAGGCCACTGCCTTCGAAAATCCAGTCACTATAGCCAGGGCTGTAGTATCGATAGGCAGTTGCTTACCTAAGACGTGTAGGCAACTCTCTAGGTGCCCCGCATCGGGTAGGGGCCCCCAGGGTAAAGAGGCCCCAAAATGTTTAAGCCGGTCCTGGCAGGGCCGTATTGTCCATAAGGCTGTATAGGGCACTGCCTTTGAAAATCCAGTCACTATAGCCAGGGCCGTATTATCCATAAGACGTGTAGGCAACTGCCTTGGCCCCCCGCATTGGGTAGGTGCCCTAGGGTAAAGAGGCCCCGAGACGTGCATTGCCTAGGGGCCCTGGCAGGGCCGTATTTCCACAAAGCAGCTTAGGCCACTGTCTTGGGGGCACGCATCGGCTAGGGGCCCCTATGGTAAAGGGGCCCCGAGATGTGCATAGCCTAGGGGCCCCAACATGTTTAATCCGGATCTGACTATGACACCACGTAGGGATTGTTTAATAAAGGGCCCGCTTCTAATTTTTTTTTTTTTTTTAAAGAAAGATGAAAATTTATCATAAAAAATTCGCTGGTCCGCCATTTTTATCTTTTTTAGATATCGAAATTCACCTGCATGGTGCCATGGACACTGAATTTCAAACAATTTAAGAATTGGTGAATGCAAATCGGATGTATAGTTTATTTAATATGTTGTCAACTAGGTTCGAAAATGTTAAAAAGTTTCGAGAAAAACGCATTCAAAGTTTTGCTGAAGGATAATTCAAAACTGTTTCAAACGGTTTCACATAAAATGTTGTATATCCGTCGATTTATCAAAATTCTTTAAAAAAAATGGTGAGAACATTTTTAACAAGTGCATCTTTCAAAAGATGAAATAAAAAATGCCTAAAATTTTTTTTTAAAGGCTTGTTTAGGATTTGATCAAGGGAACATGGAGGCGTTTGGGGGCCCCCCAGGACCGAGGGCCCGGGGCGGGCCGCCCCCCCCGCCCCCCCCTTAGTCCGCCACTGCGTAGGATTACTATTAAAATCCATACGACCGATGCACTAAGCCAGTATTTCAAACAAGGGTAGCAAAGTCGTATGCCGGCGTACTGTCTTGACAAGATCCTAGTTTACTTTCCTGGCTTTAGAGGGTTTGATGGTAGGAAATTTTAAGCCAGTATCATTGCATTGACTATTGTAATCACATATCCGCGTCGGCTCATAGGGAAAAATGAACAATTTACGTAGAAAAACATTAAGCGTAGATGGTCATTACTATGCCGATTGTTACAATTTTTTTATACAGTGCTGAATTACGCGTAGGACACTTTTATATTTACAATGACAATTCATGATAACGGTTTCGTGACGACAAAAAAGGCAATAGGCGTACGTTCCTTATCGCTATAATACTGCAGCTCTTTCTTACACAATAAATAATGGTGAGACACAGAAAATACGTGTGACAGTTTCCTACAAATGATTACTTATTTGCGCGTTTTATTTTCTTCATACGTGTGAGGGAGATGTATGATATAATAATGGTATGTTTTTTTGAGGGGGTGCAGACACACGTTCACCGTTTATCTCACTTTCGACTGTTGTTATTTAGTGTGTAAGAAAGAGAGGCGGCATTATATGTTTAAAAACAAAAGTGAAACCAACAGCGCATTGACGTTTAATATTTTAGAATTTTTCACAATTCAACATTATTCTTGTAACTATATTCCATACTTTCAAAATTATCGTCACCGCAAGAAGTGTTATAGGGCTCTACGGAGACGTCACGGTGCAGTGTGTGAGAGAGGTGCAAGAAAATGATTACTTTTTCCTTCTGAGGAAACAGACCTACGTAAATTGTGTATCTCATCTTTTGAAAGATCTGCAGCAATATTTTGATAAGGAACGTATGCTTATTGTCTTTTTTATGCCGTCACGGTACCGTTACCGTGAATCGTCACGTTAAATATAAAAGCTTCCATCAACTGATGGAATACTAGCGTTCATAGACAATCTTTATCACGGTACAATTGTACAAACTTTAAATTAATCTCTTTATTATGTTTTGGCATTTTTTTAATCGTATCGTGTATCACTGCTCGTCATTACCGTGCACTAGCCGATCATGTACTAGCTTTGGGCGGCGACACGAAGCTAGGATAGAAACTTCGGCGGTAAGGGGCGCTACCAGCATAAGTAATAGAACCTCATCCTATTAAACTATCCTGCCTTGAGACGCCAGCTTACTAACTTCCTCTCTAGCTTGCTAGGTTTAAAAAAAGCTAGTTCTATCTATACTTGGCTGGTGTTACTAGCTTACTAGCTTACTAGCAATACTAGCCTCCTGTGCACCGGGCACAAGTTCCGATAGATTCTGATTCCTTCTACTGTCTTTTGTGCAAAAGCTTCAGCCCGTGTTTAGAATAGACTACAGTGTTCATTATTCAAGCTGTGTTTTCATCGTTGCATGTAATATGTATTTTTAAGTATCTAAGATATGCTTCCTGAATAATAATTATACATGCAATTACATAATGATTATATTGAAATGCATAATATTAACACTAAGCCCGACTAGCGGACAAGGTGAGTTCATATTTTTGAAGTGAATCTTCTTTAGCACCGTTAGTGATTTGAAATTCCGAAATTCCGATGAAATGCGTCCCAATTTATTATTTAACGGGTCCTTGGTTTTATTAAAATGCGGTAAATTCGCGCTTCGGCGCGGGCCTTCGGATAGCGCATCGGAGATTCGAATCCCATGAAATAAAAATAAAAAAACACTTTTATTTTGGTGAAATCAAAATCCAATATTCAAACCATTTTAAAATAAACAGGTAAAAGAAAAGAAAGCGACATCTAGCGACTTTCTAGTTTCTACTTCTACTTCTAATTAGAATTACACACTCTAATTTTTTTTTACGCTTTAAATTTTATTACCGTGAAGTGATATCGTAAATTTTTTGAATTGAGAATAATATGAAAATTAGTTCGACTTCTGCACATTTTAAAATATTTATTTCGACAGTGTTTCCAACAGTGCTGTTTTCAATTTGGGAGGCGGGAATGGGTACCGTCGCCCCGGGTACCATTTATTGGATAACCAACACCTCTGCCACAGACCTGGGGGTGGTCTTTTTTATTAATGAATTTACCAAGAAACAATACACAAAAGAAACGTGTCTGAAAATCTAGGTCATAAATTAGTTTGAAAAAAAAAAGATCTCTAATATTTCCGGTTTTGCCCCGTGGGGTGGAAAAAATCGTATACCGAGCTTGTGTTGTGTAAAACGCAGGCTTAAAACGGCCTAGGCCTTTTGTCATAGGTAAAGCCAAATCTTGATTGCTTCTGTATTTATTGACAAAGTCTTGTAATGTGAATTTCAGCACTCCGTAGGTTTCTGCTGCTTTTCAACATCCCATTTGTTCCTTCAACTACATTTTTGAAGTAAAACTTCTTTACGCACACTTGAATTGGGGAGTAAGCTGGTAAATGCGTGACGAGAACGTTACGAAAAGTGTGATCGGGCGAGGCGAATGGTTGGGCCTTTACGCACGCTTGACTTGGGGAGTAAGCTGGTGAATGTGTGACGAGAGTTAGGAAAAGTGCGATCGGGTGAGGTGAAAGGTCGGGCGAGGCGAACGGAAGTTGAGAGGGAGATATAAGTTAGTGAAGTTTCACTTCAGTCGTGTGGTCTAAAGCACACTTTTCTTTTTTCTGTATCCTAGTATTTCTTTGGTAATTACGCGGCTTGTTTGTAACAAGTGTAATCAAATAAAAAAATTCTGTAATAAAAATATTCCGGGTCAACGTAAAATACAGTCATTCTTACACAAATGTAAATAATGTTACGAAAATCACCCAAAAGTTATACGTAAAAAAGGAAAATGTTCACATTTATAGTATTTTACATTACACCCATCTGCAAATTCTAATAATAAATATTCGTAAAAATATCATCAGGACACTGAAAAACTTAAAACATGTGGTATCTCGCCAGGGAACAGACATGTACAAGTTTCTGCTGACTTGCGTTGGTTTCGGAGTCGTGCATGGGGCGGGAATATTTAAAGTAATAAAGCTTTTTTAGAGTAATACGGTTTTACCCCGGTATACGGTTTTGCACAGGTCTTCCCTACACCTACTCCATATTCAAAATGAGATGCACAAACAATTTTGGTACGGACGCTGTTCCAACGTTATAATTATCGTATTGTGTTTCCATGATCGACACTCAGTGATTACACTTTTATGGGTGTGTTACGTCGTAGTTGGAAGTCAACAGTTCCCTTCTGCAGTCTTGGTTCCAAACTAGGAGGTCAGCGGTGACGGAATATTACAATTTTTTTCTAGGAATCCGTAACCCGTTTAGTGAAGTTTTTCGAATACCTCTTTCTACGAGCACATATTAAATAAAAGTGGATCATGCATAGTAACGACATTGCATGACGTTATGTCTGAAATTCACGGGAAAACGTAGAAATTTGTGTGTGTTTAATTCACAGACCTCCATTATATTCTTAAAAAAAATAATGTAAATGTTTGTGTGGTTGCTTGTCATACTTTTAGCCACTACACCTATAGAAAGCAAATTTTGATCAACAAAAAGAAATAGTATATCTAACTGGCATTAAGAAGTTGATAAAGTCTCTTAGACGAATCAGAGTTAATCTGTTAAGTTTCTTGTTCTAAAAAACTCACTTTCTTGCAGTCATCCAAATTCGACGGCTTCACAAATTTATTTCTAGTTCGTGCGAAACGAAGAACAATTATTTACCTTTAAAAGATGCAAACGAAAGTCTTTCCACGAGAGAGAAAGTCCCAGAGCGAGAGAGAAGGGGGAAACAAAATATTGTAATTGAGTTTTATGTAACTCTAAATGAAAGTTATAAAAATATAATATTTAAATAAACCGACGCGACGATGCGTATTACTTGTCGTGTTGGACGCAATGGAATAACGGTTTTATAATAGAAATAATGGGATTGAAGTAACCACAGACAGTTCGTCATAAATGTAATAAGTAGTACAAAAAATGTATAAACGGTAATATTCAATTATTTCCCGATTTTGTTCTACCTATTTATTTATTTTATTTCTATTCTTGAACATATATTTAACAGATTATTTAATAGAGTGGTTTATATAGATAATAAATTTCAGTAAAAAAAACTTAAATAAATAAAATTTTGCATTTCATAATGCAGGAAAAGATTGCCGGAAGACGGGGTCCCTCAGGACCTATGTCATCTTAGGGGATGCTGTCTGGAGGGTCTTTTTTAAGGAAGGGAAGGATAGATAGGAATCTAAGGGATAGTGTGTATAGGAGTGACGGACGTATGAATCCATCTCTCCAACTGCGGTGCAAGACGATGGGTCGAGAGAATCCGTCTGGAAAGGTCAAAAGGCCTCCTTCATCCAGTCTCTTTCGATCCGACCCGCCACGCAGCAGGTGATCAGACGTATTCGCCGCCAAGACCTAGACAAACCTCACCCCATGAACCCGGGCACTCCTGCTATGTCACCAATTAGATTAAAAAAAAGTTTATACTATAGTCTCGTACACTCACACCTAAATTACCTGATTGAAATCTGGGGAAATGCGTATGAAACATACATCAATGAATTACAGGTAATTCAAAATAAGATAATCAAAAAACTATTTCACTACGAATCCAAAACATCCACAAAAAAAAAAATATTTAGAAAAAAAACTGCTAACATTAAGAAAACTATACGAGTACAATATATGTGTCCTTATATACAAAATAAATAATAAACTCATACATACAAACACAGAATTCATTAAAACGTCCCAAGTACACAAACATTTTACACGACAACACGATAACATACGTTTAAACACCATTCATACTAACTACGGTAAGCAATCAATTAGTTACGAGGGGGGCAATTTATATAATTGCCTTCCAGATGATATCAAAAACGAAAAAAGTGTGTGCAAATTCAAAAAAAAATTGTTCATGTTTATTCACAAAAAACAAAGTAGTGATAGTGAATAATATCGTATGGTAATATAATATCATGTAAATGTTAGTATTGCAATCTAATGTAATCTAAGGTTATGAAATGTAAAAACCATGTAATGTAAAAACTATGTAAAACAATGTAAAAAGTACATAATTCAATATTCTAGTTAAGTAAGTGAAAATTTTATTTTCTTTTTTACTGGAATAAAAACTTATGAAAAAAAAAATGATGAAGGCGAGACACCAAAGGTAGCAAACCACTTGGAGAAACCTATGGCAGGGTGTTGGTTATCCAATAAATTGTTCCCGGGGCGGTGTACCCATACCTGAAACTGAAAATTTTCGGCCCTGGAAGAAGGAGAACATCATGGTAAATGGTTTGGCCAACCTACTCTAGAGCTGTTCCGGGCCGCAGTAACAAAGTTCGCGTAGTCAACATGATAGCCAATGTCCGTTGAACGGACAAGACACAAGAAAAAGAAGAAGAAATAAAAACAAAACGATCAGTAACTTTAGGTAAATAGGTTAGTAGTTGTGTTTTGTGAACACCGCCCTAGGACAACCTGCTGTGGTGTTCCCATGTTTAGGACTAAGCTATTCTGTCAACATTAGTAAAAACACGGTTTCCTCCTTGATATAAAAAAATACACTAGGCTGAAAAGTAATGCACACATGCTTGTAAAACACGAACAAAAACAAATACGAAGATCGGATAAAAAGTACAATTTTGAAGCTTCAAAACCATATATTCATTTTTCAACATAGTCACCGTTAAGGCTAATGTATTTCTCACAACGTGTAACAAGTTTTTTCATTACGTAACTGAAAAATTTTTCCGACATTTCTCCAATCCAGGACTTGAGAGCTGCCTTCACCTCATCGTTCGAGGTGTCTTGATTACCCTTGAGGTGTCTCTTGAGTAGAGGAAAAAATAAAAATCGCTAGGTGAAAGATCGGGGGAGTGAGAGGGTGTGGAATCGGTTCAAACTTCAAGTTTTGCAGAGGTTCTAGAAGCTGTTTGTTCTCGTCTGTGAAAAGGCGTGGTACCCATCGTCCACAGATTACGGTATCCTAATAGTTCAACAGTGAAGCCAACACGTTCCTTTGATATAAGTAGTTTGTGATACGCTTTTGAGTGATTTGCTGGTCATTTTGAATCAAATATTGGACGAGTTTGGATTGTTTATCATCTGCATCAATGATCTGACGTCCGCTGCGTGTTTCATCAACAATTATTGCTTTTGGAGACTCACAATCACGAAATTTTACTACCCATCAATTTACAGTAGACCTATCAACAGCATCGTCACTATAAACATCGATGAATTTCAGTAGGAGTAACTTTTTCAGCAGTTAAAAATTCGATAACAGCACATACCTTGCGTTGACATAACACTAAAACAAGTCTCCATACTTCCGCTTCTCAAAATACATCGGATGATTTGAAAGACCTCAAACTTGCGCGTACGTATAGAGGAGGAATGTCACTTCCATATTCCACCTGGCGCGCTTCTGAAGGTCCATTTTGTTCGTGATGTATAAGCATGTGTGAATTACTTTTCAGCCTTTCCTCGTATAACGAGAAGGGCACTATGGGTCAACGTATACATATACCTGTCCAGGTAATGTTTTCCTTCCCAAAATGACTAGGTAATTTTTAAGTAATTGGCGGTCATCGTTAAGGATGTGTGGAAGGTCTTTTTATGGAAAGTAAGTTCTGGGAAGGAAAAAGGTATGAGGGGTGGATAGGAATCTGGTATCAATGTGTCCAGGAGTGACGGACATATGAATTCACCCCTCCCCTTGCGGTCCAAGGTGACGGGTCGAAAGAGGGAGCTGGAGAGGTCAAAAAGTGTTCCTTAAAGTCCGGGAGTAAGCGCTAAAAAAGAAAAAGTAGGGGAGATATTATGTAAATACAAATGTTAGAGGGAACGAACTAACATTAAAAACGGTAATATTTAAGCGATAGTAATTGTGAAAATGTTTAATAAAACACGACTCCACTTTAAAATAGAAAAAAAATCTTAGGAAAAATGTCTTAAAATAGCATTTTAAAACACTTGTGGATTTTTCTATAACTTGTAAAATAACAGAAAAACCTGTTTATAATAATTTTCGGAGTGTATCACGCGATTTTTTTCTACCGAGAGAATTACATAGTAATTAGGTATACCGTATTTTCCCTAAACTGACTGCATATTTTTGGGGTGTTATGCCGTGTTGTGCTACCTGCTCCTTTAGCCAAAGTTTCGGACAGCGTTACAGTGTCCATCATCGGGGCAGATGTGATAAATAAATAACAAAAATACTTTTGGCCGTGAAAATGTAAAATCATATCTGATTGCATATTGTATACTAGCTTTTACCTCCCAGTTTCGCTCGCGTAGTTTTAAGGGGGTTTCCACTCCACCTTCCCTATCCCCACTTCACTCCCCCCCGCCCCTCCCCACCACCCTGCCCCTCTACATCCCCCCTCCTCATCGCCCTCCACCACGCCCCCTCCGTATCCGTTACATTCATTTTTCAAACAGCTCGCGTGCCAACTTTTGCAATTTTTTTTTTCAAATTTCATACTGCCAGAGCTCTGAACTATAGCCTATACGTTATTCTGATGTATGAGCTATGTTATTGTAAAGTTTCATTAAAATCCATTCAGTAGTTTTTGCGTGAAAGAGTAACAAACATACATACATCCATAAATCCATCCATCCATACAACTTTCTCCTTTATACAATAAGTAGGATATGATAGGATAATATGCCGGGAAGGGGCAACTTAAACGAATCAACTGTCATAGAACCCTTGTTGAAGATATCATGCGACAGAACAGATATTCCAGCACAGCATAGCTTGACCTTAGAGTAACAATATTATAGTTACTCC
This sequence comes from Limnephilus marmoratus, assembly GCA_917880885.1. Classification (NCBI taxonomy): domain Eukaryota; kingdom Metazoa; phylum Arthropoda; class Insecta; order Trichoptera; family Limnephilidae; genus Limnephilus; species Limnephilus marmoratus. The sequence continues at coordinate 70,314,987 of OU862906.1, forward strand.
AAGAGCTTGTTGACCAGAGAAATGGTGATATTAAAAGATTTTTTTTAAAAGAAGAAATATTTAATTTCTCTTCTAACGACATTTTGTATACCTGTATTCCCAAATGTTACAATAAGAATTTTGTTTCGTAAATGGACGATTAATCTTTCGTAATTTAATATTTATATTTTTAAAAAATCCAAGGCAGTTTTATTTAGTAGTAGGCAAAATTACCTACTTTAGGTGAGCTTATGACTGTAAGCTCACCTAAATTTTTTATTTATTATTTTTTTAATGATTCTTTCTGTTCATAAGCTTTTTATCTGATAATAACGATTGATGACAAATGACAATGAACGTAAAATTGGAAATTCTCAAATGATCGAACTTTAAACCTATAAAAACTTATACGAGATGTATTTCTGTCCTCCTTGGCTGTGAATATATTATCAACATTGTGAAATCGATAACAATGGATCATCGGTATTCGTAGAAGTTGGCATTATTATGCGTTCAACGATTGCATTTAATTATTGCAATCACTCGTTGTTTCAAGCGGTAGTTATTAACTTGACAAGTTTAAAAAAATCCCTCAGGGTCTGTTTCTTCTTTGGAGATCCTGCGTAGAGAATATTCTAATAGTATATTCAATTCTAAGCTTTTTTATTGATTCCAACTCGCGCTGCGTTACCTATAAATTCAATAATATTTTCTTCAAACTTAGCAAAATAACTTTAGGCATCATTTATAATGAAAATCAAATAACTTCGTTTAAACCACTATATAATTAACAATATCAACACGTTTCAATAACAATGTTATCTTCATCAGGACAGGATGTTAATTTAAAAATAAGTGACAAACAAGTATAGACAAATTAGAAAAATTAGAAAAAAAAACAAAATATTAAAAATGAGAGGCGATTAATTGCTTATAAAAATCTCATAAAAATTAAATATAAAAATTATTTAAGAATATATAAAATTGCATTTAGATAATAATTAATTTTTAAAACAAACAATAAAAAACAGGTAGTCCAAATATCGAAATAAATAATTATAATTATTGTAAGTATTAATAAGAAAATAAATTAAAAAGATGGCTATTTTTTTTTAAATGTTTGGTAATTTATAATATTTAATTTTATATATTTTATATTATCTATTACTGATGAAGATAACATTGTTATTGAAACATGTTGATATTGTTAAATATAGTGATTTAAACGAAGTTATATGATTTTCATTGTCGAGTTTGGTGAATTATTTGAAAAAAATTCTGGGAATTCCTGATTGTTTCTTATACTCGTATGCTTCGCTAACAGTATTGAACGGAATATTATATTATCTTAGTTACGATAATTGAAAAGTAAATATGGCTAGACGCATCTTGTTTGACACTTTATGTCTTTATTTGATATTACTCCGTGATTTTTTCAATACTAATAAAATCACTCAGTTGCATGCATTTTCTACTGGCTTAGATTTTTTTTGTGAATAAAATTTTCTACTGAGAAACGGGAAATGCCTGAAAAAATAGTAAGGTACAAAACAAATTTAGGTCGAGACGTCATTGTATGAAAATGATTTGATATACTTGATAAAAGCGTGAATTTTTTACTACATGGACAATTTTAAAACTGACGATGATTGTTGATATTTGCTATCGAAAACTTTACATATATTTTAAACTATTATTAAACTCTTTAAATATTAATTAAGTTAAAAAAAAAATATTTGTTTTTTCGTGGTTTTTTTACACCTCTGGTCCACTTCCACCAAAACACCTCAAAAAACAATCGACTTTCTGAAGAAACGGGTGGTCCGTTTGATAGAATCTCCTATCTTAATTAACAAACGGATTGCAATCTTTAGAGCATAGACCTCGGGTGGGAACGTTATCCTTGCTATACCGGTATTTCAATGGAAGGTACTCTAAGAAACTAGCGTCATTGATTCCTTCGGCACCGGTACACAGTCGAGAAACACAACTAACGCATCCAACGTCACATACAGACGGGTCGTTTCTACGACTCGTCCTAGAGTTAAACAGATCGACTGTGAAACGATTTGCCGGCCTCTGTGTTTCCTCCCTCCTTAAACTCCTTCCCTTCCACAAACAGTTCCTCCACACTTTAGACTTTAGATGAAACGACTTACGTCGTCTTTAGTAAGGAAAATTATTTCCCTCAGGAATTACGAGTATACCATCTTATGTGTAGAGGGTCTTTTTGTGGAAAGAAAGGAGTTGTAAGAGGGAGGAAACACAGAGGCCGGCAAATCGTTATTTGTTTTTTCAATTGTTTTACTAAGATGTCGTAAGCCTTGAGGATAATAATTTATATATAATTATATTCAATGTAAAATATATATAATATATTGGAGAGATTATCATAAATTTATCTTTGGCACGCGAACTGTTTGAAAACTGAATGTACCGGGACTGAATGCATGGAATGCGGGGGGGAGGGGTAATGGGAACTCGGGTAGGGGGTTCGCGGGAGGAGGAGAGGGGAACCAGGGAGGGGGAGGGGAACCTGGGAGGGTTGAGGGGAACTCGGGAGAGGGGTTCGCGGGACGAGGGAAGGGGGGGAATAGAGTGGTGAGAGGGAAGGTGGAGGAGGCGGAGTGAGAATGCGAGAGGGGTAGGAGACACGGGAGAGGAAGAGGAGGCGGAAGGGGAATGGGACGAATGGGAAAGGACACGCAGGGAGAAACAATTTCTTTATTAAATGGCATATCAACGCGTGCCGGGTACCAGCTAGTAATTAAATAGTTTTAAAAAATCCTTCAGAAAGCTTTACAAATTATATTTGAACCGCACAGTTTGGTGTGGGCGCATTGTAATGTATCATTTACGAGTTCAGAACTCAGCTCAAGCTATAAACATAAGCTGTACGAGGATTCTATGGACAAAGAAGTACTCACCAGTTAGTAGTTGTAGTCAGTAGTCACTCGGCTCGATTTATAATCAGTTTAGGCAACCACGAGCGAACTCACATTTGGTAGCGAGTGCCGGAACAGGCAACACGGGTACGCCATTGCCAGTCGCGATACGCATCCGCGAGCCGAGTGATTCAATATAATAAATAATAACAAATCGATAAAGAAAACACCACTGACTGGCTGATAAAGAACAAGTATAAATAATAACAAAGACAAGTAACTGTCAGCTGTGAAAAGCGAGGGAAACAAAACAAATCAACTAAAAATATTTGGAACGTTTTGAAATTTACGCGCGTGTTTGAAGTGTGAATGAACCAAATCTGTGTTTATTTTGTGATGTTCCGTTTTTGAAATATTCTCGCTGCGTTGATTCCGTGATCTATTTTTAAGAATTTCTAAGCTTTTGCTGTAGTGTTTGTTCGCCGTTTGAATGTTATAGAGGTAACAACCAATTAATGTTATTTTTTATTATTTTTAATGACCCATCAAATATATTAATTAATATGATACATGAAACATCCTCTGTCGGGAATTATTATTATTTTTTTTTACATATTTCTTTATTCATTGCATAAAATTTTATGGTTACATTTATTAGTGGATTTTTCGAAATGCCCCTGTTATGGTGGTCGATTTTACATAATTATAACAATCACACGTTCGTGTAACATTTTTAAAGAAAAACACTGTTAAACAAATTCAAACCAAAATGCTTGCCTTGTCTTCAACATAAATATGATAACATTCTATCTGATGTAGTATGATGATAATTAAATCAGCAATTTGTTTTTCCAGTATCTAAAAATTGTATGTCGTCTTAAAAAATAAAACCAATAAAAATATACGTTAGGTTGATATCAACAAAATAAACATACCCATAAGTATCTATCCATAGGTATCTATAATGGGTAATAAAAAAATAATCACATACTAAAACTAAATACTAAATATTTAGCCAAGTCGTAAAGTGAACTAAAGAATAAACAAAATAAATGTTGTTATCACGGCCAACCCTAAAATTTAAATAGTAGTTGACTAGAGTAGCGAAGTTGTTGAAGCTGTTTTAACTCGACTGTTTCGAATTTCATCTGTCTGTAAATCTATTACGTTCCGATTCCGTTTCAAGATGGTGGCCGTTTTAATGGATCAGTAAAATCGACATGGTTCGGTGTAGATTATTTTTTTTATGTGAAGCGATTATTAAACGAATTCCTAGGTAGGTATTTAAGTACCTACTTAAAAATCTTACGATTTCAGAAGAAATTTTGGATTTTGATTTATTTAATAAAAGAAAATTAAAAACGTACATTTTTGGATGCAATGTCTACTAACTCATAACAGAACTATTAGTTTTAGTTAATTATTTTTAAAATTTACGTAACCTACGATAGATACCTGCCTAAATAATTGAATAAATTTGCGGGTCAGTAATGCCGTTTTTCTTTCCTTCATATCCTAGAAATATTTATTTTTATTCCGTGTTCAACGGAAATTCGTACATTCATAACACATTAAAGTTGAATAAATTATAGAGTTGATTGAATTGAACTGAATGTTGACCCGAAATCAACCTAGTGTCGAATTGTATAAAACGCGTTTGCATAGGAAATGAACCTTTTATTTAGATCATTCTGTATTTTGATGAAGTTTTAAAAGTTTAAAACCAAAAAATATGTTTTGTTGCTAGGCCCTGCAGGCAGCTTTTTGATGGGCTTCGCCGAATTTAGTAAAGTTCCCTGGTAGTTAAGTTTTGCCCCTTTAGTTTCTCGTACAACAGTAATTATGTATTAGAACGTGTCAAAAAAATTACTTACTTTAATAAAAACACTACGAGGTCCCGGCATGCGTTGCAATGCCACTTAAATAAAGAAATTATTGTTATTTTTTATTTATCTAGTAATTATATATATATATTTTTTTTTTTTTTTAATTTTTATATGAAACATGTCAGGTATATATATAAATTATATTCTTAGTCCCCATCACTGGGAGATCCTGTGCTGGGGGGACTTTTGGATAAGTTTTCAGCGACGTCTATGGTTTAACTTCATGTTTGGGTAAGGTTTTTTTAGAAACTTCTACGACGATGTTTTAAGTATATTAAGTTTATTATTTTGATATACTAGTGACCTCATTTTCCGACAGTTCCTTCAGCCAACATTTAATGTCCTTAATGTAGCTATTTTTTTGTTTTTTTTTTGTTTGATACTAATGGTTTCTTCCTGCATGTCCTTTCCCATTTCTCCCGTTCCCTTTCCGCCTCCCTTTCCTCTCCCGTCTCTCCTTTTCTTCCTGCTAAACTACATGAAATAAACCCATTTTTCAAACAACTCGCGTGCAACCTATTGCAATATTTATATACAAATTTCATAATTCCAGAGCTCACTTTTATAAATAAAAACATGCGCGTGTGTGCGCATTACAACTCACCGCAGTTTCAATGTAATCGGGTGAACGGTAAAGGAAATAATTTTATAACGCTAGAGCTCACCGTTATATTTAGTAACCTTTTCGGGCATGCGCATTAAAAAACATCAAAGTTTCATCGCAATCGGATGAATGGTTTAGGTATATGGAACAAACAAAAAAACATTAATTTTTGTATATTAAAATTATCTTTTTTTTATTTTGCTAAGCGATGCTGGGAAAATATACATTTTAAATAATTTTCCGACGAAAATTAGAAATTAGGAAAAGAATTACTCGGAAAATGGGTTGGGAAATTTTATTAAAGTTTTTGAAACTGAGAAATTCAAAGTTTCGTTAACTTTATTTTTGACATTTTCTCATCTGGGATGCCGTTTGAAACTTCAAAGGTTCTTTTTGAAAATAACATAGGGCGCCACTTCCGTTTATAACAACCGAAAATGTTCAGTCCTGCATATAATAATAATAATCACATGTTTTTACATGTGTATTTACCCAAATATATTTTACCAGTTGGTGGCTGAGTTGGCATCGTGTTCAGAGTTCGGGTCCCACCAAAGTGTCCCAAGTTCGATTCCTCTCGGCTGTATATATTATATACCCAAATTTAGCTTAATATCTAATACAGTGAACGTATAATATTAACATAACATTCAGAATTGAAACGTTGCTTGTGGCTTGTGGCTTAAGCCGTGTTTGGTGACCAGATCTGAATAGCCAGGTACTTCCTCACCTTCCTATTCCCTATCTCCTTCCCCTCCCCACTCCCTTCAGCCTCACAACATACCCCAATTTCGGACGTCATAGTCCCACTGGCTCCAGACGGGTGCAGTTGGGACTCTTGTGCGGTATTCATGTAAAAAAAAAATAATAATAATAGGGAGTATGAAGTTGATTTTTATTTTTTTTATTATTGTATATTTTTTTAAAAATAAAGACAAACATTCCCGGGTAACTAATAACCCGACAATATTTGAGAATCTCCTACTACCACCACAGTAAGCCAAAAATGTTCCTTGAGTGGTGATGGAGGACGAACAATAGGAATTTATTTTTGAATTCTTTCTAGCGTGAGGGAATGAATAGAATGACTTGGGTCCACGTTGTTAAATTGTACTCAGTTTGAAACCTAAATAATTTGTAAATAAACCTAAATAATCATATGTAGCAATCACCAAACTCGATTAAAATAACTAGTAGTTAGAATCGAGCATACTATTCCAAAATAATTTATAAACCAACCGGTTTTAATTCGAGCTGAATCGTCATCAGGGTTTTATCAAAACATGCTGTATAATAAATATATTCTTAGACGCCCTCCGTAGTCGAGGGATAGTAATCCGAAGGTGGCGGGTTCAAATCGCGGCGTGGGCAAATAAATTTTATTTAATTGTATTGTGTTTTTCACAATTTAATCATTTTAAATAATATAAGGTATATTTGTGATACGTTCCAAATAGAAGAAGGATACTCTCAGTATCCCTGTGGTGTAAGATCACCATTCAGAATTGAAACGTTGCTTGATATGGATTTAGGCGTGTTTGGTGACCAGATCTGAATAGCCAGGTACTTCTTCACCTTCAAACTTCTCCGTCACGTTCCCCTCCACAGCATTCAACAAAACTATTTATTCATATTCATTTTGCATACATACTGGCGGAAACAATAAATTCATCTTAATATTTTGAGGAAAAACTTTGTTTTTTCTTAAAATAATTGGCAAAACGTGTTTTTTCTTAAAATAATTAAAGCATTCATGAAATTCATTCATGAAATTCAAGCAGATTATGAATTCTATTAAGAGGAAAACGGGCGGTGTTTTGTCCTTTCAAACCATTTCCCTTTCCGGATTTCAACAATACTGCAAATATATTTTGATATATTATAATATAGATATCGACTACTAATAGTGTGCCAGCACGTTTTGCTTTTTTTGATAAGTTACTTATAAATTATAACCTTATAAGTAATAACATATTATTATGTTATCTTCCAAAAAAATGTTAGATTTGCTTGGTTTGAACGCCACCACCAGACGCTCAGTATACAAATTAGACAATGTATTTATTAAAAAAGGAAAACCATACAGACATAGACTATTTTCTTTTAATACAGTTAGCAAAAAATCTTAAAGATTGGTCAAGTTTGGATGAGAAAATGGGAAATACAAAACCTCGATTTTGATGATTTTATTTAGGTATTTTCAGCCTGAGGTACAGTTGTCCCTTTCAGCATTTGGGGGAATAAGGGCGACGTTTGATAAATTACATTTTGTTCAAATTTCTCGGCGACCGTGTTGCCTCTTAAGTATCACCTTAAGTTACCTATATGCATTGTTGTAGCACACCTTCAACTTGTCCCATTCCGCTGTTGCTTATTGTGTCCACAGTCCACTGCTCAGACGTGTACACGTACACGTATGTTGCTATAAACCCAACGGATTATTGTACCTGTAGAACTTCTCAGTAGGCACAACTTATTCCGAAAAGGGAACTAGGCAGAACGTCCTATCTACTGAGCTATCGAATACACATTTAGTCATGACATTACATATTATGTTTTTAATGTCATTGCTCTATATCAGCGATGTGCAACCAACGGCCCGCGAGCCGCGTGCGGCCGCTGTACACGCAGCTGTGTGCGGGTAAACTTTAGTTCATCCGCTCGGGTCGTTATCCACAGGAAAGCAATTTGCGAATTTCATTGGAGGTCCATACACCAACTTGTTAAAGACCAGTTGTCAAGGGCGACGCCGCAACTCGCAGTGCTGGTTACCGCGATCGGCGCGTTTCAGTTGCCAGTTCGACAAGTTGCCATGGTTGCGCCTTACGATACGTCAAGTTTTCGAGTAATTTTCGATATGTCAGAGCAGGGAAATATCGATTTTATTAAGTAGGTTGATAAATTATTATTGTATATTTAGGTTGGTAATTGATAAAATATATATATATATATATATATATATTTTTTTTTTATTAGTAATAGAAGCTACATAAATTACAAATAAATTTTATACAGTAATTAATTACATAGTAGAATATTTGATGTACCCCCATAATTAAGCAAGGCTTGTGTGTATGGGGGGGTGTTATTGTATTGCTTTTTTTATATCATTCAGTTTAAGTTTTCAGTATAATTTTTAAGGTGAGTTTTAAAATTTTTTATATTGGTATTCATGTTTCTAATTTTTTCTGGTAATGAATTAAAAAATTTTGCTCCGAGATATTTATGACTCAAATGTCCAATTTTTTTTTTACATTTTGGAGTGGGAAGTATTGATGTTTGTCTAAGACTTCTGTTATTTTTAAAGGGTGCAACTTGATTTTTAATATTATCTTTATAAATTTGTAATGTTGCATGATAAAAGTATAATGCACTTAATTTTCTGACCTTAAATTGTTTGAATAAAAGTTCTGACGAATATGAGTAGGGTTTTTTTTAAATTGTTTTTATTATTAGTTTTTGTGATATGTAAATTGTTTGTGTTTGATTTTTATATGTACCGCCCCATCCTATAATGCCGTATTGTATAATTGATTGACAGAAAGCGAAGTATGTGGTTCTAAGTAATTTTTCGTTTAAAATATCTCTTAAACATCTAAATATATATGTTAGTTTCCTTATTCTGTTGTTCAGAATATTTATGTGTGGAGACCATTATAAACGCTGGTCTATTGTTATGCCCAGGTACTTAATATCAGTTTTGCTTTCTATTTTTGAACATGATATATTACATTTGTGGTTTTCTGTATTTGTCACAGAGTGGATTATTAAGTTTATTTCTTTAGGTGTTTCTTGTTTTTTAATGAAAAAAGGTAAATAATAGGTTTTTTTAGAATTTAAAGTCAAAATATAAATGAAACAATGTTACTTTGTTTGAACCACTTATATATTTGAGTAAAGCCAAACGGTTTCGGAACGACCGTTCCTTCTTCAGGGCAAACGTATACTGATTTGCCAGTTACAAAATAGTGGATGGGAACAATGTATTATTACTAAGGATTGTGGTAGGGGTGGAGCCGTTGTTCTAATGATTTTTTTCTTTCAACGGCTCCACCCCTACCACAATACTTAGTAATAATACATTGTTCCCATCCACTATTTTGTAATTGTCAAATCAGTGTACGTTTGCTCTGAAGAAGGAACGGTCGTTCCAAAACCGATAGGCTTTACTCAAATATATAAGTGGTTCAAACAAAGTAACTTTGTTTCATTTATCTATAATGGATAACCACAAAGTTAAGGCAACATTCAAAAGGATAAATTATATTTTTGCTAAACAAGCTGACATAATGACATCTTACCTAATCGTAAAGTTGAGTAGCGCCGTGAATATTTATTGGGATCTGCAGATATTCATAAATATTATGATATTTATTGAACGCGTAGACTAGCGTATTGAAGGATCACAATATGGATAACAAGGATTTCTAGATTTCCGTATCGTGAAACCACAGATCGTGATAAATATTGAGACGTAGGCTACACGTTCAAAATGTATCACGATCCGGAATTCAGGAAAAGAGAAATCCTGTGATTAATTTGATAAATATCTGCGGATCACAACAAGTATTGAACGTCTAGGGTAGCACTCCGTGATAAATATTGATCGTGCAGCAAATAATAAAATTCAGAAGATGTTTTGAGAAAAATAATTTTTTCTCCTTCCCAACAATAAGAACCCTCAATCTAACAAAATCGTTTACCTATGTTCTTTAATATTTCAGAATGAAAAATATCGACAGCATTTTTTTATTGGCTTGGTCTTGGACATACTAAATTTTCGCCTACAGCGCTCTGTTTGAGCATTCTATGATTGTTTTTTTTATACATATGACGCTACTGCGCGTTTTCAACCCGCGACAAAATATCCCCGACAAAATATCCCCGACAAAATATCCCCGACAAAATATCCCTGACAAAATATCCCCCACAAAATATCCCTTACGAAATATCCTACGACAAAACATCCTCCAATAAAATATCGAATAAAACCGAACCTAACCTTATTTTACTATTTTTGAATATGAATTTGTTGTCTTTATATGATGTCTGTATTATTTTTGTCCCATTTTTGTTAGGTTAGATTAGGTTTTTGTTGGAGGATATCTTGTCGGGGTTATTTGGCCGGGGATGTTTTGTCGCGGGTTGAAAAGTCGTGGAACCAGTTTACGACATCTCCGACTGCAAATTCAATTATGTCAAGCTATATGTTTGCTACGCCCTGCAGATAAAGTGTCCTTTCGGTTGAAAAGGTTGATGGTCACTGCTCTACATTCTGTGTTGCCCACAGAACAAATAATACCAAGAAGTGATTTGTTTACACCAATTTGAAAGAAAACTGCCGTCGCCAGAATAAAAAAAGGAGTTACGACTAAAATTTATTATCTGTTCAAGAAAGAATTTCAATATTTGAAAATCTTTGATAAATTTCGAAAGAAGCAAGTTAACCTTACTTTGTTACCATATCTTCGTTTGTTGTATATATTTTGAAAAAAAAAGTATTGAAAGCCGCCAAGGTAGTAATATAATGGTTTAATTTCAAAACCATTTAAAACCATTACTCAGGTATGGGGGTTCCATCGAAGCCAGAGTAAAGTTAGCCTCCCAAAAACTGAGCCCGCAGAAACTTTAATAGTACACAACTGCTAACCCTGTACAAATCACAAGTGCGCCCCACAGTTGAATTTGGCAGCCACCTGTGGTCTGGAGCTCCAAAATACCTGAAAAATACCCTCGACTCTGTGCAGAAACGGGCGGTCCGTTTAATAGATTCTCCCATCTTAACAGACGGATTGCAATCTTTAGAGCACAGGCGTCGGGAGGGAATGCTATCCTTGTTCTACCGGTATCACAATGGAAGATGCTCCGAGGAACTAGCATCATTGATCCCTTCGGCACCGGTGCATAGTCGGGAAACACGCCAAACGCGTGCCCAACATTTGTACACGGTTGACTTTTGTCACATGAGAACGGGTCGTTTCTTTGACTCGTTCTTGTGTTCAACAGCTCGGCTGTGGAATTATTTGCCGGCTTCTGTGTTTCCTCCTTCCTACAACAAGACCAATGTACATTCCTTCCTCTCCTCAAAAAGACCCTCCACACAGCATCCCAGATGACATAGGCCCTGAGGGAAATCATTTTCCTCAGGGCCTCCTGTGTGGAGTTAATGTAAAAAAAAAAATGTTTTTTTAACCGAATAAAACAGATATTTAGTCTTGCCTAAAATCTGTCATAATATTTTAAAATTACAAAATATTTCACTAAAAAAAAACATATTCACACAAAGAAGCGGCATTGAAGAGTCATTTATTTAAATAAATAATCCGTATCACGAAAACACCCACAAAAACACACATTTTTTTATTTATGATTTACGTCAGTATTTTTTTCAGTGTTATATATATATTTAAATTACCCCAGAATATGGGTAGCAAAACAACATTAAGTTTATTAACATAATTATTTAAATAATGACTTTTAGATTTCGTCTAAATGAAACAAAGTATCTAAGACACCATTTTTAGCGCATGTTTGATGTACACTGTAATCTTCACATACTTAATACAAGTAATTCATGCAATGTTTATTTATTAACACTTCTTTGGGAAATCCAAGTCAATATTTAAAGAGAATAAAATTAAGTTATGTGTTTTATTTTTTGCACTGTTTATTGAAAAAATCAAGCAAGCCTTGGCACTCAACTGTTTGGAGTTTTTGTTAAAGGGAAGGTTAAAATTTTTGTATTGCGGCTTTTGGTCTTTCAAAAATGGTTTTAAAAATGTTTGCCTTATTATCAAAGTCAGATGTATTAAACGAAAGAACCAGATTTAAAAAAAGTTTGAATTGTTTTAAAACACCCGGTACAAATAGTGGGACGTAAAACTTATAGTGATCGACCGCAATAAGATTTTTAGTCGAAACCAAAAGCGAATTTTGGCTTCTGTTCTAGTTTCGGTCAAAAATAAAACTGAATTTCGGCGTCTGCTCTAGTTTTGGCCGAAACCGAAACCAAAACCGATTTTCGGTTTCTGTTCTGGTTTCGGCCGAAACCGAAACTAAAACCGAATTACTGCTTCTGTTCTAGTTTTGCCCAAAACCGAAAATAAAACCGATTTTCGGCTTCTGTTCTAGTTTTGGCTGAAACCGAAACCAAAACCGAATTTCGGCGTCTATTCTGGTTTTTGTTGAAACAAAAACCAAAACCAACTTCGGCGTCTGTTCTAGCTTCGGCCGAAACGGAAACAGAAACTTATTTACATAATATTTAAACTTTGTGAGTAAAACCTCAAATTGTAATATTTAATTAAATGAAGACAATATAAGCGAAACTCAATCGAAAATATCTTTTTTCTGATTTTTCTGTTTCCAGATTTTCTATTGAGTTTCGCTTATATTGTCTTCATTTAATTTTTTAAATAAGTTTAAAACACTCTATACCCCAAAAAATTAGGCGTTTTTATTCTTCTAAGATACGATTGTTACTCGTATAATGTTTGTTATAATGTTCGTTCGTTGTTACTCGTATAATGTTCGTTCGTTGTTATTCGTATAATGTTCGTTCGTTGTTACTCGTATAATGTTCGTTATAATGTTTGAACGAGTTATTGTTATAATGTAACAACGAACGTTGTTACATTATACGAGTAACGACGTTCGTTGTTACTCGTTTAATGTTCGTTATAATGTTCGTTCGTTCTTACTCGTATATTTGTTATAATGTTCGTTCGTTGTTTCTAGTATAATGTTTGTTATAATGTTCGTTCGTTGTTTCTCGTATAATGTTTGTTATAATGTTCGTTCGTTGTTACCCGTATAATGTTTGTTCGATGTAGTAGGAACTTTAACTTTAAAGGAATTACAATAATAGTGAAATAGTAAAGTATTTAACAGCCTTTGTAATAGGTTTGACAATGGCCGTAAAAATTATTAGTTAAATGATTAAAACATTGTCAAAAATAAATTCTGTATTAAAATTACAAACTTTTTAAACCTATTATTATGTAACAGCTTTTTTCAAACAAAATTATCTAGTAAAGCCAAAAAAGATCATAATGAACGCAGGTTTCATCAGCTGAGACGAAGTTTCGGCAAATTTTAACCGAAACTTCAGTCGGTCACTAAAACTTGATGTTAAACAGCTCATTTTGTTTATAATAATAATAAACAAAACAAAAATTTAAGATGCGGCCCCTCAAAATTTCAGCATGAACTGTTTTTTACACGTTCTGTCACTATTGCTAATATCTAATCGAATGTTCAATACAATTTTTTATTTTCTTTTTGAAACCTTAATTTCAAAACGATACCATATGGTATCGTTTTGAAATCAAGATTGTTAAAATTAAAATTAAATGAAATTGAAATTGTATTAAAATGCAAGTTAGAGGGTCGCCGAAGGCCTGGTAGGAAACAAATGTCTTGGCTGCGAAATGTACGAGAGTGGACCGGTATTAGAAGTGTGGAGGAGCTATTACGGATAGAGCGCAAGATAGAGATACGTTTACCGGAGTGATCTTCAACGTCGGGGAGACCCATGGACATATGAGTATATCTGGACCTGCCCTAAGTGATAAAAGCGTATTATTTCCCCCTCCCCATACCGGTTCCATGGAGCCGACTGGGCTTACGAGAGCCTCGCTTGAATCTAAAAAATGTGACGTCATCATTCTCGTCCTGACCAGCGCCGAGGTAACATCGTACATTTTACGAACAAAAATGAGAGCTTGTGCTATACATTATACCCTAATATATGTGGACGTAGCGAATGTGGGCGTTTCTCCAGTGAGCTCGTCGCTGGTTACAGGGGAAAGTCAATTATGAAACATTTGTAAAAGTGTCTTAACTAAATACGGCAACAAAATATTCCTGTGTGAAAAAGGACGAACAATACTTTGACGCATTTGAACTTTGCAAATATGTTAATAACTTGGCGAGCAATTCGCCCTCCCATGTAAAAAGGTCTATTCATTCAAAAGCAGATTTTGCTTTTAAGAACTAAATGGTGATATTACAATGCGAGATGCCTATATACTGTCAGATTGATTTTTTAACGAATCACAGTCACATTTCCCCTCTTCGTACCGCCATAGTTGATTTTTCCCCTCATCTGTATGTTCTCGTCTATTGAATTTGGATGTCTATGGGGAGACCTGATAGGACACATGAAGATGAAGAAACCATTTTACATTTCCTTATTTTACAACTGTGTCTATTTCAAAGATAGACAGCTACACAAAGTCCAAGGTGTAATAACTCACAGTTCGATTGTTTTTGCTGCTTGAGATAACAGATTACCACTTGATAGTTGAAGCGTACCCCACAAGTCAGGCAGGTTTAAATGATACCGGACAATTAAAAACACCTCCTTTGAAAAGTCATTAAAGGTGATATATAAATACACTAGCGAGTTCCCGACACGCGTTGCTATGCCACTTAATAAAGAAGTTGTTTCTCCCTCGTGTCCTTTCCCATTCGTCCCGTTTCCCTTCCGCCTCCCCTTCCTCTCCCGCGTCCCCTTCCCATCACCCGTCCCCACTCCGCATTCTCCGCCCTCCCTCTCCTCACTCCCGAGTTGCCCTCCCCCCTCGGGCATTATATCCCGGTACATTCAGTTTTCAAACAGCTCGCGTGCCACCTATTGCAAATTTTTTATACAAATTTCATAATGCCAGAGCTCACCAATATATATATATAGAAACCATTGCGGGCATGCACACATCAAATCCCCAAAGTTTCATCGCAATCGGATGAATGGTTAGCAATGCATACACATCTCATATAAATACTCATATAAATATATAATGTTTTGATTTGTGTACATATAGTTTTAAAAAATGGTTTAAAAGGTTATGTTGTTTATGGGCTATTTTTCTTTTTTTTTCGTAACTTTTAATGACTTCTCAAAGAGGTGTTGAGTTTAGTTCATTCTGATTTTTCACGGAACCGTTTTGGATTACATGCAGCGGCAAGGCTCATAACTGGGGTTTCTAAATATTCGCATATTTCAGAACACCTTCGTAACCTTCACTGGCTAAAGTGCCCTGAGAGAATCCAGTACAAATTGTGCTGGATGGTTTTTAAATCAATCAACGAAATGGCCCCACCTTACATCTCCGAATTATGCGTCCCGGAAAATACCGGTCCGAGACAATTAACCCTTAGATCAGCAACTTCATCTGCTAAAGGCAGACTAATAGAACCTAAACGAAAGCCAAATACTATGTTTGGAGATCGTGCTTTCGGAGTATCTGGGCCTAAGGCTTGGAATAGACTCCCTCCGGAATTAAGATGCATAACAAGCCCAACAGAGTTTAGGTCCAAACTAAAAACCTTCCTTTTTGGGCTCTCATACCCGTAATTTAAATATACCTATTTTAGAGTATCATACTTGTATTGTCTGTGCTATGTCTTAATCACACTTTTCTTACTGAATTAAAATTACTCGATTCCTTACACATCAATCTGTCTCTTGACGAACCACATTTAGAAAGATCAAATCCTTATAGGTACTACTGCACCACCCACCTTTACATGTTGCTTTTACTTTCCAAAATACACTCGTCAAAGAATACATTACATATTAATATTAAAATATTTCTCAGGATTAAATAACAAGTGTTCACAATAATGTCCTCTGCGTGCGAACTCTATCTAAATTTCTTTTAATGGACAATATACAGAGTTAATTTCAAGCGACCTCTCAGGTAAGTATGGTCCTGTTTTCATTAAATTTTAGGCAGCATCGCGTTCATTGGTCAAAATATTGTACATATATTTTCGTATCGGTGATCAATGAACCGGCGTATGCAATTTTTAGCCATAAGTTGTTTTTAA
The DNA here is from genome assembly GCA_917880885.1 of Limnephilus marmoratus. Classification (NCBI taxonomy): domain Eukaryota; kingdom Metazoa; phylum Arthropoda; class Insecta; order Trichoptera; family Limnephilidae; genus Limnephilus; species Limnephilus marmoratus. The sequence continues at coordinate 70,331,174 of OU862906.1, forward strand.
TTGTTTGTCTAGCTTGTAGTTTTTTAGATTTTAGAAATGTATTATAAGTTTGTACAGTGCCCTTGAGGTGATTTTTCACAAAAACGGCGCTATATAAATCATCCAAATATTATTATTATTATTACAGTAAAGTGACAGTTAGGTAATCTTTTGTTTCCGTGATTTTTTTTCGTGTTTCGCGATCTTGATATGTATCGATTAAAGTGATTTTGTTTAACTTGGTAGAATATCATATTTTCAGGTATTTCTGTTAATTGAAAGAGCCATACCTACCAATAGTATATCTTTAACATTGTTTTTTAATTAAAAAAAATCGTTGAATTTTAAATTTTTGAAGTTTAATTTGGAATGATCATTTATATTGCGCCCACCATATTATGTACACGGTTGACATTTGTCACATGAGAACGGGTCGCTTCTTCGACTCGTTCTTGAGTTCAACAGCTCATCTATGGAACGATTTGCCGGCCTCTGTGTTTCCTCCTTCTTACAACGTGGGCCTCTTCAAGACCAACGTGAAAAATTGCAAAAAGTTGGTCAGTTAGGGTACGTTCCCTAAGCTACGACGCACCACTAAAAGATGTGACAGATTATACTATCTCATTCTCCCGAGTGCTAAATCCTATAGATGTATGTGTTTGTCTCTTTTAGTGTCACTCGTTTCCGTTTCATTGACTTTCAAATAACAACGGTGCTAAAGAAGTTTTCACTTTAAAAAAAATCAAAATGCAAACATCAAACGGTTACTAAAAATGCGCACGCTTTAGCAGATGGTTTGAAAAGGTCCTCGTACCTAATTTTAAATACACCTAATGAATAACTGAACACTGTTAGTTGTAGGTAGGTACCTCTACCAACGTTTTGACCTTACGCCGAATGAGCCAGTATTTTAGTAACCTTTGAGTGGTGTTCGCTTACAACAGCCATTGTATTTATCAAAGTACCAAGAGTTGTACCTATTGCTTGGCAATGTTAGTCGTTTATACGTGGGCTATACGAGCTATTGAGCACTTTTATTATTACCATGACGATTCACGTTTACGGTACCGTGACGGTAAGTTTTCTGCAGCAGGAAACTGAACTAAAAAAGGCAATAAACATAACGTTCCTTATCACAATAATGCTGCAGCTCTTTCAAAAGATGAGATACGCAATGTATGTAGATACGTTTCCTCGAATGGAAAAAAGTTATAATAGAGAGAAATAGAGAACCAATTTTTTAAATTTTTTTAATGACCTTCTAACTTAAATAACTGCATTTTTATTTTTATTTTTAGAGTTAGTTTTAATAGTTAAAATAATTGTCAAAGTTTTAATTTTTCAAGACCCCCCGAAAACCACCGTATGTATGGTGAATCGTGTGACGTCATCACTCCTGAAAAATTACTATAGAATCGGGCAATCAGCTGATTTACTACCGCCATTTTGAATTCCGTTGTTCAAAGTATTCTCCCTAGAAATAGCATTAATATTTTTTTGTGCAGCAGTTTTTGAATATTTTCAATAATAGAGATAAACTAATGAGAGATACCTTTATTTTTGAAACATTATTTAGGCCTAAATAATGTTTTAATAAACACAACAACTAAAACTCTATAAACAGTATGTAAATAAACGAATAACGATGGCATGTCTCATATCATACATTCCCATACAATGACTTTACAGTGACGTCACCTTGACGACGTGTTTTTACGACCCGATTAAAAATGGAATTTTTAATAATTTTTTAAAAACTCTGCGTTTAATATTATTAAATAAAACTTATATATCCAGAATCAGCGTTTATCGGTCTGTATGAACATATTTTTTTAAAGCCAGAATATTTTTCACCGGAGTTCCTTATTTTCTTGCATCTCTCTCACACACCCGTGACGTCTCCATGGACCCCTATAATACTACTAGCCGTGACGATAATTTTTGAAAGTATGGAATATAGTAAGTTACAAGGAGAATATTGAAGTATAAGTGAACTCGAAAAATTCAAAACCGTCAAACGTCAATGCGCTGATGCTTGTTCTTAAAAATATAATGCTGGAGTTCTTTCTTACACACTAAATAACAACCGTCGAAAATGAGACAAACGGTGAACGTATGTCTGCACCCCCCCCCCCCACCCTCCAAAGAAAAATAAATCATTATCATTCATCTCCACTTTTACAGAAAATTATATGCAAGGAGGAAAAGGTCACATGTATTTTGTGTGTCTCAATTTTTGACTCGCCATTATTTAATTTGTAAGAAAGAGCTGCAGCATTACATTATAGCGATAAGGAACGTATGTTTATTGCCTTTTTTTGCCGTGACGGAATCGTCACGGTAATTATAAAAGCTCTCATTGTCTTTCGATAACCATTACCTGAATAATGCATAGCTAATCTATACTTATAGAAAATCAATATACGTTTCTATGTATGTGAGTTGTCTGTGCATTGCTATCTTAAGCATAGGAAATGTTTGAAACTTTCAAAATTCCTTTCTTTCGACACTTGCGAAGGTTTCTGGATTATTACAACCACAAGACGAATACAACTGTCTTAGACATTCGCCAATTGTACATTAAGATAGTTCTCATCCATATCTGGAAAAATGGTTTGATAAAATCCACACAAAAAGATATACATACTCGTTACTCAACTCATGCAAAATGCACAATCCCTACAACAAAAACAACTTTTTCACAAAGGCAATACTCATACATCGCACCTAAAATATACAACGAACTAAATAACAACATTAAAAAATCTAGTACACTTACTCACTTTGCAACTGGTGTCCAAATATGGATATCCGTAAAGGGTCGACAGTTTTTTAAAGAATTTCTTTAGAAAATTTATTTAAAGAGAATTATGTCATTGCCAAACTTTGATTTATTTAAATACAAGCTTGGTGGGAAACAAAGGTCACGTGTCATTATCCGTAATTCAAATTTAATTTTTGCCTTAGCATTACATTATCGTTTTCTGATATTTTCTGCTAGATTAGGGATAGATATTTAATCCTTTTATGAAGGTCAACTTTTGCCTAAACCGCTTTTGCAAAATGCTAGCAGCTAAACTGCATTTGACTCGATAAAATGATATATCGAATCATAAAAAATACTTCTAAGTACTAGAACACTAAAATATTTAATTTTTTTTCCACTTGTTAAGGAAAAATATTTCTTAGTTTTTATTTAACTTGTTGTCCTCTTCTCGTGCATACATACTTATTTTTTCTGTGAAAATGTGTTTTGCCATTGTGGAAACATCATCTGCAAATTATTGATATTTGTAAAATATAATATGTCATTATTACTTCATTTATCTGGAGAATAGCATCATTTTATTTTCATTGTGAAAATATAATAAAGCTTTCAACTTTTTTTATAAAATGTGGGAGAAGAAAATCATTGCTTAACCCTTTCCACTCTAAGTATTCTTTTGTTTTTATTACACCAGTGCTTTAGTTAAGCGAATTTGCTTTTTTTTAAGTTTTTAGTTATTTTTGTAAATAAAATTGATATCGGTTTATATACCGCTAATAATATTTTTTTTGGTTGTAATCACTAAAATACAAATAGCCAAAAGTTTAAATACTTTTAAAAACTAATTCTTTAAAACTGTTTGGCACCACTGTGTACTAGTGCCTACATCTACATGTTTATGTACTCAGAGCCCCGTGCCACCAGAAAACCACTGTAACAATAATAATTTACTCTAGTGACCAGTGTAATTCGCCGGACTCGAAACATAAACTTGATGCAAAACTTATTTGTACAAAATTTGGTTTGAAATAATGTACCTACCAATATAACCACGTACACACAGATCTTCATTATAATCGTTATCATTTCTTATTTACTACTTCAACTTCATATATTTTATAATTATATCATTTTTATATTCTTTCATGTATTGCTTTCTACGTTCTATACTTTTCATAATATTTTTATATTCTACTATATTCTTTCATACTCTTTTATACTCTATAGTCATTTATTGTTTCCATACTCTTTAGTCATTTACATTCATTTGTATTCTTTAAATTTCTTTAATATTATTTTATATAATACGTATATTTAAATATTTTTATTTTATTTTGTTATATTTCTTTATATTGCATCTGTTAATATACTGTATATGAAAATCGACTACCACAACACAGGCATGTGCCTAGTATGGTGGTCGAAAAATCCCCAATCCATGTAACAAATAATTTCAAAGAATAAAGAAACTTAAAAAAAAACTTTAAAAAAAACTGAAAAGTTTTTTTTTATCATTACAAAAACTCTAACGAAACTGTCAAAAATGTCACAATTTGAGAACGACATTTTGCAAATCATCGATTCTTAATTCAAAATTCAATTTTCGAATAATATGTTTAAATTAATGAATTTAATGGAAGTACTCACCTGTGGTACTAAACAAAAACACATACTTTGAATCTAATAAAAAATTATATTTATTTTAAATAGGTACCTATGTAAAGTACCAAATTTGATTGATTGTTCTTATAATATACAAAAAGGATGTTTATATTATATGAAAAATAAAAATTTGTAAAAAAAATTACAATAGGTGGCACGCGAGCTGTTTGAAAATCTGAAAGTACCAGGTCTGAATTTATTGAACGCGGGAGAGGGGATGGGAAGTGGAGGGGAAACGCGTGAGGGGAAGGGGGACAAGGGAGGGGAAGTGGAGTCGGAAGGGTAACGGAACGAAAAGGAAAAGACACGCATGACGAAACAATTTCTTTATTAGTGAATGCATGCCGGGAACACGCTAGTAGTGAATAAAATCTTCGATCGGTGTGTTTTAATTAATCTCAAATATACAGCAGGAAACTAAATTCATGAAAAACAAAAAACTGATGTATTTAATGTCCGAGTTTTCCATCTGAAATTTAATTTTCAGCTTGTAACCTCATTAACGTGATAAAGTAAGAAGGATTTAAAAGTCCGTTTTCCTTTCCAAAAAGAAGATAATTTTTTTTTCAATTCATTACGAGAAAAGATTATAGAAATTGGCGAAACTGAAATAGATAAATAGTGATGCAGGTAGAATTATAAAGGTACCGGTCGCAACTGGGACTCGCACCCGGGAGTGTCTTAGGGAACGTACCCATACTACGTGACACTTTTAGGGGGGGGGGGGAGGGTCTTCAAAATGTCACGCTCCATACAAATGAGCGGCAGATTGCTTAGGATTTTGGTCACCGGGGGGGGGGGGGGGGGGTTAAAAATTGCAAAAAGTTGGTCACGTAGTTTGGGTACGTTCCCTTACCGAAACACAGCTTAAGACGCCGCTACCCGAATGTCTACCGATTTCTTACATATCCCCCTTAAACATATGAAGTTTCTAAGCTCTTAAAAAAATGTATGTTATTTTTTACGATAATATCTTGACATTCCCCACGCCGAATCAACGCAAATTATTTGAAATTACCTCAATAGAAAAAAAATCGCAAAGAATGCTCCGAAAATTATTATTTTCACGTCTGTTTCAGTTTTTTTACTGGTTATATGTATGAATAAATTCACAGTGTTTCTTTAAATGCTGTTTTCGACAGCCCCCAAGAGATTTTTGCTATATTTTAAACGAGTCCTGTTTTATTAAACATTTTCACAATTTACCCTTTTTAAATATTAGCGCACTCTCTCCAACATTCGTAATTACATTATCTCTCCTCCTTCTTCTTTTTAAGCGGGGATACGGCGCCTTAACCAACTCGGTCATTGAGACCTAAATTTTTTTCTGTCACTTTTATCAATTTCGTTAATGGGAGAAGAATAACCTTCAAAAGTTATACCAATAAAAATTGCACGATATTATTATTTTGTCAGGACAACCGGATGTCCTCAGTGTCAAAACCTTATGAAGTCTGATTTTGAAAGCTGAGGTCGAGAGTTAAAAACTCAGCGAATTGCAAATAAAATCAATATTGTAAGTATTTCGTTTTTACGAATGACCAATAATAAAATAAACTAGCAGTTAAAAACCCGCTCCGCAAGTTTTTCGATGCTAGACCCTGCGGATGGTTTTTCATTAGGCTTAGTGTTGATAACCATTTTATAAATCCGATAGGAACTGGTTTCAAAAATACCCGGTTCCTCGGATCCACTGTGATCCAGTGACAGCTAGTCACCGGGACAAAGTAACCGCGACAGGCAATGACGTCATATGTAATATACAGCCGCGTCGTACTATTATTCACAACTGCCAGTTGCAATGATAATCATATTACCGTCAATCTCGCCATATCCGCACTACCGGAGATATACTCAAAATTAAAAATCCGTAGTGCTTATACCTGCCAACGGCATTACCTCATGCGATCTGTTAACGTAAGTGGCGCCATCCTTTGGCATTATTGGCTACTTGCTTGAATTCGATTCTGTTACAAAAGTAGGTGTTTAACAAACTTCAAGTACGAAGATGGTTTAGCGTACGGCGCGGCATCAGAGTTGCATTCTTAGCAGGATTCTTAAATTTTAACCCTACAGTCCCTGGCCTATTAGGTAATACTGTTCGATATTGAATATTATTATATATACGACTTAATCCATTAGTAATTAGTATTAAAGAAGAAGTCGGGGACGCTTGAGGAAAATACGTAATCATCAAGTCAATCGAATACTTGTCGGATCATGTCACGAGTCATAATGACAGAAGAGTAGGTCCAATTTGGGAGGCGGGTATGGATACCGCCGCCCCGAAATACATTTATTGGATAACCAACACCCCTGCCATTAGATACCCCCAGGTGGTTCACCACGTTTGGTGACTTAGCAGGGGTGCCCGGTTCATGGGATGAGGTTCTTCTAGGTCTTGGCGGCCAATGCTCACCTACTGTATCGCGGGCCTCATCGGAAGAGATTGGTTGAGGTAAACTTAACCTAGAGCTCTCCAGCCGGTCTCTTCCGACCCATCGCATTGCAACGCAGTGGGAGGGTTGGTTTCATACGTCCGTCACTCCTAGTCAAATTGACCCCCAGATTCCTACCCACCCGTCATGCCTTTTTCCTTTCCAGAAATTCCTCTCCTTCCTTTCCCCAAATAGACCCTTCATAGCGCATCCCAAAAGATGACATAAACCATGAGGGTTCGTTTTGCTCAGACGAGCAATTCCGTATTTTTTGTGAGAACGAGATCGATATCGCGCGAGATCTCCTGTCAGATTTGTGTGATTTTCAATGGCTGTTATTTGCTTTTTCTACGGGCCAATGTCAGGATTTCAGCTGTGAGCTGTCACGTATAGTTTACATCGTTTTAAACACGCATTCCTGCAAGTATGCTTGGTTATTTATTCATTTAACAGCAATAGAAAATCCCACAAATCTGACAAGAGTTCTCGCCCGAGATCTATGTCGATCGGGATAGATATCGGGCGAGATCTCGTCAGGGCCTCCTGCATGGAGCTAATGGAAAAAATCCGAGAGCGAATGAAACAAGGAGTGCCGAGACATAGTTGTGTGAAGGTCAATTCTCACTGCCTATTCCTTCGGGGAAAAGGAATGGTTAGTTAGTAAATAGATTTCAATAATCTGGCACTTTCTTATCTTCTTCTATAATACTCCTTCCTTCCTCTACCCCATTTCCATCTTAATTGTGCTAAAAAATAACCTGCAGTTAAATGTTTGCCTAAGCCTGATTAAATCATTATTTGTTGGTTGGCATGGTTCGATGCCAACTTTCAATGATTTGACGATAAGATTAAAGAAACAATGCACATGATGTTTTTTGCCATAATCCATCACCTCAAGGATGAAATCTCTGACAATCCGTCAGGTTTCGCAATCGTCTCGATGTTATCAGGCCCGGACTTAAGAGGCCCAGGGCCCAAGGCATTTACAGTTACAGATTAGGGCCCACTAGTGGTGGTCTATCCGACATCTTCGGTTTCAGGGGAGATAGTCTACCCTAATACCTATACTTAGTACATGTACCAGCTTATCCCAACAATCGGGCAGACGGAAATAAAGTAAGTACAAGTGGAATAATTTTAAAGAGAAACCTGCATGTGTTGATCGCGGGACTACTGCGGACAGATCGTCTTAAGCCGTGAAGGGGCCCATGAGTATACTGAGTTTGAGGGCCCTTTTCGAAAGCCAAAAACCCACACGAAAATAAACCACTAAATAACGTGTCTATCATTTTATTGAAAGGGTTTGTGCAAGATACTGCAATGCCACTGGATCGTAATTTAAAGGCCTAGGTATGAGTATTTAAAAGTTTAAAATAATTATAAAACTTCAAAATACCGCTGTCGTCATTTAGACTCGTATTTTACACAATTATTTATTAATGAAAATACGATTTCGGTAAAGCCAAATAATTTATTTTTTGTAAATGTGTTAGTAATTAAGTAATTATCTACTTAGATATCTGTGGATCTATGACATTTCCAACTGGAGTGAGCAACAAGAGCAAAGGGAGTGGAAAATGAGTAATAATTCTAATAAAGGCACGGGAAAGCACCGCTGGCGAAATTTTTCCATGTTATCCCCAATTGGGATAGGTTCCTATGTGGTGTGGTTGAAGAAAGTGGAATATGAATTGTTATATTTAAAGATACGGAAAAAAAAACAGAGGGGAACATTTTCGTAGGTCTGAGGGCAAACCAATAAATACTTTCGATTTTTATTTTTCGGAAAATCAGTATCCCAATAAATGTATAATGAAATCCTTCCGTATATTATTTAATGTAAATGTTTTAGTATTTTTAAATTGGAACCCTTTAAAATGGATGCCCTAGAAAATTTGTTAAAATATTTCATTCCAAGTCCTGTGCCTCCAATGTATTCCATTTTGAGTCGGGGCTTCCTCCGAAGTGGGGCGTGTACCATTTTGCTAAAGCTGGGGGCCCCTCCGAATTGGGGGCCCCTAGAAAATGTGTTGAAATATTAATTTGTAAAAAAAATCCCTGACTGGGGACTCCCGTCGAAGTTGGGGCTCTAGTCCTCTCGGGCTTCTTCCCTGTCCAGCCCTGGATGTTATTATGATTAATAATCGTAGGTGCAATCAGAGTGTCTGATGGTTCAGTATTATTTAGGATGCAGCGGTACATGTTTAATAGCGGGCCGCATTAGACGCTCATGTCAGCCAAATGGGAGTAAGGTTAGGGAGTGGAAAGTTTGGAACACGGTTAAGAAATATAAGCAATTAAATTTGCAATGATCACACCATCTTTGATTTTAGAAAGTAGAACGTTTTTCGAATTACGTAAACTCACACGAACAATAAAAATAAAACAAATCAACATGTGTGCAGTTCACACGCAGTAGAAATGAAACCTTCAGAAAACTAAAAAAGATGAGAGTAGGGAGGCTACGAAGCACCGCACAAAGAGGAGACCGATTATTCTGTCTCGTTCTCTTGCAGGTTAAATCTTATAGATGTGTGTGTTTGTCTCTCTTTAGTGTCGCTTTTTCGTTTTATCGTGTTTTAAATCACAACGGTTCTAAAGACTTTTTCACTTCAAAAATTTACAGATAGTATTTACAAAAAAAAACTAGTCCCGATACCCAGTTGTCGATAAAGGTTAAAATGCAGTGCTTATGGCCTCCGCTCATGGATAAACTGAAAAGAAATCAGTTCTCAACGCAATTGCAATAAACTTCATTAATAAAATTATATTTTTCTGAACTAATATGTCAAAACTAGACAGTTCGTGAGCCGCTGGCGTGGCAATCTGTCAACAGTGCAACTGAAAACAATGCAACTGAAAAACCAGCACTGCCGGTCACCGCGACAGTAAAGTTTCAGTTACTCTGTTAACTGCGGCTCAAGAACTGTCAAGTTTTGACATGTCAGAGAAGAAAAATATTGATTTTGTTAAGGAGGTTGATTGCAATTGCGTTCAGAACTTTTTTGTTATTTTTTTGGGGGTGTTATGCCGTGTTGCGCTACCTCCTTTTTTAGCCAACGTTTCGGACATCGTTGCAGTGTCCATCACCAGGCCAGATACGGCAGATCCGGTAGATGTGTTTGAGAACTGGTTTCTTTTTAGTTTCTCCATGAACGGGGGCCCTTACTCTAACATTAAATGACACATAAATTTCTGTTAAAAATATATATTTTAATAAATTTAATAAGGAATTTCAAGGCTTGTTTATTTCTCGGAATATGATAATAAAATGGACAAATTTAATTTTTCAACTCACATTTTATATCTGGTATTGAAAAATTACACGCAGCCAACCTTTGGCCAGTTATGCCACTGCTGAAAGCAAAATAATCATATATTATTATTAATTTTCAGATATGATTTGATACTTTCACGGTCAACATTATCATCGTGATTAAAATACTTGTAGTAATGTCAAAATCCAGACTTATTGGGTATTCGGGTACTTTGTACGCTGCTAGCATTGGCGCTACTTGCGGCCAACGCTAAACCCAAAACCTGGAAAGGACATGCAATAAACAAGCCGGCGGCTAGCTCTGCACAGCCGGCGCGAGCAAGGTCCCTCTTAAACCCAGGGCGAGTGTCTGTGGTTCGCTTGTTAATTCCTACTCCCCTTCCTTTCCTCAAAATCTCCAGGTCTCCTTCCTCAATCAGAACACAGTTGTTATGCACGTAAAAGGGTTTTATTCAATTAAAGGTGAACAGGGTTCTACAAAAGGCCAGCATCGGCACTACACACATGAGTATTTGGCTATCTCTAATTAATTCTATCATAACGGGGGGAGCTTCTCTCAACTCTCTCTACACGTGTTTAGTGAATTTAAATGTCAGTTCTTAGCACACAGAGGGGTAGCAAGGTTCATTGGTACTCACAAGCAGGAGATAGGCGGTCGGCAGACAGGATTCTGGGTAGGCGTAAACCTCTTTAAGCACAATACACAATTAAAGTAAAACATCGTGAGCGTTTACGGAGAGCGCCTAGCGCGAATCACGGGGAACACAGTTATTCTGCCGAAGGCCGGCGAAGGAATGGGGACGGGGAGCCGCTCGGCGCTTGGCACGGGCGCCGCGCAGTGTTGCCAACTCTCAAAAATATTTACCCCTAAACTAAACTCAAAAACCCCTAGAAACCGGCAAATTACTTGAAAATACCCCTAAAAAATTTTTTTTGTCAAAATAATGAATAAATGATATGCTGTAATGTTTTTCAATAATCTTTATTTACAAATCATTTAAAACATCAAAAATTGCATCATTTTCTTGACAAGAATCAGATTTTTTTAAATCGTACATGTTATCATTGAATAGGCTTAACATTTCAGGTGATGGATTAAATGTAGTGCAGGATCCACCATTTCGATTTAATGTGAACCGAACCATCATCATGCTTTGAAGCATTTCAATGGAGAGTCTATTCCGTAGCTTATTTTTAACTACATTGTAAATGGAGAATGCACGTTCGACACTTGCGTTTGAAATTGGAACCGTGGAAAATGCTAATCCAAATTTTGAGCTGTTTCCAAAACGTTTACATCCAGCTGCGTCACAATGATTGTAAACTTCGTAATAAAAATCAGCTGAAGTTGACGTATTTTTCCATGTTTTGTTACCCAATTGGTGCCACTCAGACTCAATTTCATTTTTGTTGCCAAAGATATGAGTACGATGAATTTGGTTCAATATTAGTTTTATATCGGGTTTAACTTGAGACGTAGCAACCTTTGGGTGCAAATCAGCAACCATTTTTAACATTTATAAATTATCCGGAAGCCTTTTTTGAACTAGCTCGGCCAGACAACATAAGAAGCTCTTGCATCTTTCCCTGACATCTATCAAATCCATTTCTTCAAGATCTTGTGAAATATTTTGAAAATCAAAACCAAAATCACAAAACCCCCAAAAATACCCCTAAACATATTAAACCCCTAAAAAAATCCCATCCCACTTATTTTCCCCCTAAATCTGGGGGTAAAACCCCTAAGTTGGCAACACTGGCCGCGCGGTGCGGGGAGAGGGGCGGAGGGCCTGTGCAAGGGGTCAATTCGCTATTAGCTCGCACGGGAAACAATTCCGTAACGTAACACTTCCCCCCTCGCCGCAAAAAAGGCGACGTGGTAATGGAGCAGCAGGGCTAAGAAATCCTCTTACCCTTCTAGCACTTGTGCCAAAAAAAAAACATCCAAGAGAAAGGGGGGAGAGAGAGAGAGAGAGAAAAAGAAAAAAGTTGCTAGCTACAAAATAGTAGAAACAAAAACAAAAGAGAAAAAAAACATGGTGAACAAAGAATTATACATGAATGTACATGAAAGAGCAGTGGCATACATAAATATAAACAAGGACCTGCTGGAGAAAGGTACAAGGGTTATGCAGTGATAGAAAAAAAATGACTCTAAATTGTATCATTGGTCTGTGAGCTAAGTTTGCGTAGCGTGGTTTGCGTAGGATGTTTGGGGTGTTTGAACGTTGCACTGAAGTTATAAGGTTACTTTGTCACAGTAACCTGGCCCGTTTGAGATTACACTCAAGGAACACTAGGGCCTTAAAGAAAACACGAAGACGAGAACGCAGGATGAGGCTTCTTGGTGGTGGAGAGGGTTCTACCTGTCACAGAGGTCAAAAAGGTAGCTGCTTCCAGATCCTGTGGGTGGGCCAGTATGACATCATTGAGGTACTGGAGAGTGGAATTGTAATTGGTGGTTGGTCCTTTATAGAGGAGGTGGTTTGTGTGCATGACAGCCGTTGTTGTGATGGTGGTTGGTACACTGGTTTGTATACAGTGGGATTGTTGGATGAACAATTGTGGGTATTGTTATTTGCGCAAGGGCACAGGAGCATTGGCATGATGGCAACAGAGCAATTTGCAAGGTGCAGCTGGAACATTTGCAAGATGCAGCAGGAACATTTGTACAATGGCAACAGGAACATTTGCGAGATGCCGCAGGAACATTTGTACAATGGCAACAGGAACATTTGCGAGATGCCGCAGGAACATTTGTACAATGGCAACAGGAACATTTGCGAGATGCCGCAGGAACATTTGCACGATGGCAACAGGAACATTTGCAAGGTGCCGCAGGAACATTTGTACAATGGCAACAGGAACATTTGCAAGGTGCCGCAGGAACATTTGTACAATGGCAACAGGAACATTTGCGAGATGCCGCAGGAACATTTGCAAGGTGCCGCAGGAACATTTGCACGATGGCAACAGGAACATGAACCAACTTAGAGCTGACGTGCTCGGGTTTGTTTGAGTGATGGTTTTGTGATGATACAATTCGCAACTACACGCACGACTCACACTAGGTTATGTTAGGTGTGGTCGGGTGCTTTTGGTACGTAGGGTTTGAAGGCATGGGACCTCCGTGACGGTAGTGAAGGCAGCATGAAGAGAGGCGCAGGTGTAGATAGGGTGAAGAGCTGCTGGTCTTCTTATTAATCCGGCGAAAAATTATTATTAGAACAAAATTCTTGAAGTTTACCTGCCTGGTAGACCAATGATGAAAAGGTTTGGAGAGAAACAAGGTGTGCATATTGAGAAAGATTGGATTAGTTTGACGTGTAGAGAGAGAGAGAGACGGAGAGAGAGTTAACTAAATGCAACTACAGACTTATACATATTACAAAGGTACGTATTCAAGGAAGGTTCTGTTTAACCCATTTAGTTTTTTTTTAAACTAAATACATTTCCAAGAACACGTAGGTAAGGGTTTGTACGTATGACAAAGTGCCACGTTCGAAAGAAGTTGGTCTTCCATGACCTATGCTCACGTCTATACGGTAGCATTTTTTCTACTTTCGAAGAACAAAAACATTGAGTACAAATAAGTTATAAAATTGGGAAAGGAGTAGGAAGTTGAAAGGATCCGTGTATGAAGGTTGTCCCATTTGACAAACGAAACGCCAAGTGCATAACGCATATATCCCCATTCACGGATAATTTCGAGGAAGGGAAAGGGTGACAATTGGGAACATTTGAACGAAGAAAACTGCTGAGGACTCGGCTATTTCCGAAATTCGACCTCTGAGTGGAAGGTGAAACAAGGTCTACAGCAGTTATCCTGGCACATTACAATACCATTTGGTAGTGTGGGACAAAAGGAATACACTGACATAAAAGAGTCTAATCCTCCACGTGTATTGGGTAGAAGATTAGAGGGTCGTTTTATTCTCCTACTTGTTTGCGAGAAATGACAGACCCTTGCTCAAATCTCACAAACCTGGGGGTTTTCTTGTTCGTCCCCCAGACAACGAGTTAGGTGTTTTTGTGTCCATCAACTTAACTCCTACGACACGATGCCCCATAATCATGAGTGAAGCGTATGATTAGTCCTTTTGAGATAGTGGATAGTTCCTGGGTTCTTGTGACAGGAAGTCCACGGGCATGTTAATGAGTACTCTGCTGCAAAAGCAATAATTTTCTGATAACAGAAAATAAAAGGCGTGTGATCTACGCTTGGTAGGTCACACAAACATGGGGTAGATATTATTTCGTTCGCACGATTCATGGTGAGTATTGTAACGTCTTCACGTCTCATGTACAGGAATGAATGATTTACAACAAATTTTGCCCAGTATTGAAAGACAGTAGCCCAATTACGTTCGAAAATGTGGGTCCCCATTCAATACAGACGGCGGGTTAAGCGGTTCTCATGCCAAAGGACACACGACCAACTTAGTAACATTTAGTTATGAGTATAAAGTAATTATAACGAGCTTCTCGTATCATGGCGGATGTTTTGAGGATCTCTCCTATGATGGTAGATATTGTCACGTTTTCACGTCTCACGTGACAGGAATGAACGATTTACAACAAATTTGCCCAGTATTGAAAGACAGTAGCCCAATTACGTTCGAAAATGTGGGTCCCCATTCAATACAGACGGCGGTTTTGCAATGATGTAATTAATACGGCACTGCTGTAGCTTAATAATTTCATATTAGCATACGTTACAAGACTTGCCAAAAGGCGATAAACACAAATTTTATTGAAGATCTGGCCAAGATTTTAAACTTCAAACAAGAATAATGGTACAATAAAGGACAAAAGAAACTGATGTCATGATAAAATATTGTACCTCATAATGAAGTTGTATATGTACAAAGAACAATGTTAATGAAGGGACGAAACGTATTGTCACTTTTATAACAAATATTTTTTTTTTAGAATCCGACAAAATACGATTCTGGAAAAAAATAGAGCAATTGGGTTGAGCGCCATTCTAATTTTTGGAAAAAGAAGAAAAACCACAAGTAGCAACAAGGTTGCCCTTGAATTGTTTCGAATCCAGCGAATGTGACCTGATAGGTGTGTACATTTGGTGTATTCGAAACGATCCCCAATATACAACATTACTATGAATGTGTTAGGATGGGGTGAAGAGGAAAAAGAAAAAAAGAAAAAAACGGGAGGATTTCCTATTATAACGGAAATCGTCGCGACATTCTTACAATATGGTGCTGTGACCATAGTAGTGAGCTGCGGCAATGGTCTGAAACCAATGGTTATTATACAGACTTGCACTTAAGATTTTATATTTACAACATTAGGGTAGGGACGTACTGGTACGACAAAAACCCGACACAAAACAATTAAAAAAAGGTGATATGACAAGATGAGGCGATGAGGTGAGAAAAAAAAACGCGCGGATGCTGCAAGAATTGTGAAAAGGAAAGCGACGTCTTGGAGCAAGAGTTTTCCGGAACCGTTGATGGTAGGAGGAAAAGGAGGCCCTTTCCCGAAGTGATCAATTTCAGGAAGAGGATGCATACAAGTATGAAAACGGTGCCCCAAGAGGTGCTCTTGTGGTACAGCAGGCAAGGCACGCAGGATGTACAAGAACATATAAAATTATGCAAAAAGAAAAAGAATGTACAGGAGTTAGGCTACCGTTGACATTAATGTGCCTTCAGGTGTAAGGATTACCTTACGAATGCCCATATGGGTGATTATTTACATTTAATATTTACAAGTAACTCACGTCATTTATGACAAGAGTTTTGCCAATTTGATAACGCCTGAGTACTTGATGTGATGGAATTTACTGATTCCGTCACAGTAAGGCATTTTGGAATTATTCCGAGGAGAAATCTTTCTATTTCTCAGGGCCTGTAGTAATTCTTCCTTTCTTGAAGTAAAGACGTGCGGGATTATACCCAGCGTAACTTGAGGAACTTCCATGGTGTATAAGATCGTATCAGAGTGACCTTATGTTGGAAAAAGTGAGAACTAGACTCGCAATTGGAAAGAAATTGGGCAGAGATTGACCACTGGGGACGTATTTTTACAAAAAGTTTTTGAAAAAAAAACGCGTTTTTTATAAGTGTTTGGTTTATTTGAAAATTTGGGCAGGGGTTTGCCTCAAAAAACGTGATTTTGTGAAAAAATCCAGATGTTTTGGAAATTTGTTGAAAATTTTTCAAAGTCCAAAAACGAGAAAAATTTGGGCAGCGGTTTCCCTTAAAAAACGTGATTTTGTGAAAAAATCCAGATGTTTTGGAAATTTCTTGAAAATTTTCAAAGTCCGAGAACGAGAAAAAATTGGGCAGCGGTTTCCCTTAAAAAACGTGATTTTGTGAAAAAATCCAGCTGTTTTGGAAATTTGTTGAAAATTTTCAAAGTCCGGATATGAAAATTTCACGGGCCGGGATTCACCTTAATGAAACACGTTTTTAGAATTTATTCCGATGTTTTTGAAAAATGTTTGCAAATTTGCAAAAGTCCGGAAATAAAAAACGGAAACGAGGTTCGCCTTAAACGAACATGTTTTTAGAATATTTCCATTTCCTTTCCAAAGGGGGGTTCTTCAGAAAAGGAAAGAAATATTTTTTCTTTTATACAAGTTTTCGTGGAAGTATTTGTTTGAAAATTCAACAATGTCTTGGGGAATCGTTTCTTTATTTACGTGGCTAGACTGTAGCCTGATTTGAGCATCACCAATTATTGGTATTTATCCGCCGACTTCCTTTTGTCATAACAAGTTATATGCAGAAATGTGCATACGTAATGTAATGCCTGACTCGAGGAATCGACGTCAACGCGAACCGAACGTCTTTCAAATTATGTCGTCTGTTTCTTACGAAAGAAAAAAAAGCTAAATGATGAAACAGGCGGCAAAATTAGAAAAATGCTCAATTGTCAAAAGGTAGAAAGAATTTAATCCACTTGTTTCCCTTAAGCTGCAAAATATGCCGTTATATATACAGGCCAGTATTTTGCGAAATAGTCCCCTATTCGCAGAATATGTCGATATCAAATACAGACCAGCACACTGCGGAATAAGTTTATTAATAAAAACTGGTTAATTAACTTTCGGGAAACGAAGCGGGTAATTGGTTTATCATATACAGGATTTTAATTGTTGAATAACTTTGTTTTAAATATTTGTGTACATTTCCACTATTAATCTTGTATTTGAAACTAGCAAATTTAGTCGGTCGACACTTGTAAACACTATATTATTCACGACGGCAACTTTCTTGGTTGAGCACTTTACGTAGGAATACCGGTGATAATGTTTTGTCGAGTGACGACTCGAAAATGAAGGAATCGTGCCCGTGATAATTTAAATTGCAATTCGAAGTTACAATCGCGCCGGGGTTCTTGATGGAAATGCTAGACAAATTGGGAGTAACAAGACAAAACATTATACATTATAAAGTTTAAACAATTGCTGATTGAAGAACGAGACTGTGGGACCGTGAAGAGGGAGGAAAAAAAAATGCCACACGTCGGGCGACAGTGCTAGCATTAAAACGCAAAAAAAAGCACCACGTTGGGCCCAGTGCTAGCATTGGCGCTACTTGCGGCC
Organism: Limnephilus marmoratus; assembly: GCA_917880885.1. NCBI lineage: Eukaryota > Metazoa > Arthropoda > Insecta > Trichoptera > Limnephilidae > Limnephilus > Limnephilus marmoratus. The sequence goes on from OU862906.1 coordinate 70,348,873, forward strand.
AACGCTAAACCCAAAACCTGGAAAGGACATGCAATAAACAAGCCGGCGGCTAGCTCTGCACAGCCGGCGCGAGCAAGGTCCCTCTTAAACCCAGGGCGAGTGTCTGTGGTTCGCTTGTTAATTCCTACTCCCCTTCCTTTCCTCAAAATCTCCAGGTCTCCTTCCTCAATCAGAACACAGTTGTTATGCACGAAAAAGGGTTTTATTCAATTAAAGGTGAACAGGGTTCTACAAAAGGCCAGCATCGGCACTACACACATGAGTATTTGGCTATCTCTAATTAATTCTATCATAACGGGGGGAGCTTCTCTCAACTCTCTCTACACGTGTTTAGTGAATTTAAATGTCAGTTCTTAGCACACAGAGGGGTAGCAAGGTTCATTGGTACTCACAAGCAGGAGATAGGCGGTCGGCAGACAGGATTCTGGGTAGGCGTAAACCTCTTTAAGCACAATACACAATTAAAGTAAAACATCGTGAGCGTTTACGGAGAGCGCCTAGCGCGAATCACGGGGAACACAGTTATTCTGCCGAAGGCCGGCGAAGGAATGGGGACGGGGAGCCGCTCGGCGCTTGGCACGGGCGCCGCGCGGTGCGGGGAGAGGGGCGGAGGGCCTGTGCAAGGGGTCAATTCGCTATTAGCTCGCACGGGAAACAATTCCGTAACGTAACAACGCGCAAAACGCCACTAGATTTCCTCTTGATCACCGCATATAAATATTATAAATAATAATGCAGCATTGCATTCCTTTTTTCATCAAGGTCAAGTCTGCGCCTGTATTCGAACATTGGTTTTGATTTAAAAATAAATTAATAACTTATTTACTCGTCGTAAAAGTACTGCATTGATAGTGATCTCAAAGCTAAATATATTTGAGTAGACTTACTGGCATAAAAACAAGGACTAATTTTTTTCAAATGCTGGCTAATATTTTGACGTACAAAGCATACATTTATCATTTATAAGAGGTGGGATTTATATTTATTAAAACTCTTTTTATGAATCCATATTAATATTTTTACAATGAAATGAAACCTTGGGATTAATTTTTTTTACAGCTTTTTAGAAACTTTGACCCGAATTTATTGTGTTGTGCATAGCAGCTGTGTTGGAAGACTTACCTTTATTTTGTCATTAAGAAACCAAAAATTTACCTTTTCAATAATAATAATAATAATACCTGGATAATTTGTAGAGCGCCGTTTTGTAAAAGTCACCTCAAGAGCGCTGTGCAATTACTAGGTTACAGTTACTAGGTTCAGTATTACCAGGTTCTATCTAATTTTACTATTTACAAATGGATACAGAAACATACTTAAATAAATAAAAAGAAAATACTTTGTTTTAAGTCACTTTATTGATATTTTTTCCGTCTAAATTCCCGCCAAGAATTAAACCGGCATTTTATACAAATAACAACTAAGAATTTTTTTTAATTAATACCAAGAACAAAGAGGACATACTAAGCCACTCGGGCGTTTATAAAAGTAGTTGTAACGATTGTCCAGCGTTCTATATTGGGCGAACGTCACGCAATGTGGAAACTAGAGTAAAGGAACACATAAGATGCCTAACAAGTTCATGGTTTTCAGAATTCGCAGAGCACTTATTTAATAAAGATCACACTTTTAACCGGGATACGGGTATTAAAGTCCTACACAAAAATGGGATAGGTCTAAGATTAAATAATTTAGAGGCATTGGAAATAAAAAAAAGCAGTTAATACAAAGGCTGAAATCATTAATAATCAACTAAATCTAACATTCAGCCCTATTATAAGTATGTTTCCCGTGAGTCTAGTTTTTGCACTGATAATTCGTGGTGGAATTCCATTGTATTATAATTTGAAATTAAACACTTTTGTACTTTCTTCCACTAATTTTTATTTCACCAGGACCGGTTTCATCCTATTACGGACATTTTCAGACTGGTAGTTGAAATTCTTATGCTACGGTATTTATACACTCTTAGGCAGGGGTACACAACATTGTCTCTATATAATGAATATTTCTATTTTGTTAATTTTAAGGTATTATAAGTTATTTTGTTAATTTTAGGTACATACAGGTAATTATAAAGTTTATTATTAAAATTATGAATGATGTTACATATTAAATAGATAATTTTACTTCAAATGAATATACATGAATTTATATAATTTAAAAGTAATCACAAACCTTTTAAATTATATAAATTCATGTATATTCATTTGAAGTAAAATTATCTATTTAATATGTAACATCATTCATAATTTTAATAATAAACTTTATAATTACCTGTATGTACCTAAAATTAACAAAATAACTTATAATACCTTAAAATTAACAAAATAGAAATATTCATTATATAGAGACAATGTTGTGTACCCCTGCCTAAGAGTGTATAAATACCGTAGCATAAGAATTTCAACTACCAGTCTGAAAATGTCCGTAATAGGATGAAACCGGTCCTGGTGAAATAAAAATTAGTGGAAGAAAGTACAAAAGTGTTTAATTTCAAATTATAAGTATGTTTCCCGTTATCCCACTCTCTCCTCCCCACTTCCCTCCCACAACTCACGCCCTGTCCCCCTCTAATTTACTGTTTCTTTCTTGCATAAATATTTCCGCACTGTTCCACTCTAATTTACTGTCTCTTTCTTTCACAATTTATATATATATATATATATATAAATGTGTATTAACCTGTATTTGTTAGTATTTTTATATTCAGACCTGATGAAGGTACGGAGGTACCGAAACCGGTAGACGGAAAAATATCAATAAAGTGACTTAAAACAAAGTATTTTCTTTTTATTTATTTAAAATGTCAAGTCACACACTTCTTTTAAGAAACATACTTACCTGGCAGGTCACTTCCGACTTCCTATACACACACTTTGATTAGAAAGTTTATGTTTGGCTACATTTTTATAAATTAGTTATTTACAGTGTCACGGGCATTGAATATGAAGGTGAAAGGTTTTTGATTTTATGGATACGACTGTCTGAAAAGGTGAGTTTTAAGTTTAGCTCTAAATTCCGCCGAGTCTGTGATCATTCTTAAGTATGTGGCAGTCCATTCCAAGCTTTAGGTCCTGACACACTCCGATACCAAACTAAAGGGTTAAAATAAACTTTTGAAGTTTGTTCTACTTTTCGATGCATTTTACGCACAACGGCTTGGGAACGATATGTTTCAAATTTGACTTTAAAAAATTCCAACTTCGGACACAATTTACTTATTTGTTATTTTTCACGTTCTGTATAAGTTCTCCTTTAGTATATCATCATAGGCCAGTTGCTTCATAAAACTGAATACTTAGAACTTTTGAAAAACGTGAAAATTAACTGAAAAAATTTGATGAATCCTTTAAATATTTTGAAACAGCGATCCTTAAACCGAGTGCCCAAATCAAAAAACTTACACTACAAAATCGACTCCAAATATGCGTGATGTAGATTCACCAATTTGCCGTTTGTACTACGCGTTTCCGGATACCAGTGTATAAATATTATATCGATAATAAATTTTGAAAAGTATATAAATTAAATTATTTCTATTAATATAATTGCACTCAACTTTGCATAATACTTTTATCTGTAATTTCCATTTTTACGTACAGAACGGTTTTATCGAATGTACTGTACTTAACTTTTTTTTTTCAATTGTATTCTGATGACCTTGGACGAGTGTACAAACTACAGAGGCGTGCAATTTATGCAAAATTATTCTACAATAGTCGATCAAACCGCCACAGTAAGTAGTTAATGTACTAGTAATATACCTACGTACAGTACAGCGAACATTCAACCAACTGTTCTTTTCATTTCATATTCAGTGCGTCATGATATTGGTGGTTTATTTGGGTTCGTACAATGGCGCAACTCGCTGAAATTCTAGTACTACTCTAATAGATGAACACCTCTAGATATTTTTATTTGTAATAGCTGGTACACGGCGTGCGTTACTATGCCATTTAATAAAAAAAATGTTTCTTCCTGCGTGTCCTTTACCATTCGTCCCGTTTCCCTTTTGCCTCCCCTTCCTCTCCCGCATCCCCTTCCCCTCTTGCGTTCCTACTCCGCCTCCTCCACCTTCCCTCTCCTCACTCCACTCTCCCCCTCCCGAGTTCCCCTCCTCCCTCCTAGGTTCTCCTCCCCCCTCTTTCCATACATTTAGTCCCGGTACATTCCGTTTTCAAACAGCTCGCGTGCCACCTATTACAATTTTTTAAACAAATTTCATTATGCCACAGCTCATCAGTAGTTTTATACAAAGCTTGTCCTAACAATAACGAACAAAAAAAAGTATTATCCAATTTGGTGCACTCGTTCGGAAGTTATGCGCGTACATGCGAGTACATTTCGACGATTCATTTTTATTTATATAGATAGATAGATAGATATATAGAAGATGCGAATAGGATGCCTTGTAACTATAACTTATGGATCTGTGGTTAATGTGGATACTGTATAAGAGTCCCAACTGTTCCCGTCTAGAGGCAGTGAGACTATGGCGTGCCTAATCGGGATAATATATATTGGCTGAAGGTAGTGAGGAGGTGAAAGAGATGGGGTGAGGAAGTTAGGAAAGTACTGATCATCAAACACGGCTAAAGCCATTTCAAGCAACATTTCGATTCTGAATGGTGGCCTCTCATCAAAGTGTTATCGGAAGTATCTACCACTCTGGAAAGTGCCGTAAATATACTAAAATATTTTTTTATGAATAAATAGTGAAATAACACATATTAATCTAATAAAATTTACTAGCGCACGCCGGAATTTGAATCGGCAACCTCCGGGTTCGTAGCCAATAACGTAACACACAACTGTGGAAGCTGTCAAATGTAATAAACATGGTATGATTAGCTCTTCTACTAAGGTATTCCTACACATCACTCCAGCCATCAGCGCGTATTTATACATCATTACAACCATGATCACGTATTTATAAATCACTCCAGCCATGATCACATATTTATACGTCACTCCTTGCATTATCACGTGTTTATACATTACTCCTGTCATCATCACGTATTTATATGTCACACCAGCCATAATCACGTGTTTATACATCCCTCCAGTCATCATTACGCATTTACACATCACTCCAGCTATCGTTATGTGTTTATACATCACTCCAGCCATCATCACATATTCATAACTGACTAGCAGTTAAAAACTTGATTCATAGGTTTTTGCTGCTAGGCCCTGCGTGCGGCTTTTGGTTCGACTTCATCCGATTTGAGTGTTTGTGACCATTTATAAATCCAATAGGAACTGGTTCCTAAAATAGCCAGTTACTCGGATCCACAGTGATCCAGCGACAGCTGGTCACCATCGGTGACTCACCGAGACAAAGTAACAGTGACGTTATGTGTAATTTATAACAACTTCGTCAAGTATTGCCGTCAATCTTTCCAAATCCGGAAGGATACTTACAGTATATATATCCGTAGCACTTATACCTAGGGGGGAAACATCCACATGCGAGCTGCTGACGGAAGTAGTGACATCTTGTGTCGAATACTTGAATTTGAAACCGAATTATAACAGTAGCTTTGTGTGAAATTCCACGTACACAGATGTTATTTGAGACGCGGCCGTTAAGTGTAGTGTCCGACATGCACACGTGGCTCGGTTCTGAAATTCAACCACGCAGACGCTAACGTAATAATACTGTTGGATATTCAAATTTTGCCTGAATTCCTGTTCAGTGTTCACTGCGGGTCATAATGGATTTAATTTAGGACTGTCATAAGGCAATTCAGCGTTGCCTTGCTAGAATAACCGGTTAAAAATCTCTCAACTATGCATTATACTTTTCCCCGAGAAGGACGTTATTATTTATCAAAAAATTGTATATTTAATTACCCTTTTATTTTGTTTTTTGTCCTTCGTCTGCCTCTAGCTAAGATGTGGTGAAAAAACGCTCTAAAAAGTGTTATTTTTCATTAAAGTGTGAAATTAGTAGTTAAAAAGAGAAACGCGGGGACAAACGTTTTTTTGTGTAATAGTATTGTGTGGCATTTACGTTTTCTACCGTAAAAAAACACGATTATTGTTTGAGAAATTGATTATAGTTGGTAGATAATATGATAATATAGTATGTTCTACGCGTTTGGTATAATCGCTAATATTTTATAACTAATTATTATTATTTTCACACAATATCATTGGCATTTGAAAGTAACGTCTCTGGTTGGTGTCTTTTATGGCTTCACTTCTGTTTTTTTGTCTGTATTTGACTGCCTGTAATGAATGAGTAATGAACTTACTTTCAGTTTCAATATGGTTTCAACCGATCGATTCTGTTAGAACCACCGGCGACCAGTTTGTTGAACAGCTGAAAATCACACTTTGTAATAAAGTCGCGTATTATAAAGTTGTAATTTAATCACACAGCATTATGTTTGCATCATTTTGAAGAAACGCCATGAATTAGAATTCAGCGTCTTGTGACGTTGCGCCTTGATTTTAGCTCTTAAACAGTTTCCGCTCAGGGAAAGGAACTGAGTTCTCGTTTACAAACGTTGAAACATTTCTTCAAGTAAAACACAAGTGTAATAAGTTGCTTCTCGCTATCTTATCATTACGCTCTGTTGTGTGTTTGAGTGGTAACTTACTGCTTAGAGCCATTGGTTTAGCGTTTCGTTTTAAAGTTTGCAGATCAGTTTTATCGCAAGAGCTTTGACCGCGGCAGTGTACATGATGCAACGCGATGTGAGTTGTGCAGAAATAAGTTCACTATCGATAGGGTCATTTATTTGTCTGAAGACGTAAGATACTACTGAATTAGGTTCAACAGTGTATTCAGATAGGCAAAGTAACACGGTTCCTAGAGCAATAACCACGCATTATATCGTAAGTGCAACAATGAACTGCAATTATTAACGATTTTTTGTGCATCGTACTGACATCATCGCTGCAATAAGCAGCTGTCATTTCACATTCACATTCAACATACATCGCGCACTTACGGCAGTTACAGCTCCTGAGTTCCATTGCTGTCTAGATTGAGTCTTTGATAGAGCGTTTCAACATGTTTAGCGAATGGGTTTTAAGAACTTTTAGGCTCTTGGTGTCTAGTTAGATAGATAAAAGCAGCGAATAATGGAAATAAGTATAAATGTATAACAGAGATTATCATTTCGAATGTAATTTTAGTTACATTTCTTATATAAACCTTGCACATGAACTGACAAACTTTCAGTTTTAAGTTAATTAAAATGACTCTGACAAATTTAATCGCATTTGTGTCATTAAAATTCATTTACGTTTAGTTTTGCGCTTTTTTTATGACTTTCTACTTTAAATTTATATAATCTCAATAACGTAATGTGTACTTACTTTTGATTTATTGTAGATACCATTATTGTAATCGCTTTCGTTAACTTCAACCGTACAAACCGTTTTTGTTTATGCTTTGAACTAATGTATTTATTTATTTTCCGGTTTTATCAAAATGTCATGCAAAAAATATGAATACCTGAATAAAATAAAGCACTAAGTGCCATAAACACTTTGTAAGAATCCAAAATTTTAGTAGGTTCGATAACATACATAGAGCCAAAGTTATGCCCGATCAAACTGTTACAAAGCGCCCACAGTACTATGAAGAAATTTAAAACTCTTCATTTGGTAGATTTTTTGATTAATTCGTGTACAGACAGTTATTCTTAGTAAGAATCCAAAATTGCACTTAAGGATAATTTGTAAAAATGTTAAATGTGCAATATAGATAGCCTAAATAAGGAATCAAGTGCCACGAAAAATATTTGTGATAAAAAAATTATGATATTGGTTCCATGCCAACTCAGAATGAAACGAACTCAGAAACACCTCAGAAAGGTCATTAAAAGCTATAAAAAAATAATTTAAAATAGCCGGTAACCCTAACCTTACTTAACCTATTTAACCAAAAAAAATTATATCTTTTTATCATCATTCTTAATGACCTTTCTGAGATACTTTTGTGTTGGTTTCATTCTGAGTAGTCCCGTCACCATGATATATATGTCACAAAAACGAATAAGTCTGTGAAGTACCGAATGTGTTTTCTTTATAAACTATTTTATTCAGTTAAAATGCTGAAAATGTACTTTTATTTTATGGTTTGATTAAATTATAATGTAAGTAACATTTAATTTTAAATATGAATACCTGAATTAAATCAAGTAGGTACCAAGTGTAAAAAAATAACATTTAAGTAAAATATTTTGTAATTTTATATGTGCCATCGCCAATTCATACCCTAAATAAAGAATTAAGTGCCACAATTTTTTTGTATCTATGATACAACCTTTCGCAAAAATTAGGTCATCCATTAATCACGTGATGTTTTTAAGCAACTTTTTACACCCTCCCCCCCCCCCCCCTTGCTGATATGTGGTGAGGTTTTAGACTAACCCCCCCCCCCCTCCAAAATCACGTGTAATTTTTTTAGTACAAAGTATTTTGATATTTTCAGAATACTATCGCGAAAAATAAATCCACGTGATATATCATTATACCCCCCCCCCCTCGTGATATTTTATGATTTTTTCCGACCCCCCCCCCCCGCCCCCCATTTCGAGCCTCAAGTGATTAGTGGACGACCCCTAAGAACCAAGTGTGTTTTCATTTATCTTGTTTATTATGTCAATTTTAATCATTGTATTTTGTTAATTATACCTAAGTGCCAAAAATGTTAAACTGACATAGGATTCCAACTGAATAAAATAGTTTATAACGAAAACACATTCAGGTATTCAAATTTAAAATGAAATGTTATTTATAGTAGGTGTAATTAATTCATTCAAATTGTTAAATAAATATTTACGATCAAAACGTATATAAATTGTGCATATCGTGTAGAATCTATTTCGTCCTTTTTTTAAATTTTATCATTTTTAGTCATAATTTGAAATGTATGGTCACAACTCCTTTTCATATAAGTATACCACAAATTTATTCAGATGAAATCTTTTTGGAATCAAAATGAGGTCCCTTGGAACATGATTTTCTCAATTTCTCAGTAAATTACCATACTCTGTGCGTTCAGTAATTACTTTTTTTTTTACTGACAACTGTATAATATGAAATCGTGCTATATTGCCTTATTCACAGTCCGCGCAACTTCCGACGTGTTATTATGGTGAAACACAGAAAAAATAGACTTAAAATTCTTGCTGCAAACCAAGAACAAATTTTTATGATTATTGCAATATTGTTTCAAAGCAAAAAGCCAAAATAAGCAAATACATTTTGGTGTCAAGATTATTTAAATTTTCTCAGAATTCTTGCAACAAACAGCCTTCGTTTATTGACTTTTCTCTGGAAAAAATATTCTGCTATTGCTCTGACCAACTTAAATAAAGATGTACGATACAGTTGCACTTATTGCCAAGCTATGCATTTATTCAGGAGAACTTATTTTTCGTGAATAATTTGTTGGCTGTAATGCTGTGTTAAGCTTCCTCATTCATTAGTCAACATTTCGGACAGCGTTACAGTGTCCATCATCAGGGCAGATGTGGTGAAGTGTGCATTTTCGAGGTTTGTAGAAGTGATGCCATGTTGCAAGCGTTAATCCACATAAGACTGGCATTTCAGTATAATAATGTATAATAATGCATTCAGTGAAATAAATGCAATTTTGGAAGTTTAGTTTTGGTGTAACCATCAATTACCAGATAATAATAACTATTACGCGTAGCCTCGTCGCGTCATCCCTTTTTTATGTGAAAACCTCACAAGATTCCCAGCTGCTCCCGTCTGGAGCCAGTGCTACCATGGCATCCCCAATTGGGGTATGTCGTGAGGCTGAAGGTAGTAAGTAGGGGAAGGAGATGGAGAAGAGGAAGGTGGGGATGTACCTGGCTATTAAAATTTGGACACCAAACATGGCTGAAGCCATTTCAAGCAGCGTTTCAATTCTGAATGGTGGTCTTACACCAGGGCGATACTGAGAGTATCTTCGATGAATTAATTGTGAAATAACACAAATTAATCAAATGGCGATAAAAGTAATGTTAAAAACTAAATACCCATTTCTAAATTATCAATTTTTAGTATATTAATGGAAAAAATAGTCTGTCAATGTCAAAGTTCACAACTAAACCATATTATAACAAAACAACAACATGACTTCATAAAAGGCAGAAGTGTAGAAAGCTATCTTGTTGTATTCACCAAAATTTATTGTTAATCACATGGACAACCTATTTACTGATTTATCCAAAGCTTTTGATAACATCAATAAAACATTAAAAAATTATGTATTAATGATATAGTGAATGTCGTAAAAAACTAAAAATTAGAATTATTTGCCGATGACGCCAAACTGTACAAACCCATAAATGACCTTAATGATTGTATCAAATTACAAAATGATTTTTAAATAGCGTAGCTATATATTGTGAGAATAATCAGTTATTTTTAAACGGTTTAAAGTGTCATCACGTCATATTCACAATAAATGACAAAAAATTATACATCAATATCTGTTAAATAAAAACAAAATTGAAACCTGCTCCAATATTCGCGATTTTGGTGTGATTCTCGATAGTACGTTACAATATTAATGTCATGTCAATCAAATGACAAATAAACCAGCTAAAATGCTTGGTTTCGTCCTAAGAAATACAAAAGAATTCACAAACACTGTAATTATCAAACAACTATACTTTGCATATGTACGAAGCCATCTAAAGTTTGCGTCAACTGTGTGGTCTCCATTTTATGCAGTACATGTAAAAAAAATTGAATCGGTTCAGAAAAAATCATAAAATACCTTTTTAGATTTTAAAGTACCTTTACGACACACACGTTCGTGTGATAGTTTTATAGAGAAACAATGTGAAACAAATTCATACTAAAATGCTTGCCTTATAAGACTGTGTTCAACATATAATAACATTTTCTCTGATACGGATATCTTCAATTGTGATGAAAGTTAATATAAAAATTCTATCAAAAGTGTATTAAAATGTATTAAATGAGTACAAAACTGCATAATATATTATGTAATGACATATATTATTTACTACCTACCTCCTGTTATATGTAATATCTTTTATAATATCCCCAGTATACGCTTGCCCTGAAGAAGGAACGTTTGTTCTGAAACCGGTCGGATTTACACATTATATAAGTGGTTCAAACAAAGTTGAATTGCTTCATTTTTCGAATATCTTTTAGTTGGTGAAAGATTTTGAGTTAATTATTAATTTCTAGATACACAATGTAATAGTATAATGAGGAAATCTATAATTGGTTTCTCAGTACAAGGTAAATTATACACGAATAAATTAATCAAATTGTAAACTGTTGATTTCCCTGCCGTGTATTTGAATGTATTTGCGCATGCCGGGATTCAATCCCGCGACCTTGGGATTGCGAGTCAAGGCCCTGTTGATATAAATGTGGGTTTTGGTGGATTTTATGTGCCTCCGTAAATAGGCATGATCGATGCGTTTTAGGTCTTCCCAGTATTTCGTCAACTGTCTAAATTTAAACGGTTTACGTCTGAAAGATTCTAATTCTAGGTAAAAATAATTATTTAAAAATCAATTATTTTATTCTTCAATTGAATATTATATTTTTAACCATTTTAAGTATTTTTAATCAGTGTATTTTTGTTCATAAACGTCGTAACTCACCCAGTATCAAACTAGTTTAATCTTTTTCGAAACTTTTGATACGCACCTAATTGGTGTGTAAAAATATGTCCAAACGTTGCCTATACTTAAGTAATTTTTTTAACATAGTGATTGTTCACTGGCACATTTAGCTCAGCGAGAGGCGATACAAGAGATGCTTGGGAAATTTAAGATATCCAAGGACCGCTATTAAACACCTAATAAAGTTTAACCTTAGATTTTGGAACCGTTAATTATTAACTATCTTAAAATTCACCAAGGTCTTCCAAAACGCTTCCAAAGTATGGAGTGATAATAAAAACAGATACGGCTTTAATGATTCAAGAATGCATATCAACAAATTTTTGGTTCAGAGTTCAAAACTGTAAAAATATCAATATTATGATGTTGTGGTTAAGAAGTAATAATTATAAACAGATAATAAATATTATTTTCTCTTATCTTTAAAAAAATATTTGTGCATAATGCAAGATAAATGAATAAAATAAATAATCGTGTTGCACTTCTATCATGTTTTATTTTTGGGTTATTTTGTCGTGTTACGCTATGTCGTTCTTTAGTCGACGTTTCGGACAGCATTCATCATAGAGGTGTCAACAGTGTCAACATAGAGGAGATATCGACTGCGGTTTGGCAAAACCCTTCAAGCCACGAAATGAAAACTTTACAGAAGGCGAAAAAACGAATATCTATAAATTCGAAAAACTAATTAAAAAAAATATATATATGAAAGAGGTTATTTGTTTTTCAAATTTTTTATGTAAAATATTGAAATTCTATTTATAACTAGCCGACCGCCTCAGAATCAATAACTGTGGTGTTAACTTATTAGCTGAATTAAATTCAGTTTGTTTTAAAGTTAAAAATTACGCAATGAAGCAATTATCGATGCGCAACTGTTCGTGTTTTGCTTTTGTCAGAATCAGAGATGGCGTTGTACACGGATTTATATTTTTTGTGATTTTCTTACTTTTTCACTTACGTGTGAGGGAGATTTATTATAATTATTGTATTTTTCCTGTGGAGGGGTGCAGACATACATTCACCTTGTTTTCCCATTTTCAACTGTTGACATTTAGTGTGTAAGAAAGAGGGGCAGCATTATATGTTAAATTTATTTGCAGATTTCTTCAAGAGTGTATACGTTAAAGACAATGACAACATTTTATCTGATAAACCCCAATTTACCGAAAGCTCACTCAACTTGCATAACATCCATGTGGAAGTAAATGATGTTGTGACTTTTATCAAACAGCTGGATATCAGGTCGAATTCGGGGCCAGATATGATTCCCTCAATATTACTTAAAAACTGTGTCCATGTTCTAGCTCTTCCTATTACTATAATTTTCAATTTATCTTTATCTACAGGTTGTTTTCCTGAAATTTGGAAAAGCAGCTTTATAACACCTATTTTTAAAAAAGGTGATAAAAGTCAAATTTAAAATTATAGACCCATATGTATTATGTCATCACTACCTAAACTTTTTGAAAAGATTATATTAAGTAAAATCATGCATCAAATTAAACCGCTTATATCAATATTTCAACATGGTTTCATGCCAGGCAGATCTACGTCATCTAACTTATTGCTTTACGAAAATTTTATTTCTAATGCACTTTCCAAGGGTCTTCAAGTTGACACTATTTATACTGATTTTAGCAAAGCCTTTGATACTGTTTCTCATCGCATTTTAATGGAAAAATTAGAACACTTGGGAATAAGCGGCAACTTTCTCGAATGGCTTAGAAGCTACTTATCGTTTAGAAAACTATCTGTAAAAATTAACTCCACAACCTCATACACTTTTTTTGCCTTAAGTGGGGTCCCCCAAGGTTCCCACCTAGGACCAATTCTTTTCCTACTATTTATTAACGACATTTCATTAATTTTCGATAATATTCACTTTCTTCTATTTGCCGACGATCTAAAGATGTTTAAATCGATTGAAAATTCTTCTGATTGTTTAACTCTACAAATGAACTTAAATAAACTTTATGAATGGTGCATCGCAAACAAATTATATCTTAATATTAACAAATGCCAAACGATCAGTTTTCATAGATCTAAAACCCCTTTACTATTCGAGTATACAATTAACAATGCCACTCTAAAAAGAGTCTTTGAATTCAACGACCTTGGCGTTATCTTTGACTCCAAATTACGCTTCTTGAATTACATTATTAGCATTACCAGTAAGGGATTATAAATGCTTGGATTTATCCTCAGAATCGCTAAAGACTTTAATAACATAAAAACCATAAAATTACTACACACGTCTTTGGTTAGAAGTCAGGTGGAATACTGTTCAAGCATTTGGTGTCCTCATTTCAACTCTCATTGTTCACAAATTGAAAAAATTCAAAATAAATTTTTACGTTTTATTAATTTCAAAATTGGTGTTCCTATTATTGAAATCAATTATGTCAATTTACGCAGTAAACTTAACTTATCGAAATTATCTGAAAGGCGAAAAATATTTGATCTCCTTTTATTGTATAAAATTGTTCATTCAAGGTTGGACTGCCCTGATGCTATAAACTTGTTATCCTTACACATACCTCCAAAATATACTAGACGAAACATTTTATTTTACAACAATAACTTCGCTACGAATTCTGTGATGGAAAGAATACACAGGTTGGGCAATGAACTAACTGATGTCGCTGACATTTTTAATTTAAATTTGTATTCATTTAAAGCCAAATTAGTCCACCACTTTTTAGATATAAATAACGAATGAGAAATCATTTTATTTTATTTCAATTTTCTTTTGTTTATTGTTTTTTTTTTTATTGTTCTTATTTCAAAAGCTTACAACGAGTAATTAAGTAAAAATTAATGTGTTTTGATTATTTTTCATGTTTTTGTTGCTCGTAGGTATATGTACATACGAGTTCCCTAAAGTCATCCATGTGGAATTAGCATTAGATGTATTTACATTGAGTTTATGCTTTATTTGTATATTTTTTAATCTTTTTTATTTTGTGTTATACTGCTGTTATAAATGAAATTTGTATTTTATATGTAAAAGCCCAATAGGGCGTCAATAAATAAATAAATAAATAAATAAATAAAAGAACAAAGGCAAAACAATTAGCGCATTGACATTTGACGTTTTTGAATTTTTGGAATTCACCCACTACTCATTATACTTATCACAATATACTTTTTTTCGTGAATTTTTCCGATGTTTTAATAGCTATTCTGCTATTCGGGACGAAGACAAATCCAACAAATCAATAATCATAAAAATCGGCGCAGCCGTTATTGAGTTATAAATGGTGTAATTAACCAGACTTTGTTTTAAATATTAAAATAATGAAAGATTTAACATTAAAGTAATTTCATCCATGTTTGTTCCGAAATCTATATAAATTTATATATAAAATGGGAACGCGTGGGGGGAAGGGGATGCGAGATAGTAAGGGGGGGGGGGCGGAAGGGGAACGGGGCGAATGGGAAAGGACACTCAGAGAGAAACAATTTCTTTATTTACTGGCTTAGCAATGCATGCCGGGAACTCGCTAATATTTTATAAATTTACCATTAATTTCGTTTCTAGTTTTAAAAGTACTTAAATTACCAAAAATTATTTCACCAAGTTTTACTTCGACGACTAATTTTCAAGAAACCACTGAAAAGTAACATTCCCAAAAAAACGCTTAAAGGATTGTACCAAAACACAGTCGGTTTGTAATTTGACTGATTGTTCAATTTAATTAAATCCAATTTTATTTATTCATTTTAAAAAAGAGAGAAAACATTTAAAGCTTGCCGTCTAAATTGTACTTCATCGACGTTAAACATATCGATATTCGAAGTGATTCTATTTAACAACAAGACAGCTCTCCCAACTAGCATGACCATTGGCAAATTAGTTCTGCAAGCCGAGAGATAAAACAGTCTATGCTGTCGGTGACGGAGATAACCATCGGGAACATAGAAACTATTGCTCTCCGTGACAGTCGAGTTTTCGAACCATCCACGAATCAATCTGAAGAAAAATGTTACAATGGGCACATCCCTTCTGACCCATTACTCATCTTCCATGAAGAGGGACACTGTAATGCTGCCAGAAACGTCGGCTAAAGAAGGAGGACGCGCAAAACGGCTGATAACCCACAAAAGTAATCACGACAATACTTTTGGCCGTGCAAATCTCAAATCATACCCGTATTACATTTTGATTTTTTTTAAGTGAAACTTCTTTACCCCCGTTAGCAATTTGAAATTCAGATGAAACGGAAATGCGTCACAAAAATTTATTATTTGACGGTCCTCTGTTCTAAAATAATTCGGTAAATTCACGACTACGCACGGGCCTCTAATAGCGTCGCGGTATGAAGTTGTCCTGAGTCGGTCGTGAATAACCCGCTCATTGAAACCCGCTCACGGACCACCAAATAGCGAGCGGGTCACTTTTTCGTCAGCACCCGGGTCTCGCGACCCACTTCTCGCAACCGCTCTTCTACTGCAACCTGGGTTTCGGGTGCAGATGTGGCGGGGCGAGCGACGATAGATAGATGTATGAGAGAGCGAACGGGTTGTCAACACCCGGGTTTCGCCACCCGGTCTCTCGACTCGGGTAGTAGAAAGTAGATGGTGAAGCGTAATCGAGTTTCATATTATGTGTCGCGAAAGAGCGGGTCTTCGCGACCCGCTCGCGACGCCAGTGTGTCGTGAGCGACCCGGGTTGTGTAAAACGATCGATCGACCCAGGACTAGTATGAACCGCCCGACTCTCAGCGCCCAGAGAGACATTCAGCGAACGGAGGTTCGAAACCTACCAAATCCAAAAAAATAAACATTTTAATTTTTGTAAAATCAATATCCAATCTTCAAACCATTTTAAATAAACAGGCAAAAGTAAAGAAAGCGTGTGAATTGCACACTCTGATTTTTTTCATTGTAATTTCAGTTTTGCATTAATTTTTATAGCTAACTATCGCTTTAGTATTGAAACCGCGTTCGTTTCTAACATATGAAGGTCTGCAGCGGAACAAGTGTGAAAAAGTAATAAAAATAATCATTAAAACATGCATTGCCAAATAACGGCGGGTCTGAAGGTGGAGATAGCTCAGTGGCAATTAGAGCCGCCCGGTTAACTGAGGATCCCAGATATTAAATCCTTGTGGTGAACGAATTTGGTGAATCGTTTTGGTGCACGACTTTTCTGATGCATATAATTAAATATTTAACACCAGCGCTTACCTGTGAAATATCGCTGGATATTATATTTGTTGAATTTGTGAAGCTGAAAGTATTTATAAAAATATATTTGAATCAGGATCATTGCCTTTTAAAAGAAGAAATTTATCTTTCGAATGTTAGTTAACATGTTAGTAAGCGTCTTTCAAACATTAAAAAAAAAGAAATACTCATTTTAAATAAAAAATTATGAATAAATAATGGTTATATATATAGTTATCAGTTCCAATTGTGAAATGAAAAGACTCGTTTCAAAATTGAAAATAGTATGTTTAATTGTTTAAAAATTTAAAAATTCCTCACAGGCGCTCACTTCCGAACATGCAAAATTATTATCGTGATTTATTTTTGGGGTATTATGCGGTGTTGCGCTACCTACTTATTTAGTCAACGTTTCGGACAGCATTAGAGTGTCCATCGTCAGGGAAGACGTGTAATCGAAATGATGAACAAATATGATGGATACAGACGGCATGATACCCCAAAAATAAACCACGTTTATATTTTAAGTTCTGCAAATTATAAATGCAATAAAAGTTTTAAAAACTAGGGATGGGCTGTTTCAAAAAATTTGAACAATTAATTCATCAAGTTAATTTTCGCGTTCTGTAAAAGTTCTATTCAAGTTGTGATTATTTTATTTTATTCAAGTTATGTGATTATTTCACTAGCCTATAATGATAAGATATGAGAACTTAAAAAGAATTTAAAGGTTTTTTGTTATTTGTTTTTGGGTTGTTATGCCGTGTTGCGCTACCTTCATCTTTAGCCAACGTTTCGGACATCGTTGCAGTGTCCATCATCAGGGCAGATCCGGCAGATGTGAAGGAAGTAGCGCAACACGGCATAACACCCCAAAAACAAATAACGAAAATACTCTTGGCCGTGAAAATCTAAAAACTTATTTTACTTAAAAGTTGTTCGAATCTTTTGAAAAAACCTGTTCTCAGACGTCGTGTCACTTGTATTTATAAATATGTAATTAATTAAAATAATATTAGCGACAATAAAATAATATTACAATTTGAGGTTTTACTCATAAGGGGCCATCCATAAATTACGTCACACGAATTTCATGATTTTTTTACCCTCCCCCCCCCCCCCGTTCCTTTCACACATCGTCACATTTGTAAGACCCCCTCCCCCCTAGTGTGACGTCATAAATTTTGCAATTTTACATCTAAAAAAGTTTTGTGTTTAATAATTTAGATTTTTACATGTGATGTCACAGGGCTGATGACTCCTCATACCCCTTGCCACACTTCTCTAGTCCTCCCCCCACCTATGGTGTGATGTAATTTCATGAATGGCCCCTAAAGTTAAAATAAAAATAAAATATTAATATGTTTTTTTTCTTTCTTTCCAGTTATGAACCATTTTCACAGTTGAGAAAATTGTGCAGTGACGTGTCGGTAGTTTAAACAGTGGTAGATTACAATATTGAACATGGAGGTCCAGAGTGATACGCACGTGAAGAGACTGACCCACCTCCCGCGGAGACCTCCTGTTGACATTGAGTTTCAGGACCTCACATACTCAGTACCAGTTGGGAGAAAATGTAAGCATTACCCTTAATATTATCATTTAAAATATTTTATATACCCCTTTCCCATAATTGATAGGCCTACAATGTTCAATCATCCACATTCCACGTGATATCACGTGCCAGTATAATAATATTTTATTGAAGAAGAAGATAACAATGAGAATCTAAACGAAAATATGAAAGAGAACAAGACACCGAAAAAGACAATGGTCGCAACTGGGACTCGAACCAAGACCTCTCGTCAATTTCGCTATTGCCACCTTCTTTCAAACCGTCGTATTTGTCAATCTCATATTTCAAATTTTTAGAATAAACAATATTATCTTCTGTTTTTGAATGTAGCTATAACTTTGTGGTTATCCATTATAGAAAAATGAAACAATACAACTTTGTATAAACCACTTATATAATGCGTAAATCCGACCAGTTTCGGAACAAACGTTCCTTCTTCAGGGAAAGCTTATACTAATTTGACAGTTTCGAACAATGTTTTATTATGGTAGGGGTGGAGCCGTTACTAGTTATTAATGTAGATTGGGTGGGTAGGTATTAATGTAGAGTGGGTGGGTAGGGGAACAAATCCATGATTGGGCTATAAGACAATATTTTTTGTTTGTTGATAATTGATTCATTGTTTTTAAGGGATTTTTAAATTTCCAAGGCTTCTAATAAAGGTTTTCCTTTATGATTAATATGAAGAATATTTATTCCTGTATTTTTTTCAAAACTATGGTTATTTTCAATGATATGGTTAGCAAACTCAGAAAAATTATTATTATTAAGACACCTTAAATGTTCTTTGATTCTGATTTCAAAATTACGAGTTGTTTTTCCAATATAAAATGAGGGACAATCATTGCATTTGAGTTTATATATTCCGGAATTAGTCAATTTATGGTCTTTATCTTTAGTATTTCTCAAAAAATTACCGATATTATTTCTTGTATAAAAAGCTGGTTTAATATTAGAAGGGAGATTTTTGCAACATTGAACTGAAAAATTATTACTATACAAAATTTTACGCCATTCTTTATCCATTCATATTATTAGAATTGTATAGATATTTATTTTTTGAAATTTTGCTAAGTTTTTTATTTAGGATGTTATCAATTAATTTTGGTTCATATCCGTTATTTATAGCAATTTGTTTTATTATAGAAAGTTCAGAAAGGAAATTATTATTAGACATTGGGACATTTACTAAGCGGTGTATCATGGAATGGAAGGTGGAGTGTTTTATATACAAAGTTGTATTGTTTCATTTTTTCTAATATTATCTTCAACTAATTTTATTTTTCCATATTAAGGGCCACTACCCTTTTTATTGGAAACAATATTTCTAATAAATGGTTTGTAACCTGGATAGCGTCTCGGATAAATGTATCCGAATTTATTCATATGGAACTCTTGACTTTTTATGAAAGTCTAAATGAATATTCAATTTTTCATAAGAAAAACTCTCTTTTTATAACTTTTGAAGGTTATTCCCAACAATGTAATATATCATTGAAGAAGAAGATAACAATAATAATCTAAACGAAAATATGAAAGAGAACAAGATACAGAAAAACTCGAACCCAGACCTCCCGTCTAACCGGGACGTGCGCGTTAACCAATTTCATATTTCAAAGTTTAGAATTAACAATATTATCTTCAACTGTTATTTTTTCTGTTTTTCTGTGTCTTGTTCTCTTTCATATTTTCGTTTAGATTATTATTATCTTCTTCTTCAATGATGTATTACGTTGATGGGAATAACCTTCAAAAGTTATAAAAAGAGAGTTTTTCTTATAAAAATTTTAATAATTATTAGCCTGAAACACTCATCTACATTGAAAAAATCTCCCGAGAAAAGATACATGCCGCCAACGGGACTCGAACCCATTTGTCTTTCTGATTTCCGGTCAAATGCTCTACCACTGAGCTGCGTAGGCTTATCTCCTACCCGCCAACGACTGCGACCAACGACCAACATCTGCATTTTTTTATTTGTATTTTTAAAATGTGTCAAATATATAAGAAATTTTACCAAATTCTAAGTTTTTTGGTTTTCTCCTGCGTGTACGTTTTAAAGGTATCGCCTTCTGGTATGGATTAATTTTGTGTTCTAGCTTTCTCTAATTTTTAAGAGAAGCGACAAAAATCTAATCTCGGTAACATTCATTGGAAAAGATCTAGAAACGCAGTCCCTATTAGGTCTTGTGTGGAAACTAAAACCTGAAACGGTAACGCACTTAACGGTAAAGATTCCACTGCCTACATATTATATCAGCATGCATTGCATATTACCACTCCAGTTGTGCGCAGACTTGTTTTTTTAACTTGTATGTCACAATTTATTCTGTTACTTTAGGTATAGTAGATGTAGTTAGGGCTACCAGAGTTTGTTTGAACTTCCCAAAACAAAAATCTTTAAAAATACGAGAACATTTGATGCGCAAGTGGATGGAAGAAGAAGTTGAGGTGTTCCCAAGAAGACATTGAATGATCAAGAACCTGTTACTGATCAAACGATTACTATGAAGGGCTTGAAGTCAAGAGCCGGGATGACAGAAGAGACAAGATACTATGAGACCATCCGTGAATAAAGCAGGTAGCGAATTTGATACCCATAACGCCTAATTTCCTGTTCCAAAGAAGACTCCTACCATTGAGCCACTTTGGTTACCGACACTTTTAAAACGGCACAGGGAGCTTACCGCTCAATTTAGTGCACTTGATACTGAGCCCCTCTAGTCGCTCAGCTCAATGCGTTCAGTAATTTATTTTGAAAACCAACAGAGTTTTATCTTGCATAAAGGGGCCTAGGAGCTTACTTCTTAATTTTTAATTGTGCCATTCGGATTGTGTAGGTTGATACGCGTAATTTGATATCCATAACGCGTACTTTCCTGTTCATCGAGGGCCAAGACAGAATTCTCAGGCGATCCGTCCTATCTGCTGACTCCTAAAAAGAAATGATGTGATCACATAAATAAAATAAGATGTTTTTTAGATTGTGAACATCTTTTCTAGCAGAGTTGCCATTTTTTTATGACTTTGCTATGGTTTCCCGCAAGCAAGTTAATAAAAATAGTGAAAAGTGATCTCTAAAAATTGTATCAGAACATTTACTTTTAAATAGAGATGTTCTGGTAACCCTTGGCACAGCAGAAAGTGAAATCATAATCTAAAACACGAGCACAGCTTAACAAAACTTCATTGTTATTAAGATTTGAGTAACTGAAGCCAGTGAAGCAACAACACCTTGGTGAAATTCAAGGTTTGGAACGGAAACCAACCATTAACAGAAACGAAATTATGTGCATGATTCCAACAACGTCTTCGAGCACTTGGATACGGTCTTTCCAACCTAAATTGAAGTTGAAAATATTCATTTCACTCAAGAGAATAACTTCACATGGTAAGTACTGGGATCTGTATTCTCCAGTACTTATTATCCTTATAAACAATAGGACGCTTGATTGAAAGACGTAGGTTCTTAATAACACAGTGACTGTTTATTGTCGGATTATAATTATAATAATACTCCCGAGGACAAACATCCTTTCTGGCTGAAGGCTAGTTTTGATCAGCGGAACTCCCGAAATCTAAAGATTTCTTAAATCTATCTTCGGCACAACTCGGCAAAGAGACCATGGTACCCGAATAGCCCATAGACTAACTATGGTATATTATCTGCTAGATCATAGACTGTTATGATACATTACACTATCCATTATATTTTAATTGTACAACAGCCCATATCAACTGAAAAAAAACAACAAAATCACGTCTACACGAATGTAAGTGAGTCTAAAGTCTTGGTATTTGAAATAGAAGACACGAGAACACTTTGTAAATAGTTTTTGTTTTGATTAAATTCATTCACGGGAAGAATGTTCGCGATGGATAGGAAGACAGATAATGACATTACCAGAAGATACCTAATATTCAATTTGGAGGACTGAATGCAGTTTTATTGCTAACAAGACTTTTGATTGGAAGCGGAAAAGGAAAGATACGATCAAGTGAATTACAATTAAATTGAGGTATTTAGCGAAGAATATCGATGAGAGAGATGAAGCATCTCTTCTGCTTATCTCTGAAGAGAAAAGGAGTGATGGTTAGTTGGTTGTTTAGTTGAGGAATTTTCACAAAAGTACTTGACGGCATAAAAAGGCAATAAACATATATGTTCCTACTACAGCTCTATCAAAAAATGAGATACACAATGTAATGTACACAGGTCTGTTTCCTCCAAAGGAAAAAAGTCAACATTTTCTCACACACCTCACCGTAACGTCTACGTATATCCCTACCAATACTACTTGCCGTGACTATAATTTTGAAAGTATCGAATACAGTTATAAGGATAATATTGAAGTGTGAGTAATATTCAAAAAAATTAAAACAATGTCAAATATCAATGCGCTGATGGTTTTTCTTTTGTTCTAGAATACATAATGCTGCAGCTCTTTCTTACGCACTAAATAACAACAGTCGAAAATGAGACAACGCTCAGCGTGCGTCTGCACTCCCCCAAAGGAAATATAAATCATTATCATACACCTCCCGTATAAAGAAAATGAAACGCAATTCCCGTCGCAAAAAATGAGTAGTTTGAAGGAAACAGTCAGAAGGAAAAAAAGTAGTACTTTGTGTGGCTCACCATTATTTAATGTGTAAGAAAGAGCTGCAGAAAAATCAATATTAATAATAGTACTGTAGTTTCCTGCCTGGCAAGTACCTACAACTTTGATAAACAGATTATGTTCATGAAAAGGGTTTGCGCTAACCACAATTACAGCAAAATGAAATTGGAGGCGTCTAGACAAGTTTTCTGGTCTCAGCTCTCCGCAAGGAGTCCGTTTGTATCAGTAGCACGTTTTTTGTTGGTTAAGGCGGTTAATACTTCGATTACAATATCTCTGCATGTAATTTTTCGCAAGAAATAGTTTCTTGGCGTGAGAATGTTGTTGTACACATTAGGGCAGGGATTTTCAACCTTTTTAGCCGTATGTTCGCGGGACGCTAAGGTAGGGTATCTACAGCTTGACATTGTTAAATTTGCAGTCGGTGGCGTAGCAAACCTATTCTCTTACTATAGACTGATTCAAAACTTTGAAGAAAGACCGAAATTTTCCGCTGAAACCTTTTGCAAAACCAAACTGAAACCGTTGAATATACTTAGTTAACTTAGTATTCTTAGTTAGCACGAAAAGGCTCGGGGGCCGCGGGTCGATTTTAATCACACATCGCAGCTGGATCACGTGGTACGCGCGCTGTTTCGTGTGTTACCGTGCTGGTGAAACAAGAGGAGTGCCTATCGCGTGACCTAATAGGCTATACCCGACTACTCAGTTGCGAGGCATGGTGGAAAAATATTTGTATTGTTTTTAATTGAAAAAAATGTCATCGGACAGCAAAATGACATCTACATTGTTTGTTCTAGTTAAAATCCTTCGGGTAAATGCTGTTACATCCAGTGTTGCCAACTAATTTTTTTTTAATAAAGCCAGACGTCACCCGAAAAAGAGCTGAAAAAGAGCTAAACTTTTAGCTAGCTTCTAAGGTAAAATCCAAGTTTTCAATATGAAATTAATCGGTTCCTAGAGAAATAACTCTTCATTTTTAGTTCATGAGTTTGATAATAAAAAAGATTTGATTAAATAGATTAGGGAACGTACCCATACTACGTGACACTTTTAGGGGGGGGGGGGTCTTCAAAAGGTCACGCTCCATACAAATGAGCGGCGGGTTCCTTAGGATTTTGGTCACCGGGGGGGGGGGGGGGGGGGGGGGGGGTTAAAAATTGCAAAAAGTTGGTCACGTAGTTTGGGTATGTTCCCTTACCTTAAAAACAAGCAAAGAAGCTAAGCCACTTTTTTGGAGCTGATGGCCTCATTTTGGAGCTAAATCTAGCTCTAAAGGAGATGAATTGGCAACACTGGTTACATCCCGTATACATTTATGAACAATAATTTTTAATGTTTTGTAATTATTAAAAGCAAAAACACATTACGATAACTATACTTTACTTCAACTTCAAAAATGTGTAAGTAGGAGTCAGAAAACAAATGCATTTAAGTATGTAGTTGTTTTACATTTCTCGCAATTCACTTTTATGGTTTGTTTATCAATTCTTCGGGGAGATTATAAAATCATTAAACGACAATTTATTATGATTTTAATTATTTTATTTGTCTGGTCTAGATGGTTTTATTACATTATAATTAAGACCGTAGGTATAATAAAAATGTTTCTGAGAATTGGGACAGTATATAAAAACATTTTGTATTTAGAATTAACTACTTATTAATTTCATAGTGGAAGAGTTGCAAAAGTGAGATTTATTATAATTTTCTGATAATGAAAATAAATATTGAAGTGAAAACTTCTTTTCACCATTGCGATTTGAAACATGATGAAACTCAAACGAGCGACACTGAAAAGAGATAAACACATACATCTATAGGATTTATCCCGCGAAAGAATAAGATGGGAATAAAATATATATTTAATTCACAGGTACGCGGTTCCATTATAAGAAGATAAATCCACAGTCCCCACGCAAGTCTCCTTTGGTGTAGTGGTAGTGGTATAAAGCGCCAGATAAACCAAGGATCGAATCCTACGAAATCCAAAAAAATATTATTATAATTTTTGTAAAATCAATTTCCAGGCAAAATAAAACACAAAAGAAAGCGACATATAGCGACTCTAAGAAGAAAACACATATGCTAACAAGATGACCAAATGTATAGGAAAAAGTGCACTCTAATTCGACGATAAAAATATGGAAAAAATCATCTGTCACATTGAAAAAAAAGTGCTTCGTAGTCTAGTAAAGATGGTATTATTCTAGTTTGCGTTGTGCTTGAACGACTGTTATAATACTCGTCTACAATCGAATAGATTTCATTGAATGATCCTTATTGACAATAGCCAAGAATCTGATGCACATGTGATATTATGAACCCAATGTATACGACAATCATTAGCGCGTTTAATATATTTTTCATACATAAAGATTTGTTTTCATTAAGCTCTATTTCGGCATGATTCCCACGGAGCGGACGCCTATCGCTGAATGTTTACGACCTTCCGGCCAATGGCGGAGCGATTTTGAAGTTTGACATCCGACGTCTGAAAAGAACCGTCGGGCGTCGCGTCGGTGAGACTCCCACGAGTTATTCCGCAGTGCATCTTTAGTGCACTGTAAACGTATCGTACTGTTATGTACTGGAATACTTGGTGTAACTCTGTAAGTGACCAGCTCAGAGACTCCATCGAAGCCGGAGTTAAGCCTGTCAGAAGCTAGGCGTACTGCACAGGGCACGCAGATACTTTGAAAGTACACAACTCTTGACCCTGTTCAAATCACACGTGCGCCCCATTGTTGATTTTGGCAGGCACAAAATACCTGAAAAAAAAAACTATTGACTCAGTGCAGAAACGGGCGGTCCATTTGATGGATTCCCCTATCTTAATAAGCTGATTGTAATCTTTAGCTTATGTTGTCCTTGTTCTACCGGAATTACAATGGAAGATGCCTCGAGGAAATAGCTTAATATAATTGATTCCTTCGGCATGGGTGCATTGTCGGGAAACACGCCAAATGCGCGCCCAACATATGTACACGGTTGGCATTTGTCACAAAAAAAAACGGGTCGTATCTACGACTCGTTCTTCAGTTCAACAGCTCGGCTGTGGGATGATTTGCCAACCTTTGCGAATCCTCCCTCTCTTTAAGACCCATGTTCACTCCTTCCTTTTCTCAATAAGATCCCCCGAACAGCGTCTTCAAAGACGACATAGGCCCCGAGGGAAATTATTTTCCTCAGGGCCTCCTGTGTGGAGTTAATGCAAAAAAACTGTCCCACAACATTTTTTTTTACATGAGCTCCACGCAGGAGGCCCTGAGGAACATAATTTCCCTCGGGCCTATGTCATCTTTACATAAAATATTCTTAGCAGTTTCGTTAGTCAGTTTATTTAATTTTTTTTCGGTTTATTATGATTGGAAAAGGAAGTTATTTTGTCATTTAGTGGCGTTGAAAAGTAAGTATTTTATTGACTAAGCTATTAAAAAATACACACACAGTAATAAACGGAAATTCAATGAGTTAGTGATGCCAAGTCATCTCAAACTGAAGTGATTATCAAAACAAGTGGTAGATCAACAAAAAACTTTGATGGCTAACAATAATTTTAGGAAGGCCGTCGACTTCTTATTTACTCTTGAAATCCAATTTATATCCAGGTTGAAAGAATATTTTAATGCATATTTGAATCAATTCATATTAAAATACCGAACTTCGTACCCCTTGTAAAATAAATAATTATAGTTATAATTTGCCAAATTGCATTAAGTTAGATATGCAGTAAAATTTGATAAAAAAAAGCACCTTGTTTCACAATGATAATAACCTTGTGATAACACTGGGTCAAGGTAAAGAGTGATATTTTTATCGATGCACATAAAATATTATTAGTTTCAATAAAAATATTTATTGTAGTTTATATTATTATTAATTTAATAACCATTAAATTTACATAATATTCGTAAATTTGTGTTTTTGAATGTTGAAAATGCTAACATGTAGTCGTAGAGTTGATATAATAGAATAATAACTGTAGTAATGGAATAAATTAACATATTTTAATGCATTACTGGCTCACGTGAGCGTGGACAAGTCAAGGTTTCAAAAATCAATATATCTAATAGTTATACATAGCTCTGAGGAAAATAATTTCCCTCAGGGCCTATGTTATCTTAGAGGATGCTGCGTGGAGGGTTTTTTAAGGAACGGAAGTTCTGGAAACACACAGTGTGTCCAGGTGTGATGGACGAATGAATCCAACCCTTCAAATGCGGTGCAAGGTTGAGGTATTCTGGCTGGAGAGGTCAAATGACCTCCTCAACCAGTCTCTCCAGATCCGGCCCGCCACGCAGCAGGTGTGCAGACACATCGGCCGCCAAAAACTTGTCAAACCTCACCTCATGAACCTTGGTGCTCCTGCTAAGTCACCAAACATAGCCAATCACTTGGGGTGACCTATGGCAGAGGTGTTGGTTATCCAATAAATGGTTCCCGGGGCGGCGGTACCCATACCCGCCTCCCAAAATTTAAATGTGAGGTATTCACACAAAAAAGAAAAATTGCGTGTATGGGAGTATGAGTATGAGCAACAGTGCAGTTTGTCAAACAGATAGGCAGGAATCTTCGAATTCTTCAAACTTTGATGTGCACGTAAGTAACTTCCTTTTCTTCGACATACCTAATATTTACTTCGACATACCAAATATTCACTTCGACATATCTAATATTCACTTCGACATACCTGGTATTCACTTCGACATACCTAATATTCACTTCGACATACCTAATATTCACTTCGACATACCTAATATTCACTTCGGCATACCTAATATTCACTTCGACATACCTAATATTCACTTTGACATACCTAATATTCACTTCGACATGCGTAATATTCACTTTGACATACCTAATATTCACTTCGACATACCTAATATTCACTTCGACATGCGTAATATTCACTTTGACATACCTAATATTCACTTCGACATACCTAATATTCACTTAGACATACCTAATATTCACTTCGACATAATAAATGCCAATAGACAATTGACTTTAGGCGAGTTATGCTCGTTTCTCGGAAAATTACAGCAATATGGTCACATACAGTAGCACTTGATTTTTTTTAAATGAAGAGAAACCGTGCACCTACGATTAGTAATATTGTTGGAAACAATCATTGAAAATGTTTCGTTTTTGTAAAAAAACGCGATATTCCCATGTATAATAATTATTACTGCAAATGTACCATTATTTTATACTAGCAGACCCGGACGCACGTTGCTGTGGCTAACGAAACACAACGCCACGCCATTAGCCAATCTTTATAACAAACGCAAACAATCCACACCGCTCGTTTGCCAGCTCGCTGCCCGCTGCCGCTTGGCCATATATATTATATATTTCAATCAATTTACACAAAACCTTGTCAAATTATATACCTAAAAACCTTCCTCATGAATCACTCTATCTATTGGTGAAAACCGCATGAAAATCCGTTGCGTAGTTTAAAAGATCTAAGCGCACAGACAGCGGGAGTTGTGACTTCATTTTATTATATGTAAAGAATACGGCTGCGCGGCCTTTATCAAACAAAACGTTAATTTGGGCTTGAGGCCAAAAATTAAATTTAATCAAAGTGTATAGCAAATATCTAGTTCGGATATGTGCTACTTAACCCTTTATAACTCAACTTCTTGAAAAGTCAAAAATACCAGGTGTTTTTATGGCTTTCTGCAAATAATAAAACACGTATTTTTTATTTTTTCAAAATTTTAATAATAAAATGAAAAAAAAAAGTAGAATAGGGGTTTGTGACATTTATGTTATATTGCGTTACTATGCTTTAAAATATTCTCAAGTGTCTACGAAGTATGAAATAATTTGTAACAATTATTTTGCTTTTTGTAGTATAATGCAAACACAGTGTTTGTAAGGCGCCATTGCAAAATGGACGCTTACAAAAAAATATTTTTTCAGCACATACTGGCCAATGCCCAATTTGATCTTGTCTTGGAACATATTGAGCTGGACCCTTTTGCTTCTTAGCCTGAATTTCTTGTTCAATGCTATGGCGCATCATAGTGTTCTTTGTACCCAGCTTACAAAGCACCATAGCAACCTCCAGACAAAAATCGGTCCATGCCAGCTGTACATCCTGCTTGTTATTTGCCTTTCGAACTATCTTACACAATAGCCAGGCATTGGACATCGCAAGGTCCAAAAAATGGTAGAACATACGAAGTTGCCGTCGTTAGCTTCGCAACAATATTTTATATCGCCCATGATGCTATCGATAAACCTCACCTTCTCAAATTTATTCACTGGCATGGTTTCTTTCAGTATAAGCATCCATATCAAATTATTTCAGTGTTTTGTTACTCTTGAAAGATGCACTAAAGACATGACGCAAACTACTCCCATAAACTGCTGTATATCTGTTTCTGACACACGGAAAGAATTACTTGGACCTTTTTTAAATATATGCACAGATTCGTTTGATCAGCAACGTAGTCTATCAATTCCTTGGCAAAGATTTTCAGAAATAATTCAATCGGCGTTTCTAATTTTTAGATCTCAGGTGCCAAGGACTCGTCACCTGAGAAACGAAGCTGATGCTCATTCAACTCGAGATTTTTCTTCTTCCAGAGTAGATTTTTTTTTTGCCCTCTGATGGTCCTGGTTGCGAAGTTGGTGCAGATATGGGCTTAGGCTCAACAACAATCTAACCACCGGACTGAGACCCCAATTCTGAATCTAAATCGCTCTGATGCTCAAAATTAGGGTCTGCAAAGCTGTTATCATCATCGTCGAAGTAATCCTCACTGTTTTCATTGTTAAATAATAATTGTTCAATATTTTCATTATCTCTTCAGCCCGGGAAGCTATTCTGACAAGAAAAAAAATACAAATCATAAAAAATATATAATAACAAAAATGAAAATATATATGTAGGTATATAGGTACTCAAATTATTAAAATAGGTATTAAAATATATTGTCCACGGAAAGGCTTGGCCTTGGTGGTATTCTTAGTTGTAATAAATATTCCTAAGATATACAACAATAATTTTTCTCACATCCCAAATATACCAAAAACATCTAGTGAATATGAACTTTATAACGCAATGTGACAGGAATGACACAAACTTAAATTACTTCCTCATGCCAAAACTACTAAATATTTTGAGTAACTAAGAATATATTGTCCAAAACAATGAACTTACATGTAGGTTTACAAAAAAATAAGCACTTGACCGAAGTAGAAATTTTTTTTTCTATTTTTTAAATGTTTCAAACGCGCGTCGTTGTCAATTTCACGGCGACTGAAGGTCAACTTAACTTTTTAGCTATTAAAGCCATCAATTTGTGTGAAAAAATATAAAAAGCATTGTGAAGAATGGTGTGTTTCTGTGCTATTACATAAATTTTAAATTAACATTCATGATTATTTTAGATGTTGTGAGCATTGAAACGGTTTGTAACAGAACTGTCACATAATGCTATAAAGGGTTAATTTATTTGTGTTTTAAATTATAAAATATAGGGCAACGACGAATTCAATTTTTCATGATTTTACAGGCAACTCTTGCATTTTTTATGAGTTAATTATAATTATTAAATAAAGATTCTTTCACTACCTACAACGTTAATATAATGAAAAAAAATTAAACGTTTAAAAAGGCGTTTCTTTGGGTAAAAATTTTAATTTGTGTAACACGAATTTGTGTTCAAACGTAAATTGATCGTATTTAATATAAATTTGGGGCCCATCAAAATGCTTTTTTTATCATTTTATTTTTTGTTTATATTTATCAATTTATTATATTTGTATAGTTAATAGATCTTTTTTACAATTATAACCAACTTACAAATAATTACCAAAGTTGCCTCTAAAATGATAAAATATAAAATTATTTATTGGCCTATATTTTATAATAAAAAACACAAATTTGTACAGTTGCACATATCCATACTAGATATTTGCAATACCTTTTTTTCAGTTTCCTTGAGTGTTTTGGCCTCAAATCCAAATTTAAGTTTTACGAGCCGTTCTTTTTAATAGGATCTAATTAATTTTATTGCATTATAAAAAATTAAATCACTTATTTAATACAATTTATTTCTAGAAATCAGTGGCAAATAATAAAATGTCCGACCGAGTGATTTATTGGTTTAGTTTACACCCGTGGCGTTGATGTTCGTTGCAAGGTGGGTATTGAAATGACCCCTGACCCCTATTGTCTTGCACACAAGGTCATTCTCCAAGGAAATAGGTACCTACTTGGATAAAATAGATAAGTTCTTGATATGTTCTTTTTTTCAGTAGCACAATTCTCAAAGTGGGTACGTCGGATAAGTCCTTAAATTAAAAAATGCGCTAATTTCTTCGACCAAGTATACCCGTTAATTTATAAAAAAAATTCTGCTACGTTGTTCAAACTCCTCTATAATAATGTAATTTTTGCATATTTGTCTACTATCATTTGCTGTATTTGTTGCTATAAGTTTGTATATTCCATACTAGCTTTTGCCCCGCATAGTATTAGGGGGGTACCCACAGCGCCTCCTCCACCTTCCCTATCCCCACTCCAATCCCCCCCCTCCTCCTCTCCCCCGCCCCCTCTCACTCCTCCTCTCCCCACCAGTGGCGGCAGCTGCCCTGAGAATGTGGTGGTTCACTGACGATCCGTACCCACTTATAAAAAAAAATTATTAATTAGGAATTTTTAATAATTAATTTATTTTCTAACAAACTGTTATTTCCTCTTATATATTCAACACTGGTTGCATTAATTTATGTAATAAAATTAAATATTAATAAATTAGGTTATTGGTATTTAATAAAATCAATACAAAAAAAAACAAACAATGACAATTATCACGCCACGGGTCAAGCGCACGCCGCTAGACTGCACTAGACGTGGCTAGACCAGGGATGTTCTGCCCAAAAAAATTATTTCCCTAGATTTCGAGGTGAAATTTCCCTAGAATTTCCCTAGATTTCGGGGGTACCAAACTGACAATAAAAACTCGCGTTGGGGGGGGGGGGGGGACGACGACGACGACAACGACTTAAAAAGTGGTATTCCTTTTATTTATACAATAAACTTCTATTGTATTTGTTGGGAATTAACAAAATTAACAGTTTTTTCTTTTTTTCTTCAATTTTTATTTTATTTTTGAAATTTAAAAAACAAAAACAAAAAAAATGAGAAAAAATAAATAAAAATAATTAAAAAAAATAAAACTTTTCAAAACAAAATACATAATAAACGTTTGTTGTAAGTATATGTTATAACATTGTAAGCAGTCAAATTATTTAAATAATCACATTTACGCAAGTACGTAATCACCTGACTGTGTAACATTAATCCTAATGTTTATTAATTTGAAAGATATCGGAACTTAGTAGATGTACTTATAATACTGTGCTTTTCCAAATAAAATACTTTTTGCTAAGTGAAATAATAATTTCAAAGTATGTGCAATCATCATAAAAACGGAACTTGAAACTTAAATAAAAAAAAATTCAGAGGTCTGCATTTCTCTTTTTAGATACATAATATCATTTTGAGTTGTCAGTGTTAAAAATAACATTTTTGCTTGATAACATTCATAAATATACCAAACCACCCACATAACATTGCATGTAAATACATCAACACTATTTAAGATTCATTGAAATTCCAATAAAAAACTGTTATACCAGTAATATTGTCATATATAATAAAATTTTGCCAGAGTTCGAAATTTCCCTAGATTTTGTGCTAATTTCCCTTTTCCCTAAAAAATATTTTTCTCCCCTAGATCTAGGGAAATTTCCCTAGACATACCATCACTGGGCTAGACGCAAACTGATGATCTTCGCCGAAATTCAATTGTATTCGTGTCACCTCGGGTCATGGTTCATGGCCAATCGGTAAACTTCGGTAAGGATCGGATTATGTTGGGTGGGTGGCACACCGATTGAAGCCAAATTCTGGTACAAATAGCGAAATCGACGCGCTTTCGATGTTTTAAATGTCCCATACAAAAATATGATTTCGTTCGTTTGCAAACCGAATGCACACCAATGCGGCCGATACGAGGGCGCTCGGCGGCCGCGCTATGGGAGATTAAAAGCATTCTCCCTGATAATATTCGTAGCATTATATTGGTAACTAATATTCTGAAATGATTAAATTAGAAATTCTGTAGATTTAAATTAGAGAAATTAAATTAGAGATTTAATAGTCTTCAGTAAGTTAATAAAGTAAATTTAGACATTATAATTTGCCAGTGCTGCACACAAACACACTGTGCCACCAGCCGCCCTTTCTCCCCACCCCCCTCCCTCCCCCCAAATCCCCCTCCCCCTCCTCTCCCCCTCCGCCCTGTCACCACATCCTACCCCCCCCCCTCACTCACCCTCCATACCTGTTACATTCATTTTTCAAACAGCTCGCGTGCCACCTATTGCAATGTTTGTGAATAAATTTCATAATGCCAGAGCTCTAAGCTATAGTCTATAGCCTATTCTGATGTATGAGCTATTTTATTGTAAAGTTTAATTAAAACCCATTCAGTAGTTTTCGCGTGAAAGAGTAACAAACATACATCCATACAAACTTTCGCCTTTATAATATTAGGGAACGTACCCAAACTACGTGACCAACTTTTTGCAATTTTTAACCCCCCCCCCCCCCGGTGACCAAAATCCTAAGCAACCCGCCGCTCATTTGTATGGAGCGTGACATTTTGAAGACCCCCCCCCCCCTAAAAGTGTCACGTAGTATGGGTACGTTCCCTTAGTAGGATAGTAGAATAGGATAACCACTTTTTTTAAAACATGTAGCTAATTTTGAAAAAATCAGTTCTCTCGAATGGCGAAGAACGCTCACTATTTATTCTATGCTGGTTCACGGCATGCGTTGCAATGCCACATTCAAAGTAATAAACTGTTTCTCCCTGGATGTCCTTTCGCGTGCGTCCCCGTTCCCCTCCCGCATCCCTTTCCCCTCCCGCATTCCCCTTCCACCTTCCCCACCTACCCTCTTACCTCTCCTGCTCCCCCGTTCCACCAACCCCCTCCCGCGTTCCATTCAGTCCCAGCACATTCAGTTTTGAAGGAGGTCGCTTGCAACCAATTACATTTTTTTTATTCAAATTTTAATTTTTCCTACATTGCAAATATTAATTTTCGTATATTATAGGAACAATCAATCTAATTTCGTACCTATTTAAAATATCTATAATTTTAAAATCCATAGACAATTCGTTTGTTAAAAAAAACAGCTGCCTGCTAAATTCACATTCATCAAACGAGCAAACTGTCGAAGTTAAAATAGTCGCTAAGTTTTCTGAAATTATCCAATTGTCTGCGCAATTTTATTAAGTATTTTTCTTTCCATAAGAACCTTCTACAAAGTATTAGAAAACTTTAAAAAAAATGAATGAAACAGCTAAAGTCGTTCTGAAGTTATGGCGTGACCAAGGGAAACAGGGATTCATTTTTATATACATATAAATAGGTTGCTTTTTTATAATTTTGCGATTACCTGTTATTAAATACCATCCTTCTTTAGTTAAGGGGCTATCCATAAATTACGTCACATGAATTTCATGATTTTTTGACACCCCCCCCCCTCGCCGTCCCTGTCACACATCGCCATAAATGTGAGACCCCCTCCCCTCTAGTGCGACGTCACATATTTAGCAATTTTACATCTAAAAATAATCAAAACAGTAGTTCAAATTTATTTCATTTTTATTTAAATATTTTTTAATAAAATCAACTTCAAATCAAATATTTTAAATAATTGACAAAATAAAAAAAATAATTAACGAATGATTATTTAAATTAATAATGTGACGTCACAGAGCTGATGACCCCCCTCCATACCCCTTGTCACACAATGTCAAACTTCTCTAATCCCCTCCCCCCCTTTTAAGGTGTGACGCAATTTATGGATGACTCGATGTGCAGATGTGTAATTACACACCAATTAGATTACACATCTGCCTTGAAATGTAAAGCTTGTCGAAAATGTAAGCTGTCCGAAAGGTTGCTCGATAGGTTCTTGCAGGATACGCTGGATACAATCACCCAGCGCTTGCTTCCTCGTGGACTATCACCAATCTTGTCTATAGTCATACTAACACTTATTGTATCTTGATTTCCCGCTAAGCACTTGCATACTGCTTGCTAACAACATATGCAGGAGTACTGGAGGTCTAGATTCAGTCTAAATCAAATGTAGATTAGTTCATTCAAAAAAATTAGAGTCCTTGCTAGAGCCTTGAAGGAGTAACCATATGTTACGTATACCAGGGCGGGTAAGTGGTGGATAACCTCCAATGTCCGAAACGTTGGCTAAAGAAGGAGGTAGCGCCACGCTTTGGAGGGTCTAGAGTCGTTCTAAATAAAAGTAGCTTCGTTCAAAAAAATTCAGAGTCTTGACGTGTGCGGTGAAGGGGGAAACCATATGATAACTTGTAACTCCATTGGGAAAGTGGTGGGGTGCTCCAATGAACCCGGTACACCTTGAGTGCACGTAGAAAAACTGCATACTATGCTGACAAAAATAGTTGTAGTATAAAAATTCCGACGTGTTATCGTAGATTTCTTAATAGTAGATATAAAAAGATACCTGTTTTGAGACAGTGAAAGGTATAGCGTAGGTAATGTCGAGGAATGTCATCTTCAGTGGTTATCGTATCATACCTGCGTACATAGTGACACTATTACTTTGGGGGTCGTTAACCCGGGTAGGACACAAGTCGTTGGAGCAATTTTGAATCCAAAAGAGACACCGACTTACTCTTTTTCAAAACAAGTTTTGTTCATTAAAAATATCTGCTTACGGAATGGTTCAACATGTTGATTGCTGGTGTTCATAGTATTAAAATTGTAAACATTTACAGAATGTTTACAATTATTATATTAATTAATTGTAATTGTCTGGGGAGAGTAACAAACTCAGCTATCGATCACTTAGAAATCGTCCAGAAAACGATCTTAAAGGTAATACATACTTAAAAAACATAGACTAACTGATACAGACCAAATATTCAACAGTTGTGACGTACTAGATATACGCTAATTGTACGTTAAAACTCTACTAAACTACATTTTCGACCAAAAAAACAAATTTCAACAATCTCAAAATATCACTAACAGACCAGTAAGACAATCGTACAAAAATAACATAAAAACTCCAACAGCTTCATAAAAGCTTTGGACAAAGGCACTATAAATATCATGCTATAAAAGCATTCAACAGTCTTACCCTTGAAAATAAAATAGAAGAAAACAAAAATAAATTCATACTCAAAATTAAAAAATGTATTAAAGAACAAAAAAGACAATATTAGCAAAATCTCATTACACAATAAGAATAAAACACATACACGTAACACACAAAAACAAACATAAATCACATCCTAAAAAATACATTTTACCTATAATTTTTCCTTAAATATAAATTTTTATTTTTAGTTTTAATTTTAGCTTTTTTTTATGCAGCATTATTTTTGTATTATTTTTAATGTATTATGTATAAATTTTTGTTTTATAAAATGGAGGCCTCGGCACAGGTGAGCTACCCATTGAGGCCGGCATTGGTGAATTGTATTTAAAAATGTTAGATATTATGTCAAATAAAATAAATAAATAAATAAAATTAATGAAATTGCCATTGGGATGTTGTGCGAAGACGTTAACGTCTTATGAACATTTTTAAATGAAGTGTTAACACTTCATTTAAAAATGTTCATAGCATACGTCACTAGGTGGAGATGCTACTAGTGAAATAACATATATAATAATAATAAAAAATTAACACAGAGTAAGTAAACAATACGCAGAAAGAGAAAAAAGAAAGAAAAGAAATAATAATAAAGCAATTACCCAATTTTGAGTTCAAATATTTCTATTTGCTATGGCGTCATATTAGCTTATAGCCAATAAAATTAGCACGTGTTTTTTAATATACGAAGCTGTTTGTAAAGACGTCTGTATCGTCACATTCTATGGCATAATACAATCTACACATTCGATACGTTGGATTAAAATAGGCCATATAGTTATTATTCAATTTGATATGCTTTATGACTCCTTAAATAACGTTTATTGGTAACTATAATCTTTATATTACTTTTAAGTCTCAAGCATGCTATGCACTATGAATACTTTGATATTTACCTAGATACTATTTTAACCCTAGATCACTAACCTTCGTCAAAACGACGACGCGGACTCGAAAAAGTGGTATAAATTTTGAGTGCATCGTCGTACGCATTCCAGATTTCGGCTAATCTCAGACGACCTGCAGCTCGCGCGGCGCACGTGTGTGTTTTTTTGTGTAGGGGCCCTGTATGCCCTGTATGCTCAAGTGCAACAAATAATTGGGTGTCGAACACAAACTTGAAATTTGTCACAAATATATTAATTAATAGTTTTTTCTAAAATGTTTCTTTCTTTTGTTGATTTTATTACTTAATTTTAATATTTTAAGTCTTTGTTTTTTTTAGTTAATAAGATTTAAGCATTTAAAAAAACAAAAAATTTCAAATGAGTAAAAACTCTGGTCTCAATTAAAAGGCTGCCAAAGTAATTAAAATGTGATTTTCGAAAATAAAACAACTTATAAACATGTTAACAAATGATTATTGTAATAAATAAGTAAAACACATATAAACATTTGATTCCATAAACCCTTAGAAGCCTCCCTTTTATACGGCGTAGCCGAAACGACGAAGGTTATTAATAAGCGTTGTAAAATAAGGTTAGTGATCTAGGGTTAAAAGGGCTTTCGTAAATTAGGTAGGTAAAGTTAAACATTTATTATTTCTTACACGATTAGGTTACTTACGCGAATAAAGAATTCAACTCAAAATAAAATCAATTTTCACATACCTATTTGCTTAAATACCAGAATTTATCATAAAAGATGGTTAAAATAATTTTCAAAGCATTGAAACAAACGATCTAAATCTTGCGGGGTACTTGTGACGTCATATGTACCTCCTTTTTTTCGGTTAATAATAAGGCAAATTA
The DNA here is from genome assembly GCA_917880885.1 of Limnephilus marmoratus. NCBI lineage: Eukaryota > Metazoa > Arthropoda > Insecta > Trichoptera > Limnephilidae > Limnephilus > Limnephilus marmoratus. The sequence goes on from OU862906.1 coordinate 70,386,885, forward strand.
TGAAATCAGCAAATCCAAAAATAAATAATAATTAGCAAGAATTAAAAAAAAAAAACATGAATTATTTTGAAGTAATTTATACATAATGCAGTGGTGATGCATGTTCGAGACCAAATTGTCGGCATCGACCGACGTGTGAGGGAGTGGTCTAAATAGTGTCAGAACCCGCCGATCTAGTCCCTTATGGTTCAAATCATTTATAAGACTATTTATTAATTTTACGAATTTATAATTTTTTCATAAAACTTATATACTTAATTCTGAATTGGCGATTGTTACCCATATGAATGTATTTTTAAAGTCGTGATGTCTTTCACTGAAATTCCTAATTATTGAAGTAATCTCAAGTTATAACGCCTGCGATTCGTAATGGATCAATAATTAAATGATTTTCAATATATTTTACATAATAATTTGTTATGTTTATATTAAATAATGCATATAATTATGTAATATTATTAGACTAAATAAGCACGTCGCCGTTGACCGGTGACCGGACAGAAAACAAACATTTAGCAATCATAATAAACAATCGCATTATAATCAGACAGACAAGTTACTCTGGGCTGCCGGCTGAGTGACCTTATTCAAGAATATTAAGATTCGTTCTCATCAGAGCCAGATGGAGAAATAATTTGGTATTTTAATAAATTGGAGTAGCGTATATATCGGCAGCCGATCGTAAAATCGCCTAGCACATCGTGATCTGCCGCCATTTCACAATGTGCCGGATATTTTTTTTTTTTTTTTTTATTAAATAAAATAGTATCAATTACATGTTTATATACATTAAATAAAGTTTTCTATTAAAATACATTTAATAATACGCTTTACACCCTTTTTAAGAGCAAAGCTCGAGTTAAAAGGGCGGATAAACGCATGTTAAACACAATTTAGAAAAACGAAAAATAATATTTTTTTAAATATATAAAACAAAAAATAGATAATTAATAGAAAATAAGAAAAAATCATATTTGTTCATATATATAATTTTTTTATATATATGTACAAAACAAATAATAGATAAGAAAAACTACAGATTGAAGCGGAGGAGATAAAAATAATGAGAGAAAAAGGATAACTAATGTTATATTTGAGTTGTTATGTTGATAAGTTATATAAAAAGAATTTTTATTGATATTTTTAAATTGTTTGTAATTTGTTTCCAATCTTAATTTCAAGGGTAATTCGTTAAACCATTTAACTCCAATATATTTGTAGAATTGTTGGGCTATGGTGGTGTAACAGCGAGGTATAGTCAGAGAACCAAGGATATTTGTTCTATTTCTGTTCGAAAAAAGAGTGTTAACATTATTGAGACAATCTTTGTGTATTTGTAAAAGCGTAATTTTTTTATAAATAATATGAAGTGAAACGACTTTGAATTCCTGAAATAATTTGATGGTAGGGTAATCGTATGGCTTTTTTAGAATTATTTTTATTAATATTCTTTGGATAATTTCTAAAGGCAAAAGAGAAGTTTTGAAAGCACCACCCCAGCCAACAATTCCATATTGTAATACTGATTGAATTAGGGAAAAATAGATGGTTCCCTAATAATCCAATATTTAGTATGTTACGTATTCTAATAAAAATGTAAATTAATTTTCTTAACCGTTCTACTGTTGTATTGGTTTGTAATTTCCATTTTATGTTACTATCTATAATTACACCGAGGTATTTTACATTTGTTTTAACAGTGAGTATAGAGCAGTTAGGTTTACATAGATATGACTTTGGATTACAATTATTAGTTAGGCTCATCACGAAAAGGCAGATTTACAATCAAGCGAATCGATCGAAGATGAACGTCCGACATTCCGCCTTGCTATTCGCTTAGGCACATTAAAAAAGAACTCAAATTAATTCAGCTAATAAGTTAATACAACAGTTATTGATTCTCAGGCGGTACGAAGTTCGCCGGGTCAGCTAGTAGATAATAAATATTTAATGCCGTTAACAAATTTTACTTTGAGAATACCTTTCCACTAAATTATTATATGTATATCACATGTTTGTAAAAGCCCATATGGACGTATAATATTAATAAATAAATAAAAATATAAAAAAAAAAAAATAAAAATAAATGTAACCGATTAAAAGCTCCTTTTATAATTGCCGCCCGGTTATACGTCGTTTCAACTGCACCCGTGGTAGATTCGGCCCTGGTCCTCTGAGGTCTCTGTTTACAAGTTTTGGAGTCTCTCGGAGGATCTTGTTCTTAGTATCATATAACAGGTTTGTATTATATTGTCCATGGTACAGGTATGTGCTTATGTACTTCTTGTGTGATTTTGAGGCAGGTAAAAATACCGGTATTTTACCGCTATAAAAAGGGTCCGGTACGGAAGCCAACCTTGATCTTTCAGATTAGTTTGGCAGTTAATAATTGAGGTTTAAATATATCTCAAGTTCATTACTCAATTTAATGATTTTATTTTTTATACTGAGGGTTTTCATCTCTGAAATGACGACGTAATATAAGTAGATAATTATGATAATGTGATATTAAATTGGTTTTAGTAGGTAATAAAATATAAAAGAATCGACAGAGGTGGGATTGGGCGCGAATTTGAGTAGTCTGAAAGTATGTTACCTGTTGTAGATGATGCGGTGCTGATTTTTAACAGTATGAAAGACCTACACTTTCTCATGTCTAGGATGAAGTATGTATAAAGGATATATCTAGGACGAAGTATGTATGAAGAATATATCTTGGACGAAGTATGTATGAAGAATGAGTTAATGATGAATGTAAGTAAGTCTAAAGTCAAGGTGTTTGAAAGAGATAGTAAATAGAAAACTGTGTGGAATATAGTTTTGAATGATGATTACTTGGAGCAGGTGGATGAGTTTGTGTATCTGGGAAGAATGTTTACAAGAGGTGGAAAGGCTGTTAGAGATGTTGAAAGAGGTGTAAATGCAGTTAACTTCGTTAATGGAGGACTGAATGCCTTTGGCGCTAACAAAAAACTGTTCAAAGAAGCGAGGCTAGCAGTCCACAATGGAGTGCTGGTACCTACTCTGATGTATGGCAGTAAGACATGGAACTGGCAGAGGAAGGATGAAAGTAGACTAAATGCTGTAGAATTGAGATCCTCAAGGCGTATATGTGCTAAAACTACATACGGTCGTGTGAGAAATGTAGACATTCGCAAATACATAATACAAGACTGATGTAAGTGTAATGAGAAAGATTAAGAAAGGGACCCTCATATGGTTTGGGCATGTAGAGCGAATGAACGAAGAAATCAGTGTAAGGAGAATATATGACTCAAACGTGAATGGTAGAAGAATTTGGGAACGCCCGAGGAAGACATGGCACAATCAAGTGAACCAGATACTTGAGTCGGGCCACGTTGGAAAAATAGAATAGTATGAGACTATGAGACGATGTATGAATGTGGTGTTGTTTGGCGGTCCGTCCTCTCTGCCTACCCCTGCGAAGAAAATGGCGTAATGGTTACTCAGTTAGTATACTCTATTTAATGACCTTTTTCGTACATAAAATATGTCAACAATTATTTTTGTGTTGGTACAGCTAAAGATAAACAACCCAAAACAGAGCAATGTTTTTCGACAAATATTATGGCCCAGTTGTTTCGCAGAAATTAACGTGTGACATTTGTCACATTTGAATTTCGGCTAAACAACTGGGCCTTAATAAATCATGCAAAACATTGTAAAATTTAAATATTTATTTTATTTATTTTATTTATTAGAGATAATATATTACAAAATTATTACATAAAATTTATAATACATTACTCCCAATGAGTTTAATAAAACTCATTTCGGGAAGGACAAAATTATACATCTAAAGGAAAATTATTTTTACATAAGAACACGGAAATCAATGAACAATACATAGATTTTTAAATGGACTAGACACACTTGATACAGGTAATTGAAGAATATATAAGAGTTACAAAGGAAGACAGATAACTTCGTCACTGGTTAATAAAGTTGCTGAGAAAATATCCTTTTAGAGCCTTAGCCAATATTTTTTTGTTTGATTCTGGTAGTTTTAGGACATTAGGTAATGCGTTGTATTGCGTATGTGCGATGTATTGTAAGGAGTTAATTCCAAATTTAGTTGTGTGTGTAGATGACGATAGGTGTATTTGATTTTGTGATCGTGTTTTGTGCTGGTGTATATCGGAATTAAAGGCTGGTTTAGTGTTGGTGTGTGACGAGTGTTGAATTATTTGTAGGATGGCAGTGGTGATGCTATATTTTGGCAGAATGGTAAAGGGAAGAATTTGTGTCAGTGAGTATATGTCTTTGACATGCGTATCCCATGTTAGATGGTATATATTTCTTATGGCTCTATTTTGGATTACTTGTATTTCAGATATTTGTTTCTTAGTAATGGTGCCCCAGATACTAACCAACCCAGATATAAACATTAAAATTGAAAAATATTTTTTTAAGCGGAGAATTTAAAAATAAATAAAGAAAATCAATATTTATATTATTATTTTTATTGTGCTGAAAGGCCAGTTACATTTTTCCAAATGAAACTAAGTACTGCCTGTAGAGACCCTTTTTATATATAGAATGTTCACTTCACTTTCCGTTCCTAAGATTTATTATCTACTAGCGATTTCCCGGTATGCGTTGCAATGCCACTTAATAAAGAAATTGTTTCCCTTGCGTGTCCTTTCCCATTCGTCCCATTCCCCTTCCGCCGCCCCTTCCCCTCCTATGTCCCCTTCCACTCACGCGTTCCCCTTCCACCTTCCTCACCTTCCCTCTCCCCTTTCGCTCGCCCGTCCCTCCAACCACCCTCCCGCGTTCCATATATTCAGTCCCAGTACATTCAGTTTTCAAACATATCGCGTGCCACCTATTACAATTTTTTTTTTCAAATTTTCATTTTTCATGTTTTACAAACATTTATTTTTGTGTATTATAAGGACAACCAATCAAATTTGGTACCTATTTAAAATATACATGTATAACTCTTGACTCGATTCAAAGTATTAGGTGAGTAGTACGTACTTCAAATAAATTCATTAATTTAAAGAGTTTCCAAATTGAATTTTGATTAAACAACCACTGTTTTGCAAAATGTCATTCTCAAATTTTGACATTTTTGACAGTTTCGCAGGAGTTTATATAATCCAAACCTTCGCGGGGGTTTAAAGAAGGTATTTTGAAAGTTTCTAACATTTCCTATGCTATAGCAATACATAGACATCTCATATACTCATAAAAATATATAGGTATTTACCCTAGCAAGCAAATTTTGATTTTAATATATACATATATAGATAGAATATAGAAAGCGCAGTTCCTTTTTCTAATCATAAAATCTATTATCTATAATAAAGGCATACCTTTCTTGTGCCTCACTACTGACTAGTACTAGTGACTAGTAAATGGTGAGTAGTGATTAGCGATCAACGGTGACCAAACGGTGACTAATAAAAATAATCTACATATCGTCGCTCATATTGTAACACGCTTTGCGCCGCGGTTTAAATCGACAAACAAATGTTTTGACCAATTTTTTGTAACACCCTTAATAATTGGTACTTATCAATGACTAGCAGTAAATTTTTAGAAAAAGGTTTTATTTAGTAATGAGAATAAAATTATTTTAATTTTTTAATGCTCTTTTTTTGTTGAAAAAAATATTATGTTTTCTCGCATAAGAACAACGCATTTCTCATTATTTCTCAGCGTTTTTTGAGTATTACATACACCGCGAATGTCGTTTAAAATACCTATCCAATAACCATATGTTCAATTTAATAACGGAAAAAATACTTCTCCAAATAACTGATTCCTAAATATTAGTTAACCCTTTTTTCCATTTTTTTCCATTCTTACGTTTTTTGTCCCTCCCGAAAACCTATGCGGTGTTATAATAAAGACTATGATATAAATAATATAAAAATTAATGTTTCTTTGTTTAACCCTTATTATTTCCTATAATATTTATCCGATTGCAATGAAACTTTGGTGAGTTGTTGTGCGCATGCCCGCGAACGTTTCTTTATACATATAATGGTGAACTCTGGCGCTATGACATTTGTAGGCAAATTTTTACAATAAGTGGCACGCGAGTGTGGCGCGCGAAAATGTGTGTATTTCATGTAGTTTAGCGGTGGGGAGAGAAAGAGAGAGGGGGTAAGGGTGAATTTGGAGGTGGGCAGGGGAACGGAGGAGAGGGGGGGTTGCGGGATGGGAGGAGGTGGGAGGGGGAAGGCAGGAAAGGTGGAAGGGGACGCGTGAGGGAAACGGGGGCGGAAACGGGGACACATGGGAAAGGACACGCAAGGAAGGGGCAGTGGAGAGGTGGGGTACGAGGTAGAGTCAGAGGGACGGATTGCAAAGGTAACATGCAGGGGGTAAATTTTAAAACTCCACGCTTCTCACGCTGTATGTAGCCTGCTCAGGGCTCACGCGTCGAAAACCTCCAGATTTATAACAAAAAATTATTGTGTGTCCAAAAGCGATCAATAAACAGAATTATAAAACAAACACTTTCTTTCTTTAAGTGGCATTGCAACGCATGACGGGTACTCTCTAGTAATTAATAATTAGCAGTCCGTCCGCAGCTGTCTCTCTAAATAAAGAGAATAGAACTGACGCAACTACTTGGAACTTGACACTTACCTCTTAATCATTTATCGACAAATTGTTATATCATTCTTAATCATTATTTATAATTCAAACTGTAGCGGTGGTAATTAAATCATTACATTAAATTAATTACTTTACGGTAAACATAGTTTGTAAGTATGACACAGTTCAATAATAGTAAAACAGTACAAAACTTTAACAATAACTTTATGGGTTTACAATAAATATCCATAAGGAACTAATTCCCTGAACTGCTCGTAACACCTTCTAACAAAAGGCTAACGGAAGATGCGCGGATAGACCCGGAAGGCAACTTCTCTTTCTCGAGGTCTCACGTAACCTTATATCGGCCAGACCATCTGTAAGCCTGAGCGGCGCAAATCTAATCAATAGAGAATGAGATAGTATTCGAGATAGAAAACTTATCAATATTCGCTCGAAAATAAAATTAGATTTGCTACAAATGACTTTAATTAATACATATAATGTCTAGATCATTGATTTTCAAAGTGGGGGGCGCGCCCCACTAGGGGGGCGCGAAGACATGTACAGGAGGGCGCGGGAGCGGGCGGCGGTATCACTACGATCGACGTATACCGCGCTACCGCACGCATCTGTTGTGTAAACCCTTTTTCACATTCCGAATGCAGTTATACAAGTTCTCAAAGGGAAGATTTAAAAATCCACAGTATGATTCACAAAAGAGAGAAACCATTTTCATGCTTTGACTACAACTATTCGTGTCCTCAAAAGAGATATCTAAGAAGTCACTTGCTGACTCATAGTGCAATTATTTATGTACAACGAAGAGAAATCTAAAAATCACATGTTTACCCACAGTGAAGAAAAACCTTGTTCATGTTCTGACTGCAACTATTCCTCTTCTAGAAAAAAATAGCTAAAACGGCACTTGCTAACTCATAGTGACGAAAAACCTTTTTCATGTTCCGACTGAAACTCTTCATATTAGTACTATTCACGTACTATTAAAAAAAAACAAAAAATCAAATGTTTACCCACAGTGGTAAAAAAAAACTCATTTCAAGCCCTGACTGCAACTATTCTTCTTCTCGAAAAAAAAATAAAACAGTGATGAAAAACCTTTTTCTTGTCCCGACTGCGACTATTCAGGCGCTACAAAACATTATCTAAAAAGTCACATGTTTACCCACACTTGACAAAAACCTTTTTCATGTCCCGACTGCAATTATTCATGTTGTACAAAGAAACTTTTTAGAAATCATTTGCTGACTCACAGAGCTATAAAACCACTTACATGTTTCTACTGCGACTATTCGTATTCTACAAAGAGGCATAAAAATCACGTGTTTACCTTCAGCAAACAAAACCATTTTTTGTCCCGAACGTAGTTATTGAAGTTCTCGAAAGGGAGATTTAAAAATCCACAGTGCGATTCAAAGTGGAGAAAACCTTTATCATGTTCTGAGTGTAACTATGCATGTACTATGAAACCTCTTTCTTTGGGTAATATTATTATATTTTAGCAGTAAACTAACCTATGTGTAATAACTAAAAAGCGTTGTTCCAACAAAAAACTCTCATATAACATCATTCATATGTTCCATAAATTTTTCTTTTTTTTTTTTCTTTTGCTGTCTTCCAAATACGGTTGGCATCTTTTGGTTTCGCTGCGCTGGCAAGTTAGCATGAGAGCCTTTATAGGCCAATAACAGCTGATAATGTAAATCTCCGGCTTTGGAGGACATTATAATTCCTACAAACTCACATTAATTGTTTAATTATTATTTTTAATTGTAAAACTAACGTTTTAAGACAAGATTTTTTATGCATAGCACAAAGGGTAACAATTATTATAAACAATAATTATCAGCCTGAAACACTCATCCACATTGAAAAATCTTCCGAGAAAAGATACATGACGCCAACGGGACTTGAACCCGTGTCCTCTCGATTGCCGGTCGATTGCTCTTGACCACTGAGCTATGGCGGCTTATCTCGTACCCGCCAAATGATTCAATATATGCTAGTGTTTCATTCAACAATTACTGCTTATTATATTTTTTCCACCTGAAAACAACCAACTTTATTTTTGCGAGAGAAACATTGTAAGTGTTAAGTCCCTCGCTAGGTGGCGTCGAGACAAATTATGTCTTCATTTTATTGGGGAAATACTTAAACTTGTCAAATATTAATTATTATTTTTAATTGTAAAACTAACGTTTTAAGACAAGATTTTTTATGCATAGCACTACAATTAAAAATAATAATTAATATTTGACAAGTTTAAGTATTTCCCCAATAAAATGAAGACATAATTTGTCTCGACGCCACCTAGCGAGGGACTTAACACTTACAATGTTTCTCTCGCAAAAATAAAGTTGGTTGTTTTCAGGTGGAAAAAATATAATAAGCAGTAATTGTTGAATGAAACACTAGCATATATTGAATCATTTGGCGGGTACGAGATAAGCCGCCATAGCTCAGTGGTCAAGAGCAATCGACCGGCAATCGAGAGGACACGGGTTCAAGTCCCGTTGGCGTCATGTATCTTTTCTCGGAAGATTTTTCAATGTGGATGAGTGTTTCAGGCTGATAATTATTGTTTATAATAATTGTTACCCTTTGTGCTATGCATAAAAAATCTTGTCTTAAAACGTTAGTTTTACAATTAAAAATAATAATTAATATTTGACAAGTTTAAGTATTTCCCCAATAAAATGAAGACATAATTTGTCTCGACGCCACCTAGCGAGGGACTTAACACTTACAATGTTTCTCTCGCAAAAATAAAGTTGGTTGTTTTCAGGTGGAAAAAATATAATAAGCAGTAATTGTTGAATGAAACACTAGCATATATTGAATCATTTGGCGGGTACGAGATAAGCCGCCATAGCTCAGTGGTCAAGAGCAATCGACCGGCAATCGAGAGGACACGGGTTCAAGTCCCGTTGGCGTCATGTATCTTTTCTCGGAAGATTTTTCAATGTGGATGAGTGTTTCAGGCTGATAATTATTGTTTATAATAATTGTCACATTAATTGTATTCATGCGTATTTCGTGTTTAAAACACTAACGAATACTGACAACGAAAATAAAATAAAAGATACGCACAATATAGTCGAGGAATTCCCCGTACAACATAAACTAAAAGGGTTGCGAGCCACCCCCCCCCCCCCCCCCCTAGTGCGTTACGTAATACTTGAACGGCCCCTTGCTGGGCCCTGGGCCGAGGGGAGGCGTGGGCATATTCATTTTAAGCAGTAGGGAGGCGTGATACTAATAAGTTTGGGAACCCCTGGTCTAGATACTCCCAGGAAGGGGATCTAATATCGATTTGAAAGAAAACTGACGTCGCCAATTTTCATAAGACCTTTCGACTCCTAGGAAAATATAATTGGTCATCTGTTTGAAATTTCAAAATGTTGATTAATTTCCCCAGAAGTAAGGAAAAATAGCTAACTTTGGGTCCACAACAAACTTCTACCGGTTTACCTCTTTTCTCTATAAAAATATTTTTCCATCACACGTCGCTACTGAGTAGTCGGATATCGACTAGCGGGTCACGTGATAGGCAATCCGTCTCGTTCCAGCAACACGGTAACATACGAAACAGCGCGCGTATCACGTGATCCCGTTGCTTCCATCAGTGGCGACGTGTGATTGAAAAATATGTTTTTGTATTTAATAGAAAAAATAATCGCTGGTTAGAATCCATCAGGTACGTGCTGTTACACCCTGTGTAGTATTATAAGCGATATATAAATAGTTGCACTGTAAGGTACATTATAATAAAAATAAATTTACCACGTGAAGAAACAATTAAACATGTATCTTCTTATTAATTTCAGTTGTTGGTGTGTGGGTAAGTAAGTAATGTGAAATATTCCTACGTAATTATTCAAGTTCAATGAACTTTTCATTTTCAAAATTGGAACTACTTATCGTATCAGACAAGCGATACAGTAGGATTTATTTCAAAATAATTCCATGAATGAATAATTCTGTATTCGAAATGCGTATTTGTTTTATTTACATGTTTGACAGATGCTTAGGGAACGTACCCATACTACGTGACCAATTTTTTGCAAATTTTACCCCCCCCCCCCCCCCCGGTGACCAAAATCCTAAGCAAACTGCCGCTCATTTGTACCAAGCGTGACATTTTGAAGACCCCCCCCCCCCGAAGAGGTCACGTAGTATGGGTATGTTCCCTTAGATGGAAGAGACGTTGCTGAGACAACGCGCGTTAGATGTGTAGACAACTAGGTTCAGTGGATGTATTGAGTTCGATGGTTTGCAAATTGTCATTCTCAAAGACATGGTTGACAGTTTCGTAAGAGTTTTTGTATTGCTTTAAAAACTTTCAGATGTATTGTCGTGTGGTTGTAATAATCCAGAAACCTTCGCGAGGGTGGAAAGAAGATATTTTGAAAGTTTCATACATTTCCTGTGCTGTAGCAATACATAAGGACAATTAAAAAAAAAAAGCAAACATATATTCATTTTTATGTAGGTATTAAAAGTTATAACCATACTAGCTTTTTCCCGTAGCTTCGCTCGCATGGTATTATGGGGGTTCCCATTCCCCCTCCCCCCTTCCCCATCCCTCCCTTATTCCATACATTAATTCGGTACATTCAGTTTTCAAACTGCTCGCGTGCCACCTATTGCAATTTTTATACAAATTTCATAATGCCAGAGCTCACCAGTAGTTTTATACAAAAAAAAAATCATCCAATTTGGTGCAACCGTTCGGAAGTTATGCGCCCACGTACATTTTGGCGATTCATTTTTAGAGATAGACACTACGACGCCTACATCGTTTCAATACCTCGATTTTGTTAGGGACAGAAAACGTATGATAAATAATTTCATAACGCCAGAACTTACCAGTATACAGCCTATTTATACTTATACAGCCTATATTATAGGCTGTACTATGTAGCTTTCTATTAGTGAAAGAATTTTTAAAATCCATTCAGTATTTCTTGCGTGAAAGAGTAACAAACATCCATACATCCATACAAACTTTCGCCTTTATAATGTATTAATAATTAATAATAATAAAAATAGGATAATAGGATAGGATACGACGTACAACAAAGGAAATTGCATTCTTGACTGATTTAATTTTTCCGGGTGATAAATGCAAATTACATATTCTGCACGCAAGGTTTATCACTCATCTAAAAAGTTTTCTTTTGTAATTATTTATGTATAAGGTAGATATTATCATTAATTTCACAAACCTGTGGATGTCAGTTCCAAAACAGGATACCAACGCCGGACAGACATACTTGACATGACTTGTGTGTCAATTGAAAGTGTGAGTCTATCTAATAACAGTGATGTTAATGATCACAGTGAATTACGCACACATAGGGATACTTGAGCGATATTTAAATAATCATGTGATTTATAATAGATGATTGTACAATTGGGACGTGCTACGTGCGATATAATGTGCACTGCGAACGTGCTGCGCATGGTGTCAAATGCTGATTAAACTAGCTTTGGTGTCGAAATAAGATCATAGCTAAATTGGAGGAGAAATCTTTGCAAACATTGTATGGATTGGTAAAACGTTACGAAAAACCTGGCAATATTTCCTCCTGCTAATACTTGTGCAATGATGGATAACTTGGCTAGCAGATGATTGAACCAGCGACGCCTTCCGACACAGGTGGAACAGGTTTGTTGTTTGCTAATCAAGCATAGGAAATGTATGAAACTTTCAAAATATCTTCTTTCCACTTTTGCGAAGGTTTCTGGATTATCACAACCACATGATAATACATCCGAAAAGTTTTTTAATCATCACAAAAACTCTTACGAAACTATCAAAAATTTCACAATTAGAGAATGATATTTTGCAAACCATCGATTGTTCAAACAAAATTCAATTTTCGAATAAACCCTTTAAATTAATGAATTTAATGGAAGTACGAGTATCTACTCACCTATGATACTTACAAAAATTAAATACTTTCAATCTAATCGAGAATTATAGGTATTTTAAAAAGGTAACCTATGTTAGGTAACAAATTTGTTTAATTGTTCTTATGATTCTAAAATACTAAAATGAATGTTTGTAATATTATATGAAAAATGAATATAAATGAAAACAAATTGCAATAGGAATTGCAATTGCACGCGAGATGTCTGAAAACTGAATGTATCGGGACTGAATATATGGAACGCGGGAGAGGGGAGGGGAACAATAGAAATAGTTGATTCCTTTTATAACATATTAAACAATACCATCAACCAATTTGTCCCTAAACGCATCTTCAAAAAAAATAATTTTCCAAACTGGTATTCAGCTCCTCTAATCAAAATCATTAAAGAAAAACAAAAACTTCATAAAAAATCCTATAATAATCCGTTTGATTACATACAGTTCACTATCAAACGTACACAACAAAAACACCTACAGAAGCATTGCTATAATCAATACATAAGCTCGGTTGAATCTAACATTCAGAATAATAATAAACACCTCTGGAATTATGCTAAAAGCAAAAGTAAAACAACTGGCATCCCACAAATCATGCACCTTAAAGACCAGTCAGGTACCGGCGCTCATCAAGTGTGTCAATTATTCTCTAAACACTTTCAGTTCACCTACATAAGCGATATGGACACGAATAGATAGTTATACTATAGTTATTTATTATTATTTATTATTTATTACTATTTATTATTTATTACTATAGTTATACCAGCACAATCGATAGTTATACTTTTGTGAAAATCATAACCCAATTGGGAACGTACAAATACACACTTCAATGATCAATGAATACCTGAAGAATTTAGACGTTAGTAAGGGTGCTGGCAGTGACGATATTTCGCCATACTTTATCTCAAAATGTGCCAAAAATCTCTCATACCCTTTAACTAACTTATTTTTAATATCACTAAAAGAATGAAAATTTCCCACAAAATTTAAAGAAGCAATTATAATCCCTATTCATAAAACAGGTTCTAAAAGCAACATTGAAAATTACCTCCCAATATCAATACTCACGGTATTTAGCAAACTATTAGCGCATTGTCTACGATCAAATTTATACTACAATTGTTCGCAACATTCAAAACCAACAACACGGATTTTTACAAAAAAGATCGGTTCTAACAAATTTGGTCAATTTTACCGATTATTTATCGAGCAATATGGACAACAGAAACTAAATATATGTGATCTATACTGACTACTCGAAGGCCTTCGATAAGGTGAACCATTTAATTTTAATTAAAAAATTAAATCAATTAGGCATTCATGGTGACCTACTCCGATGGCTCACTTCATACCTTTCGAGTAGACTCTAATGCGTCTGAGTTGAGGGATCAAAGTCCAGCTTCTTTTCCGTGCCCTCCGGCGTACCTCAAGGTTCTCATCTAGGCCCATTATTATTTATGATATTCACAAATGTTTTTTAAACTCTAGTAATACTTGATTCTAAATTAAACTTTATCCAACACACTAATAATATCATCAACAAAGCCAACAAAATGCTGGGATTTATAATTCGTATATCGAAACCTTTTCGAAACATAAATACTCTATATTCCCTTTACACCGCATATATCCGCCCACACTTAGAACACTGCACACCGATCTGGACTCCTTTCTACCAAGCTCACATTGTTAGGATAGAAAGAATAAAATAAAAATTTAAACACTTAATTATTATAAGCAATAATTATCAGCCTGAAACACTCATCCACATTGAAAAATCTTCCGAGAAAAGATACATAACGCCAACGGAACTTGAATCCGTGTCCTTCTGATTGCCGGTCAGCTGCTCTCCCAATTGAGCTATGGCGGCTTATCTTGTACCCGCCAAATGATTCAATATATACTAGTGTTTCATTCAACAATTACTGCTTACTATATTTTTTCTACCTGAAAACAACCAACTTTATTTTTGCGAGAGAAACATTGTTAGTGTTAAATCCGTCACTAGGTGGCGTCGAGACAAATTATGTCTTCATTTATTGGGGAAATACTTAAACTTGTCAAATATTAATTATTATTTTTAATTGTTAAACTAACGTTTTTAAGACAAGATTTTTATGCATAGCACAAAGGGTAAACATTTAAATTATAAACTTAACTTACACTTTCTAATTTCATCATTTCAACTCCCTTCATACACGACGATTAATTTTTGATCAAATTTTATTATTTAAATTTTTAAACAATGGCCTGGACTCGCCAGAGCTTACCAATTTAATAAAAATCCATATTCCTTCAAGATTAACCCGACAATCAAATTTACTTCATTTGCCACTTGTAGAACAAACCTTAGAAAAAATTCCCCGATTCCTCGAATATGTGCGCAATACAACGAATTGTTTCACAACGTAAACATTTTTAATTTAAACCTTCCGAAGTATCGAATAGAAGTAACGCGTGCGATATTGGATTGATACGGGGGTGTGGAAGGTATCGAGAGCATTTCATATCCTTATCCTATATTCTCCCTCCCCTTCCCCTCCTCTCCCCTTCCTCTCCCCTTCCTAAGTCTAAAATTTAGCTTAAGATAAATTAAAACTCCATCTCCAAACAATATTAGCATAAGAAACTCTTTTGGCTTCACTGCAGTTCACATGTATATTTTTATGTCTATTATATGTATATAAGCTGTTTGTTTCTTGCAAATGAAATAAATAAAATAAAGAAAAAAATTAAAATAAATTATTTATTAATTGACATTGCAACGCATGCCGGGAACTCGCTAGTATATTAATAAATGTTTCTTTATCCTTTATGCGGTACCTATCTAAACCATTCATCCGATTGCGATGATATTTTGGTGCGTTGTTATGCGCACACCCGCGAATGTTTCTATTTATAGTAGTGAGCTCTAGCTTTATTAAATTTGTGAAAAAAAATTACAATAAGTTTGAAAAATGTGTGTTTGTCATATAGTTTAGCTAGGGGAAAGAGACGCGGGAAGTGAACGGGGATGCGTGGGAAAGGACACGCTGGGGAGGGTAACGGAGGGGTGGGGGAAGAGGAAGAAGCAGATGGAAGGATTGCAAAGGAGACATAGTAACGGTAGGGGATAATAGGGATTAAAATTGTAAAATCCGTGCTTCTCACATTCTCTAATATGTAGCCTGCTCACGGGTCGAAAAACCCGATATATTCGTGTACGCACCAGACGGAAAAACAAAAGAAAAGTGTATCCAAAAGGACCATCAGAATTAAAAACACAAACACTTTCTTTGAGTGGCATTGCAACGCATGCCGGGCACTCGCCAGTTATGTATATATATATAATAAAAGTCAATGTTCGTATGTGTGTGTCCTATAGACTCGTAAACTACTCGACCGATTTCATTGAAATTTTTTAAGTTTGATCTTATTGGTGCCAGAAGTGTTTAGAGAGTGGTTTTAATGAAATTTAAAAAAAAACTGCGTGAAATAAAGAAGTTAATAACAAAGAGGGAATTTATCTAATTAATCATGAATCTTGACCCATGACAAGAACCATTACAAAGGTCAACGTTCTGATAATGTCATCGTCTGGATGCATTGTAATTCCTTTGTGTTAATTTATTGTTTTGAGTTATAATAATCATTGGTTTATTTAGATATGATATTATAGGCTAGTGGGTTGCTCATCAATAAATTGATACCAGAGAGATTAATTCATGAACACTTCAGCAGTCGTAAGCTGCATTCGCACTTCACAATACATAAATAAATGAAATTCCCGACATAATATTTTTGACACTGTAGTTTTTTGAACAACTCATATAGGATGCATAAAAATCGTTGTCCCCCTGAAATATGAAATAAACGGTGTTAAAAAACCAAAATACCATGTTTTATATTCAAATCTAAAAATTAAAATTATCAAAGTAATTCAAATGTACCCATTTATAATAATAATAATCAGGGGAGGTACAATGCAATACATTCCATTTTTTGAAATAAGTGAAAAAACAAAAGAAATTATTCAAATAATAGGATGAGGTTTTAAGAGGGCTTGGTTAGACTTAACCGGAAATTTGTCATTTTTAAATCACATTCTAGAAGTTACGAAACATTTTCACAATAAAACATAATATGATTTCGAAAAATCGTTGTGTTATCTGGTAAAGTTTTATAAAAAAAAAAAAAAATAAAAAAAAAAAATATTCATCCTAGACTTGTTGAATTTTTTTAATTAAAAAAAGTTATACTATTGGTCTATGATTAGATTTATTAATTTTCAAACCGATTACAAGATAGAATTCATACCATATAATCATACAGTATTATAAATCAATACATTATCTGATAAAGCCATGTTTCAAAATATTTATTTTAGTTCAAATAAATTCATTAAAAAAAATCCCGGCACGTGTTTTATGTCGAAAATTGGTCTATTTGTTTATTTATTTGCGCATTTACTAACTAACGTAATTCAGATTTTTTTAAACACGTATTTTGATTAGACATTATTGAAAAATAATAAATTGTTTTAAATAAAAATAATTGTAGGAAATATATGTTTTTAATTAATTTACCAACTCGAGTTTGGTAATCTTAAAGCAGTCGAAAACATAAGTTCCAAGTCAATTCATTCCGGCGTCGCGTCGGCCTAAGCCGCGGCCTAGGGAGGACGTCTCTGTGACGTTCTTCCCAGCAAAATTTTGATGTTATCATTTCGGTAAAATTGGTCACAAAAGGTCCAAATAAGAAAATTTTTCGCCATGAAATACAAGTCTCAACATCAAATTGCATTTTGATTAAAAAAACAAAAAATTATTTTTTCACCCAGACGCGAGCGTCCTATGAAAAATAGGGTAAGAATGAAATCTATCTATAGTTCTAAAAAAGTCCGTTCGTGAGCGCTGGTGACAAAATCGGAATTCTGATTCACTGGTAATACACTCTTAAAGGTAAATAACATCGTAAAAATGTAAGATGAGTTATTTTTAAAACTTTTTATATTTGCATTCAAAAATTTAACATTTCAAATATTATACGTTTATTTCGAATTATAAAATTTCTAAGCGTATTTCATCATCGTTCAGGAATATTCAATTTATTTGGATTTTATTGCAAAGCGAAAATATTTTGACCTTCCGACGAAATAGGCTCGAGGCCTAAGAAGTAAAGGTGTATTTATAATATTACTAGATTTAATTAATGAAATCGAGCGGATGGGATATTTTATATGCACATTTCAGTTACAGAGACTAACAGGATAATCTGATAATGAATCCCGGTTTCCCTTGGTCACTCCATAACTTCAGAACGACTTTTCACTCATCTTTTTTTTAAATTTTTCTTATTCTTCGTAGAAGGTTCTTTTACGCAAAGAAAAAATAAGAAAATTGCACAGAAAATTGGATAATTTCAGAAAACTCAACGACTTTTTTAACTTCGCACATTTGACAGTTCGCGTGTTTGATGAAATTGAATTTAGCAGGGAGCTGTTTTTTTTTGTAACAAAGAATTGTCTATGGATTTTAAAAATTATGGATATTTTGAATAGATTCCTATGTTAGGTACCAAATTTGATTGATTGCTCTTACAAAAATGAATATTTGTAATGCATGAAAAATGAAAATTTGAATAAAAAAACTAAAATCGTTGGCACGCGAACTGTTTGAAAACTGAATGTGCTGGGAGTAAATATATGGAACGCGGGAGAGGGGTGAGAGTAGGCGGGGAAGATGGAAGGGGAAGGGGATGCTGGAGGGGAGTGGGACGCACGGGAAAACTACATGCAGGGAGAAACAATTTATTTCTTTGAATATGGCATTGCAACGCATGCCGGGAACCAGCTAGTGTACTATAAACAAAGACTGTTTTTTATTGTCTGTCGATGAAGAAGTAGAAAAGACGCCGCGCTGCATTTGGCCCCCAATGCGAAAAAAGACAAAATCATAATATAACTACATAATGTAACTAACCTAAACAAATAACAAAATGACAGCCCACGTCATATAATATTTATAAATACCAAGCAACGCTTTGCTTTTCGTCTGGACAATAAACGTATAATAAATAATTTCATAACGCCAGAGCTTATTCATAACGCCAGAGCCTACCAATATATACAGCCTATATTACTCGCAAATAATGTAGCTTTCTAAAGGGTGGCGCAAAACTACCGATATAATTTGAACCTTATTTTAATGTGTAATAATATTCAAACCATATCGGTAGTTTTGCGCCACCCTACATTAGTGAAAGAATTTTTAAAGTCCGTTCATTATTTTTGCGTGAAAGAGTAACAAACATACATCCATTCATCCATTCATCCATACAAACTTTCGCCTTTATAATATTAATGGGATTTACAATATTTCAAGTAGGATGATAAATTTAAAATCAATTGAATGAACCAAGCCTATCGCACTCGGCCTAGGTAGGCACATAAATATTAAGTACTAAACTGCCGTAGCTAACATTAATAATCTTATATTTTCAGATTTGCGAAATAATGTCCTTGTAAACATGGAAGGTTCCCTTTTCACTTTCATACATTAAATATCACTTAGATCAGAGGTGCACAACCTTTTCAATGGCAGTATTAATTTATTAAAATTGCGATTGTTCAGTGGCCGAGAAGGGTGGGATTTGAGACAAAAATATTTTACCAAATTAAAAAAAAAATAGCAAAAGGTTTCGAAAATATCGTGTACGTGCTACTTTATTTTTATTTTTTTTTTAATTACCTATAAAATATAGGCCATTAAAGAATTCAATTTTGAAAGAATGATGTTAGAACTTTGGCATTTTTTAGTAAATATTAGTAATATTTACTAAAAATTAGTAAGATAATTACCCAACTTACCATGTTAATTATAACCAACAATGCAGCATTAATAAAAAGCTTTTTTTTGTGCACATTTTATTTTAAATACGACAATTTGTGTTTCACCGTAATTCAGTAATTTGTAAACAAAATTTATGCCCATCACACTGCTTCTTATAATAATTTTTATTTTATATTTCATTATATTTTCAAATAAATTAGCGTAATATGTATATACATTTTAATTATTATGGTTTACTCACAATAATTGCTAAAATGGCCTCTAAAATCATGAAAAATCAACTTTTCTAATGGCTTCAATGTTAAATTTAAGCCTAACAAAATGTTTTTTTTACTATAAATTTTTATTGTTTATTTTATATATCATTAAGTTTTAAAAGAAAGTAGGGAAATATATATTTTTTTTAATTCTTTTGATTAGTTCATAATAATTGCCAAAGTTGCCTCTAAAATCATGAAAAAATGACCTTTTAATGGCCTATGCTGTCGTCACGAAATCAATAATTCGATTAAAAATGTGTTAAATTATTTGTAATTGACATATTTTTATTCGCATTAATTATTTCTTAAAGCAATTCATTTGTATTTTAAGTACTGCATTGCTATCTCATTCCTTCTTGTATTCATGATACAGTGTCAATTCTTAATAATAATAATAAGAAGATAATTATAATAAAAAAATAAAAAAATTCATATTATCCAATTTTATGTAGATCTGAATTTAATGGAATCTTTCAGTTCAATTTTCATCTACTTCCCGAACTACAGAAATATGTGAAATTTCGCTCACGTGATAAAAATGATTGCAACACGTACAATAACAAAATTAAATCAATATAAAATTTCCTTTGCTTTATTAGTACGTGATTAGCGTGTTTTTTTGCCTATTTTAGACCATTATTTTATCTGCCCACGCCCCCACTGTGCCATCTCAATGCCCCCTAATTTTCTCTGGGTCTTCTACCGCCCCCCTGAAAGTCTCAAACACCCACAAGGGGACCTATGACTGCAGACGTTTTCGACCTTTTCGTCACTGGTCACGGCAATAAAGCTGTGGGTAGGTAACAATATAAAGCTGGCAATAATAATAATAGGTAAATACTAGTGGAACCACCGTAGTTTTTTAGTAGGTGAGAGTAGACTGAAAAATACCCTCGACTCTGTGCATAAACGGGCGGTCCGTTTGACAGACTCTTCCATCTTAGACGTATTGCAATCTTTTGAGCACAGGCGTCGGGTGGGAATACTATCCTTATTCTACCGGTATTTCAATGGATGATGCTCCGAGGAACTAGCGTCATTGATCCCTTCGGCACCGGTGCATAGTCGGGAAACACGCCAAACGCGTGCCCAATATACGTAAACGGTTGACATTTTTCACAGAATGGGTCTCTCCTTCGACTCGTTCTGGCGTTCAACAGCTCGACTGTGGAACGATTTGCCAGCCTCTTCCTACAAGACCATACAATGTTCATTCCTTCCTCTCCTCAAAAAGACCCACCACACAGCATCTCAGATGACATAGTGCCTAAGGGAAATTATTTTCCTCAGGGGCTCCTGTGTGGAGTTAATGTAAAAAAAGGTCCTTTATAATTTTCATAGAATTGTCCGTTACTATTTTATTGAATAAATTGGGCCGCGGATTGACCATCCATGTTATTATTTATCTATAGATCAACGAACCCGTATCTCGTAATATTATTCAATAAATAAATTGTTGTCATGTCTCAGATACTGGCCGGTTTGTAATATTAATGCATCGATGCAAGGATGATATGGAAGTTCTAACGTTTACGTTTTAATCTAAAGGTCACGCATTCGATTGTTTTTAAACTTTAAAATTCAAAATTCGCTGGTTCGCCCTCACCTTGAATACACTAGTGTCATTTGGTGTCCTTTCTACGCTGTCCACATTTGTCACATCGAATCTGTACAACATCGCTTCCTACGAGGAATTGCTTGGAGGTTAGGACTTGAAAGAGGCGAGTACTCGTATGACGTAATTGAATAAACTTTAAACTTCTCTTCTTTAGAAAAACGTAGAAAGGACTCCGATATAATATGCCAAAATTATCGACAGTAGTACTGACACACCTGCTTTGTCATCTCTCTTTTTTTATTCGTGTTATTGTTACATTGTTAATGGACTATTTGTCCGTAAATAAATCAATAAAAACGCAAATATCGTCTTGCATTTCTATCGTATGTCGAATGATCTTGACGGCCAGTCGATGTCACTGCTTCCATAGACACATTGACCCTCAGATTCCTAGCCACCCCTCAAATCTTTTCCTTTCCTTTCCCTTAAAAAAGCTCCACACGCCAAAGATGTTTTCACCTGAAGGATTTTTTTTCCTCAGGGCCTCGTATGTGAAGCTAAGGTAAAAAAAATTAATCATACTTGTACAATCAAACAGTATTAATCGCCTTGCGTCTGCGCGGTTGAAATTTAAGAACCCGGCTTCAAGTGCATGTCTGACGCCTCGCCGCACGCGCCGCACCATATAAATTCAAACAAAGCTACCTTTTGTAATTCGGTTTCGAATTCAAGAATTCGTCAAAGGATGGCGCCACTTAGGGCCCATTCATAAATTACGTCACACGAAATTCACGATTTTTTGCCCCCCCCATCCCTGTCATACATCGTAACATTTGTGAGACCCCCCCTAGCGTGACGTCACATATTTTGCAATTTTACATCTAAAAATAATAGCTGATAATATTTTTAGGTTTTTCGTCAACATTTAATATCGTCACGATCATATTTACCAACATATTTACATAACGGACGGGGCGTAACGGGATACCACGATTTTGTGCGTGTGACATCACAAAGCTGATAACCCACCCCCCCCCCCCCATACCCAAACCTCACCCCGTGAACCCAGGAACCCCTGCTAAGTCACCAAACGTAGCGAATCACTTGGGGTTAAATCATTTGGTTTCAATAGCTTAGTGGTTGGAGCGTTAATATCCCGGCCATGTCTTACCGGGATATGGGTCTTGGGTTCGATCTCCAATTGCGACCATTGCAAACTTTATTTGTTGTGTCTTGTTCTGTTTTATTTTCTTCTTTTTCAATAAATATTAAAGTAATTTATCTCTTGCTGGTCCATGGTCACGTGGTCAAGGTCGAGAGTTAAGTCAACATGATATTCCAGAAATGTAAAGAAACAAGTTGTTCAATTTACCGGAAAGCGACTCTACTCCTCCAATACAAGTTATGGACTGCAATCCATGGACCGGTAGTTCAGTAGTTATCTCTATTTACACTCTTTACACTCTTTTTACAATTTTTTTACCGTAAGTCAGTAAGTCAGTTTAAAGTAAACGACACCAAAAGTCACTTAACGTATATTTATAGCACGTTACAGAAGTTGTTCTTTCGCAAGTTTTTTGATAAATAAATGATTTCAACTTATCAGTTTGATAAGTTGATGTAATTTATTTTTCAGGTGGAAAAAAGTTTTCTGAAAAAGCATCCTTCTATTTAAGACGACAATATACCCAAAAATATATCCAGAATATTAACGACGTAAGTAAATAAGTAAACTAAATATTAAAATGAAAAATAAGTTTAAAAAAGTATGCCCTACACAGGCTTATAATTTATATTTCAATGAACAAAAGCAGATCAAAAGATGTGCCAATGATTTTTTTACTATATTTAATTCTGTTTGAATTAATGATTTATGATTTTATTTCAAGATTGAACGTAAATTTCGATTAATACATCTACAATATAAAAATTGTTTCTCTTTATTATTCGCTAAAGTTTACCTTGAAGTAATGCCTTTCCACAACAATATTTTAACAATAATGTCTTCGTCACTCTGAGAAACGAACGGATTTCTGTACAGTCACTCTAATCAATGAGAGGTGTTAGGCGATTTTACTTTCGACGAGGACGAATCAAAAAGTTATAAATAAATTAATTAATTTCACATTTTGTCATGAATATAAACGTTATGTTAAAAGCAAAACCATGGGTGGTCGATACTTTCAGTATTACCCTGGTGAAAGACCAACTTCAAAATCAAAACGTTGCATGAAATAGATTTAGGCGTGTTTGGTGACCAGATCTGAATAGGCACTTCTCACGTTCCTGCTCTATATCACCTTCTCTTCCGCACTACCTTCAGCCTCACAACTTACCCCAATTGGTGATTCCAGTCTCACTGGCTCCGGGCGGTCGGGTAGTCACATTAAAAAAAAATCATAATGCATTTCACACGCAGTAGAAGTGAAACTAGATGTCGCTCTTTTCTTTTGCCTGCTTATTTTAAAATGGTTTGAAGATTGGATATTGAATTTACAATTTTTTTTTTTTGGGTTTGGTAGGTTTTGAACCTCCGTTCGCTGGATGTCTCTCTGGGTGCTGAGTCGGGTGCTTCATACCGCGGTGCTATTAGAGGCCCGCGCGTAGTCATGAATCTACCGCATTATATTAAAACTGTCAAATAATAAATTTTTGTGACGCATTTCTATTTCATCCGAATTTCAAATCGCTAATGGGGCTAAAGAAGTTTCACTTCAAAAATTTGTATCCAAAACTGTAAAGCACATTTCATGCAGGTTTTCGATAAGAAATTGTATAATAACCATACCATCAACATTTTTTATCTTCTCGTTTCTCTGCTATATTTATTCCATGGACACCCAGACGCACAAATGTATCTATTCTGGAAGAGCAATGGATCCAAAAAAATCTTTGAACTATCTGCGTACAACGTATTTTAGATTACTTTTTTTTTTTTTTTACAGTGAATACCGCACAAGAATCTCAACTGCTCCCGTCTGGAGCCAGTGAGACTATGGCATCCCCAATTGGGGTATGTTGTGAGGCTGAAGGTAGTGGGGAGGGGAAGGAGGTGGGGAAGAGGAAGGTTGGGAAGTACCTGGCTATTCAGATCTGGTCACTAAACACGGCTAAAGCCATTTTCAAGTAACGTTTCAATTCTGAATGGTGGTCTTACACCAGGGCGATACTAATAGTATCTTCCACTCTGGAACATGCCGCAAATATACTATATATTATTTTAAATGAATTAATTGTGAAATAACACAAATTAATCAAATAAAATTTAATTATTATTTTTAATTGTAAAACTAACGTTTTTAAGACAAGATTTTTTATGCATAGCACAAAGTGTAACAATTATTATAAGCAATAATTATCGAGCTAAGACTCTTAAAGCCAAGAGTCTTAGCCGTTAAGAAGCCAAGAGTCTTAGCAGTTAAGAAGCCAAGAGTCTTAGCCGGAATGTGAGTCAAGAGTCTTTTCTCGGAAGATTTTTCAATGTGGATGAGTGTTTCAGGCTGATAATTATTGCTTATAATAATTGTTACAAATAAAATTTATTTGCGCATGCCGGGTTCGAACCCGCGACCTCCGGAATGTGAGTCAAGAGTCTTAGCCACTGGACTACGGAGGTCGTCGTTGGACACGTTGCTCGCTAAATTGAGGACCCTCCATGGAGAAACTCATAGTCAAAATGACAAAGCGGAAAACAGAAGAAGCAGAGGAAGGTCACCAATGCGCTGGAGTGACGAAGTATCTCTGGCGTCCGGTACTAGGATGTCCGTGACTCTCCACGCTGCGCAGAACAGCAAGGGGTGGAGGAGCCTTGTCCACCATGAAAATTGTAGTAGGGTCACGATCCTCAATAATGAGGAACCGACTTAAAAAGAAGATAACTTAGAATAGTATGTATTGCAATTTGCAAAATACGAGGCAACTTGTTTCACAAAATGAAAAAATATCAATAAAAACACATAAATTTGTAATAGAACACTTTAATTTTATTTTATTCAGGCTCTATTGATTTCGGAAGAACTCTTCCTTCGTCAGGAGAATATTAGAACTGACCTACGATACAGAATATTGAGATATATACACAAATTTTATGTGGTTTTCCGGCAATAACAGGGTGGTTTATTGGAAATATGTCTAAAATGGGGCTAAATGATAAATTAATTTGGTTATTCAAAATAATAGAATATAATAATCAAATTAACAGGGTAACACTGAATACATTTTTTTTATTTATTTTTTTATTTATAAACAGAAACAAACAGTACATTAGATACTTCGGTTAAAAAAATTACAGTTAATAATTATATTTCATGGTGGGTAAGGTTAAGCGTGTGGAATAGTTCTGTATGGCGTGCACGTCTTAATGGTGTGTTAAAATTAACTAGGGAAAGAAATTCGGTACAGTCAATGTTATTATTTAAAATTTTGTGTATAAATGACAAATCAGTTACTGCTCGCTTTTGTTGCAAAGTTTGAAATGCGCATTCAAAGTTATTGTTGAATTTCAAGGTAAGATATTTTATAACTTTGTTTCTAATATGTTCTATGCTATCAATGTATACTTTGTGTTGCGGGTTCCAAATTGGCGAAGCATATTCCAGTGTACTTCTGACTAATGCAAAATATAACATTACTACTGTACGCGGGTTACTGAACACTTTACTTACACGAAGAAAAAACCAAATACATACAAAATACTAGAGTATAATAACCAAATTAACGGGGTAATACTGAATAACCAAATAAATTTATGTGTTTTATTGTAAATTATATCGAGCCACAAAGTTAATGCTTTTTACAAATAATATGAAAAGATGTCGTAATGTCCTTCGTGTTTGGTTAACGGGAAAATGCTTGAAAAGTTACTAGATAATCACCCAGAATTAGTCCTAGATTATTACTTCATACATAACTTCACTTATTAGCTACGTAACTTAATAGTGTTTGTAATAGTCAACATAATTGAGATCTAATTACTATTGCATACCTTTTGATTGCGCGTTTGATCAAATTACTATAAACCTAGATTGTCAATGGTGGCGTGTTCTGGTCCAGTCTCCTGCGATAAAAATTACGGAACGGCATGTTAACAGCTTTTTGATGCAGCTAATCGCTGGGCGGCCTTGTATCGGTCATAATATCAACACCGATAATTATACCAATTAAATATTATTATGTTTTATATAAACTCTAAATTTGTCCTGTGTTAAGGAAAGGCTTAGCAAGAAATTGATATTTTAGATTAATCTTTACGAGGAATCGGTTTATATTATGAATATTAAATAATATGCAATGGATAAATTGGAGCATTTCTTATCGTTTCGCTTGTGTACAATTAAAATAAATTTGTTAATTAGTTTTTTTTTTATATTTTTTTAATATACAAAGAATATTTTTACGGAGGTAATAATGATATAATTAGTACAAGCAATAATTATCAGCCTGAAAAGTGTTTCAAGATGAGTGATCTACATTGAAAAAATCTTCCGAGAAAAGATACATGACGCCAACGAGACTTAAACCCGTGTCCTTCTGATTGCCGGTCAGGTGCTCTCACCACTGAGCTATGGCAGCTTATATAATATCCGCCAAATAATTCAATATATACTAGTGTTTCATTCAACAATTACTGTTTATTACATTTTTCCACCTGAAAACAACCAACTTTATTTTTGTGAGAGAGGCATTGTTAGTGCTAAATCTCTCGCTAGGTGGCGTCGAGACAAATTATGTCTACATTTTTTGGTGAAATACTTTAACTTGTCAAATATTAAATATTATTTTTAATTGATAAATTAACGTTCAAGACAAGATTTTTATGCATAGCACAAAGGGGAACAATTATTATAAGCAATAATTATCAGTCTGAAACACTCATCTACATTGAAAAAATCTTCCGAGAAAAGATACAAGACGCCAACGGGACTTAAACCCGTGGACTCGACGCCACCTAGCAAGAGAAGGCAATCAGAAGGACACGGGTTCAAATCCCGTTGGCGTCATGTACCTTTTCTCGGAAGATTTTTTCAATGTAGATCACTCATCTTGAAACACTTTTCAGGCTAATAATTATTGCTTATACTAATTATATCATTATAACCTCCGTAAAAATCTTCTTTGTATATTAAAAAAATATTTAAAAATAAACTAATTAACAAATTTATTTTAATTGTACACAAGCGAAACGATAAGAAATGCTCCAATTTATCCATTGCATATTATTTAATATTCATAATATAAACCGATTCCTCGTAAAGATTAATCTAAAATATCAATTTCTTGCTAAGCCTTTCCTTAACACACAGGGCCGGATCTACGAAATCTAGCGCCCTGTGCAGTAGGTACCGATGGCGCCCCCCCCCCCTACATTTTTATTTTGATTAAAAATTCGTATACCCCAATTTTTTTTTTTTTATTTAATTTTTTTTTTTACACTAATTTATCAAATAAAATCAAGACATATAAAGGGTGTAACCCTATCTAAAGTTTTCGAATAAATAAGCCACGATCTATGTAATTCTTCTCCATTAGGCAGTTTCTTGGAATAATACTCAGTATTAAATTTACGCTTGTTCGTAATAGGAAAATCAAAACCTTTCAATTGTACAGGACCTTCCTGAACTAATAAACTAATGGAATTTTGAGTTTTGAAACGAGTTTTTTTATGTCATTATGCTCTTTAATTCTAAGTTTTAGATTCTGCGAGCCTGAAAGTTTTTTTTTAATTATTGTTCTATTCATTGTAATCCACAATCCACAACCTCTAACAACCAATAGAAATTTAGTTATTAATTAAAAAATCTAATAAATAACCTCAAATTTGTACCTTGCATTTCCATTTCCCCTGTGTTCTGTGTTGAGCGAACAAACACGAACGTATCTGGTATATGGTATCAACGGCTCACGAAAGATGCTTACACTGATTATTACTGACTGTAAAATAACAAATCTAATAGAAATTAATTATAGGTACATTTAACGAACTTCAACTGTCAAATCAATGATGAAACTGTTAAACAAGTTGCAACCTTGCAAACCGTGCGATGTTTATGCTAATGAAATTTTGAATTTAATGAAGATTTCATAAGAAAATGGTCTTTAAGTCCCTTCTCCTAGAGATTTAAATCGTACAAAAGCATTTTGAAAGGCGCCGTCTGTTTGTTTGTTCTCTTGAATAAAAGTACGGCGCTGTGATTGGTTAATGAATTTGGATCGCACTCATCCGTCGTAAAAGACGGTAAAAGATATATGGAAAAATAGATCTTACATTTAAACTAAATATATGGAATTTGTAAAAAAATTCTGTAACTGACTATAAATTCGTAAATCGTTGAATTTCGTTGAATTCAAACCAGATGCGTGCGCAGTCTGTATCTTTGGAAAGTGTTGCTAGAGCGTAATAATTATTTCGTACTACGGGTAATTTTTAAACGATTCAGGGAATATTATAACAAATTTTTAATACAATATTTTCTCACGGCGCCCCTTCGGAGTTGGCGCCAGGTTTTTTGCACGTTTTTGAACGTATGGCAGATCCGGCGCTGTTAACACAGGACAAATTTAGAGTTTATATAAAACATAATAATATTTAATTGGTATAATTATCGGTGTTGATATTATGACCGATACAAGGCCGCCCGGCGATTAGCTCGGTCAAAAAGCATGCCGTTCCGTAATTTTTATCACAGGAGACTGGATCAGAACACGCCACCATTTACAATCTAGGTCTATAGTAATTTGATCAAACGCGCAATCAAAAGGTATGCAATGTAGATGAGTGTTTCAGGCTGATAATTATTGCTTATAATAATTGTTACCCTTTGTGCTATGCATAAAAATCTTGTCTTGAACGTAACTTTATCGATTAAAAATAATAATTGATATAATTAAGGTGAGAAAAAAGTATGGTTCAAAATAAGCCGGATAAAGGGAGTGCGTGGTTAGAAACTATTCCGGCGATATAGTCACATTTGAATAGCACTAAACGTGTTTACTGTTCGAAAATGAGGTCTCCTAGTGAACAAAACTTACCAATTTATTAAAGAAATTTATTTTGGTTGAAGTCTATGTGACCTAATTTGAGATATCTTAGGTCAACGTGTTATCTTATTTTAAAGTTTTAAACAGTTTAAAGGGGCAAACTTGTAGTTCTGTGAACAGTAGCTGATCTCGCGTCCAAAAAATATGTTTTTAATTTTATCTTATTTAACAAATCGAAACCAAAATTTTCCCTTAAATCAAAGATTTGTAAGTAGGTACTTACTTAGGGCGATTTCACCTTTGAAAAATAATCTTTACTGGATCATTTTTAACAACCACCACCTTGATCCGAAAACGCAACGTAAAAAACAAATTTAAGAGGAATATAAACGCTAGAAATATTTCAAATCTCATGCCTGCAAAATTTTAAAATCGAGCGACTTTTTGCACGAGGCTAGTGAGCGAAAAAGTGGTTTTCATTTATTTTGTGCATAATTTTATAAGAAAGAAAAAAGTTAGAATATGGAAAACCTCAAAAATAGTCTTAGCAATAAAGGGGTATTTTTAAAAAATTGTTTCTTGTATTACTTCATAGTTAAGTCATGAAAAAACATTTTTTTGGTGATTTACGCTTATATTTTTTGTTACGTAAATAATAATTTTATTGTAATTCCAATACATAGAAAAGCTAGTAAAAGCTTCGATTTATTCGTAGCATATTTTTTGATGTTCATACTGTAAGCCGATTCGTCGTAAAGATTAATCAAAATAGGATTTCACGTATATATTCATCTTAAAGACAGAGTAACAGCCAAATGGTCGAGTTAAAATTTGTTGCATTTAGTCAATTAAAATATTTCAATCATCAAATTGCATTTATTATATTCTTGACTTTGTGTACTGTCTGAGCAAATAAAGTTGTGGTCGGACGCGGCGTTGATTCCTTTGAGAGGTGCTAAATATTTGGGTGTACTATATTAATGTTATTTATTTTAAGGTATTCAAAATATTCACGGTCAAAGTCTTTTAAACTTGTGATGTTTGGACATGAAATTTGGATAGTTTGTACGATTTTGTGCTCTTAACTACAGATAATACTAACTTCTCGTTCTGTGGAATTTTACGACATCCAAAAATTGGTTGCTATCTGCGAAAAGACACAGTTGTCACCAATCGTGATAATTTGTATTCTTTAAACATTAAAAAAACCTATTCATGTTTCTAATTGTGAAAACCTCAAAATATTCATGAACGTTTTGAAGACATTAAACTGTAATGAAGAATATTCCTAGAATAAGAACTCTGTCAATGTTGTCAGCAAATAACAAAAACCAAGAAAATTCAGTAATCAACAAGAAGAATAATAAAGGTTTAGGGTTTAGACCCTTGAGGAACGCCGAAGTTTGTTAGAAAAATAAATCGTGATTAATCACAACTCTGTAAGCTACGAATGAAGGCTTAAGCTAAACTGCTAAAGCTATATCAATAGTTGATTCCCCACAGGGTCTCGGTTCCTAAGTAACAGATTGTTTACTCATTTAATAATCACTTGACTCAGACGTTAATTTTGGCAAACACCAACAATTGTTTTGAGATGCTAAACATTATTAATATCTATTGACATTTTTTAATTATTTCTGACCTTCAAAGTATCGGTGAGAAGTTATTCTTATTGTTTAAAGATAAATAATTAAATTCTCAGGATTGTTTCAATATGAACATGCCGATTCTTGGCCAAGACAAGACCTTTACGAAATGAATGGAAAAATGTCTGTCTGCAATATTTTCTTAAAGAATTTATTGACGCGTAGAGATAATTTGTAAGGGCATTGCAAAACAGATAAAATAATGGCTAACAATCATATCAATGCAGCGTGCAATTATATCTTTGAGTCAATACCTTTTATTGCCTAACGATAAACAATTTAAACACCAACAAAGACAAATATTTGCTCAATTTAATGGCACATTATTAAAATCTGAATGCCGGCTTGGACGGATAGGAAAATCCATCAGTTAGAGCGGTGATCAGTGTGATCTGTGAATACTCTTAAAAAAACCCGTGTTCTGCAAATAAATAAGTTCGGGAATAGGAACCGCCACCCCAGGATCTATTGGATAACAAACACCTCTGCCATAGGTCATCCAAGTGGTTCGCTAGCTTTGATGACTTAGCAGGGGTGCCCGCGTTCATGGGGTGAGGTTTTTCCGGATTTTGGCGGCGGATGCGTTTGCCCACCAACTGCATGATAAGATGGGGAGAGACTGATTGAGAGAGACATTTAATCTCTCCAGTAGGACTCTCTCGAAACACCGCCTTACCGCAGTGGGAGGGATGGATAATTCCGTCATTCCAGGACATACTGACCCCCAGATTCCTATCCCTCTCTCATAACTTTTTCCTTCCCAGAACTTCCACTCCTTCCTCTCCTAAAAAGGAGAAGAAATCTCCTAAAATCCCCAAAGATGATATAGCTTGATGAGGGGATTTTTTTCCTTAGAACCTCCTGTGTTTTTTTTTATATAAATACCTCACAAGAGTCCCAAATGCTCCCGTCTGGAACCAGTGAGACTATGGTATCCCCAATTGGGGAATGTTGTAAGGCTGTAGGTACTGGGGAGGGGAAGGAGGTGGGAAAGTACCTGGCTACTCAGATCTGGTCACCAATCACGGCTAAAGTCATTTCGAGCAACGTTTTAATTCTGATTGGCATCTTCCACTCTGGAACGTGCCGCAAATATACTGTGTAAAAAAATTGTCATTTGATCGAAGGCATACTTTCGATACTCATAAATCTGTACTAATTTGATAAAGGAGTTTGTTGGTTTGCAAAGGATAAATACCGTTTGAAACCTTTATAAACCTGTGGACAAATGAATTCCGAATCAGATTCAATCTTTTGAAGGCGAGATATTTCGATGAGGCTGTGCGCGGCATTTTTAAAAAATTATGTTAATTTAGAATGGGTACCACCTACCTATTGCCCTTCAAAACAGTTCGACGTAATAAATATCGTCGAATGACACATATTTAAACAAATATTTTCTGATCTTAATAAAATGTTAGATTTTGGTAAACAATAATATTATCTGTTGATATTACCACACTGAAAGGTCACTGATATGACGAAATTAATACGATTTTATTAGGTCGTACTGATGCTGACTAAATTTAATAATTCTTACTTTGATAACAAAATATCATGAATCATATTTATTTTGCAACTTCTGTTGCGCATAATCCACAAATTTGTCGTGTCACATTCGCAACAAAATGCTCTTAATTTTGGACGGCTGACTAGCGATACTAAAAAAATATTGAAGACAGACAATTTTGTAGCGATTCTATTTAATATTTTTTAAAACAGGACGGAAACCACTAAATACTTTTTTGATTATAGCACTCGGAAATTCAAGCGATTGCTAAATAAGAAATAATTTCAAAATGAATTTCGTTACTTACAATGTTTTTAAAATCAACGTTTGATCTGGTCGTGTACCCATTCAAAGCGGAATCCATTCAAAATATCAATCACAGGGTCCACAAAGCCCCCTAGGCCCCAAACTAATAATTTAATACAGTTAAATGCTAAGGATTATTATAATAAAATCAGCATTTTTTACAATAGCTCCACATAGGAGGCCCTGAAGAAAATAATTTCTCTCGGGGCGTATCTTTGGGAATGCTGTGTTATGAAAGAAATGAGAGGTATTATATTATAGTTATGAGAAGTGTGTAGAAATGAGGGGCCTTTAGGAGTGACGGGCGTATGCAGGGCCGGATCTACGAAATCTGGCGCCCTGTGCAGTAGGTACCGATGGCGCCCCCTCTCCTACATTTTTATTTTGATTAAAAATTCGTTCACCCCATTTTTATTTATTTTTTTATTAATTTTTTTTTACACTAATTTATTAAATAAAATCTAGACATATAAAGGATGAAACTTTTCCAAGTGACCTGGCGGTAGCTCTCACACTCGTTTTTTTAAAAGAGAGAATCGCCAGGAGTCCTATACTCTCCGAATCTATTGGGTAAACATAAAGTTATGGTGATTCTATTCATTGTAATCCACAGTACTTTTATAACCTCTAACAACCAATAGAAATTTAGTTATAAATTTAAAAATCTATTAAGAATATAACCTCAAATTTGTACCTTGCATTTCCCCTGTGTTGAGCGAACAAACACCATACAAACACTAAACACTGACGTATGGTATCAACGGCTTACGAAAGACGCTTACACTGACACCATAAAATAACAAATCTAATATAAATTAATTATACATTTAACGAACTTCAAATAATATGTCAAATCAATGATGAAACTGTCAACACGTTGCAACCTGCAAATCCTGCACACCGTGCGATGTTTTTGTTAATGGAATTTACTGAAGATTTCATAAGAAAATGGTCTTTAACTACCTTCTCCTAGAGACTTAAATCGTACAAAATAAAACAATAGAGAGCGTACGCTAACTAAAATTGTCAGCATTTTGAAAGGCGAAAGTCGGTTTGTTTGATTCACTGGAACAAAAATACGGTTCTCTGATTGGTTATTGAATTTGGATCGCACCCATTCGTCGTAAAAGACGGTAAAAGATATATGGAAAAAAAGATCTTACACTAATTTAAACTAAATATATGGAATTTGTAAAAAAATTCTGTAACTGACTATAAATTCGTAAGCCGTCGATACCAACCTGATGCGTGCGCATTCTGTTTCTTTGGAAAGTGTTGCTAGAGCGTAATGATTATTTCGTGCTATGGGTAATTTTTAAACGATTCAGGGAATATTATAACAAAATTTTAATACAATATTTATTTTCTCACGGCGCCCCTTTGGAGTTGGCGCCAGGTTTTTGTACGTTTTTGAACGTATGGCAGATCCGGCGCTGGGCGTATGAATCCATCACTCCCACTGCGGTGCAAGTCGATGGATCGGGAGAGACCAATTGAAGAGGCCAAATTGTCTCCCTTAACCAGTCTCTCCCGTTCCGGCCCGCCATGCAATAAATGGGTAGACGCCTACGCCGCCAAAACCAAGACAAACACCACCCCGTAAACTTGGGCATCCCTGCGTACTCACCAAACGTGGCGAACCACTTGGGGTAACCTATGGCAGAGGATTTGGTTTCAATAAATGGTTCTATAACCCCCATACCCGCCTCCCAAATTGAAATTTGAATTTCCGAGTAGTTTGTCATTCTAAAAGATTGACATTATGTTAAAAAAATCTCTTATATAATTTTAACGATTATGATGAAGTTACTAATTTCTAAAATATGAGGATATCCGATAGTACAACCACCAAAATCAACGAAATCTAAACCCCATATTTTTTTTTGTTGCAGCTTCCAAAATCATCCTTCGCAGTATCAGTGGAATATTCCGATCCGGAAAACTTACCGCCATCCTTGGTCCGTCAGGAGCTGGCAAATCAACTCTCCTGAATATATTAGCTGGATACAAGTGAGTGTAAAATAAATTAGAGTAAATACTTACACACTGTGTAGTCACTGTACACTGTGAAAATTCAATGTAGCCTTTGATGTTTCGTTTGCGCCTGTTAGTCGCAAACTTCGCATCTTGCATGCTGCGCGACGTGTGCAAATACTGCAAATAAAGGTGTAAACCTGCATTGTCATTGACAATCAACAAACAAATCCCAATTGGGGATGCCATAGTCTCACTGGCTCCAGACGGGAGCAGTTGAGATTCTTGTGCGGTATTCACTGTAAAAAAAAAAAAAAAAAAAAAAAAAAAAACATTTTTTTACGCACGGTCAAAACGACGGAAGAATAAACTCTTTACTCAGTGGTTTAACCTTTCGAACCCGGTGTATATTTAGGTGTACATGAATTTCAGAATTTTTTCCTCACCATCTATCTTTTATGTATATAAAAATCAAAATATATCTACTGGCTTATTTTTTTAATAACATATAAAATATATGTATGAGTTGCATTTGCGTTGCTAAACCATTCATCCAATTGCAATAAAACTTTGGGGATTTGATGTGCGCAAGCCCGCGATGGTTTCTTTATACAATAGTGAGCTGTCATGAAATTATGTATTGCTAACCATTCATCCGATTGATATGAAACTTTTAAAACCCGCGATGGTTTCTATATATAATAGTAAGCTCTGGCATTATGAAATTTGTATAAAAAATTGCTAAATGTGGTATGCGAGCTGTTTGAAAACTGAATGTATTGGGACTGAATTTATGGAATGCGGGAGGGGGATGGGAACTCGGGAGGGGATTCGCGGGATGGGGGAAGCGGAAGAAGGGTATGGGGAGATGGAAGGCGGAGTGGAAATGCGTGATGGGAAGGGGACGCGGGAGAGGAGGCGGAAGGGTAACGGGACGAATGGGAAAGGACACGCAGGGAGAAACAATTTCTCTATTAAGTGGCATAGCAACGCAAGCCGGGAACTCGCTAGTAATGTATAAAAATTAATGTTTCTTTGTTTGTCCTTTGGTTCCTAAACCATTCATCCGATTGCAATGAAATTTTGGTGATTTGTTGTGCACATGCCCAGAAAGGTTTCTGTCCATGCTTCTCACACGGATAGGTGTTGGAGGCCTGCTCACGCGTCGGAATTTTTTTTTGTCGTGTACCTTCGCATCAAACAGAAAAAACAAAACAAAAATATTGTGTATTCGAAAGCACTTATACAAACACTTTCTGTCTTCGAGTGGCATTGCAACGCATGCCGGGTACTCACTAGTAGCTAATAAAAATTGGCGGGTTTCATTTTCCGTTTTCTAATATAACCAGCTACACGCGCTATTTTTTGTTGGATTTTATTTATATGGCAATTTTTGTTTCCACAGGTGATTTTTATGTGTCTCGACCGAATTTTTTTCTCCCATTTTTTTTTAATGTACCTAATTGTAATTTTTTCAATGTTTAAATTTTATACATTTTTTAAAATTGGATAAAATGTTATGTTTTTGGTTCTCTCAGACACAATGTTCTTTCAAATGAAAGTAGTAATAACTTAATCGTTGATTTCTTTTTAAAAAGACATCAAATTTAAAAAAAATAATTACCGATTGTTATTGAGCATTAAATCTGTTCTATCACTGCCAGTTTAACGGTTATTATATGAAAGGGTTAAAACAAATTTGAACTGTAATGGTGGGTTTCTTCATTTACCGAGAATGCTAAATGCAATGCTAATTGTAAAAGTAAACGGTCAAATGCATACAAACTTCGTTTAAATTTTAAATTTCGATTGTTTACTTTTACAATTAGCATTGCATTTACCGAGAATGCTAAATGCAATGCTAATTGTAAAAGTAAACGATCGAAATTAAATCGTAAATGAAGAAACCCACCATCAAAGTGTTACTGTAATCATATTTTTCTTATTTCTTTCACAGTCAGAATTCTAATATGTTCTCTAAATGATTTTGCAAGGATCAGTAATAAAATATTGTGATCTCATAACCTTTATATAACCTTAAAAACAATTTTATTTATTAATGTTGTGGTATTAAAACAAACGATTGCGTGTATCTTCTACATGACTTCTTGATTGAAGAGTACATAATTAAAATTATTTTATAGAACTATAAAAATGCTAATTAGGTGAATCTCTTCTTGCCAACAGATGTTTCAGCGCTACAGGGCAGATTTGCACCAATGGCAAGCCGAGGGACATCCGCCAGTTCCGCAAGATGAGCAGGTACATAATGCAGGAGGACTTGCTGCAGCCGCGCATCACGGTGCATGAGGCCATGATGGTGGCGGCTGACCTCAAGCTGGGGGATGATCTCACGCAAGAGAAGAAGCTGGTCGTGGTGAGTTGACTCTTCACCAATAGAAAAGCCTCTTCGAGTTTCATATAATCATCCTAAATATCTTTCTCAACGTTCTCACTTGCAGTAGGATACCCAATTGATGCATGTAGTTTCAATTAAGTTTTTCTGTGTTCAGGTGAAAGAAATTTTGGACATGCTGAGATTAAACAAAGCACAGCACACGACCACCTCGCAACTTTCTGGTGGAGAGAGAAAACGGCTCTCCATAGCTTTAGAACTTGTCAATAATCCACCAGTCATCTTTTTAGATGAGCCTACAACGTAAGTAAAACTTAAGTTTTCAAAACATTCCTATTTTTACGTGATCTACCAAAAACTGTCCTATTTTATCTAGTCTGGCTTGCTTGTTTGGTGTATTTGGGGAAATAATAATCCGGCTTTCCTTCTTTCCTCCTTCATAGATTTTTTTTCTTAATGGTAGTAACAAAAAAGATGTTATTATTTTTCCAGAGGTCTGGATGATCTGTCGTCATCCCAATGCATTGCTCTGCTAAAGCAGATAGCCGAGGGGGGACGCACAGTGATCTGTTCCATCCACACCCCCTCGGCGCGCCTGTTCTCCATGTTCGACCATGTGTACATTGTGGCGGCAGGCCAGTGCGTGTACCAAGGCTTCGGAGGACATATCGTGCCCTTCCTCAAGGGTATAGGTCTGCCATGCCCGAGACATTATAATCCAGCAGACTTTGGTAAGGGCAATCTAAGTCGCATCAAGAGTTCCACAAGGCACAGAGATGGGGCCAGTTTTGTTTGTTTTTTATAAAGCATAAAATTATAGAGCATAATATTATTTAAATTCCAACTAAGTAAACTTACTTCAAACATTCACAGAGGAATTGTATAAAACCTAATATCAAAATATTGCAGGCCTTGCTTTTGAAATAAATCGACAATAAGAGTTAACATCTAGTGAGTTAGTAAACAACGCTATTATTACTCTATTGTTGTTTGTTGTTTACTCTATTGTTTTTCATTTTAGCAATTGAAGTATCAAGTGGAGAATACGGAGACTTCAACGAGAAGATGGTAGCTGCCGTAGACAATGGACGCCTCGAGTGCTGGGAGCCCAGCGAAGAGGACCTAGAACCCGACACCCCAGACTCCCTAACCCCGCCTCTCCTTCAAAGCACCAGTCATCCTCTGGACCAGGTCAAAATCCGACCTTCCTCTTTCCCCTCGGACTCGCTGCTCGAGTTGGAACCGGAGCCAGCCAGTGTCAGAACACACCAGTATAAGTACAGAAGCTCTGCATGGACGCAATTCAGGATACTGTTTTATAGGATGATGCTGCAGATGTGGAGAGATCCGGTGAGTCAATGTTTACCTAATACCTTAAGTTCCATATGAAATTCTTCCTAACTTCTAACCGCCAATCTCCGTGCCCTCGCAAAAAAAGCCTGAATGAATCTCAAGTGCGCCCGCTGTTGGGTTTGGCAGTTTTCTCGGGTCTAGAGTGCCCGGAAGAAACTATTCTGATCTTTAGGACATGGGTGCCAGCTTAAAATGGTGTGTTTTTCTACTGGTATTTTAATGGAACGTACTCCAAAGAAGTGGCTTAATACTTGCACAACATTTTCAACAACGTTCCATTCTCCTATTTTCCGCATGGGAGAATGGGACGCATTTTAGATTCTGTAGCAAATCTCTTTATTTCGAGCGCATATTGACAAGTGTCAAGGCTCGAATACTTTCCTTGTCTAGCGTTGCTATCTCTTAGAGACGAGGGATTCTATTGGCCAGAGGTTGCATCCCGCCGCAAGGGTTTTTTCACATAAAAGGTTGTGTGTGATTGTAAAATGTTAAGTTTACCCGCCGGGGTGTCCCGCGTAACTTCAGGTCTCCAGAGAGAGAATATACTCGTAAATCTTTTGGTATAAAGTGACGGGTAATTAAGGGATAATTAGTGTCCTTTGGAGTTATTATTGTCATAATAACCATAAAGCTACTGTTTATAGTGTGTACTGTTAGGTTACTACTGTTTTTACGATTATTGAACTGGCTACTTGTAAATTGATTGTACCCAATATAGACTCATTGTGTTTACAGAAGAAAAGCTTGGATTGCTTTCATTTAATTACCCGGCTATAACTCGATTTTGTTATTTTCTCGGACATAGACAGATTTGGACACTTGTGTGTTTCCCCCTCCTCAAAATAGTTCACTCCTTAGATGTAGATCCTAGGGGGGAATCTAAGAGCCTACTTCGAGTAGTAATAACATATAATTTATATATTTGAAATGCCTACGAAACATTGCGAAAGACAGCGTTTATTTATGACATTGAATAACTTAGATAAGTACCTACTAAACTATAATTAACCCTTAACCCGGAGTCTCTTGTTTCTCCTTTTTTGCGCGCGAGTAACTCGTATAAATTACTTTTAATGTTGAATAAATTATTATTTTTCAATGACATGTAAACATTGTACTATTGTGTAAACCAGCGATGCACAATCTTTTTAGCAAGAGGGCCAATTTATCCATTTTCAATATATTCGCGGTCCACAAGAGTATCTACAGCTTGACACAGTTAATCTTGTAATCGGTTGCTTCACCAATATAGATTTTATTTTTTATGTGAATATCATACAAACGTCTCAACTGTCTGGAACTAGTACCTACCATTACGTGGGCTTAGGCACTGTGGGGCAAAGTGGGGCGTTTGCCCCACCCTGGCTGGCCGATGCATGACCTCTGGGATTGTCGACCGAGTCGCTTTTTCAAATTTACAGAACTTCATTTGATGGTTTTTCCTTCTTCCGTTCATATTCTATGTATTCATAGAGCCTAAAGCATGAATGTGTTGTAGAAGCCTACTTTTTTCGGTTTCTACTCTTAATTGTCATTTGTTGCCCCACCCTAAATCAAAACCTGGTTACGCACATGCCTACCAACAACATTTAATCAACACGAAAAAAGGTAGTAATTTTAGCCGGTTGATTGAAAATGTTAAATCAAAACGTGGTAATCGCGGTACCTTTTCGTATTTGGTGAAACAGGTGTATGTGTGTCCAGGAGTGACGGATGTATGAATCCATTACTCCCACTGCGGTGCTAGACGATGGGTCGATAGAGTCTGACTGGAGAGGTCAAAAGTCACTTACGATCCAGTCACTCAAGATCCGGCCCGCCACGCAGTAGGTGGACAAACGCATCCGCCACCAAGACCTAGACAAACCTAACCCTATGAACCCGGACACCCCTGCTAAGTCACCAAACACAGCGAGCTACTTGGAGTGGCCTACGGCAGAGATGTTGATTTTCCAATAAATGGCTCCCGGGACAGCTGAAGCTGGTGCGGATTGTAAAAAAATATATATATCATCAATATTTAATAATATAAGTATTTTATTTTATTTACAGGCACACTTTTGGCTGAAGATATCGCTCCACATATTTCTAGGACTAATAGTAGGCTTTCTTTACCTGCAAATGGGGGATGATGGATCCAAAACACTCTTCAACTTTGGTTTCTGCTATGCCTCCATCATCGTATTAATGTTCGTCCCCATGTTGCCTGTCTTATTAGCATGTAAGTAACGATTCATTCATTTTTATTATTATCACGTAAGTAACGATACATTCATTTTTATTATTACGTATGATGTGTGTTTTATGCAGCTGTGGATGTCGAAGGACCTTGAAATGTGTTTTTTTATGTGTTTTGTAAACTGTGTGAAATGTGTGTAAAAGCCCACTGCACATGTAGAGAGAATGCACATAAAGGAATAGGAGAAAAATAGGATTTACTGCGCTCTGTCTCGGCTGGGTTTATTCATGCACTGGTATGACTATATTAGTTGCGGTTACTTGCGGAATGCGGGTTCAGTTTGCGGATGCGGTAAGCGGTATATTAGAGATGTTCATGCGGTGAGTTTCGATTAATGACTGAATGTGGGTAATATAAAATGACAGGTATATAGGGATGGGTAGGAAGGAACATGTGACAATACTAATTACAATTACATGGTCTATGGTGTATAGATGAATGTAAGTAAGTGTAGCTGAGTGTTGTGTAAATGCCCAACCACCATGTATATAACGATGCATTCATTTTTATTATTATCACGTAAGTAACGATACATTCATTTTTATTATTATCATGTAAGTAACAATCAATTCATTTTTATTATTATCATGTAAGTAACAATTAATTCATTTTTATTATTATCATGTAAGTAACAATCAATTCATTTTTATTACTATCATGTGCGAAACGATACATTTATTTTTATTAATATCATGTAAGTAATGATAAAATTCCCTGCCTCAAGCGAATCACAGAATTGAGATGTTACTA
This sequence comes from Limnephilus marmoratus, assembly GCA_917880885.1. Lineage (NCBI taxonomy): Eukaryota > Metazoa > Arthropoda > Insecta > Trichoptera > Limnephilidae > Limnephilus > Limnephilus marmoratus. The sequence continues at coordinate 70,428,182 of OU862906.1, forward strand.
TTTTTTACACACCAAATTTAAATGTCCGGGTTAAATTTTCCCCACAGGAAAAACTAAACCCTTTCACACACTTCCCAAATGATCATCTAGTGAATCCACACTATGCAATTGCACTATATAAGTATTATAAATACAAAACAATACAAAGAACAACATGATGTCAACCTACCAGAGACCAAATGGGAAAATAATTCACCGACTCCAGATATTTTCATATCAGAGGGTTCGGCTCTGTGGAACTCCTAATTGAACCTATAAATCCTACTGATCCCTCAATATAAATATTTAAAAAATCTTTTGCAATCCTACAAGTATTTAAAATAGAAGGTACTAATATTTAACTACTAACTAATATTATTATTAACGACTGGTCAGTGGCTGAGTGGGCATCGCGCTTCGGTCCCACCCAGGCGTTCGATTCGATTTTCGATCGATTCGATTCGTTCGTGTTCGATTCCTCGGCTGGCTAAGTCCTCCATCACGACTCAAGCAACATTTTTGGCTTACTTTGGTGGTAGTAGGAGATTTTCAAATATTGTCGGATTTTTCTTAACCTAGGAATGTTTGTCTTTCTTTAAAAAAAAAATTAACATTAGATTAGTATTTTTTTTATCTGAATACCTTACAAAAGTCCCAACTGCTCCCATCTGGAACTAGTGAGATTATGGCAAACCCAAATGGAGTTATGAGGCTGAAGTAAGTGGGGAGGGGAAGAAGATGGAAAGAGGAAGGTGGGAAAGTACCTGGCTATTCAGATCTAGTCACAATACAACCATTTCAAGCAACTTTCAATTCTGAATGATAGTCTTACACCAGGAAGATATTGAGACTGTCTTCCACTCTGAAACGTGCTGCAAATATACCTTAAATGATTAAATTGTGAAAACACAAATCAACCAAATAAAATTTATCTGCACACGGCGGGATTTGAACCTATGACCTCCGGATCGCTTATCGAGAGCCTAACGGAGGCTAGTATCATCCTGGATGAGATACCTGACTTGATAGTGGCAAGCATTTCCAGTTGTTCAAATAATTCTACTAGGTAGGTGGTTCAATTTGGGAGGCGGGAATGGGTACCGCCGCCCCGGGAACCTTTATTGGATAACCAACACCTCTGCCATAGGTCACCCCAAGTGGTTCGCTACGTTTGGTGATTTAGCAGGGGTGCCCGGGTTCATGGGGTGAGGTTTGTCCAGGTCTTGGATGACCAGGATACACTGAACCCCAGATTCCTACCCATTAAACCCCTTTCCTTCCCAGAACTCTCTTCTCCTTCCTTTCCCTAAAAAAACCCCTCCACACAGCATCCCCAAAGATGACATAGGCCCTGAGGGAAATTATTTTCCTGAGGGCCACCTGTGTGGAGCTCATGTAAAAAAAAAAAAAGGTAGATACAGTAGCTTAGCTAGCTTGGGTGGCACCTGTGGCGGATAACATTGTGTCACCCCCCCCTCTCCCTCCGGTGGCACCCGAGGCGCACCGCCCCCCCCCTCCACTCCACCCTAGTTACGCCACTGGGTAGATAGCCCCATATTGTTTTTCAATTGAGTAAAAACTAAAAACACATTATAAAAAAATTTCAAACATCAAATTGTAGGTATTAGGTACTAAGAAAAAAAGAGTGTATAAAGTGTTTAATTAATTTATCTGAATTTCTTTGCAGTTCCGTCCGAGGTACAGCTGCTAAAACGCGAATACTTTAACCGGTGGTACGGTCTGAAGCCATACTTCTTGGCCACCACCCTCGCTCGCCTGCCTCTCCAGCTGGTCATGTCCAGCATCTATCTCAGCATGACCTACCTCATCTCCGGGCAGCCCATGGAGCTCAATCGCTTCGCCATGTTCTTCTCCGTGCTGTTCCTCATTGCGCTCATCTCCGAGTCGCTGGCTATCGTCATCTCGTCCACTTTCAATGTTGTGGTAAGTCTTTAATATTTTTCATTCTTCTTTAGTTGCTTCTTCATTGTTGAGGATGTGACCCCTCTTCAATTTTCCTGGTAAACAAGGATGCTCCACTTCTTGCAGTCCTGCGTGGAGTATCATGGACGATCCAGATGCCTGAAATATTTGACAACGCATTGGTGACAGTGACAATGACATTACAACATTGATCGGTGATCTTTCTCTGTTTCTCCTGCCTTCCACTATGAAGATGAGTGTCTTCAGGTTTTAGTTCTCATATTGTCGAGCAACGTGACACAAAAATCTTAGGATACGCCATAGAACAAATTAGAATGGGAACAAATTAATGTTCCACTGACTTTGCACATTTGATTCTAGACCATTTAGCAAGCGGCAGGGCCGTATTTACACTTTTCATTGGTGTAGGCCACTTCATTTGCGCCGCCCCTTCCTCCTTCTCAGAAGTTGCCACCTATCATAATCATTCACTTGTAGGCTTTTATTAGGTGACATACAATTTTAAAAATAAATATTCAAATATAGGTTAAGTAGGTAAAAATAAACGAATGAATTATTCACAAAGAAAAAGTAACATGAAACAAAAATTACAATTTTTTACGGGTTTTTTTATTTGAATAAATAATTTATAATAGCTTCATAGTTTATAGTATTCAGTCAGCTTCTATGCGTAGAAAAGCCAAAGAGTAAAGTTTTTCTTGCGATAATCAACACCTTTGGTATTTCTTCACTCGTTAACTCCTTTCTCCAGAACAGTTAGTGGCTGGAGTGCAAAGTGCGACGCAGAGAGCTGTATCCAAATTTGGGTAAACGTTGCACAAAGATTGTTTTCTCAAATACTTTCCTTATAAAGATTCAGTAATGATTTAGATTCAGATTTCTCTGCCGTCTTATTAGAGGAAATGTGACCCTTGTTTGCTACGTTTGGTGATTTAGCAGGGGTGCCCGGGTTCATGGGGTGAGGTTTGTCTAGGTCTTGGAGGCGGATGACCAGGACACACTGAACCCCAGATTCCTACCCACCACTTAAACCCTTTTTCTTCCCAGAACTCTCCTATCCTTCCTTTCCTTAAAATAACCCTCTACACAGCATCCACAAAGATGACTGAGGGAAATTATTTTCCTCAGGGCCTCCTGGGTGGAGCGCATGTAAAAAAAAATGACAAAACTGTTCAAAAATAAATCCTGAAAATTTCAAACCAATACCACGCCATTTTAAGGTTATATGCGTTTGAGTGAGTGTCCTTCGGTCGGACTACCACTATTTTACTGCCGCTCTTATTTTCAAACACATTTTTCTCAAAATTACTTTTTTCGAATTTGTGTAACCTCTCTAGCTCCTATAGTTTTTGATCAATCGTTATAAAACTCAGCACATAGTTTCATTATATAAATCCTAAACAATATCTTTATTTTTACTATTTTTTATGGCACATAAAAAGTACAAAAGAATGGTAAAAAATCATACTAAATTTTCACATTTCTCAAAAAAATATTAATTTTCGATTTTTTTGTAAGGAGGAAGTTCAAATAGAAGGAACAGTTATAGAAAAAGTAAATTCTTTTGAAAAATTGAGTTCGGATGAAAATTGTGACCAGTTGTGATGAGTTACACAAATTGTCCAGCCGGATGGCGACTTACAATGCGCGATATCTCCGTTATTTTTTGAGTAAAATATTTGAAAATACTGTTGTGTATGTGTAAAATGACCCCAAAGTATAAATAATATATATATATTCCTTAAGTGTTAAAAAAATCATGAAAATCACTAAAAATACGCCGTCCTACACCCATTTCCCCCCTTAAACGCTCGATCGGCGAGGGCAATAAAGATGAATCACTGCCAAAGCATTTTTGTGAAAAATTCGCACTACAATCACCCGTCCCGTATTGGACGGTTGGGCATTGAACCCTATCTATCTGGGCATCTAAAGGTTTACAGATAGAAAACTCTATCTATCCACAGAGACTTTTTTTTATAATCGTACACAAACTTTAACTGCTTACCAAAACGAGCGAGTGCCGCCCCCTGAACTCTGCCGCCCCTAGGCCGCGGCCTATAAGGCCTATTGACAAATCCAGGACTGGCAAGCGGTCTGTCTCTTTAACACTTGCCTGATATTGTATATTGCCATCCCATTTGAATTTCGTTATCATGGTGAAAAACAGTTTTGTATGGCCCAAATTAGGCCGATAATTGGATCACGAAACACATCCAAAGAGCACTTCTTGCGTTATTTTTTATTCTATAGCAGGGTTTCCCATTTGCCAGGTCGCGACCCGGTACCGGGCCATCAAAATAAAATACCGGGTCGCAACATTCCCGCCTTGTTTAAAGATAAGGTGGAAGGTGCAAGAAAAAAGCTTAATGTGTGGGCACAATGCGCGGAAACAGGGAACTTCAAAGCATTTAGTAATTCAAGTGAAATACAAAAAGAGTACAACATGATTACATTGCCACAAGACATCTTAACTCAAATTAAAGAACATTTATTAGGACTGGAGAGGAATCTTCAAGAATATTTTCCTCCAATCGACAGCAACAAAGCTTGGATAAGAAACCCATTTACATTCAAGTTAGATTCCGAAACTAATTTGCCACAAATTGGCAGATTTAGATTTCGACTTGTTTTAGTATGGGTACGTTCCCTAATGGAGCCAGCTTGGGTTTAAAAGTATTAAGTTGGTCACGAAGGGGCAGTGTGAAACACTGTTCTATAGGATAAGTTGTAGGAAGACAGTTAATAAATGATACCATATTGTGGATACCTAAGTCTTTCACGATATTATTTGTAAGACCTGAATAAAATGTTTATATTTCTAATCTTCCAAAAACTCAAACTTCCTACTTTCCTGTCGATTTTGACCCCATAAACCCAGATAGTGGAATTTCCTAATTGCACGTCCGAATATTTAATGGAACGTAATAAATAAATAAAATAACCATGAAATTATTTATTCTCCTTACAGAACAGCATATTTACCGGGCCCGCCCTCTCCGTCCCCCTGATGCTGCTGGCAGTGAATGGCATCGGATCTGGAGACCTGCCCGTCCCGCTGCACTGGCGCATGGCCATGGCCTGCTCCTACCTGCGCTACGGCCTCGAGGGGCTCGTCACTGCCATCTGGGGCACCGGCCGCCGGGATCTCGAATGCCCCCGAGAGGAGGTCTACTGCGAGTACAAGAGCCCCAAACATTTCATCAAGATGATGGGCATGAAAGACGCCTCGTTCACCTTCGATGTATCAATGCTAGTTTTCTTTTTCGTAGCATTCAATGCTGCGGGTTATTACCTACTGAGGCAGAGGCTTTCACCTAATAAGACATTTAAAGCTTTGAGTTACATTGGAAGATTTGTCAAGTCTCATCTTATTTCAGCTCCACATTGAATTGAATGTGATAAGGACCCTATTTCATCGGGACATCGAACCAATTGTAGATCGCTGGTGTCCGCTCGGTGTTGCCACAACTTGGTGGCCGACACCAGCTTTGATGCGTGTCAACCAGTAAAATTTATAGTGCTTTATTGTGGCCTACTCACTCAGACACCACGGTAGCCCGAATGGTTATACCAGGTGAAATAGCGCCTTAAGTGATAAATAGGTACCAGTGATATAGGTATCAATTTATTTTAGGTACATTGTAATAGGTTACCATCCCTAAAAATAAATTATAAAATTAATCTATGCTTGAGTTGTGACTACATACTAAATAAGTCTACAACTACTTTTTTCAATACTTTTCATTTTCTAAATATATTATTTAACTGTAACATTTAAATATAAAAAGTTGGTAATGTTACTACATGCCCACGTATAATACCACTCGATATATGATACTGATAGTAGGGAATATCAGCATTGCAAATATAAAATCATTTGCATAATATTTGTACTAGGAGCCATTCAAGTATTACATAACGCAATTTGGGGGAGGGGGGGGGGTCTCGTAAAACGTTACTGTGCTTTACCGGGGCGGGAGGGGGGTTCGAACAATGCCTTACATAACATGTTTTTTTTTATTTAATTAAAAAAACTAGGCAATTAAAATCTTCCAAATTGGCAACCCTTTTCATTTTTGTTTTACGTGGAATCACACGATTGTACTGTACGTCATTTTTATTTTGCTCTACCAAGTTGGCAACCCTTTTCGTTTATGTTTTACGGAGAATCCATCAATTGTATTGCACATAATTTTTATTTTGTTCTCCCAAGTTGGCAACTAACTTAATAAATAACAATATGAATAAATAAAGTAAACAATATACGCATGTATTGCGAGTTAGAAATCTCTTGTTTTATTTATTACCGCAAACGTTATTAAAACAAGAACAAAGGTATTTAAGCGACTTTCCAGTACTTTGCGTATTATTAACTTAAATGTGAATTTTATGTAAAAATAGTCAATTGGGCGTTACATAACGTTTAGGGAGGGGGAGGGGGGATATAGAAAAATTTTACGCCGCATTACATGAAGGGGAGGGAGGGTCAAAAATCTTTAAAAATTGCATTACGTAATACTTGAACACCCCCCAAGAGACAATTATTGTAACTTTTGTATTTTTATTCCATTGAGCAGTAAATTTGTTGTTTGTGTACATGTTGAGTTAACTCTTACGTCAAAAGTTAAAATAGAATTATCATTAGTGTATGTGTGAGGCAATCAATGAATGTGAGTTTTGTGGCATTCTATTTTGCCTACCAACTCCTGTGGGAAATGACTTCAATGGTTTTCATTTCAAATCATAGTTAATCTATTAATTGACTGGAGAGGTAATTGAAATTAATAGAAGTGTCCTAATTATATATATTGTTCATTTATAAAATGTTTATAAATGTTTAAAAAATGACCTGCCAGAAAAGTAATTAACCAAAAAGTGTTTGCAGAGGTAATTTGAATCCCGGTGCTGGGTGTTAGAAGTTAAATATTTTCTTGTGATAAAATAATATATATTTAAGTAGACAAAACCTAAAGTTGCGACGAGTCTACAATTAGGAATATTGAGTAAAATTTTAAAGAGCAAACGAAAGTAGCTATGTGTGTGTTTAGACAAATTGTAAAATATACAAATCCTGGTGATTGTAAATAAATCCTTATTAGGCTGTATATTTTTTTCTGTTCTGATAAATTCACCAACGTTGTTTATCAGCCAACAACAATTCACAAAACCAAATACAACTAACAGAATAACAGAAAAACATCACTGGTGGACGGAAAGCAATAAAAATTGGATCTCTCATTTTGAAGGAACATGAGAAATTTATCATTGGTGAAAAAAATCTAATGCTTTGAAAAAATTTTTTGGATCTTAAAGATACTGGGTTTTTCAAACAGCAGTAAATAATTACTCAAATCGTACTTGCAGCATTACTAATAAAGCAAAACTGCGTGTTGATAGGACCCTGTTTTTTGCTTGTTGATTTTATGGGTGATTTTAATTTTATGATCAAGAAAAACATTTTCCTTACATAAGTTTGACAGAAGGTGGCAATAGCAAAATTGGTTAACGCGCACGTCCCGGTTAGACGAGAGGTCTGGGTTCGAGTCCCAGTTGCGACCATTGTCTTTTTCTGTTTTTCTGTGTCTTCTATTTCATATTTTCGTTTAGATTATTTTTGGTATCTTCTTCTTTAATGATATTGTCATTAAAATTTTTTTACGTGAAAAATATTTCATGTTGCGAGCGGGTGACTATTTTACTCAGTTTTATTCTGAGGTTGATGACATTTTGACAACTGACCTTCAAAACAAAAGGAAGGTCACTGTTTAAATCTGATATCGAAAAACTTTGTGTAAAGCTCGGACAACACATAAACTTTAAGTTATGTTTATAAAATATCTTAGTCTATATTATAATAAATATTTTACCACTACCCGACCATAAGATTATGAATAAATATGGTATATAAGAAATAAAATTTATGAAATGGAAAATTGTTTTTTTTTTCTCAATGTGCATACACTTTTTTAATGTGAGTATGACACAAGTTGACAAAGTCTGGACTATGACTGCCGTGGCACCGCCAACTGAGGAGGTAGAAAGGAAAAGAAAAGGTTAGTTTCTGGATTTTAGTTGGTCTCGAATTTGAAGGAGAAGATCGGCATCGTAGAAAACTATTAAGCTGGAGCGGCAGCGCATTTTAAAACTTTTTTCTCCATTTGCTTGAAATTTTCAGAAAATCATAAAAACTTATTATAGTGCTATATAGCCAATGAATTAATCTGTATTTTACCATTTATCTCATACTTGTAGGATTTATAAAAAAAAATATTAAAAAATCGTAAAGTTTATAACCGCGCGAATCCTATGTGGTTGTTATTTTGAAACTGCCTTAAGAGATACTTATTTGAGTTAACATAGAATATTTTCGATTTCTGTATGTTGTCTGTGGTACACTTGATAATGAAAGGTGCATATCTATGGAAAAAGGACTTCCGTAAACAGCTGATCAAAAATTCAACAGGAAAAAAATATTTTTAAAAATTTCTTTTTAACGTCGTTCTAATATAGTCCACGAAGTTCAGATTTGCGACATCTATGGTCATACTAAATAAAGCATTCTAATAGCTTCGTTTTAAAATAAATGGCTGGCCAAGGAAATGTTTTAAATAATTACAATAAATATTTTACAAATGGTAGGAAAATTTGGTCCAATTTTGGATCGCTATCAATCGCAGAAAAATAAAAGTGGTCCATTTTTCGACCATAATCGCTCCAGTGGATAAATAAGTTACAGATCCAATAGTGATGATGATGGTGCCATGTCTCGCGACCTTAATTCTTGCTCGATGTTCGACAGAAATTTACGATTTGAATTGGTGGTATATCTATGGCGTCTCATGTCTAGCTGCTCAAGCATATGGACGCAACAATGAGTTTAGTACGAAGTAAACTTGTTCGACCGAGCCAAACTATAATTGTGTACATAGCGTTGAAGTTGATAGTAAGTAACACCAAATAAATATATCGCCCTTATAGAGCTTTGGCCTCCTGCAATATTCGCCTCCATCTCCTCCTGGCCTCGGCGGCTGACTTGTTACATGGAAAAGCTGTGCTGCATCCCCTCTTACCTCGCCTTACCACCTCAGTCTGGGTCTTCCCACTTTTCTCTTTCCACCTGGTTGTCCAGTCAAAATTCTTTTTAGGATGCGTGTGTCTAGCATTCTCTGTACATGTCCAGCCCATCTCAACCTGAGGAGTCTCATATGGGCTGAGATACTGGGAGTCTTATATACATCATCATCTGTATGTTGGTGTGTCCAGAAGTGACAGACGTATGAATCTATCCCTGCCACTGCGGTGCAATGCGATGGGTCGAGAGAGTCCTGATGGAGAGAAGGTCTCCCTCAACCAGTCTTTCAACCAGTCGCCAAGACCTAGACAATCCCATGAACCTAGACACCACTCGGAGTGTTGGTTATCCAATAAATGGTTCCCGGACTGTACCATACCCACCTCCCAAGTTAAAAAAACAAGTTTATGAACACATTCTTAAATGTTTCCACGGGTTTCTAAATAAAATAAAACGTGTAAGAAATTGCATTTGATCATTATTTATTCACTTTATATCTCCCAATAAAAGAAATGCATAGTATTATTTATATTTCCAACTGGGGTGAACATCTTACTCAACAATCAATACTCACTAAATACAATACAATAGAATTATGGTTCGGGAGGGACATAAACTATACTTCGGTTCATTATCTTTTCTTATTGAATTCACTCTCAACATTACCTATTTTCATCAAAACAACATTATAACAATACACTTGAAAAAGACAAGGATAGATAATATTTCTGATTCTGAAATTATTAACTGATTTTTTAAAATTGTGTCTCGAATGCAAGATTCGATATAATGAAATGTTTGGAAAAAAATTTAACATTCCCAGGCCATGGTGTAAATAATGACCAAGGAATTATTATTAATTTCGCCACTGGAGCGACAGCGCAATTAAAAACTATTTTCTCCGATTGCTTGAGATTTTTTGGTTGAATATTCTCCGCCCACATTAAAAAAATCATACCTCCGAATTTTATTATGGAGACATACAAACTGATTACAGTTCTATATAGCCGATGAATTCATCTATCTTTTGTCGATTATTATATATTTGTAAGATTCATAAAAAAATATTATAAAATCGTAAACTTCTACTTAATTACTTACAAATAAGGGAAAATTTGCCAAAATTGGCAGCAAAGCAATCCGAGGTATTTTAAATAGTGCCATATTGTGGTAAAAAGCGCTCCAGTGGTTAGTAAACTATTTATGTAAAATTATTTGGTTAAGATGAAAAGGTATCAACAATAATTGAAAGTTGGAGAGAGAATGGATAATATGTATTATTATTATGTAGATAGGTATTATAAAAATTATCAATAAGGCAATCAGTAACAACTATGCACTATTTCATTACAATTAATAATGGAATGGAAAATATAATCACTAAGTAAGGTGTAAAAACCTCACTTCAATTAATGTAACCAATAAAAGTACATACTAACTCTAGACATTCAAATTGATAGAACAGCCAAATCAGGGAAATGAGAAAAACAAAATTTCACAGAACGGGGAGGCACCATGACCGTCTCCCTTTTCGTAATTCGTTAATAAATAAGTGAATCAAACAGTATACAGGTAACTCGCATTGTTATAACCACCACTTAAGCCCTTGTTAAGCCTAAGCCTTAAGCTTAAACATTGAGCTAGTTTACAAGCTACTATCTGGGAAATTCACAATCTGTTAGTAAACTCGCTCAGTATAATCGTATTACTAGCTAACTAGCAGATTGTGGACAGCTGATGTCATAACTGTCAGACTAGTTCCCACGGGAGTCGTAATTCTCGCTACTGGCTGGCGTGCGGCGCTAGCTGCAAGCTCAAGTTTTTTACAAAATGTCGAACGAATTGGTTCGCGTGGGAGTCGTTATTTTAGCTGCTACTGTCGATGCTGAGCGAGTAGTCATTTTTCTGTGTCATCATGACAATCTCACTCGCCAATTCACCCGCTTTTAAACTACCGGCTTGTAGTTTGTAAACTCGCTCAATGTAGTTGGAACTTTAGTCCTCAAAAATAAAATCTGCTAACGAATTACTAGTCCTTTTTACAATGATGCGCAAATTGCTGGATGCGTAAAACAAATCCCAAATCGTGTAAAAGTTCGGCTTATTTCCAAAATGTAATATGTTGTTACATTATTTAGTTAATCACTTTCACAAGTGTGTTAAAATTTACTAACCCCACTAATTTTTAGCGTTGATAGTCGAAGCAGTATGTTTAAAAATGAACGTTCAGATCTTGCGCAGAAAATTCCCACAATGGACTGTGCTGCAAAATGTCGTCTTACTTTAGCAAACTTTACTTTCCTGCGCAGGGTCTGGTTATTTTAATGCTCCTGGTGCCAAAAATTAGGTCGTGTGAATTGTCTCCAGCTCGTCAAAATGACACCCAAATTTTATATTAGGGCAATCTAACAATTTGAATATCTATGATACTAACAGTTTCCTATGTGAATTTAATTGTCATATTTTTACAACATCCGACACACAAGTGCCGCACACGTTACAATCATTGGTATAGAATACACAAGGTTAACCATACTATCTCTACCGTAGGCGATGTCGATGTTTAAAGACAAAAAATGATAATTAATATTTTTATGCTTAATCTATCTAATATGTACATAAAAATCTCGTGTCACGGTGTTTGTAATCGCACTCCTCCGAAACGGCTTGACCGATTTTTATGAAATTTTTTATGTATATTTGGTAAGCATGAGAATACGTCGTTAAGTATATTTCATACCGCTAGGTGATTAGCGTTTCCCTATCCAGAAAAAAATATATATAAAAATTAGGTTTCATATGTTTGTATCCGCAAATCTCAGAAAGTAATTGATGGATTGACTCAAATTTTTTTACAGAACATACATTTTAGCAGAAGAGTGTTTCAATATATAATGGTAAGCTCTGGCATTATGAAATTTCTATAAAAAAATTACTACATGTGATGCGAGTGGTTTTGGCAGGGAGGGAAGGTAGGAGGGAAAGTCTAACGAAGGAGGTGGGGTTCGCGGAAAGTGTGGCTAGGAAGGGGGAAGACGGGGAAGGTGGAAGGCGAACGCAGGAAGGGAAGGGACGCGGGAGGGGAACAGGGATGCATGGGAATGGACATGCAGGGAGAAACAATTTATTCTTTTGAACGGCATTGCGACGCATGCCGGGTACCAGCTAGTATGTAAATAAAATTCAAAGAAAATTTCAAATTGGATATGATTAGAGAATTTCACAGTCAAAAGTATTATTGTTAATTATTTTTTTAGATATTATGATGTGTTGCGCTTCCTTTTTCTTTAGCCAATGTTTCGGACACCGTAACACTGTCCGAAATGTTGGTTAAAGAAGGATGCAGCGCAACATGTCATAATGCCCCAAAAATAAAACAAAACTCACTACTCGCAACTTAATCAGAACTTAGAATGTCTGTGACATACACTGAAACTTTGCAGTGTTTTAAACTAATTAACTAACCATCAGGAGGTTTCCCGGCAGGGTTAGACAGAGAGGATAGACCACCAAGCAAATTAGTCTCGGCACGCACTCCTTGCTACATTGACATCCATACAATATGTTACATATTTATTGTCCCATACATATTCTTTTATGTGTTTTAGAAGATATTAATATTTTATTGAACACTAGCTGGTTCCCGACATGCATTGCAATGTCATATTCAAAGAAATACATTGTTTCTCCCTGAATCACCTTTCCCATGCGTCCCCGTTCCCCTCCCGCGTCCCCTTCCTAGCTAGCTTTATAAATTATAGCTTTTATGTTATTCTAATGTATGAGCTACATTATTGTAAAGTTTCATTAAAATCCATTCAGTAGTTTTTGCGTGAAAGAGTAACAAACACACATACATCCATGCAAACTTTCGCGATTATAATATTAGTAAGATTTAATTTAGTAAGTGCCTGGGTTAAGTCCAGACTTGGGAGGCAGTTCAGGCTCCAAATAATCATTACTACACCATTGACAAGTTATCTTACCTTTATTAAAAAAAAACCCAAGTGGAATGTCATTGTGAATTCTACACCAATGAAAATAATACTTATTATTAATAAGTGTGTTGATGTCATGAGCTATATAAAACTATGTTTAAGTATGTGATTTATTGGATTACAGTATGTATTACATTTCAACATTAGAACGACATCTTATTTAACATAGCTACCATAGCAAATTGTATAGAAAGTCTAAAAAAGGGACAACGGGGCCACAATAGTATTTAGAATAAAGTTTCTAGAATCCTCAAGAACAAACATACCGATCACAGCCTACATCAAATATGTTGAAAAAATAATCAAAACAATTATAAACATTTTTTCTAAACCATAATACATGTCTACAATGAAAACCAATGCAGCGTTTGGTAACTTAGATTAGAACTAGAATAAATAAAGTAGTTATTTTCAAGATTTACAAATCAATATGAGAATAATTTCTAAGAGATTAGTGTGAAACTTACAACTAGAATATACAACCTGCCGTATTGTCTTTTTAAGCTATCATAGTTCTCATTTACCTTCGGCGATGCTCAGCCTACCTGTGTTCAATGCAATATGTTATGTTACACCACCCACTGGAGAGCCAGGGTTCTATTGCATCCTCAATGTGATAAATTTCAATGGCAAGTAATTCGGAAAGCTCAAAGACATGGCGCTAGTGTGGTTGAGGGTCATTTGCATGACATGACAGCTGTATAACACTGGAATTTATTTAGGGATTTAAACAATCACATTACAAACTTAAAAACAAGTTGTACAGCCCTGGAAAGCAAAAGATTAATTAATTGTCGTCTTTTAGATCTACTATTTAGTGACCCATGAGGTTATTAGCTATTTCTAATAAAATTTGCGTAAATAAGTGCCAAAACACCCTCGTGTCTGATGCGAAATTGTTTCCATGGCAAATAATAGTAAAAGCTAAGGAATAACATTTCATTCTGAAGTACACTAAAAATATGTACTTATTGTCAGTGGCGGTCCTTCCCTCGGGTCAATTGGTCAAAAACCTCCCAAAATTATAAGATGACAGTATTATGCAAATCATAACAACTGGTATTTTTCTAATGTATTTGAAATGCACCACAAGATAGCAGGCGGCGGCAAGTAGTGAGACATCTAACATCTTAAATGGAAGCTTTCTTTCCCACGCACTATGATCGGCTGGGTTAATTTATCAACTGTCCCAATATCATGTCTTATGTCTCTTTACGCGCCGTACAATAAATGAGATGGCACAATGTCGCCTAGTAAAAATGCTTTCGGATTCTGAAGACAGTTTGGTTCATTGCCGCGAGGGAGAGAGCATGGCTTGATAAACGTAGATTGATTTTGCATACTGTGCGCTTGTCGCATGAAAGAATTTACTATATTAAACGTAGATTGATTTTGCATACTGTGCGCTTGTCGCATGAAAGAATTTACTATATTAAATGTAATTTGACTCTTAAAGTCATGAGGTACCTTCAAATGAATTTTATTGTATTTAATTTGATATTGTATCATAATATCAATTTTTTTTAATAACCTTTCACTTCTGGACCCCTAGAGCCGCCTCTGCTTATAATTATAATTATGTAATATAATGATTTCAATTGTCACGTGAATATTTTCAGTGCCATTAAAGAAGTGAGAAGTTTTATTAACTCTTCATCACTTGGAAACCAATGTCCAGACATTCTCGAGGAGCAGAAAAGCAGCATTGAGGCATTTTAATTACAATTAAATATTAATAAACTTTTGTTACTGCAAAGGAATACATAAAGATTGACAGCTGGCCTGTCCTTCAGCTACACTAGCGCCAATGGCTGATTCTAGCATTCCAGATTACCTTCCATTCACAATGATCATGAGAGCCACATACGCCGTGATAATTTTAAGGTTTGTACATTTTTTCATATAATATGTTTTTAGCAGGTGTCTCATATAAGTTACTAGAAGTACATAAATACTAGCGTGAGATTAGATTATCACATTAGATTGTGTGAATATTTTATTTACATAGGCAGTAGGTAATTAATTATGCAGTGAAATGCATAAAGGCATCTGATGTTAATAAAATAATCATATAATTGGATAATACGTATTGCGCTGTTTGTACAATGCACACAGGCTCATTTGTTACATACAAGTGATGAAAGTGGTAACACTATCCATAACTAAACATTCAATAACAAATACTAAATACTGAGATTTCTGTTTTGTAAACTAAAAAATTAAATCTTCAGTAAAGAAATAAATTTATCATCTCACTTGTAACTATATTATTTTTAGTTTTGGATGGGATAGTTATCGTCAAATCCAAAATCAGAGCACAAAATAGCTACATTATTAAATCAATTTTAAACTGAATTTTGGTATACTTTCTAAACAAATCTTTTGAGATTACAAACTTCTAAAAAAATTGCCAGAAAAACATGCGCACTTGTGTGAATTCAAATTCCAAGTCTTTGTCATACGTAATATAAGTTGTTACAGGCTAAAAAAACAAAATAACAAATGCAGTCACATTTAACTATGGAAAAAATGATATTTCAACCTAAATGGTAATACTTTTGATTCCATGACAGTTTATTCCCTGACAGTTGCCTCCCGGCATACTTATATAGAATATGCAGTCAGTTTCTGGAAATACGTCATATCTACTAAAACATAACTGATTGCCCCGAATGGGTCTACAGAAAGGATGTACTGCCAAATAACAAAAGTATAGATCATATTTTCCTTCAAATGCATCAAGGACAAACCACTGGAGCGACAGCTCAATTTAAAACTTTTTTCTCCGATTGCTCAAGATTTTTTGGTTGAATATTTACTGCCCACATTAAAAAAATCATACCTCCAAATTTTATTATCGAGACATCAAAGATATTGAAATATAAGTAGATGTGCTATCTGCTGTTTTTACTATGTGGGTCTGCGCTTCCGGGTGTCGCCGATATTGTTTACCAATTAACAAATAAACTAAAAGAACAAATAATTAACGAATAAACCAAACGAACGTTAAACTAAATGAACGAATTCTTTCCTTATTCAAAATATATTGTTAACCAATATTAATGCACATTTTCAAAAAATTAACGAAATGAACAAATTCTTTTTGTATGAAAACTATGCTAATTAGCGCGTAGTCTGGCGACAGTTGCGCGGACACGATAGCATATCTCTTCTGTATTTGAATATCTTTGCGAGACATACAAACTGATTATAGTTCTATATAGCCAATGAATTCATCTATCTTTTGTCAATTATCACATATTTGTAGGATTTATAAAAAAAATATTATAAAATCATAAAAATGTTCTAATTAAATCTACTTAAATAGGGGAAAATTTGCCAAAATTGGCAGCAAAGCAATCCGAGGTATTTTAAATAGTGCCATATAGTGGCAAAAAGCACTCCAGTGGTTTTAAATACTTTTCTATACACTGTATAAAACAGCGTGTAAGTACTAAAAATCGACACTTAATAAATTCGTTTAATATCCGTACCAATTTATTATTGTATTTTTGTTACTAAAAGTCGATTTTAGGTTTGGAATTGGTAAATAATGTACAAAAAATTATAATTTCGGGGGTTAACTGTCAGGGGGGTCAACTGTTGGGTCACCAATACTTTCTAATTAGTAAATAGGAGAGTTGTATATGTAAGGTTAACATTATTCCATATTCTTATAGTAAAATAATAATGTGGATACTTTCATAAATACGGTAATAAAAAAAATTGATCACTAGATTATAATATTCTTATTTTTTAATGTCTTTATAGCAAATAATTATATGAAAAATATAAAATAACAAACAATAAATAATTTTCATAAAATATAAAAACAATAAATTTTAAATTAAAAAAAATACTACATAACCAAATAATTTTTCTTGAACATAGGACTAAAAATGTCATAAAAGACAATATTTAATTTAGAAAATAGGATTTAAATCCTACAACTAAATCTATATTTCTAATAGTTCCTAATTCCGTAATATCAATTATGTACACATTTTTATTATAATTAACAAAAATGACAATGCAAAATTACATCATATTTACAATTTATGAAATTTAAATATTATAAAAATCCTGAAAGCACTTGTTCATTTCAAAGAATAACAATTTCATTAAAAAACCTAAAAATATTTTTAATTCATCATTTTGTGCATTATGGGAAGCAACTATTGATTAGAATTAGACTATTTAAACCCAAACATCAAATAATCTTTTAATTTAAATATGAAAATGTGTATTTCATTATTTAATCATTTTTTTTTATCATGGTAAAAAAAAAAATTACAATTTGTTTTGTCAAAATGTTGTCATTTAGTTTTTAGTATGTGGTATCTCTCTAATCTATTTGAAAATACATTTCTATGTCTTTATAAATTATCAAAGCGTAGCCTGGATTTCAAATAAAAAAATAATAATACTACGATAATCTCTATCGCCGTGTTTTATGAAATATTTTACATCTTTTTTTCGGATTCGTATAATTTTTTCAGGATGTTTTATGACAATATCTTTTTCCACTGGAGCGATCACGCGAAATAAATAAATTTGCCTCTATTGGTCGAGATTTCCCAGAAGGTAATTTTTTTAATTTTTCGCTTAAATTGAAAAAATCATACCTTCGAATTTTAACATTTAAAATCTAATAATAGTGCTATATAGCCAAATTATTAAGCTGTATTTTACCGTTTATCTCATATTTGTCGGATTTTTAAAAAAAATATTAAAAAATTGTAAATTTATTAATCCTGCGTGTTTTTTACTTGAAACTGCCGTGAGGGATACTTATTCCAGTCAACATAGAATATTTTAGATTTCTGTATGTTGTCTGTGGTATAATTGATAATAAAAGGTGCAAATCTATGGAAAAGGGACTTAATTTTATCCGTAAAAAACTGATCAAAAATTCAGTGGGAAAAAAATATTTTTTTAATTTATTTTTAACATCGTTCTAAAATAGTCTACGAAGTTCAGATTTGCGACATCTATGGTCATAATAGATAAAGCATTTCAATAGCTTCGTTTTAAAATAAATGGCTGGCCATGGAAATGTTTTAAATAATTACAATATATGTTTTACGAATTGTAGAAATATACCGTCCATTTTTGGACCGCTATCAATCGCAGAAAAATAAAAGTGGTCCATTTTTCAACCAAAATCGCTCCAGTAGTTAAGAAACATAACATCACTGTTTGTTCCTGAAAGAGAATAAGATAAGAATAACACGTATTCAGACAGAATATCAACAAGCAATAAAATAATAATTAATATTTACTCGAAGTGAATCGTATTTTAAATTAGAAATAATTTTGGTCAAGTGACAATTTACAGTTTATTTATTTTGGCAGTGATGATGAAACTCCCCCTATCTTAAAACCTAAAGGTGAATTAATGAGTAATAACAATTATTTCATAGAAATTCAATCTCTAATTCTAAATTGAATTATTGTTGGCAACACTGAATTTTGATTCCAATTTTTTTATTATTATTATATTAATTCCCAAAGAAAAAATCAAGATAGGAAATAATATTTTTTTTGTTAATACATATCATATATATAGATACACACATCGCAATAAAATACCATGTCAATGTATATACATTAAACAAATATAAAAGTATATAAACAACATCATGACTCTTTCATAATCAACGAAAAACTGGCCACTTGGCGTAGAAGAATAAGATCCAAAAAAAATCTAATATTAATCATTAAAGGCTGCATTTAGAAATTCTCAACCATTTGCAAAATCTGATTTGTTTGAAGCAGTTGTCGCATCTGCTTGGGCCAATGGAAATTGACTCTCAGATACGCATGATCCAACATACGCCGTGATATCTGATAACATAGGAACTACAAATCAATTCACATAGTCTTGAATTCAAACTGCTGGCTGATCTGCGTCAGGTCGCAGTTCTGCGCCGTCAGGGTCTTGAGCCGAGAGTCCAGGCAATAGTTGATCTTGGCGTGTCTGATGCGTCCACCTTGTATCGGTTTCCACATCTGGTTAACGTTGTCTTCCGCCTCGCAGGGCATCATGACCACCGGGGCGGATACCTCGAACCTGGCCAGGGTCAGGCAGAGACTGTGATGTTTTATGTAGCCGACGGATGTGACCGTCCATTCTTGGTTTCCTCCGGTGTTATGACAGGGATACATGCCTGGAAATCAAAGAGAATTTTAAAATATACCGTGCACAAGGAAGGGATATGGCTATATAAAAATGGCATTATTGGTGTTGTAGCTGAAAATGTTTTATTTTTAAAATGCTGAACGTTAGATCCGTCCATGAATGTAGGTAATTTGGCTGATATTATTGTTAATTTTTACCAGTAATTCGGTGTCCAAAAATGCTATTATTGTGAAATCGCGACCAATCTCTGATAGAAGGCATAAACTGACTATACACGCTTATGTGTGCCCTTTGCACTCACCCTCCACTTATTAAAATCAGGTCAGTTGCATTCGATCTTCTTCGAGAAAATCTTCTTATGGATATACTGGTTGGAATTGATTGCGAAAATAAATTCCTAGTGTGATCATGCGCATGGCACTTTTCAAGTAATAAATCAAAATCCCCTATCGAGAGTTCGAGGTCTAATAACAAGAAAGGTATAATTTCACAAAATATAATATAAGTAAATGTGATAAATTTAAAAGAACAATTTTTTTCCTTTTTGTATGAAAACCAAAATCAATAACGAAGAAAGGTGAAAACTTCATTTTGAACTGCAAAATTTTTTCAATTGGGCTGCAATCAGCTTGATAGACTTTGGGCATATTTTGTCTGGTCAGAAAATTTACGCTTTGCAATAAAATCAAAATAAATGGAATATATCATTGGAGAAGAAGAAAACAATAATAATCTAAACGAAAATATGAAAGAGAACAAGACACCGAAAAACAGAAAAAGATAATGGTAGCAACTGGGACTCAAACCCAAAACCTCTCGTCTAATCGGGATGTGCGCGTTTACCAATTCCTCCATTGCCACCTTCTGAATGGAATATGTCCGAATGTATCCGAATACTGAAAATTTTTTTTGAATGGTAGTGAAATAAGTTATTTAAATCTAAACTTAATAAATGGATAATAAAATTACTTTAGATAAATAAAGATAGGACATAACAGACAGCTACTCTTGCACATATTGCCAATATGTTTACAATCACAGCAAACTATAAAATTAAAAAATCATTTTCAAATCACTGATGCAATATGTAACGACAAAGAGAAATGAAATGATTGTTCCCAGATCAAGATGTTGACATTAAACATCACTTTCAGATGTGAATTATCCAGAATGAGGTCATAAAGATTTGCTCATGATGAATGGACAAAATGGCCGGAGAATCTGCATTTCATGCCCAGTCATGCAAGACAAATCACCGTCAGCTTCAGATTAGAATGATTAGTGAAAAACGCCATGGTTTAATTGCATTAGTCTATTAGTCTATTTGCACAGATGCCAGACATTCTCCTGCAGATTGCTGTCACAACAAAAGCACCTGAGTTACTAGAAATAACCCAAGCATCACATTGCTTCAGCTTGATCATAATTTATGAAATTACATGGCCTGACAAAAGTATTTAACTCTGCAAATCTGTGTATAAATAGTATGTTTATATGTGCTCCAATTTCATTTTAACTCCCTTAGGCTAATTTGTTCACTTTTCGGAACAACTCATATGGGTCTCGTAGAAATCGTTGTATCTCCCTTAATATTACAGTGAGAATTATGATATAAGCGGTATTGGAAAGAGAAAGCACTACGCTTTATATTCAATTCTAAAAATTCACTGCAAAATAATTCAAATGTACACCTTTATGAAACCAAAGTTTCCAACAGCAATTTGAAGAAAAATATGAAAATTTGAGAGTTTTTTATTAATTATTTTTATAACATGAAAAAAAAGTAGTTTGACGATAACTTTTATAATATTTTTGCCTAATAAAAAATGTATATGTTTTATTTTTTTCATTATCAGTAATTTTAGTAAATTAAACATAAGGAAAGCCATTTTTAAAACATTCTTATGTTTGCATTAAAAAATAAAATATTTAAAAAATTACATGTTTATTATGAATTATAAATTTTGAATGTGTATTTTATCACCTTTTAACAATTTTAAGTTTTCGGATATATTCAGAAATATTCCATTTATTTGAATTTTATTGCAAAGCGGAAATTATCTGACAATGAGGCCTGAGGGGTTAAAAAAATATCAGTACAGCCCAAATGCCAAAAATCTAATTGCGTTCAGAAATATTTAATTTATTTGGATTTTATGGGGAAGCGGAAATTATTTGACCTTGACTGAGGGGTTAAAACAGAAAATCTGTGTGTTAGAAGCAACAATTACTCTTGAAAGTTGAGCTCTGGCATTATGATATTTGCACCGCTTTTTTTGACTAGAATTTGAAGGATAATTGAACATTTTGGGAGGCGTATGGGTGGGTGTATGGGTGGTATGGAGGGTATGGGTGCCGCCGCCCCGGGAACCATACGTTGGATAACCAACACCTCTGCCATAAGCCACCCCAAGTGATTCGCTACGTTTGGTGACTTATCAGGGGTGCCCGGGTTCATAGGATGAGGTTTGTCCAGGTCACGGCCTATGCCTCTGTTGCGTGGCGGGCTGGATCGAGAGAGACTGGTTGAGGAGGTCTTTTGACCTCTCCAGCCAGAATCCTTCCAGAAGCCATCGCCTTGCACCGCAGTGGGGGGATGGATTCATACGTCCTGGACATACTGTCCCCCAGATTCTTCTTACCCACCCTCATACCTATTTCCTTCCCAGAACTTCCTCTCTTTCCTTTCCCTAAAAAAAGCCTCCACACAGCATCCCCTAAGATGACAAAGGCCCTAAGGGAAATTATTTTCCTCAGGGCCTCCTGTGTGGAGTTAATGTAAAAAAAAAAAACTATTTCAGCTCGATTTATTTTGTACCACCGTGAGTTATAAAACTTCAAATAATAATAACTGTCAAAAATAAGATGATAGACATGCAAAATTGTTTTATGTATTCTTCAAATATTGTCAAAAAAAAAGCGAAGCAGGCAAAGCCAGATGGCAAATACAATATAAAAATTTCAGAATACAAATTTTGCTTCTCTAAATAAAATTGTAGAGTACTTTACACAGGTCACTGCAAAATCATACACAATGAGACTGCATACCTACGGATCCTTCGATAAGGTTTCCCAGACTGTCCAGACACATGGCCCCCTGGCGAATGGTGCCCCCGAGAGAGGAACTGGTGACCACAGTCTTGGGGATAGTTAGCTCCGGGTACACATTGTCCAGGTACCACTTGAAGGGCTTGCACTTCAGCCTCTGCTTCAAGTCCAGTCGCTCTGAGATACTGGGGAAATTAAATAAATAATTATTTTATTGAAGAAGAAGATAACACTAATAATCTAAACCAAAATAAGAAAGAGAACAAGACACAGAAAAATAGAAAAAGATAATGGTCGATAACGACTCGAACCCAGAACCTCTCGTTTAACTGGGATGTGCGCTTTTACCAATTCAGCTATTGCCACCTTCCGTCAAACCGTCATAATTGTCAATCTCATTTTTTCAAATTTTAGAATTAACAATATTATCTTTGACTAATTTTTCCATATCATGGGCAACTAAATACCTTTTTCATTGGAAAAAATTGTTCTAAGAACTGATTTGTAACCTAGATAGCGTCTCAATGATATATTAATAATGGAATAACCTTCAAAAGTTATAAAACGAGAGTTGTTCATAAAAAAAAATTAAATTATTATTTATTCAATTTGGGAGGTGGGTGCAGGTACCATTTATTGGATAACCAACACCCCTGCCATAGGTCACTTCGAGTAGTTCTCTACGTTTGGTAACTTAGCAGGAGTGTCCGGGTTCATGGGGTGAGGTTTGTCTAGATCTAGGCGGTGAATGCTTTTTCCGACCTACAGTGTCGCAGGCCAGATCGGGAGAGATTGGTTTAGGGTGATCTTTGGCCTCTCTAGTCGGACTCTTTCGACCCATCCCCTTGGATCGCAGCGGGAGGGATGGATTCATACGTCCGTCACTCCTGTACACACAGACTCCCAGATTCCTACCTACCCCTCATATATTTTCCTTTCCAGAACTTCCTCTCCTTCCTTTCTTTAAAAAGACCCTCCGTACAACATCCCTAAAAATGACATCAGGAAAAAAAATTCCTCAAGGTATCCTGTGAGGAAATAATGTAAATCAAATTTATATTTTATTTTGAAATTTAAAAACATATTTCATACTATGCATAATAAATAGTACGTTAGTCAGAAAAAGGTGAACTCACTCTCCAAATGCGACGTTCTTGGCGAGCGGCTGCGCCTCATAGTAGAAGCGTTTGTAGTCATCCATCCAAACCTCGGCTGCGCGACGCGTGTTGCGTGCAAAAACGTTCCCGGAGCCGCCCGGGAAGCTGTACGGGTGGCGCTTGCGGAACACGTGGCCCACCCGGCTGCACGGCACTATCTCCAGCGACCCGCCGCACTGCCAAACTCTGCAAACAACCATATTATTAATGGGGAAATGCAACCTTCCACTTTCTCATCTAGTTCCCCTCTTTACTCCCTTTAGTCTCATGACATATCCCAAATCGGAGGTACCATAGCCCCACTGGCTCTGGACAGTTGGGACTCTTGTACAGTATCAACGTTAAAAAATACACAAACACGTAATTCTGTGGATAGGTTCCAAAATGGCAAATATCAGTTTATAAAATTTCAGTCAGTTAGAAGTTTTAATTAGAAAGTCTAGTGCAGTGTTCGCAAACTGCGGCTCGCGAATATGTGCTTCTCTTTGGCTCTTACGGTGCGGCTCTTCGAGTTTGGCTCTTTGACGAGTGACTTATAGTACATTTTATTTTACTAATTATTAATAATATTTCGTTAATCAAAGGAAAATAAAAATTACAGTAGGTAGAAATTAAATATGTCACAACATTCCTATGAGAACAGTGCTGTTCTCGTCCGACAGGATGTGCTGTCGGCGGTTAACATAAATAAACCCATCCCGCGGTTACTCTGGTACACCTTTCCGGCCGAAGTGTCCCTTCTATCCTTGTCTATGGATAGGCGTTTGGAATTTGACATTTCTTTACTGTCAAGAATTTTTCAAGGCATTTTAAATAGGGTATGGTTGGCATTACTCTGTTAATTATTTTATTGCAAATCGTGAATTTGTAGACTATTAATTTATTTCTCTAATATTTTTTGCACGTTAAACATTTTAATATACGGTAATACTTAGTTAGCCCTCGTTGTCTAAGCTGTATTTTAACAAATTGGTGTTATTTTTTAAATCACACTTTTAATAATAAAATTTTTATTTTTATTAATAAACTAGATTATTAATAAAAATTACAATCATTATTTTTAAAAATCGGTTTTTATTTTAGAATTCGGAAAATAATCACCGAAAAACTGATATTGCTCCTCTTGGAAGCAAGTCACAAAATTATTGCAGTTTATGCCCTGCAAGAACAAAAATTAACCTAAGTATTACTTAAAACATAAAAAGATGTGAATAAAAAGAGTTCACATTTTATTAACAGTTCTCCATGGTTTGAAAGTTTGTGAGTAAAGAAGCCCATGATTTTTTTACAGTGTGTCAAAAATCAGATAATATCATGTCCAGTCAAAAGTGAAGTGAAGTTCAGTGAAGTGTTCAACAATATGAGAAATAACTAAACAAAATGCAATCCAAAGTCCACACACAATACAATGTACAAATAGTAGGGAATCCCATAGAATATAGAAGAGTGAGATTTGCAAGATAGGCACCTGAAGGAAATCTCGAGGTTCTCGCCCCCCCACACATCCATCTTGGTGTCGTAGGTGCCCAGCTTCTCGAAGTACTTCCTGTCGATGGAGAAGAGGCCGCCGGCGATCATGGGAGTGCGGATGACACCAGTCGGGTCGGACAGGCGCGCCGCCCGCTCGTGGCCCCCCAAGTATTCCCACTGTAACACAAACAATAAATAAATTTATCTTGATCTTCTCGAATTTTAGCTGAAACAAAGTAAAATCGTATGTCAGGTAATGTGAAAAAAATCGAATCCAAAAAAAAATTGTTCAACTCTTAACCATTGCTAAAAATCTTTTTATTCGTTCTGAATCACCAAAAACTTGAATCATTGAGCTCTGGCGTTATAAAACACACGTCTTTACAGCGTACACCACAGTTGATTTAGTGGTCCTGGCGAAAGACCAACATTCAGAATCGATGAGTTGCTTGAAATGGCTTTAACACTGTTTGGTGACTAGAACTAAATAGCCATGTACCTTCGTTTTCCGCATTTCCACCCAGGGCCGGATTAAACATGTCGGGGATCCTAAACAATGTACATCTCGGGGCTCCTTTACCCTAGGGGCTCCTAGCCGGTGTGAGGCTCCTAGCCGATGCGGGGCTCTTAGGCAGTTGCCTACACTGACTTATGGATAATACGGCCCTGTTTCCATCTCTTCCTCACTCCCTTCAGCCTTCAGCCTCACAACATACCCTATACGGCCCTGCCAGAGACGGATTGAACATGTTAGGGCCCCTAGACACTTATAGGGGCCCCTAGCCGGTGCGGGGCTCCTAGCGATGCAGGGCCCTTAGGCAGTTGCCTACACTGCCTTATGGATAATACTGCCCTGTTTCCATCTCTTCCCCACTCCCTTCAGCTATCAGCCTCACAACATACGCTATACGGTCCTGCCAGAGACGGATTGAACATGTTAGGGCCCCTAGACAATGCACTTATAGGGGCCCCTTTATCCTAGGGGCCCCCAGCCGATGCGGGGCTCGTAGCCGATGCGGGGCCCTTAGGCAGTTGCCTACACTGCCTTGTGGATAATACGGCCCTGTTTCCATCTCTTCCCCACTCCCTTCAGCTTTCAGCCTCACAACATACCCTATACGGTTGTGCCAGAGACGGATTGAACATGTTAGGGCCCCTGGACAATGCACTTATAGGGGCCCCTTTACCTTAGGCAGTTGCCTACACTGCCTTATGGATAACACTGCCCTGTTTCCATCTCTTCCCCACTCCCTTCAGCCTTCAGCCTCACAACATATCCCAATTTGGGATGGCATCATATTCACACTGGCCCAGGACAATTGGGAGCAGATATAATAATACTCTTGGACGATACTCACATTAAAAAAATTCCACAGAGAACTTTTAAATATACAGTGAAACGACTGTCAAAAAATTAGACAAGACAAATATTTCGAAATTAAACTGTGGCGAAACCAGTCAGTTACTAGTTTTTTTCTTCATTGATACGTTGGTACCCTTCTGAAAATATCAGCTGTGGGCGTTTGTTTATATGCAGGAAATTAAAACTGTTTTCGACACCCTGAATCTAGTTAAATAATTGATAATAAATTGCAATAAGCAAATAAATATTAAATAAAGAAAAAAACAATAGGGGACACGCGGACTACAAATGTTAAAACAAAGTTAACTTAAGAGGAACTAAAATACCCAACCAAACCGAATAATTATTTTTTTAATCAAAAGCCATATCAAATATCTAGTATGGATAAATGTTATTTTATTTATTTGTGTTTCAAAATTTAAACATAGGCCATTAAAAAAATCTAATTTTCACAATTTCGGAAGAAATTTTGGAAAATATTTGTAAGTTAATGATAATTATTGAAATACAAAATAATGAAGTACAAAATAAATTACTAAAAAAAACATGTTCATGGGCTTAAATTTAATTTGCAAATAGGTTGGAACTCAAATTTGTCAAGAATAAAAATAAAATTTAGAGCCAAAAAACACAGTTTTTACGAAATTTTAGATTTTTTTTTATAAATCATTATATTGACATAGTACATTGACGAAGATCACATTTTAATAATTACCAATAATTCACAAAAAACTGTCAAACTTGCCTTTAATTTCGTGAAAAATGGAATCTTTTAAAGGCCTATATTTTAAAAATTTAAAACAAACAAATAAAGTAGCACGTATCCGAACTAGATATTTGATTTAAGTACCTTTTGATAAAAAAAATAATTATTCAGTTAAAAACTATCCCGTTCCCCCTAAAGCTATCCCGTTCCCCCTAAAGCTTGTAACGTTAAAATATATTGTCTTATTTGAATATGTGAATTACATGTGTACTCTGAAATATAAAGCATGAGTAAATAATATGCCCAAAGAAAATAAAAGATGCTAGCTCAGAAAATGTATAAATTTATTAATCAAGTAAACATAGAAATATGCATGAGACTCTATCATTAAATTATATTATAAATATGCCCAGGGCCGCTAAGGCTCGATGAAAACCTTAGGTAGAAGTTATTGTTAAATTAACTAAAGATTATTACGAAGTTAAATGTTTCTAGTATCTGTGCGGATAATTAAACTACGAGTGGACGCCATCTCATTGCAAATTTTACAACCCAACGAGAAAGGTTGAAAGTTAAGCAGATAACCATTATGAAACTAATAATAATAAATTGTTGACAACGTTACGTAGATCGTAGAACCTGATGCTTGCTTGACGCGGCCTTGTGCCTGGATTTCTGTGTTGTGGGAGCCATCCTCCCGGTAGAATGCTTCAAGACTCACTGGCCGGCGGGGAGCTAGCAAGCCGCTCACTCTAGAGACATCACGTGGACCATGCGATTAAGGTCCGTGCATACAATGCTGTGCAACGATAATAAGCAATTCCGTAGCAATAAGGTAGGAACTGCTACATTATCCCTCCGCCAAAGAAGAAAAAAAATTCCAAAGGAATTTTTTTGTTTTTAAGCCACCTGGCGCTTAGTATGAGTGAAAGATATTCTGCTGATCATGCCTCTGAAATTTCCATAGACGGGTGGAAAATGTCCAATAAACTTCTTGCAGACTGTTATGAAGAAGACTCCAAGAAGCTGTTTTTACCAGTCCAAGGATTGAAATGAACTCCCAAATCAGAGAGTAAGCAGATGAAAGTGGCAGCTGAACAGGATCCCTCAAGTGTGTGGTGATGCTTGAAGTTGTGAGAAGGTTACTGCTGAAACTGCAATACGATGTCCAATGTTTTGTCTTCAATTTGTATCTTCTAAGACATCTAAGGGAAAAATCCTCCTTCTTGGTGATGAAGAACTGCAGGCTGTATCCAGTAAGAACTTCCAAATAGACTTCTGCATATTACTACCGCACTGATTGAAGTGGGAGCCAAATGTAGAGGTGTAGTCCCATAATAATAAGGTGAAGTCCAAAATGATGAGGCCAAGTGGAGCCAAGACTGCTTGAAAGAACGGCCAAAGTATTCATGAAGAAGAACGTCCTTCAAATGCGATGATTTCTTGAATGTGTAAGTGGTTGAAGGCCAGATGTAGTGGTCCGTCAGAAGTCCAAATGTAGAAAATCTTCTTGAAGTTCCCTAAAGCTAAGACTTCCTAAATCATGGTATACCCGCGAAGAAAGATAAAATATCACGAAGAATAATAAATATAAGACTCAATAAATCTTTGTAAACATCCTTTACAATTAAATCCACACAAAATAATTCCGCAAGAAAAAAATTTCTAATTAAAAACAAAGTATAACGCTAATTCCGACATTGCGAGAGAAATTATCAAAGTTTTTTTTTTTTTAAATTAATTAAATTAGAATTTATTGAATTATTATAATCATTAGTAAAATTTTAGGTATTGAAAACCGAATAATGTTTTGATTTCAAACAAATATGTATATGTATATAATAAATTTGAAATATTTGAAAACTGTTTAAAACAGCAATATGATAAAAAAAATCCACGACTAAAGACCTCATTATATCAAATAAATTATAAAAAAACAAACTTAAAATCATTTGTCAAAATTAGGGTAATGAAAACCCAATATTATATTGATTCCAAAGCAAAAGCATATAAGTTTATTGAAGTTAAAATATTTGAAAACTGTATCAAACAGTCATGTCATAAAATTTCCAAGACAAAAGTCCAAATCTGCTGAAGTAATATTAATGAAATTAAATAAATGGCAAATCATATTCATATGATAATGATAAGATAAAGTTGTAGTCGATCACATATGAGTGAGCAAAATTTAAATAAACAATAAATGCACTATGCTGCTAAAAAAATGTGAATAAACACAATAATTTATATACTGGGTAAATCCCAAAGTTCAAGTTACTTTCCATATGAACATAAAGGAAAAAAATGTTTGTTTCAAATCTGAAGGAAGAACCAAACAAATTATTTTGAAAGATTCATCATGCAATTTCCCTGACTAAGAGGAGAATTGCACAAGGAAGGAACACGTATCCTAAAACACAAAACATATACCAGAAAACCTCCCCAATTAACCATTTATGATAAACCTAGAACGGTTCCAAAAAAAATTTTTTTTTTTTTTGCTATTAATTTGCTAAAAGAAATTTCCAAGATTTCAACAATTATTGAGAATTTATATTCCCCAAAATAATTATAATTAAATTACACTTAAACCCGATTCAAAATTTATTATATTAATATGTAAATTTTTATTCGATCAACACACATAAATTTAAAATCGAACCCCGAAAATGTTCAATATTTCACACAAATCCTCTATCTAAAGATAACGGAATTACTTCCTTTAAAATATGAACAGTGAATGAAAATTATCGAAAACGTACCTCGTCATAAAGCTTCAACAATATGATATTCCTCACCATATCCATTATAAAACCTCATATTGAGATGGAAAAAGAAAAGGAAAATACCCACACATAACATAACGTTATATACTTCAAAATACATATCTTATTTGCGGAGGACAAGAGACCTACCCTCATCATAGGAAATACATCTACGCCAAGGGTTCCTCTCTCTTCCTGCGGTTGAGAAGACTAGGATAAGCTACCTACATCTAACTCTACGATCAATTCCCATAAAGAATTGTGCTGTGAACTCAGAGGCCCTAAACTAAAGCATGGAACACTAAAACAAATAACTGACGTACTCAGAGGATTAGAAAACTAACATGTCACGCGTTAATATCGTCCCGCTGCAAGATAAGAATAAAAAAATAGTGAAATAATTTCCACCATGATTAAGGACGAGGCTTAAAAGTTAAAATCCGAAAAAAATAAGCCGCAAAACCCCATGAACAAATTACAAAACTGACAAAACAAAACAAGACAGCACAAAACACTCGTTCAACGTTCAAACCCGTGTTCAAAATTTGAACGCTGAAAGTGTGAGTGAGAAATAAAAACTTCGCAATGAGGCCGAACAAAACGAAATATTAATTTCCCCATAACAAAAAATAATCCCTAAATTGCAAAATACCTTCGTGAGATATCATATATCGAAGTATCTCATATTGTAACCAAAGGTATAGTCATTTTGCAAGACCCAAAAAAAAAAAACTCCAAAATGTTCCACATTAATAGTTGATGTGCAAATAATGCAAAAGCATATGACGAAGAAAATAATATTATATTATTATTATTAAATTTCTTAACATAAAATTTATTGAAAAAATAAAGTTATGTTTGTCATCGTGAAGCTAAATTGTTCTGAATAATTCATTGTAATAATGAATGAAAAGTACATAATGCAATATAAGCAATGTAAAACAATATGATGTAAAACATACGTACCTACTTAGTGCAATATTTTTTTTTAAAGGTAGCATAATGTCATCTCAGGTAAAGCAATGTAATATTGAAAAACGTAGAACAATGAGAAAAAGTAGTAAAGCGATGAGAATGTGAGATATCTGTGTAATCCGACTCCAAAAATTACGAAGTTGTAAGCGAAGCATAAGACCAATTATTATGACGTTTGAATTGTAAAATTATACTCAAAAGAAGAATGAAAGCATAAACCAACATTATAACCTTTAAAATCCCAAAAGAGGTATGTAACAATGAGATGCAAGGTAATACCGAAAACTATTCAATTGAGTAACGTATTTTAAATAAATAAAACCGGAAGAATAATTTATAATAATTACGAACTCAACCACTCATGTTGTATTTGGAACGAAAGAATAATGTTATGAAAGTTTTCCATATTTTAGAACAATAAACAAAATTCGCTGCCCAAACAAAGTTCTGTATAACCTTTAAAATCCCTAATATAGGTAAGTTATAACAAAGCCGTGAGTGACCCGCCAATTCAATTTAAATATAAAACATATAAACCAAACATTTCTTGTATAAACTTAATAACCCTTTCAAGGATGCCATACTAAACGAAAATTGATAAGTACTTACTAAAAGTAGAATGGAAAATAAATTAGTTTTACTTCCAAATAAATTTTAAACCCAAATAACGACATCTATATATTTGTGACGAGGTGAGATAAAAAAATAATTTTGAATAAAATAGTTTATATTTGACTTGTATAGCATTTAAATACCCAAGATGATTAAGATGATAACCCAAAATAAGCGCTAAAACTTAGATAACATAACACCAAAAGTTAACTAATTCTCCAAAAAAAAAAATTTTTTTTTTTTTTTTTTTTATAAATAATCCTCTTCTAAAATATATAATATGTAAATTACGGGTAAGTCCAGCTATCACACGTAACACACATTAGTATATGATAAGCAGTGAAAAATTCAAGATTTTAGTAATTGTTAAAAATTTGAAATTAACGCAATTGCATTCAAAATACGTGATCCATGGTAAATTGAAAGGAACCGAATATAATTCAAAACGTTTAACAAAGAACAAGAAGCCAATAAATTCCCATTATATAATTCATCAATTCAAGTTATTGAAGGATTCCAAAGAAATTAACACAAACTATATACAAAACTTCTGTGAAAACAATCAACAACTCAACCGAAATTACAAAATAAAGTAATTTAACATGACCTCTTATCCATGATGAAAATGCTAAACTGGACCTTGGTAATTCCCATTGAATACTTGACGTCTCGTATCCAACGGCAATGTGAAGGAAACCAGCATCTCTGAAATACACGATTGGACGCATTTAAATAATAAAGCAAAAATAAGATTTACCTTCGAAATACATGAAAGGAGAACCATTCCCAAATAAAAATTATCAAGAATTACTATAATGAAACAAATGAGGATTATCCCAAAACCGAAATGAAGAATTCCCAAGAAAGAAGAAAAAATATTCCCATGTTTGTAAAAAAATTATTTAAAATATATTCATATCAGAATATTAACCAAAGTTGTAAAAATTCAAATGAATTTTACCCAAGATGTCCGTAACGATTATAATATACTTGAGTGGTATGTAAAGTTTAAAGTAATTTGAAACTATAAAGTATCGGAAGGTAGAGAAAAATATTCTTGAACTCCATTGAAATGAAATTTTACCTAAAGTTCTGTAACATTAATTATAATAATTTTTATAAAGTACGAACATATCGTTCGGTAGTAATTATAATTATATGCCAAAAATAAATTTAATTGTATATTGTAGCAATAAAAACCCCGTTCTACTAATGTTAAACTTAAGTCGCATAAAATACAAGTCAATAAAATTGAAGCAAATACCGCACCAATAATTTAGAAAACTTCGAAGCCTGAAATAAATTACGGTAATATGTTGACTTAGCAACCCATATCAATGTTTAAAGATGAATTACGCTTACAAAAAAAATTAACTTTCCATTTCAAAAGTGAGATATAATCAGGAAATTACTTGTTAACCTTGTAGTAGCACCATACTGCAATAAAATTTAAATATTGAATCGCGTGAACAAAAAAAATTTTTATGACAATAATATGCAGTTACCGGATAATAAATGTAAGGTATGAAAAAGTATTCAATATCGAAGAAGTTACTTGTGTCGCATGACAAAAAAACTTGTTTAATCTTGAGAAATCCAAAAATACTGTATTTACAATTTATTAATTTATAAACCACAAATCACATGGCGAAACCATAAGTATTCATCCAAACCTAGGTAAATCCAAAGTTTATTTTTTTTTTTTTTTTTGAAACTTTCTAAACGCTGCGTATGGAAAAAGCAAAACCACCATGACTCATGCAACTTGTGCGTGAAGTACCTAGTGCCGTGTATAAAGAATAATTACCATGTTATTATGAATAATGCACTAGACAATCGTCCGGTAAATAACATGCGCCAATAATACGTACAATGCAATGAATTTATTAACAGGAAATTAAAACCAAATATGAAGTATTATTTAAAGATCATTAACATTAAGTTTTCAAAAGGAACATTACATTTATAGAACTTCGCTAGAAATATTGACCAACTTGAATTACACGGCAAAATTAAACACATTCGATTAATGAACAATTAATTAATTTTAATAAAACTTACCAAGAGACATCGGAATCAAGGAATAACGGGATTATTTCTCAACATGTGAAACCTCACAGCAATCGAATAATTATCAGGTGTACATAGAATCATTATCATAATCTCATCCTGCAAAGTGATGCCATCTTTTTATTTTATATTTTTATACCTACCTATGAATGGAGGAAAAACAATTAATACACAAGACACCAACGTTTCTCATTACTTAATAACGAACAATGAAAAGATAATTTATGATATATGATTTAGGTGAAATGAGAGGAATGAGTGAGTCTTGAAGCTAAATAGCGAAGCGGAGAAAAAATGTTATTATTATTATTATTTTATTTTTTTTTAACTAAATAAATAAAATTAATATGAGGACTCACCCAGCAACACAGAACTTCAAACACAACGTCAAACAAGCAATCCGAAACATTATCAACCATTATACAATGCGCACATCGATACCGTAACAATAAAAAACCTACTGGTATTTTAACACGAGGCCCTAGAAAAATATTAACAATAAAACTACTGGAATTACCACGTGGGCTGCCAAATGTAACGTTTAACGTATTGTCTTATTTGAATATGTGAATTACATGTGTACTCTGAAATATAAAGCATGAGTAAATAATATGCCCAAAGAAAATAAAAGATGCTAGCTCAGAAAATGTATAAATTTATTAATCAAGTAAACATAGAAATATGCATGAGACTCTATCATTAAATTATATTATAAATATGCCCAGGGCCGCTAAGGCTCGATGAAAACCTTAGGTAGTTATTGTTAAATTAACTAAAGATTATTACGAAGTTAAATGTTTCTAGTATCTGTGCGGATAATTAAACTACGAGTGGACGCCATCTCATTGCAAATTTTACAACCCAACGAGAAAGGTTGAAAGTTAAGCAGATAACCATTATGAAACTAATAATAATAAATTGTTGACAACGTTACGTAGATCGTAGAACCTGATGCTTGCTTGACGCGGCCTTGTGCCTGGATTTCTGTGTTGTGGGAGCCATCCTCCCGGTAGAATGCTTCAAGACTCACTGGCCGGCGGGGAGCTAGCAAGCCGCTCACTCTAGAGACATCACGTGGACCATGCGATTAAGGTCCGTGCATACAATGCTGTGCAACGATAATAAGCAATTCCGTAGCAATAAGGTAGGAACTGCTACAAGCTATCCCGTTCCCCCTAAAGCTATCCCGTTCCCCCTAAAGCTATACCGTTCCCACTAAAGCTATCCCGTTCCCCCTAAAGCTATCCCGTTCCCCCTAAAGCTGTCCCGTTCCCCCTAAAGCTATCCCGTTCCCCCTAAAGCTATCCCGTTCCCCCTAAAGCTGTCCCGTTCCCCCTAAAGCTATCCCGTTCCCACTAAAGCTATCCCGTTCCCCCTAAAGCTACCCCGTTCACCCTAAAGCTATCCTGTGAGAATGCAGATGGCGATAACTATTAAATAAAATATTGAATGATTAAACGGATAATAATTTGAAAAGAATTTCTAAACTCGTCCAATACCGGGAAATCAATGTAATACTGAACGTAAAAGTTAAATTCAATCAGAAGACGGACTCAATCAAAAGATAATATCATTTGAATTATTGATGCGAAGTTCTCTTGACCTATACGAGACAAAGACTGATCTAGATGTCGAAATAGCGAACAGATCAAATTTAACAATACTTTTTAAAACGTCAAAAATGAAAATATTACCATTTGATTATGAAGAAAAATATTTCAAAGAGCAAAATATCATTCGTGACCTTTGCGGCGACTGCTCTTTAAAAAAAACACAGGAAACGCCAAAATAGACTGGCAACAAATATTACGTTTATGTACGATAAATATTTGCTCTAATCACTGAATATATAAAACATACTAGAAATGCCTTCCGTGAAGATTTGAAATGAAACCAATGTCGCCACTGACTTAGTATATTTTGGTTCTAGCCCGTTTAATCACGGGAGACCATATTTGTCCCAGGCCACACAAGTCTCAAAGAAATCGGCGTGTCTCCCTTACTATTATAGTGAGTAGTATGATCTAAATCTAAACGGTATTTAGAAGAGAAAATAACACATTTATAATCAAATCTAATAGTTAACCACAAAATAATTCAAATGTACACCTTTATGAAAGCAAAGTTACCGACCGCAATTTGAAAAAAAAATTAAACTTTGTGAATTTTCTAAGATTTTTTTTTACATAAAACGACAAAAAAGTGAGGTGAAAATAACGTTTATAATTCATTTGTCTAATTCTTTATATGTATGTTTTTATTATTTTTTTCGTTATCAGTAATTTTAGTTTAAAAAAGGAAGGTGAGCAATTTTTAAAACTTTGTGAAGTTTGCAGTCAAAATTTTCATATTTAAAAAAATTACAATTTTTTTATTTCTAATAATAAAATTTGAAAGCGTATTTCATCACCTTTCGAAAACAGTTTTTAGTTTTCGGATATGTTTAAAAATATTCCATTTTATACTTGTCTCTTTTATACTTGCCTTACATCGTATATCGCCATCCGATTTGAATTTCATATTGATGACGGAATGACAGTTCTATTTAAAATATAAGGCCCGATTGGCCAGACTTTCGAATAGAGAAACACGCCCATTTCGCATTTCTCATGTTCTCATTTATTCTATGGCTGTAATTATTGTCAAAAGAAAATAATCCGGTCTGAACCCAAATTTTCTAATGATAAAAAATAAATATCAATATATCTACTAATGCAAAATTTTATTTTGAAATCAAAAACATAAATAAATAATTTAATACATATATGTAGGTACTTTTCTAATTACGCCAATAAACAGCAACAAAAAACAGAAAGGTGCAGGCAAATCATTTTAAAGAGCTTTCAAATACATCCAAAAGATTTTTCAAGTGAAAACTTCTTCAGCACCGTTGTGATTTGAAACTCGATGAAACGAAAAATAGCGACACCAAAAAGAGACAAACACATACATCTACAGTATTTAACCTGCGAGGGAATATAAAAGACCAATCGGTCTTCTCTTTGTGGGGTACTTCTTTAGTTTTCTGAAGGTTTCACTTCTACTGCGTGTGAACTGCACACTCATATTTTTAATGTATTTTTGCACATAATGGGTACAAAACAGTTTGAAACACCTGACCACAGTCCCCTCTTTCCCCCGCACCTACCTACCATACAGAATACCACCACAAAAGCAAGAATCTCTTTTAAATGATTCTACTGTACGCAGAAAAATACAATATGTTTCATCACAAAAATGACTTACTAGCAAGAGGTCCCAATTCCCAATGTTGTCCGTTAAGACAAGAGATCCTGGATTCGAGTCCTAGTTGCGACCGTTACCTTTGGAAGTGAAAACTTCTTCAGCGCCATTGTGATTTGAAACTCGATGAAACGAAAAAGCGACATTAAAAAGAGACAAGTGCATTTATAGGATTTAGCCTGTGAGATAAAATAAGGTTTCACTTCTACCGCGAGTGAACTGCACTTGTAATTTTATTGAAGTAAAACTTCTTTACGCACGCTTGACTCGGGGAGTAAGCTGGTGAATGCGTGACGAGAGCATTACGAAAAGCGAGGCGAACGGTAGCTGAGAGGAAGATATAAGTTAGTGAAGATAGAAAGAAGGAGAGTTACGTTTCGTATATTACTTTAATATATTTTTGTTTCATATATTACAGTAATTTCGTATATTACGTTTCGTATATCACTGTAGGGACAAGAGAGGGAGGTGCGAGCACACATTTTCTTTCTCTCTTTCTCTCATAGCCAGTTACGTTTCGTATATCTAAGACACAGTGCAGACCTATTATCTGTACCACGCTGTAGGAGCAAGAGAGAGCAGTGCGCGCGCACATTTTATTTCTCTCTTCCTATCATATAGATGGAGCTAAAGATTTTACTTCAGTCGTGTGGTCTAAAGCACACTTGTTTTTTTTTTATTTATTTATCTGTGTCTTGATTTCTCTATTTTAATTTTAATTTAAAAAGTATTACAATTACAGCCACAGATAAGAGTTTCTCTTATCTGTGATTACAGCCTATTATATTGACTTGTTTACCTTGAATACGAGGTTCCAATCGAACCCTCCCCGGAGGTCAGCAGAAGCTCCGATGTACTGAAAGGTGTCCATGCTGATGACATCTATCACTGGACACACCACCCTCGTTGGATCCTACAACAACAAAGAATCATCATTATTTATCTTATCACAATAAATATTAAGTTTAAAGTGCCCCCTTTTGCTGCAATAGAAAGTTAAAAAAACCAGTGGGCATATTATGTAACAATTGGAATATGATTTTGCATAATTATTTATATTATAAATAACCAGAAAGACTTCGCGTGTTCAAGAAATTCAACAATATTTTACCCTGTAGGTTGGTAACTACTTGTTATAAATATAACCTTTTTATATGAATACCTCACAAACGTCCCAACTGCTCCCGTCTGGAGTCAGTGAGACTATGGCACCCCCAATTGGGGTACGTCATGAGGCTGAAGGTAGTGGGGAGGGGAAGGAGATGGGGAAGAGGAAGGTGGGGAAGTACCTGGCTATTCAGATCTGGTCACCAACACGGTTTTTTTACATTGGCTCCACATAGGTCCCGACGAAAATAATTCCCCTCAGAGCCTATGTCATCTTTGGGGATGCTATGTGGAAGTTATTTAGGAAAGGGTGGAGAGGAAGGAAAAGGGTATGTTGGTGGGTAGGAATCTGGGGGTCAGTATGTCCAGGAGTGACGGACGTATGAATCCATCCCTCCCACTGCGGTTTAAGCGATATTCCATCAAAGTCAAAGGGACTCTATCAACCATTCTCTCTCGATCCGGCCTGCCATATGAACAAACCTCACCCCATTAACGCAGTCGCCTCTGCTAAGTCACCAAACGTAGCGAACCACTTGGGGTGACCTATTGCAGAGGTGTTGATTATCCAATAAAAAAAGCTGTTGATTATCCAGTAAAACTTCTTACGCACGCTTGACTTGGGGAGTAAGTGAGGCGAACGAAAGTTGAGAGGGAGATATAAGTTAGTGAAGTTTTACTTCAGTCGTGTGGTCTAAAGCACACTCGTTTTTTTCCGGGGCGACGGTACCCAAACTCGCCTCCCAAATTGAAATAAATATTAAATATTGAGGATAAGCTAAGAACATCACTTCCAAAATATTATCTCTAACCAATTTCAAACCTTTCTCTAATCCCAAAGTTTCCCGGCTCGTTTTGCCTCACAAACTGGAAATTTTCCCTACACAAACAGTTATTAATCTGCCAAAAGCAACTCCTCTCTATTTGTTCAGTACATTTGAACAGAACACAAGGAAAGTGTACAAAGAAAGAAGCTACCCAAATTTCGTTGAATTATCTATGTACATTCCTGTGACATTAAGATGAAATTTTTTTATAAAACCACGTGAAGAAATATTTTCTAGAAAACCTTTTAGAAAATAGCAGAAACAAAAGAATTGAAACATCTAACAATCAATGAATGGTGAAATGATTTTATAAGCTTAACATTATTTTTTATTGGATAACCAACACCCCCGCCATAGGTCACCCTAAGTGGTTCGCTACGTTTGGTGACTTAGCAGGAGTTCATGGGGTGAGGTTTGTCCGGGTCTTGGCGGCGGCTGCGTCTGCCCGCCAGCTGCATGACAGGCCGGATCGGAAGAGAATGGTTGAGGGAGTCCCTTTGACTTCTCCAGCCGTACTCTCTCGAAACATCGCCTTGAGCCGCAGTGGGAGGGATAGTTTCGTCCGTCACTTCTGGACACCGACCCCCAGATTCCTACCCACCCCTAATACCCTTTTTCTTCCCAGAACTTATTCTCCTTCCCTATTCTAAAAAGACCCTGCACACAGCATCCCTAAAGATGACATAGGCCCTGAGGGGAATATTTTACTCAGGGCCTCTTGTGTGAAGCTAATGTAAAAAAATATATTTTATGTGGGTTGCACAACCGCGGGAGCATTCGAAAATTTTTGAAAAAAAATTTAAAGTAACTAGGGAAAGATTGCCAAATTTGGCAGGAAAGCAATCCGTGTTTTTTTAAATAGTGCCATATTGTGGCAAAAAGCGTTCGAATGGTTAATGGAAAACTTACAATGTATTGAATAATAATACAGCTGTGACAATGGGACGCCTTCGTTCAACTTCGATACGCACTTCTTTTTAAAAAGTAACTATTATTGTTCGCGCATTTTTATATGGGATTGATTGGGTATTGCATTCGCAGACTTGGTGGGTAGATATGTCAAAATCCTGAATTTATCCCACCTACCTAATCTTTCCTTCCTAAATGTCACCATAAAAATTGTTGCAAGAAAGTACTCAACTTTGGAGAGGTGACAGTGTGCTTTGCTGCCCAGTACAAAATAAAATCTCAGACAGGGCGCATGTATCGTAACCTCTTGCTGTAAGAATATTGCGATTTTTAAATTAAACATTGAGAAGTGTACACCAAAACTGGAGATCAGCGAGTCCCCATCTGCAACGGTGAGTCCTATTTTCCTTATTCAAATCTGGGTTTATCTAATTTTCCAAAAGCACAGATCTGAACTATCGACTGACTATCCATCAGGTTTGCGAGTGTATGCTATTTAATCGTCCCATATAACTTAGCGATCACGTAGTTTCGGGACTGGTCGAGGGTTGCTTAGGCTTTGCTCTGCAGCACTTAACGCCAATTAACAGTGGAGTCGCAGTTTCGCGACACCAATTATTGTTCTCGCTATTATGTCAAAAAAGCCTTGGAAGTTTAAATATCTTTACATAAATCAAATTTCAACAAAATTATTTTAATTGTTTGCAAAGGATTAATTTAGAATAGGTTTTCCCGACGCCTAAACGATTATTAATAATCAAATACCGTGTGAATTCAAATAATTCAATATAAAATATTAGCAGCTACGCCATTAAAAAAATACCTAGGATTGTTTACGGTTGTTTCAGCGTTGTAATTAATTAATAGCCTTCAAACGTAATTGGGTGTAGGTACTTAATCATTAATAATTATCCAAGTTTGTCCAGAATCGGTTGACATCAATAATTATTACGCATTGTTTTGTGGACAACTTGCCTAATATTTTTTTTAATAAAACCACAAAAAAGTCATTATCTGAGTAAAGCATCGTGTAGTATTTTTCGGCACCATTTGAAATTTAAAGCATTTTGTTCTTAATTTCTCATAATGACCAAAGACACATGAAACATTGCAAAAATGTAGTCCATTGTTTTACTAATATAATAATTATTAATTTAAAATCAAACATGATTCTTATCCTGTGTATAAACAAGAGAAAAATATGCAAACTTTTTCAAGATACATATGACAGATCAGATGTTCTAGCACAGTACATCATGATTCAATTTGAGAGGCAGGTATAGGTACCATCGCCCCGGCAACCACTTATTGGATAACTAACACCCTTGCCATAGATCATCCCAGGCGGTTCGCTACGTTTGGTGACTTAGCAGGGGTGCCCTGTTTCATGGGGGTGAGGTTTGTCTAGATCTTGGCGGCGGATACATCTGACCACCAAATCCGGGCCGGATCGAGAGAGACTGGTTGAAGGAGGCCTTTTGATCTCTCCAGACTCCAACCGGACTCCGTCAACCCGTCACCTTGCACCGCAGAAAGAAGAATAGATAGTTCGTCACTTCTAAAAACATTGACCCCCAAATTCCTATACATCC
Source organism: Limnephilus marmoratus (assembly GCA_917880885.1). Classification (NCBI taxonomy): domain Eukaryota; kingdom Metazoa; phylum Arthropoda; class Insecta; order Trichoptera; family Limnephilidae; genus Limnephilus; species Limnephilus marmoratus. The sequence continues at coordinate 70,469,164 of OU862906.1, forward strand.
CTCAAACATTTTTCATAGGCCCTGAGGGATTTTTTTTCATCATGGCCTCCAGATAATGTAAAAAAAAGTTAAAAGGTTTGGTGAATGAGTTAGTGAATGAAATTTCTAAAACACTAGATATAAATATATTTTTATTACTTATTACTCTCACTATAACCTTAAAAATTTTTGTATACCCACCTTCCCAAATGTTAAAATAAGAAATCTTGTACTGTAAATTAATGCTTAACTGAAGGGTTCCATGACAACGAGTAAAACAACAAAAGAGTAAAACAGATTTTCATTCAAATGCATTAAGAAAAAATCCGCTTGTCTATATACTGTGTAAACCAGCGCAGAAGTACAATAAATCGACACTGCATATAAAATAAATAATTTTATGGTAAACTAGCAGACCCGGCCACACGTTGCTGTGGCTAACGAAACACAACGCCATTCCACACCACCCGCTTGCCAGCTGCCTGCTGCCTGAATTGAATATTTGAATTTCTCGGCTTTTCTCTACTATAATAAGCATGCATTATACATATAAACCTTCCTCTTGAATCACTCTATTTATTGGTGAAAACTGCATGAAAATCCGTTGCGTAGTTTAATAGATCTATGCGCACAATATTTTGAGCGACTTCATTTTATACTATGTAATGATATCATTTCGGGGAGTCTCACCATTCTTACGTACAACAATTAATTTAAATAAAAACTAACGGAAAATATTATTTTATGAGCTCGATGGATTAGGGTAAGGTTGCCTCAGTCATAAAATAATCACTCCAGAGAAAGCAATCAAAATGGCAAATTGAGGGCAATTAATCCTAAAGATGGCGCAGGGTCACTCTGGTCGCACTACCTATTCTTATTCCGTCTGAAAAATAATTCATATTAACCCCCCAGGCTAGTTCGTTCGGTTTTCGGAACACCTCGTATAGGTCTGATAGAAATCGTTGTGTCTCCCTTACTATCATGGTTAGAAATATAATTTAAACGGTGTTAGAAAGAAGAAAAAAAAACACCACGCTTTCTAATCAAATCTAAATTCAAATTAACCACGAAATAATTCAAATGTACGGTTCCATGCCAACTCAGAATTAAGTCAACTCAACACCTCTTTGAAAAGTCATTAAAAGCTATGAAAAAAATAATTTTAAAATAGCCCATAACCTAACGTAATCTATTTAACCAATTTTTTATATATTTTTTTTCATCAATTTTAATTACTTTTCAAATGAGGTTCTGGATTGATTTCAATTTGAATTGTCCGGTCACCAAAATGAACACCCTTATTAACCCAAAATTTTCCGCCTCATTTTGAAAATAAATTATGAAACTTAATTTTTTTATGAATTATTTTCACATCCCAACATGAAATGACAAAAAAATAAGTTGACGATAACATTTATAATACATTTGCCTAATGAAATATGTATGCCTTTTTATTTGTTTTCGTTAGCAGTCATTTTAGTTAAAAAAAGTGATGTGATCCATTTTTAAAACTTTTAATGTTTGCATTAAAATTTTTGAAGTTCTTTAGCACCGTTGTGATTTGAAACACGATGAAACGAAAAAAGCGACAATAAAACGAGACAGACACATACATCTAAGGGATTTAGCCTGCGGGAGTAATAATCGGTCTCCTCTTTGTGCGGTGCTTCGCAGCCTCCCCACTCTTATCTACTTTAGTTTTCTGAAGGTTTCACTTCTACGGCGTGTGAACCGCATACTTGTAATATTTTTATATTTCTAAAATTATATGTTCATTTCGAATTATAAAATTTGAAAGTATATTTCATTACCTTTCAAAAACAGTTTTTAGTTTTCAGATGCATTCAGAAATAGTCCATTTATTTGGATTTTATTGCACAGCCGAAATATTTATACCTTCCGAAAAAATAGGCCCGAAGCCCGAGTGGTTAAGTATTTGGTATTATCATTTCTGTAGAAATAGGATATCAAATACCACATGCATTGATATATCACATGTAAGATTGGTCTTCGCAGTAATTAAAGGAAACCATTGCCGCTTACCCTCAATTGACGGCCGGCGTGGTCCAACGGTAAGGCTCTTCACTCGCATTCCGAAGGTCGCGGGATCGAATCCCGTCGTGGCAAATAAATTTTATTTGATTAATTTGTGTTATTTCACAATTTATTAATTTAAAATAATATATAGTATATTTGGGCACGTTCCAGAGTGGAAGATACTCTTAGTATCGCCCTGGTGTAAGACCGCCATTCAGAATTGGCATTAGCCGTGTTTGGTGACCAGATCTGAATAGCCAGGTACTTCCCCACCCTCCTCTTACCTATCTCCTTCCCCTTCCCACTACCTTCAGCCTCACAACATACCCCAATTGGGGATACCATAGTCTCACTGGCTCCAGACGGGAGCAACTGAGACTCTTGTGAGGTATCACTATAATTTTTTTTTTTAAATCGTGTTTAAATATAATGCCGTACGAAGTTGGTAGTGCAATTACAACTGCTAAACTTGTACAAATTGCAAGTGCGCCTCAGGGTTGAATTTGGCAGCCCCAAAATACCTGAAAAAGTCGCAGATTGAGCGGTCCGTTCATAATAAACGGATTGCGATCTTTAAAACGGAATGCGAAAATGCTGTTATTGTTCTACCGGTATTTCTGTGAAAGATGCTCCGAGTAACTAGCATCATTGATTCCTTCGGCACCGGTGCACAGTCTGAAAACGCGCACCCAAGATTTGTACACAGTTGATATTTGTCACATGAGAGTGGGTCGTTTTTACGATTTGTTATTGCGTTCAACAGCTCGGCTGTGGAACGATGTGATGACCACTGTATTTCCTCCCTCGGGCGTATTTCCCACCCCTTAAAGCAGAATTTTGATACTTCTTGATGAAATTTGGCACACTTGGCGTTCAAATAAGAGTCTACATCTCATTTTGGAGCACCCTACGGGCAACGCTGGGGACTTCAGCTACTCACAAACTCACAAATTAAAAATCGTAAAGGGACAAATCTAAAGACAAATTTCAGAAGATTATCACCAAAAATTCTCACCTTCCTTTAATAACCGTCACGAATGGCAAAAAAACGGTTGTGCAACACGCGAATGCAGTTTTGTGATGCATGCATTCACTTCAACGGGTGGTCGCGAAACCGCAAGTTATATTTCTTCTCTGTTTTATATTTTATATGCCAAACGGAATCTTGTCGTAAATTTAGTGCATAAATCAGGATTAAATGTTGTGGTTCCAATCTTTATCTTTCCCTCCTCTTTTACAGCCTCCCCTTGATCGACTTTGGCTCCAGGCTTCTATGTTCTGATGCTCCAGGAGTTCGGAAGACTTGTGCAGCGTCACGCGCTTGAAAACTTCAGCTGTAGTCGTAACTCGTAATCATGACTTGTTCTAAATGCCACAGGGCAGAACAGATGTTCTAGCACAGCAAATTATTGTGCTATGGAATAAATTTGTAAAGGGCAGATCGGTGAAAAGGTCTTTTCATCGGTTCCCTTATTTTCGAAGGCGAATGCGGAAGAATTCCAAACAAAAGGACACAACCAACTCCCTCCTACTCCCAACATAACACAAACAGACACGTATGTTTATATATAGCCGCCGGTTGCTGATGCTGAAGAAAACATGCAATTTTAGTAGGGTTTTTAGATAACCATCTTTCCCTACCGATAAAACACTAAACCTCTAACTATAATAGCCACGTAACATTTCGAAAACCCACATGAGATAAAAATTGCCAGGCGCAAATGACGCCGTTCTATTTGTATAAAGAACAGTAGATTTAAATTCAGTAATTTAAATGATTCGATCACTTCGGTATATAATCGAAATTCAAATCGATGTACATAAGAATCTAGAAACTGAAAAAACGGAACAATTATGCAAAGAAAGGGGAATGACCAATCACTAATAGCTCATTCACATGGTTCATTTATCTTTCATTTCGTGATTTCATTCCGCCTCTTTCCCTCGAAATGAACCGTGTTAACACGAAAGTGAAGAGAGACAGTGCCGAATGAAGCATTCCAACAATGTTGGAATGCTTCCTTCGGCACTGTTCACTCGCACCGGAATTTAACATCACGTGACGCGAATGATGTGTGTGAACACTCAAGTGAACAGTCTTTCACTCGCGAATTAGTCGGCCGAGGACGAGTAGCCGGAGCGGCTTAAACGTCAAAATGCTCCGTTTAGTTCGCTTTTCGAAATAACTCCTACACGTCTCATAGAAATCGTTGTTTCTCCCTTACTATCATAGTGAAAAATATGATCGAAAGATCAATTTTAATCTCTTTCATCTTATTTCTTGATCGAAAGATTAAGAAATAAGATGAAAGAGAAAATAATGTTCTATATACTATATATAACAATTAACCGCAAAATAATATGAATGCACACTTCTATGGAACCAAAGTTTCTGATCGAATTTGAAAAAAAATTTATGAAACATTGTGAATTTTTTTTGAATTATTTTTATATGAAACGACAAAAAAGTGAGGTGACAGAAACGTTTATAATTTATTTGTCTAACAAAATAAGTGTGTGTTTTTATATTTTTTTTTGTTACCAGTAATTTTAATTAGAATAAAAGCAAGGAGAGCCATTTTTTAAACTTTTAAAAGTTTACATTAAAAATTATTCTATTTAAAAAATTACGGGGTTATTTCTAATAAATAATTTTGGAAGCATATTTCACCATCTTTTCAAAACAGTTTTTAGTTTTTGGATACGTTAATAAATATTCCATTTATATGGATTTTATTGCAAGCCGAGGCCTATTTCGGAATAAAAAAAATTTCATGGTGCAGAAAATTTTTTTTTTTTTTTACAGTGAATACCGCACAAGAATCTCAACTGCTCCCGTCTAGAGCCAGTGAGACTATGGCATCCCCAATTGGGGTATGTTGTGAGACTGCAGGGAGCGGGGAGGGGAAGGAGGTGGGGAAGAGGAAGGTTGGGAAGTACCTGGCTATTCAGATCTGGTCACTAAACACGGCTAAAGCCATTTTCGAGCAACGTTTCAATTCTGAATGGTGGTCTTACACCAGGGCGATACTGATAGTATCTTCCACTCTGGAACATGCCGCAAATATACTATATATTATTTTAAATGAATTAATTGTGAAATAACACAAATTAATCAAATAAAATTTATTTGCGCATGCCGGGTTCGAACCCGCGACCTCCGGAATGTGAGTCAAGAGTCTTAGCCACTGGACTACGGAGGTCGTCAAGAAATACTGGTAGATATCAGTTTTCAGGTTATTATTTAACCATGTGTTCATTTTTTGGTGCTGAAATTTATTTACTGTTTACAAGAATCGCCAATTTCTCGTAATTTAGTTCGACGTTATCGGAAATGTCAATTGAAATCGTAAATATTCCCGAACTTAGCGCCGGACGAATTCCAATGCGCGCCGCGACTACGCTCAACGACTTCATAGCGAAAATGTCGAGTGAACTCTTCCTTCGAAGGAACCGTCTGAACACGCGGTGAAACGAGAATGGAACATTTCATCGAGTAAACCTTCATCCGAGTGAACCATGTGACTTCAACTTTACCAAGAATTCGGAAAAACATCATTTCCACCATCCGATCCAGAAGTGTAACGAACATAGCAGTTAAATGTTTTTTTTATTTATTTTACTTTACAATTACTATTTTCACACTTTTTATGGTCATTGAGTATATACCCCTTCGGATGCGTTTGTATGTAGATTATATGGCATAAATTTTCATTCATTATACATAAAATAGATAAGAAGCCAATTTGAACCGGTTTCTTGTAGAGAACACAATTATACATCTAGTGAACTTCATATCAACGGAATGTTAATATATCATAAACGATATCACGAACGATTCTCACATAATTAATAAGAGAAGAAAAGCGCCAACGGAGTACCGTTGGTTAGTAACGAGCAATTATATTACATCTTACGAAATCAGTTGTTGCCCCGCTCTCCCATTTCTGTACCATTAGACCCATGTTACCAGATCACACACGATACTATTGTGTAACGATAGAAATGCATTTATGAGATTCTGGATTCGAGATTAGTCATTTAAAATCCTGTGAGGGATCACACAACACATTTGAATTTATTTTGAGAGTTGCAACATATTTTAAGATCAAAGTAGTTTTTATTACAATTGAAAACAAAACAATAACTTTGTAAACACGACTTTTATTTTTTACACTTTACGCCGACCGGGTTTCGCTACAACCGTAGCTTCTTCAGGGCAGTATAATACTCTACTACAGTTAAGTTACATGTGTTATAAATACTTATATTCTGTTTTCACAGTGAGTATAAAACAAAATAGACTGTGCTCTTCCAGTGCAGGAAGAAGCAGGGGTAAGGGCAGATGGAGAAAGGGAACGTTCTTTGTCAATGGGGAGCAACCTAAGCATTTTACTTTTATTTAGATTTTATTACTTTGCTATTAATGTTTTTGGCTTTCCTTAGTTCTAGTGCTTCTAAGTTATCCACTCTGATACCTATTTCGTTTTTATGCATTAAGGTGACGCCTGTGTTTTTATTAAATTTATGGTCTGTTTCAATAAGATGGTTCGCAAATTAGGAGAAGCCCTTACCATGTAAACATCTTAGGTGTTCTTTGACACAGGTGTTAATTTTACGTATTGATGCCCAAATAATTAAGCTATATTCCAGAATGCTGCGAACAAGTTCTTCATATGCTCTCGCATTACGAATCCATTAGTAAATTATTTCGCATTGAAGAACATATTCATGCATTGGCGCGGGAGACAATGTCAATATGTGGGATTTTAAAGAGAGATTTCCTTCGAAAATCACGTCGGGGTCTCGAATCTCATTTTGTTTGTATGTATGGGTGTATCTATTTGAACAGAGAAGCAGGTATCCACACATAAGAAACATGGGAACCAAAGTGTTTCCATTAGAATTCATCTACATATCTACGCAAATAGAGTACCGACGCGGGTTTTTTTTACAAATCTACAGTTTTACTCCGAGATCTGTGAAAAAACCCAAATTTTATTTGACTTTCAAAACAGGAGGAAGTTCATTGTCTACCACCCCTTTAAGCAAAGTTGATACTTTTGATGACATTTTGCACACTTGACGTTCAAAATAATAGGAAAATATTGTCTACATCTGATTTCTAAAAACCCTGTGCAAAGCTAGGGACATCGGCTAGTGAAAAGGGAAACTAGAAAATTTCAATCTTTTGGCGATTTCAATCAATTTGGCGATGTAGCAAAAATCGTTAGGCTGGGATTAGACTCGTAAATTTTTTCCTGTAAGTCGCTCTTGTAAGCGATTTATTGCCAAATTACCAATGTAAACGACACCAAAAGTCACTTAACGCAATTTATAGCAAGTTACAGAACTTATTCTTTCGGAAGTTTTTTGACAAGTCTAATTGCGCCCGCGCGATTTTCTAGCCTTCTTACAGCTTATAAAATCAGTTTGATAAGCTAAGAGACTTGCCGCAAGGAATAGTTCCGAAATGCGCCGTTGCGACTGTCAAAAATTAAAAGACAATTGTTTTCGTAGGATTTTTTTTCTACAAAACTAGTATTTATTTCCACTTATTTAAGTTTTCTGGAAAATGAGCATCCTTCTATTCAATTTATCGGTCCAATCCTTTCCAATCTTAATGTTTCTGTTTTTAACATTTACGTTTTTGTAATTTTGAATTCGAAGTCGGTTGCTGTCAGCACATGTCAGGTAGCTGTCATTCGGATGAAACGAAATTAATTGCTTAAAATTAATTAAAGCCAAAATCTATTTCAATACTTTATTTTGGCCTTTTCGTCTTTATTGACAAAATCGCGTAAATTTGACGGTAGCAGGTCGTTGTTGACAGAAAGCCATCTTACCGCAAATAAATTTACAGATGTAAACGGTCGCTGAGCATTTACACAGGTCGAACTTCCGAACAACTTCCGTGATCACTAATTACCAAAAGTCGGATGCATATGTGAACGCTCCTGTGAGTGTCCTGTCAAAATCTTATGTAATCCGTAAATTTGAATTACGAGTCTAACCCCAGCCCTATAACTTACAATTCCGATGCATCATATCTACTCGTTGCACTACTTACAACAATAAACCCCTGGCTTAAAAGATAATTACATTTTTATCCCCCGATGAAGGCTGTCTGGAGAATTTACAATAAAATTTGCAGGCTAACGTTGAAGTAGATGACTCAAAGGATGGATAAAGTTCGATATGCAAGCAGGAGAGACCGTTGACTTTAAGGCTTCTTTTCATAGATGATATTTCAAGGAAAACATACAAATACAGCCTAACTATCCGCAACAGAAAACTTTATTCGCTCGCAAATTGAACGAAAGTTCGTCCACCGAAAACCCCTGTAGTAAATTCAAACATTCTAAATTACATGGTGAGCTATTCTTGATCCTCTGACCCCTCGATAGTTGACCCCCCGACAGTTAATCACGCCGACAATTAAACCCTTTTCTAATTTAACCCTCAGACACTTGATCCCCAAATGACACACGGCCGAATAAAGGATCCCCAAACGATGTATGTATAAAGGATTTACGGTTGAGTTGTATGGCCATATAAATCCTCTCTGCATGCGTTACTAAGGAGGTAGTACTCCTTAACTCGAGAAATAATCCTGTAATGAATCAAGTGTCCGAGGAATCAAATGTTAGAGTGATCAAATGTCCAGGGATCAACTGTCGTTTCTAAACGTAAATACATTGCATATTGATCTAATTTTCAAAAAATATATATTTTTTCAGCTAAGTGCATAGGTATTCTGCAAGTTTACTTTTTTTTACATTAGCTCCACACAGGAGGCCCTGAGGAAAAGAAATTCCCTTCCGGGCTTTTTAGGAAAGGAAAGAGGGGAAGTTCTGGGAAGGAAAAGGGTATTAGGGGTGAGTAGGAATCTGGAGGTCAGTGTGTCCAGGATTGACGGACGTATGAATTCATCCTTCCCACTGCGGTGCGAGGCGATGTTCCGAGAGAGTACAGCTAGAGAAGTCAAAGAGACTCCAAAACCCGGACCACCCCATGAACTTCACCCCATGAACCCGGGCACCCCTGCTAAATCACCAAACGGAGCGAACCACTTGGGGTGACCTATGTGTGTTGGTTACCCAACCTATGTGAATTGGTTATCCAATAAATGATTTTCTGGGGCGGTTCCGAATATTTTTAAGGTGTTCTTTACATTTTAATCGTCTCAAAAATAATAAAAAATAAATTAACAGAAACAAGTATAAGAATTACTTCAAAAATGCGAATTAAAAATTACCCTTGATCCCTATGGACGGATGCGGACATGTGATTACCGTGGTCACTGCAATGATACTGGCTTAAAATTCCCTATAAACCCAATTATAAACCGCTCTAGTTTGTGCCAAGCCAGGATAGAAAGCCAGGATCTTGCCAGGATAGGATGCCGACTTACTAGCTTGCTACTCTGGATTGAAATTCTAGGCTCGTGTGCACTGGGCATAAGTGTTAATGACATATTGTTTTTTTTTTATTTTGTTACGAGAAACCGCAGTGAATTTTTGAAGTAAAAACTTCGTTAGCACCGTTGACACTGGATGAAACGAAAAATAGCGACACTAAAAAGTGACAAACACACACGAATACATCTATAGGATTTATCCTGCTAGAGAATGATATAGTATAATCGGTCTCCGCTTTGTGCGGTGCTTCGTAACCTCCCCACACTCTTGCCTACTTTAGTTTACTTAAAGTTTCACTTCTATCGCGTGCGCACTCTGATTTTTTTAATGACGATGATACCTATGTCTACAAAAATGTTGTCGAATTATTAAATACTTATCTGTAACTACCAACATTTTTGTATAAAAGCAAATTTTGCAAAATCATCGAAAAATAGGTGCGATTTTATCGCTAATGCGCGTTCATCCCGCGGCAAAACATCCCCGACAAAATAACCCCGACAAAATATTTATTGAAATCTAACCTAACAATATTTATTCAAAAACAGAAAATTTATTTTGTGGGACCATTTTTATTTCAAAACATTTTACAATTTAAAAAAAAATATATTGTCTTTACAGGAATGTTTGTATTATTTTTGTCCCATTTTTTGTTGGGCTAAGTTAGGTTAGGTTAGGTTTTAGTAGATATTTTGTTGGGGATGTTTTATCCGCAGGATATTTTGTCGGGAATATTTTGTCAGGCATAATATTTTGTCGGGAATGTTTTGTCGCAGGATGAAAACGCGCGGAACCGATTTTATTGACCCTCTTCGTACATATCCGGTCAGTGGTGGAATGGACATCGCGTTTGGGTCCCATCCAGGCGTTTCCGTGTTCGATTCCTTGGCTCGCTAAGTCCTCCATCACGACTCAAGCAACATTTTCGGCTAACTGTGGTGGTAGTAGAAGATTTTCAAATATTGTCCAGTTATTCGTAACCCGGGAATGTTTATATAAGTACCAAGGTATATAAAAAAAGTACCAAGACAGTTCAGATCGTGGAATGAAAATTCTTTAATCATTAAGAAATAATTATAGACCTGCATTAACACAGTCTATATGTAAATTCTGTATAATTAAGCACTTGTAACTAAATAATAATTAGGTTCGTTTGACGTGTTACATAAATATGCGTTCATCATTCCTAATACGATCGTGATTGCCAAAGAAGATCTGCTTATCGAAGGTTGCCTCCGGTACTTTCAAACTTACGCAAGACAGCGAGAAAGACGTTCACAAAACTCATATTAAATTCCAAACCGCTTTAATATCACGACATTTTATGTAGGTAACAAAATATTATACAAGTGTTGGAAGAAGATACTTGTGGTTCCAATAAATCAAATTATTATTATATAAAGGTAAACCGATTACACCAGCGATAAATTATTGTGTTATGGCGTGTACCTTCCCTTTCACAACAGGTGTAAAAGCGCCTATTTAAGAGGAAACCGGGCGGCGTTTTGTCCTGACTTTTTTTTACATTAACTCTGAGCCGGAGGAGAATAATTTCCCACAGGGCCTATGTCGTCTGAGATGCTGTGTGGAGGGTCTTTTTGAGGAGAGGAAGGAATAGACTATTGAAGAGACCCATGTTTGTAGGAGGGAGTAAACATAGAGGCCGGCAAATCGTCCCACAGCCGAGCTGTTGAACACAAAAATGAATCGAAGGCGACCCGTTCTCATGTGTCAAATTTCAACCGTGTATATATGCTGGGCGCGCGTTTGGGGTGTTTCCCGACTATGCACCGGCACCAAAGGGATCAGTGATGCTAATTCTCGAAGTATCTTCCATTGAAATACTGGTAGAACAAGGCTAGCATTTGAGAGGCGGGAATTGGTACCGCCGCATCGGGAACCTTTATTGGATAACCAACACCTCTGCCATAGGTCATCCCAAGTGGTTCGCTACGTTTGGTGATTTAGCAGGGGTGCCCGGGTTCATGGGGTGAGGTTTGTCTAGGTCTTGGAGGCGGATGCCTGGGATACACTGAACCCCAGATTCCTAACCACACCTTAAACCATTTTCCTTCCCAGAACTCTCCTCTCCTTCCTTTCCTTAAAAAAAAACTACACAGCATCCCCAAAGATGACATAGGCCCTGAGGGAAATTATTTTCCTGCGTGGAGCTCATGTAAAAAAAAGGCCCAGGTGGCTTTTGGTTCGGCTTCGCCCAGTTAGGGTTGGTGACCATATATCCGATAGGAACTGGTTCCAAAAATAACCCGTTCCTCAAATTCACTGCCATCCAGTGATAGCTAGTCACCGGGACAAAGTAACCGAGACAGGCAATGACGTCTTATGTAATATATAGCCACTTGATACTATTATTCACAACTATGTATTACGGTCATCCGAAGAGATACTCAAATTCACAAACTCGTAGTACTTTTACATGCGACCTGCTGACGGAAGTGGCGATATCTTTTGACGAATTCTTGAATTCGAAACCGAATCACAATGATAGCTTTGTTGAAATTTCACGAACACATATGCTATTTGTGGCGCGGCTCGTACGGCGTGGCGTCAGCCATGCACCCGAAGCCGGGTTTTGAAATTCAAACACGCAAACGGTAATGTGTTAATACTGTTCGAATGCTAAAATGTACATAAAATATGCACTAACCTGAAAGTAATGCCTTACTGAAAATAGAAAGGCTCGTAAACACCCAGTTGGCATATGAATCCTCAGCACAAAGGGCACCTTTCACAATTATTATGTTTTTGAAAGTTAAAGTGGGTTCTCAACTCGACGCGACGGAAGCCAAATTCAACCATTTATTGGATAACCAACAACTCTGCAATAGGTCACCCCAAGAGGTTCGCTACGCTTGGCTACTCAGCAGGAGTGCCCAGGTTTATGGGGTTAGGTTTGTCCGGATCTTAGCGGCGGATGCGTCTGCCCATCAACTGCGTGGCAGGCCGGATCGGGAGAGATATAATTTGGTATAGGCTCAAATCTTCCTTTAAATTCCACCGATTTCATTTTCCTATCATACCTAACTAAACATCACCAACTAACCATCATGCCGTTTCTCCGCAGGGGTAGGCAGAGAGGACGGATTGCCAAACAGCTCGGTCTTGGCACACACTCTTTACCTCATTCACAAGCATATTATTCTGACTCTTGACGTGGCGTGACTCAAGTATCTGGTTCACTTGATCGTGCCTTGTCTTCCTCGGGCGTCCCCGAATTCGTCTACGATTCATATTTGCGCCTTATGTTCTTCTTACACTACTTTCTTCGTTCATTCGCTCTACATGCCCAAACAATCTGATAGTACCTTTCTTAATCTTACTCATTATGCTTACATCAGCCTTGCATTCTTCGCGGATCTCCACATTTCTCACATGATGATACATAAGCCTCAGGGATCTAATTTCAACAGCATTCAGTCTACTTTCATCCTTCCTCTGCCAATTCCATGCCTCACTGCCATACATCAGGGTAGGTATAGCACTTCATTGTGGACTGCTAGCTTCGTTTCTTTTGATAGTTTTTTATTAGCGCCAACGGCATTCAGTCCTCCATTAATGGAGTTACCTGCATTTACCCTTCTTTCAATATCACTATCAGCCTTCAGGTCTTTCGTTAACATACTACCCAGGTACACAAACTCATCCACCTGCTCCAAATATTCATCAATTACACATTTATATTGCACACTGTTTTCGTACTCTCTCTTTCAAACATTTATGACTTTAGACTTAATTATATTCATCTTCTTTCTACTCGTACATACTTCGTTCATCCTAGACACGAGAGACTGTAGATCTTCCATACTGTTAGAAATCAGCACCGCATCATCAGCGTACAACGGGCAACATACTTTCAGATTACTTAATTTCGCGCCCAATCCCACCTCTTTCAATTCTTGGATACTTATCCATAATATATAGATTGAATAACCATGGTGACATTACGCAGCCATGCTAAACACCTTTTGTGATGTCAAACCAACACGTAAAACCACCGTTTACCCTAAATATGTACAACGCTTCCCTCATACAGAGACGCAATTATCCTATCATAACATTACTACTAAGTATTAAGAACTAGCTGGTTCCCGGCATGCGTTGCTATGCCATTTAATAAAGAAATTGTTTCACCCTGCGTGTCCTTTCCCATTCACTTCCCCCTCCGCTAACCCCCTCCCCGAGTTCCCTATCCCCCTCCCTCCTCCCCCCCTGCATTCCATGCATTCATTCGCGGTACATTTAGTTTTCAAACAGCTCGCGTGCCACATATTGCAATTTTTTTATACAAATTTCATAATGCCAGAGCTCACTGATACAAACCTTGTCCTGACAATAGCGAACACAAAACAAAAAGAATTATCCAATTTGATGCAGTCGTTCGGAAGTTATGCGCGTACATACATTTCGGCGATTCATTTTAATTTATATAGATAGATAGATAGATAGATTACTACTTTCAATGTTAGGACAATTCTACAAATCACAATATCACAATTGGGGTTAAAAATGGCAAAAAGTTGGTCACGTAGTATGGGTACGTTCCCTTATCTAATCAAACGCTTTTAAATTTTTGACTCGTGAGCCTTTCGTGTGTATCGTTTAAAATAGTCTTATTTTGTCGAAGAGTTCATTCCGAGGATTTAATTTTAACAGATCACTTTCAAATACTTTAACCGGGAGGAGGGTTGTAGGCTGTAGGGGCGGGGTGGAACAGGAGCGGGCTGGAGAGGGGAAGGGGGACCACTTGGCCCGGACTCTAGTACACCCTTCAACAGCATTATGACAAAAACCCTTCAATTATTTCCGAGCTTGCGGAGAGAAAAGCAACTACAGAAGCTTTTCTAAAAACACGAATAGAAATGTTTCATAATAATTATATAGTAGCCTCAGAGAGAGGTCGTACACGGCGTCATCGTCAATCGAGTTGTTTTTTTTTTACATGAATATCGCATAAGAGTCCCGACTGCTCCCGTCTGGAGCCAGTGGGACTATGGCATCCCCAATTGGGATATGTTGTGAGGCTGAAGGTAGTGGGGAGAGAAAGGAGATAGGGGAGAGGAAAGTGGGGAAGTAGTACCTGGCTATTCAGATCTGGTCACCAAACACGGCTAAAACCATTTCAAGCAACGTTTCAATTCTGAATGGTGGTCTTACACCAGGGCGATACTGAGAGTATCTTCCACTCTGGAACGTATAGGTACTATATATTATTTTAAATGAATAAATTGTGAAGTAACACAAATTAATGAAATAAAATTTATTTGCCACGCCGCGCCGGGATTCGATCCTGCGACCTTCGGAGTGCGAGTCAAGAGCCTTACCGCTGGACTACGCCGGCAATGTTCTGTCTCTTTCATTTTAATGCAAGACGTGTGAGAAGGAAGATTTTTACATAAAAATCACGAAATCTGCTTGTTAAGATCCCTAAAAAAATTAAAATGAATAGGTACATATGAAATATGAGCACATTTCAAATATAGAATTAAAATAAATTTCTGGTGATAAAAAAATATATGTCATTGTAGGAAAGGTAGGTTCTTATCGCTTGTCCGAATTTTTCATATAATCAGTTCCAGTTCTGAAAATGACACTAAAATTCAAAGTCAATTTTATTTCATTGAACTTGATTTCATGCAGGACTAACACACAACACAGACAACCGAAATTAGTATTTTGAATTTAAGACGATCACCGATATCACACACGACCTATCTCTAGGACTAGTATATAAGTGACTTTAAATAATTATTTATTTATTTTATTTATTTATAATAATTATTACATTATGCATTCAATTTGGGAGGCAAGTATGGGTACCGCTATTGGAACCCTTATTGGATAAACAACAAATCCCGGGAACCATTATTGGATAAACAACAAATCTGCAATAGGTCACCCCAAGTGGTTCGCTACTGATGACTGAGCAAGGGTGCCCGGGTTCATGAGGTAAAGTATGTCCGAGTCTTGGCGGTGGATGCGTCTGCCCACCAGTTGCATGGCAGGCCGGATCGGGAGGGAATGGTTGAGGTAGTAGTTGACTCTTCAGCCGTACTCTCTCGGAACATCGCCTTGCACCGCAGTGGGAGGGATGAATTCATACGTCCGTTTCTCTTGGACACACTGACCAACAGATTCCTACCTACCCCTAATACCCTTTTCCTTCCCAGAACTTTCTCTCCTTCTTTTTCTAAAAAGACCCTCCATACAGCATCCCCAAAGATGAATAGGCCCTGCGGGGAATTATTTTCGTCAGGACCTCCCGTGTGGAGCTAATGTAAAAAAATCTTTGATGCAAAATCGTTGAAATTGATGAAATTCAACAGAGAAAACGCGCATCATTAATTTTAAAGCAAAAAATTTCAATCCATGGCGTGCGTTCTTCTCATTATATTATATACACAGAAATGAGCGGCCTTGCCATAAAACATAAGTTACCTAACATCATACGTGTTGCAGCAACTCTCCAAGCGGATCTGAAGCCTTCAGTGCATTTCAAATGATGATGATATGATTAAAAAAAAGTATGACACAAATGTAAAAGTGAACGGAATGGATAAGAATGTAAGACGTAAGATGAGAGACGT
This sequence comes from Limnephilus marmoratus, assembly GCA_917880885.1. Lineage (NCBI taxonomy): Eukaryota > Metazoa > Arthropoda > Insecta > Trichoptera > Limnephilidae > Limnephilus > Limnephilus marmoratus. Next base: position 70,485,209 of record OU862906.1, read on the forward strand.
CAGCCTCCGTAATACAATGGGCAATAGCTGGACTGGACTGAACTCGTCATCGTCAGCGCCGGATCTGCCATACGTTCAAAAACGTGCAAAAAACCTGGCGCCAACTCCGAAGGGGCGCCGTGAGAAAATAAATATTGTATTAAAAATTTGTTAAAATATTCCCTGAATCGTTTAAAAATTACCCATAGTACGAAATAATTATTACGCTCTAGCAACACTTTCCAAAGATACAGACTGCGCACGCATCTGTTTTATATTCAACGGTTTACGAATTTATAGTCAGTTACAGAATTTTTTTACAAATTCCATATATTTAGTTTAAACGTAAGATCTATTTTTCCATATATCTTTTACCGTCTTTTACGACGAATTAGTGCTATCCAAATTCAATAACCAATCACAGCGCCGTACTTTTATTCAAAATAATAAACAAACCGATTGCGCCTTTCAAAATGCTTTTGTACGATTTAAGTCTCTATGAGAAGGTAGTTAAGGACCATTTTCTTATGAAATCTTCGGTAAATTCCATTATTAAACATCGCACGGTTTGCAAGATTTGCATGTTGCAACTTGAACAGTTTCATCATTGATTTGACAGTTCGACAGTTGAAGTATTAGATTTGTTATTTTACGCTTTATACGGTGTCAATGCGTCGTGGGTGGTTTGTTATATTTATGAGTGCGTCTTTGTCAGTTTAGTGTTTCAAGTTATGGTGTTGGTGTTTGTTCAATCAACACAGAACCTAGGGGAAATGGAAATGCAAGGTACAAATTTAAGGTTATGTTATTAGATTTTTAAATTTATAACTTAAAAGTTCTGTGGTAGTGGTTTACAATGAATAGAATTATAATTAAAAAAAAACTTTCAGGTTCGCAGAATCTAAAACGTAGAAATAAAGAGCAGAATGACTTAAAAAAACTTGTTTCCATCGGGAATTATTTCATTCCAATTTCTCCAGCACCGATAAGAAATGATGTCCCGCGCAATGACGTTACAATGGTCCCGAGCACATCTAAACAGATATCTTTCGCACAAATTCCTCCGGTCGAATTATTAGAAAATAAAAATAACGTTACTGATAGCAGTTTAAATTTAATTCGGTTTTCAGAGCTTGAATTGAAAGATCCCGGATGCTGGCCAAAGTTATCTCAAAATTCCATTAGTTTATTAGTTCAGGAAGGTCCTGTACAATTGAAAGATTTTGATTTTCCTATTACGAACAAGCGTAAATTTAATACTAAGTATTATTACAAGAAACTGCCTAATGGAGAAGAATTACATAGATCGTGGCTTATTTATTCGAAAACTTTAGATAGGGTTTTTTGTTTTTGTTGCAAATTATTTTCTGTATCTAGGAATGGCGCGTTAACTAGTTCAGGATTATGTGATTGGAATCATTTAACGCAAAATTTAAATTCACATGAAAAATCACTTCAGCATTTGAATAGTTTTGAAAAGTGGAAAAATTTAGGAATCGGGCTTACGCATAACAAAACCGTAGACAGTGAATTACAGAGAGGTATTATTCGAGAAACAAGTAAATATAAAGCAATTTTAAAACGTTTGATTATTTGTGTTAAGTATTTAGGAACCCAATCTATTGGATTTCGTGGATGTACGGAAAAAATACATAAAACAAACAACGGTAATTTTTTGAAGTTAGTAGAGAGTTTCGCAGAAATTGATCCCGTAATGTCAGCTCATTTACAAAATATAAACGAGGAAGGTTCTACGCATAGTTATCTTAGTAAGACAATCCAAAATGAATTAATTAGCCTGATTGGTAGGGAAATCCAGCAAAACATCGTGTCGATGATTTTAGCATCAAAATATTTTTCCATAATCGTAGATTGTACTAGAGATATAAGTCGTCGGGAACAATTAACTTTAATCATTCGGTTTGCGTATAAAGAAGATACTAATACATTTAGCGTTAGAGAGCATTTTTTAGGATTTTTACTTGCTCCATCGTCAACCGGATTAGGTTTAACAGAATTGATTTTGAAAAAATTGACTGAATTAGGATTGTCAATAGATTTTCTAAGGGGACAGGGATATGACAACGGTTCAAACATGAAAGGGAAAAAATCAGGTGTACAAGCTAGAATTATTGAGATTGAACCTAGGGCATTTTTCGTTCCGTGTTTGTGCCACAGTTTAAATTTAGTAATTAACGATGCTGTTCAATCTTCAGTAGATGCCGTTTCATTTTTTGGGGTAGTTCAAAGCATATATGTATTTTTTTCAGCTTCGGGCGGAAGATGGGGAATATTAAAAAAACACGTGAAAGATTTAATTGTTAAACCCCTATGTGAAACACGTTGGTCTAGTAGAGTAGACGCTCTGAAAGTTATTAAGAGGAAGCTCAAATATATCGTGGATGCCCTAATGGAAATAGAAGAAAATGATTCAGATAAAGATACTAGGGAAGTAGCCAAATCAATAGCTAGTAATATAACTAATTTCAAATTTGTTTGTTGCCTCGTTGTGTGGTATGATGTTTTACACGAAATAAATTATGCCAGTAAAAGTCTTCAGTCAGTTGAAAAGCATATAAATTCAACTATGGGAATTTTGCTGGCCTCAAAAGAGTATTTAGAAAGGTATCGCTCAGATGAAAGCTTTAATTATGTGTTAAAAACCGCCAAAGAAATATGTTTTGATATAGGAATCGAAGCTAGATTTATAGAATCAACCTCTACACGTTCAAGATTAAAGAAGAGGATGTTTGATTACGAAGGTTCTGATACGCCAATAATCGACTTAGAAACTAAATTTAAGGTAGATTTCGTGTTAGTTGTATTAGATCAGGCCATTTCTTCGATAAATGAGAGATTTGAACAGTTAAACAATCACAATAAAACTTTTAGTGTTTTGTACAATATCGGCGAATTTATTCCATCGGATAATTCCCGAGAAAGCTGCATGAATTTAGAATTAGCCTTGACAAAAGGAAGAAGCTGTGACATCAAAGGTTTAGATTTATTTGAGGAATTGACGAAATTATCAACACGGGTACCTAAAGGAAGCGATTGTTTAGGTAGTCTCAATTTTATTATTCGTGACGGCTTAGAAGGTATGTTTCCAAACGCATATATTGCTCTTCGAATTTTATTAACTCTTCCGGTTTCAGTAGCTTCAGGGGAGCGCAGTTTTTCCAAATTAAAATTGATTAAAAACTATTTAAGAAATTCGATGTCCCAAGAAAGGTTGACTGGATTAGCTTTTATGTCAATAGAAAGTGATATATGTAGATCGATTAATTATGACGATTTAATTACAAAATTTGCAAACGCAAAGGCACGCAAGGTAGTGTTTTAGAGTAATAAACGTGATTGGCTTAGCTTAGGGTAAACGTAAAATTATTCACGAACTGCTCGTCCATAGACGCATTTTGCGTCATGCTTTCAAATATTATTTTGAATTTATTATTTACAATGCTTTGTGTAAATTATAAGCATGCACTGTATTTGTATGATTGTTTTTTTTTAATATAATTACGGTCTAATATAAACTAGATTATAAGCTTAAGAACTTCCTAATCTTTATTTGTTTATTTGTTTTTCCTCAAGGAATGATACGGAATCTTTTAATTTTGTTTTAAATAATTTTTATATATATATAAAATACAATGGTGAATTTAAGGATAGTAATAGTATTTCTTTGTCCTCCTCACTAGGCGGTCCTGTGGTGGACATTTTTTTTTTAATTCTAGTTATTTGACTTCTATGTCGTTGGGTGTTTTTTTGTGTTTTTTCGTTGATCTCTTTCATACAGATTTCTAGGACTGTACTGGAATCTTTAAATTTTGTTATTAATTTTATGTTTTAATTAGCGACTGTATAAAATGTCGTACATACAAAATATAATAATTAATTTAAGTATAGTTATGGTATTTGTTAGTCCTCAGAACTAAGGTGGACATTTTTTTTTAATTCTAGTTATTTGACTTCTATGTCGTTGGGCGTTTTTTTGTGTTTTTCGTTGATCTCTTTCATACAGATTTCTAGGACTGTACTGGAATCTTTAAATTTTGTTATTAATTTTATGTTTTATTTAGCGACTGTATAAATGTCGTACATACAAAATATAATAATTAATTTAAGTATAGTTATGGTATTTGTTAGTCCTCAGAACTACGGTGGACATTTTTTTTTTTAATTCTAGTTATTTGACTTCTATGTCGTTGGGCGTTTTTTTGTGTTTTTCGTTGATCTCTTTCATACAGATTTCTAGGACTGTACTGGAATCTTTAAATTTTGTTATTAATTTTATGTTTTATTTAGCGACTGTATAAATGTCGTACATACAAAATATAATAATTAATTTAAGTATAGTTATGGTATTTGTTAGTCCTCAGAACTAAGGTGGACATTTTTTTTTAATTCTAGTTATTTGACTTCTATGTCGTTGGGCGTTTTTTTTGTGTTTTTTCGTTGATCTCTTTTAGCCCGGTTTTTATTCTTGATTTGTACTCATTGATTTTTTTTACTGATTATATAACTGGGTAGGATTGTATTATAATGGTTGTAATATTTAATATTCTCATATTTTTACTGTAATATTTTTCAATATTGTAATATTTTTACTGATTATATAACCGGATTGTACTGCTTCTTGGTCTGTATTGTTACATCGCGTACCGTCCCCATATAAGGGTGGAATAGCCCTTGACCCTGCCTGGCGCAGGTTATGCCTTTATTTTTTAGTCTCTTAAAAGTGTTTAGTTTTCTGCACTGTCCACTGCGCCACCCCTGACGTAGCGGTAACAATGAAAGGGGAGGTTCCCTTCAACCCTGATCTCCAGTTCTCTTGTGGTCCTGTCGGCTGGAGTGAGTTACTTAGTCCCCAGGGTTCTTCAGAAGTCTCTTCTCCACTATCCCACCATCTTCATAGGGGTCACGTATGGCCACTGTGCTGCCGGGGACGGTGTGAAGGGTTTGAAGGACCATCTTCCGTCTCACTGTTCACTGTCTCTTGTCGGGACTGCCTGTTGCTAGTCAGAAGCTGTAGATGCTATTCTTGTGTTGTACGTTGCCATGAGAACGTATTTGTATTTGCTTTTTCTATTAATATTCGCGTTGGGTATATACATAAACGCAGTAAATCTCAAGAATGTCTAATGGACCTAGTTCAGCGAAACCACCCGCATTGTCTCGTAACCTATATTTTAAATCATGGTACGGGGACAAACAAACAATTCGTTGTATTATTTTAAAGCATAACTTGCAAAAAGAGTTTTTCCTAAAATAATTAAAAAGCACCATAATTTTATGTTTACCCAATAGATTCAGAGAGTATAGGGCTCCTGGCGATTCTCTCTTTAAAAAAAAACGAGTGTGAGAGCTACCGCCAGGTCACTTGGAAAAGTTACAACCTTTATATGTCTTGATTTTATTTGATAAATTAGTTTAAAAAAAAAAAATTAAAAAAAAAAAAAAAAAAAAATTAGGGTGAACGAATTTTTAATCAAAATAAAAATGTAGGGGGGGGGGGGCGCCATCGGTACCTACTGCACAGGGCGCCAGATTTCGTAGATCCGGCCCTGGTCATCGTTTCGTCAGACTTCTGCAGGGAACTCTAAAAGGCTGCAAATTGCAAATATACGCTAGCAATAAATTGCAGATTGATGTTTCTTTGTTAAAATGAAAACCAGAACGCTAAGATACAACAGAATTATAATTGAATTGCGTAATTGCGTCTAAGATGAAGAAATATTTGATCTAAGAACGTTGTCGTTGCAAAACCTTTTAACATATATTTTTGAACCATCAATAATCCACATAACCAAGTAAGTGATAGTTGTATATTATCGTATACCTAGGTGCTCAGTATTTTTAATACAGCCGATTCGGTGTACTTGGGACACATCGGAACCCCAAACATGTGCAAAATAAGCGGCTGTCCCAAATAAGCGAAGTTTAAACTATAAATAATGCACATAACCAAGTTCGTAATAGTTGTATATTATCGTATTTGGGAGGCGGGAACGGGTACCGCCGCCCCGGGAACCTTTATTGGATAACCAACACCCCTGCCATAGGTCACCCCAATTGGTTCGCTACGTTTAGTGATTTAGCAAGGGTGCCCGGGTTCATGGGGTGAGGTTTGTCTAGGTCTTGGAGGCGGATGATCAGGACACAATGAACCCCAGATTCCTACCCACCCCTTAAACCCTCTTCCTTCCCAGAACTCTCCCCTCCTTCCATTCCTTTAAAAAAAAACCTCCACACAGAATCCCCAAAGATGACATAGGCCCAAAGGGAAATTATTTTCCTCAGGGCCTCCTGTGTGGAGCACATGTAAAAAAAAAATTACCCAAGTACTCGGTATTTTTAACAGTCGATTACGCTTAATTAGGTCAGATCGGGACACCACACGTTTTGTCTCAAAAAGCGGTAAAAACATCTTGCTTAATCGAGTGCTTTCGAATGTGCTTTTAAAATCTATATATATTTTTTTAAATAATTAATTACTTAGTTAAAAAAAATAAAAAAATAAAAAAATTTAAGTAACACACAAAACCAACTTAAAACACAAACACACAATACTTATTAAAAATATCGTTTTTAACATACATATAATATTATTTATTTTCAAATTTACATTAATTTTAAATCTCTACTTTTTAAGTTTAATTTATCTTAATCATATGTTTTTTTATTTACTTTATTCCGTTTTTTCACCAATATTATTTATATGTATTGTATAATTTTGTGTATAATTTATGTGTATAATTTTGTATATGAAATGGAGGCCTCAGAACGAGTAAACCACCCAGTGAGGCCAACATCATTGAATTGTTTTTTATAATGTAAATATATTGCATCAAATAAAATAAATAAAAATAAATAAAAAGTTACAGAAAAATAATTAAGTATGTACTAATACGAGTACAAATGTCGTAGCTGGGTGCGTAATACCTCCAACGTGAAATTTTTTTAATGTTTCATTACAATGAAAAACCACATTTTTAAGCACAAACACGAAGGGAGATTTAAATTTATTTTTATTTGTTATTTTAAATAAATATTATTTGGAGGTTCACCTTCATTTTCCTGTTCCAAATTTTTTTTTTCCAATTGTCCTCACGAAATTCTTTTCCTGAGTCACGTTTTGCGATCAATATTCAATCAAATACGACTTCAGATAGGAATTTGTCCCAATTAAACGGAATGGTGTCTTAGATAAATCGGAATTATTTATGTGGTATCTGTTCCTTGGGTTGTGTCCCAATTTTTTTATTATTTTTTTATTCCGGTATGTGGGGAGAATAGTGCAATCCCACACATTCCATAAGGGTTATAATTTATAATACATAATACAAATAACCGGCCGTTCCGATAAACCGGTGTACCAATTAAGCGGAATCGTTTAAACATATTAAAAATAATCCCGTAGCTAAGGAACGAAGAGAATAAGTACCGCATGCGTATTTTTTGCGTATCTTTTATATAACGATCTGGCACAGGTCCCTGAAGACTCGAAAGGTCGCTACCTGAGAATAAACTGAACATTGCTCGTTCTACAATGGAAAAGGGCTTACATTGCTGGAAATAGCTGTCAGATTGATGAAGTATCAAATAACGAAGAGCGGTGAGCCGACAGTTGGTCCCCCGACAGTTGGTCCCCCGACAGTTGGTCCCCCGATAATTAACCCCCGAAATTATAATTACCAGTTTCAAAACTAAAATCGACTTCTAAAATACCTTTAATAATAAGTTGGTATGGATATCATGCGAATTTATTTACAGTGCCGATTTTTTTTACTGTTACATACATTATATCGATCGTCCAGTTGATTAGACAGACATTTCCGAAATTTAAGTCGAGTATGCTGTTACATATGAAAGTGTACCCTCTATCTGGTACAAAAAAAATAAATTTAATTACAAGAAAATTACCTATTTTTATATTAATCTTTAAAAAATGTTTTACACCACTGCAATACCGATATGCTTCGAGTATGTTTGGAATCATATTTTGTGTGATATTGTGACAATAATTATTGAATCTAATGTGGCCTGAGCCCAAATGCGAATCTGCTGGTTGAACTCCTTTGTAAACAATTTACTTATCGAATACTGATACCTACATGTTGTGCGTACTTATATCTTTCATGCTCTGTTTATTATTTTATATGCTATATACATATGATGCTATATACTTGTTATAATGCTCCTGTACAATAATTTACCTTACATGTAAAAGCCATCAAGGCGTAAACAAACAAATAAATAAATACTTAGATTACTCATAAACATTACCAAATCAATTATAACGCACAAAAACTTGTGGTGAATAACACAAAATATTGATATTTTCTGGGTCACTAGTAGGATATTTCAAAATTTCATACTAAAGTAACGAACCGTTATGCTTCCCGGTGTTATTTTATAGCATATTTAATATTGTATAAAACAAGGACAAGTACATATAATGGTGTGCATTTGAATATTGCTTTACTCATTTTTTTAGTATCTTAAATGTCTTTCTATTCAGATGTCTTCAATTTGGGAGACGGGTGTGGGTACCGCAGCCCCGGGAACCATTTATTGGATAACCAGCACCTCTTTGTCGCAGGTCACCCCAAGTGGTTCGCTATGTTTGGTGACTTAGCAGGGGTGTCCGGGTTCATACGGAGAGGTTTGTCCGGGTCTTGGCGGCGGATGCGTCTGCCAATGACCCTTTGACTTCTCCAGCCGTTATCTTTCGAAACATCGCCTAGGGAGTGGGAGGGATGGATTCATACGTCCGCCACCCCTAGACACACTGACCCCCAGATTCCTACTCACCTCTAACACCCTTTTCCTTCCCACTACTTCCTCACCTTCCTTTCCCTAAAAAGACCCTCCACACATCATCCAAAAATATGACACAGGCCCCGAGGGGAATTATTTTCCTTAGGACCTCCAGTGTGGAGCTAATGTAAAAAAATGTCTGATTAATGAACTGGATGATCGATGATATAGGCAAGTAGTTTTATCCTTGACGCGATTCAATGAAAACATATTTTTATACTTTTGTTGTTCGGCAGTACATACTCTCTGCACACCCCTTTGGGAACACTTTGTTCTATTTTGTGCGAGTAGATTTATCGTACTTTTTATCTAAACTTGTATAATTGCATATAAGTATGCCGGGGAGACAACTGTCGGGGGTTCAACTGTCACGGACCCGGAAGAGCGTAAATCGGTTCAAACCGATTTTGCGTCGGTTTTGATCCAACTATTCAAATATGCAACACCATTTCAGAAATGCATCATAATCCAACGATGCAACATATTATGCAGTTGAAATAATTATATAGAAACCGCAAGTCCATTTCGATATAATTTATATACCGTATCTAACGGAGATAAATCTTGTATTATTGCAATAATATACACTCGTAAATTCAGCAGGAGAGTGGAGAGAAGAGCAGTGCCGGACTAAGCCCGTCAGAGGACCGGGGCGGCAAAGCTGAATAAACCCCCCTCCATAGTTTAAAAATTTGATGTAAATTTACAAGCTTTTATTCAGTTCACACGAGCCTCTGGTCCTGGGGGGCCTCCTAACGCCTCCATGTTCCCTTGATTAAATCCTAAAAAAGGCTTTAAGGCACCAGGACAATGTAAAAAAAATGACATTTTTTATTTCATTTTGGCTCTCACCAAATGTTTTAAAGAAATCGGAAAAAAATGGAGCATTTGAAACCATTTTAAACAGTTTGTATGTTGAAATAACTTTCAGCACAATTTTGAACGCGAACCTTGAAATTTGAACAAAACTTTTGCTGAAGGATAATAAAACTCAACTACAAACTGTTTCAAACGGTTTCACATAAAATGCTGTATCTCCGTTAACATTTGGTAAGAGTATTCTTAACAAATGCACCTTTTATAAAATGAATTAAAAAAAAAATTCCCGAGTTCTGGTGCCTTAAAGCCATTTTTAGGATTTGATCGAGAGAACGTGGAGGCGTTTGGAGGCCCTCCAGGACCAGAGGCCTGGGCAGGCCGCCCCTTCCGCCCCCCTTTAGTCCGCCACTGGAGGAGAGGCTTGCGAGAGGGTTGTGAAACAATATTCCTCCGAGCGAATGTACGGTTGCAGCATACATTTATGAAGGCAACTAACTCGGAATCGAATCGAGACCAGAAACCAGAAATGTGTGATTTACACTGGGATTAAATTATATACGAGCATTGCATCGTATATCGCAAGAAGTGCTTTAAGAAGTACAGCTGCGCAACCATTTCCATACAAACCTTTGGTATTTGTGAGGCGAGTGTGGGTACCGCCGGGAACCATTTATTGGATAACCAACACCCCGAGTGTTCGCTACATATGGTGACTTAGCAGGGGTGCCCGGGTTCATGGGGTTAGGTTGGGTTGTTGGTGTACAACAACGTGTTGGTTGTTGGTTGTTGGCGGCCAATGCATTTGCCCACCTACCTAGTCCATCACTCCTAGACACATTGACTCCCAGATTTCTTCCATACCCTTTTTCCTTCAGAGAAATTTCTCTCCTTCCTTTCCGTAAAAAGACCCTCCACAAAGCATTACCAAAGATGACATAAACCCCGAGGGGAATTATTTTCCTCAGGGCCTCCTGTATAGAGCTAATGTATAGAGCAAAATATCCCATTAGAAGACTTAAAATATAATTTATTATTAAATATTCTAAAAATACACACACTAGAAGACAGACGTAAAATAAACGACTTAACATTTTTATTCAAAATACTTAACTCTAAATTTGACTGTTAAACTATAAAATAAACTTACGAATACCGTTAGTAACTACACGACAAAATACACTATTCTACTGTAGCATTCATAAGCGGAACTACATTGCCGACTCTCCGATACAACGATTTCACACTATGGGAAATCAGTACTTAGGTGATATTGACATATTTAACGTAAACTTGGCGAATTTTGTTGGTCTTGTAAAAAACTTATTCCAAAACTATACCTAAACATATCTGTATTTTTGTAAACCTATGAAATTGCTGTATTTTTGTATTTTTATGAGTTGCGTGCTTTATCTAATTTTATTTTTATTATTTCTTTATCTGTTTTATACCTAAACATATCTGTTTTTCTGTAAACCTGTGAAATCGCTGTATTTTTGTATTTTTATGACTTGTGTGCTTTTTTATCAAATTTTATTTTTATTATTTTTGTATCTGTTTAAAAATCATCTGTCATGAATTAATTGTACTACCAAAATGTAAAAGCCCTTTGGGCGTTAAATAAATAAAATAAAAAAAAATGTTAAAAAAAATCGCAACCTTTATCCAGTACCTAAACCCTTTCTCCGGGAAACCTAGCCACCATCGCTAAATAAAAATTCCGTGGATAAAGGGAAAAGGTTCTCAATAAAATAATAATATAAAATCATAAATATTTGTGTCTTAAATTACAAATTTTAGGCCATTGAAGAATTCGATTTTTCAGAGTAGGTAGTTTCTTGTTATTTTTATCTCAAAATGTATGCCGGTATGCACTTAATTCGAGACTACATATTATCGAAAGATTAAAAAAAACTAACGTTTAGAACATTCATATTTTGGGATACTACGTGGAGAGTCCCGTCAAGGATTCTGGGTTAGAAACCCATATTATAGAAGAGAGAACATTCAGATATCGAATTGTTGAGTTGCTCCCCCTACCTTCAACGTCTTCCATAACCAATAGCCTGATTGAACAATGGATAGATTTGGTAAAAGGAAGAAAGGTGCCTACCTCCTTGATCCTCTGCAGCAGGGGTTCGAGCCACAGCTCGTTGCACTCGACGTGCGAGTCCAGGAAGGTGAGCACGGGAGCCGTGGCCAGCGCAGCACCCCGAGCCCGAGAGCGGACCAGCCCCTCGCGCCGCTCGTTGCGAATCACGCGCACCTTGCGCACGGAGCCCAGCTCGGCGCCGTCGGTGGCTGCAAACAGAATATGCCATCAGGTGGACGAATACACACTACAGAACGCACATCATAAAGAACATCAAATTCACAGTATTTCCCGGGGGCAAATATAAATTCGTCCGTGCAAGTAAAGCCCAAAGCCATCGCGTCAACTTTTCTTTTTTTACATTAACTTAACACAGGAGGCCCTGAGGAAAAAAATTCCATCAGATCCGATGTCATCTTTGGGGATGCCGTGTGGAGGATCTTTTAGGGAAAGGAAGAAGAGGAAATTCTGGAAAGGAAAAAGGTATGAGGGGTGGATAGGAATCTGGGGGTCAGTGCGTTCATCAGTGACAAATGTATTTTTTTTACATGAGCTCCACACAGTAGGCCCTGAGGAAATAATTTCCTTGAGAGTCTATGTCATCTTTGGAGATGCTGTGTGGAGGGTTTTTATTGGAGAAAAGAAGAAGAAGAGAGTTCTGGGAAGGAAAAGGGTTTAAAAGGTGGTTAGGAATCTGGGGTTCAGTGGGTCCTGGTCATCCACCTCCAAAACCTTGACAAACCTCATCCTATGAACCCGGGCACCCCTGCTAAATCACCAAACGTAGCGAACTACTCGGGGTGACCTATGGCAGAGGTGTTGGTTATCCAATAAAGGTTCCCGGGGCGGCGGTACCCATTCCCGCCTCCCAAAATCCATTCCTTCCACTGCAGTGCGAGGCGATCGCGATGAGTTGAAAGAGTCCGGCTGTAGAGATCAAAAGGTCTCCCGCAACTATTCTCTCCTGATCCAGCCCGCCACGCGGTAGGTGGGCAAAAGCATTGAACAAGCGAGAATGTAATAGTATTACCAAAAATATATTTACTAAGTCAGGTACGCGTCACACGTCATTACATACGAGTATGTCTGGTAATGTTTTAGGTAACTTGAAACAAGCAAATGGATCCGAGTGGTTAAAGAATTAATAGAGCTTACATTTATAAACAATCGATTATCATAATACGGGCGTAAGCCTTGTGTGAGTCGAAAAGAATGTATGAAAAAAGTGATTAAAAATATTTTATGAATACAGAAAAAAATAGTATGTTAGTTATAATTAATTAGTTATTTGTAAACTTTAATGTACAAATAACTAAAATAAAATTAATAAATAAACGGAAGTGCCTCTAGTAGGCGAAAATAAACCCTAGAAAGTATTAGGTATTTAATATAAAATCACTTCCCAAAGTTATTGCACTTTACCCCCGGACATCCTATATAATAATTAGATGTTAGATCCGTTCTCGTTAGGACGAACATGGCTGAATTCCACCTTGCAATATTAGACATCATTAAACGTTCAATTTATTAATCAACATCATTTGACTTTCTCCAAATTAGTGTTAACGTGTGTACCCGTTTAATTATTTACGAACCAATTTAATAGCGGTAACCAATGCCTTTTTATTTAATGTCCTTCCAATAGCAATGCTTTCCGCGTGTAATGGGCAGATTGAGTTATGACTGGGATCCACAGAAAACGACAGTCTCTTAAAAACCGGTAGTAACGAACTCAAAACTGTTTTATTACTGGCTACACTGGCTACGTAACGAAATAATGTAGAAACCCAATTAGGTGAGCTTCCGATAAAATACATTTCGACCAAATGCCTCACGACAACAAAATAAGGCTTTGAAGAAGCCATAAATAATGTAAAATATAGTAAGTAGAGCCTTGAAATTTTGCTGTAGATTTTTTACAAATAGCAGTAAGGCTTCCCAACCATTTTGAGGTTAGACGCTTTTATAACGATCGTGAAGATTCACAGTTAAGGTATGACGGCAAATTACATACGTTCCTTATCGTAATAATTCTGCAGCTCTTTCTTACACATTAAATAATGACGAGACAAAAGATGAGATACACAAAACAGAAAGTACTACTTTTATCCTTTGGAGGAAACAGTTGTACGTTATTACAGCTCAGCCACTGCAACGGGAATTGCGTTTCATTTTCTTTATACGTGCGTGGGAGATGTATGATAACGATTGCATGTTTCCTTTGGGGGGGTGCAGACATACGTTCACCGTTTGTAATATTTTCGACTGTTGTTATTTAGTGTGTAAGAAAGAGTTGCAGCATTATATGTTTAAGAACAAAAGCAAAACCATTAGCACATTGACATATGACTTTTTTTTAATTTTTGGAATTCACTCACACTTCAATATTAACATTGTAATTACATTCCATACTTTAAAAATTATAATCACGGCTTTTTTTACATTAACTCCACACAGGAGGCCTTGAGGAAAATAATTTCCCACAGGGCCTATGTCATCTAAGATGCTGTGTGGAAGGTCTTTTCGAGGAGAGGAAGGAATGAACATTGGTCTTGAAGAGACCCATGTTGTAGAAAGGAGGAAGCACAGAGGCCGACAAATCATTCTACAGCCGAGCTGTTGAATACAAGAACGAGTCGAAGAAGCGACAAATGTCAACCGTGTACGAGTGTTGGGCACAGGTTTGGCGTGTTTCCCGACTATGCACCGGTGCCGAAGGGATCAATGACGCTAGTTCCTCGGAGCATCTTCCATTGTCATACCGGTAGAACAAGGATAGCATTCCCGCCCGACGCGACGCCTGTACTTTGCAATCCGTTTGTTAAGTTATGATAATCTATCAAACGGACCGTCCGTTTCTGTACAGAGTCGAGGGTGTTTTTCAGGTATATTGGAGCTCCAGACCAGAGGTGGCTGCCAAATTCAACCGTGGGGCACACCGTGATTTGTACAGGATTAGCAGTGGTGCACTATTAAAGTATCTGCGGGCCCTGTACAGTATGCCCAATTTTTGGGAGGCTAACTTTACTATGGCTTCGATGGAGCCCCATATCTGAGCTGGTAGTATTGTAGGGTCTACGGAGACGTCACGATGCAGTGTGTGATAGTGTTGCAAGAAAATTATGACTTTTTTCCTTTAGTTTAGAGGAAACAGACCTACGTACATTGTGTGTATCTCATTTTTTTAAAGAGCTGCAGTATTATTGTGTTAAGGAACGTATGTTTTTTGTCCTATTTATGCCGTCACGTAATTATAAAAAGGTCTTTTGGGAGTTACTTTTTACCTAAATTTTCATGGCAACCGACCACTAATAAGATTTTTTACTTGGATCACAATATAGCAAACTAACAACTGATCAATTTGACCAACAAATCGCTAGTTTTTCATAAAATTTTGTAATTTGATAATATGGAAACCGTTATTATTGGAATATAAATCACAATTATTGGGATCGACCAAATTTTGTTTCGCCATCGACCGGTTGGGAACCCTTTAATTTTAGACAGGTTTTTTTTTTATTTTTTATTTCAAGATTTTTGTTTATACATTACAAATGATAATAATATGCAAGGTTATAAAATGATTCATACATTATTCTACTACTCCATAAGTTGAGCTCTAGGAGCTCGCGTTTCTGGGAGGAGTAGTTACATGCAAAAAAATAATAATAATGTTCTAATGAATTGTGTAAACAATTATCAACTCCTACTGTTCGGGAGAGATTTTGGGGAGGCATTTTGACATTTTCAGCCGGACTTTCTCGACCCATTATTGACCTGTACCGCAGTGGGAGGAATACATATTTATAATACAGTGGATACATATTTCCGTCATTCCTGGACCAGATTCCTTTTTCCTTCCCAGAACTTCTTCTAATTCCTTTTCCTAAAAAGACCCTCCTCACAGCATCCCCATAGATGACACGGTTCCCCCAAGGGAAATTGTTTTCTTCAGGGCCTCCTGTGTGGAACTAAAATAATAAAAAAAATACACTAACCCGCGGCTTCGCATGCGAAGTAAGGAAGAAAAGAATTGTACAAATAATTTTCCCACGGGAATGAAATATTTTTCCCGGATGAAAAGTAGCCTATGTCACTTCCAAGTCTTCCAACTTTCCCTCTGCGAAAAACCACATCGATCGGTCACTCTGTTGCGACGTGAAAGAAGGACAAACAAACACACTGTCGCATTTATAATGTTACTTATATAGGATTACCATCGCTAATGACATGGAGCGTAGCAATTTCTTCACTTATTCTTGGATGGTTATCATGGAGAGCATTCAATTCTATTTTACCGATGGTTATCTCCTTCGCCGACTGTTTAATCTCCCGGCCAACAGGATTAACTACTTGCCAGTGGGGAGAGTTTTCGTGTTGTTAATTAGAATCACTTCGGATATCGACATATTTAGCATCAATGAAGCTGAGTTTATTTATTTATTTATTCTTAGTACATTTACATTACAAAGGTATAATATATTGTCCTCCACACTAGGAGTTCACTGTGTTGTAGAGGACATTTTTCATTTGTAAATTATAAATTGTGAATAGTAAAACAAAAGAGTGTTCATATAAGAAACAATAAAAATCAAAATATAAAATCGACTTCAATTCGACAAAAATATAAATTAAAAGTTAAAAAGATTGTAGCCAGTTTCTTATGTTTTTTGTATTCAATAATATTAGTTGTTTTATATTGTGTAGGAAGAGAATTGTATAGTTTAATAGCCTTGGTATCTGTAGTGTTTTTGTCCAAAGGATGTGTTGGTTTTTGGTATTTGTTATTCTAGTATTGCGAGAATTTTGTGAAGTGTTAAATGTGGATATGTTCTTGTAAAGGAAAGTTAGTATTTGTGTTGAATATAATTTTTGAATTTTCAGCACTGGGAATTTTTCGAATATGATTGAAGTGGGTGTTAGTATTGGTAACTTAAGTATTACTTTTATTAGGGTTTTCTGAGCTTTAAACAGTGTATTAATGTATTTTTTTACTGGCACAGCCCCAGGCAATAATGCCGTATTCCATTATGGATTGTGCAAGTGCGAGGTATATATTTTTTATATTATATATGTTTAAAATATTTCTCAAGTTTTTAAAAAAGTAAATCAACTTGTTTAGTTTTCCTATTACCGAATCTATATGTTTATCCCATTTTATATAACGGTCGAAGTATATACCAAGATATTTAATATTTTCCGTTTGTGTAAATGGGGGACAATCGCATGTTAATAATAATAATAATTGGCTAATATAGCGCCGTTTTCGTGGAAAATCACCTCAAGGGCGCTGTACAAATAAATATATAAAAGAATTAATATTACTGGCTTATAACTAAGATTTACAATTACAACTAGTGACTTACATCTAAGACTTATAGCTACTTATATTACTGGCTTACAAATAAGATTTACAATTATAAATAGTGACTTACATCTAAGACTTATAGCTAGTGACTTATGACAAAGACATATAGATTCTAACCTAAAACTGGTGACTTATTAACACACATATTTACAATTGAGATTAGAAATGTTGTTTGTGTTGATATATCAATGGTTGATTGACAGGAATGTATTTTAAGGTGGATGTTATTGGACGGTTGGCCTCTCGAATTTATGCTGAAAGTTATGAATTTTGTTTTATCTATATTTAAAGTTAATAAGTTAGAGTCGAGCCATTTTTTAGTATATTTAAGCCAAGTTCTGCTTTTGTGGTTAGTGTTTTCCAGTCTTTGGCCTTAAAGAGTAACACAGTGTCATCAGCAAAACTTATAATTTCCCTGTCTATTTGGAGGTGACACAGGTCATTAACAGCAAGCTTTGTTGCTGCTCGTAAACAACCTGATTTTTAACCCCCGTCGCGACGCAAGGAGCAGTGTTATAAGTTTGACTTTCTGTGTGTACGTGTGTGCATCTGTCTTGGCCTCGTAGCTCCTAAACGAATTGACCGATTACGATGCGGTTTTTTTGTTTGAAAGCTGACGTGATCGAGATGATTCTTAGCTACAATTCGTGAAAATCTGTTCAGGCGTTTCAAGGTCATCAGCTCTTTTTATTTTTGTTGTTAGCTCCGGTAGGGATCTTAGATGCAAAATGGGTATTAACATTATTTTCAAACATATGAGTGACCTCATATTTGAAAAACGAATATATGCTACAACCACTGAACTACTCTGATGATGGAGTTCGAAGGTAGGAGACGAAACCCTGTATTGCCTATTAGTAAACCCATCAAGTTTGGGCTCATTAGATTCGTCTTAACTAGTACTGTTCATTTCTCCTGACGACGAGGACCTGATGCTGGAACTGGAAGGTGGTTGTATAATAGGTGGCTGTATAATGTGTCGGGGGTTCTTTAAAAATTTTAATTATATCACCCAACGATTAAATGTCTAGATAAATGAAACAATTTAACTTTGTTTGAACCACTTTTGTATTTGAGTAAATCCGACCGGTTTCAGAACGACCGTTCCTTCTTCAGGGCAAATGTATACTGTTTGACAGTATTTTTTTTTTTTTACAGAGCTCCACAAAGGAAGCCCAGAGGAAAATAATTTCCCTTAGGGCCTATGTCATCTTTGGGGATGCAGTGTGGAGGGTTTTTTTAAAGAAAAGGAAGGAGAGGAGAGTTCTGGGAAGGAAAAGGGTTTAACGGGTGGGTAGGAATATGGGGTTCAGTGTGTCCAGATCATCCGCCTCCAAGACCAAGACAAACCTCACCCCATGGACCCGTGGACCCCTGCTAAATCACCAAACGTAGCGAACCACATGGGGTGACCTGTGGCAGAGGTGTTGGTTATCCAATAAAGGTTCCCGGGGCGGCGGTACCCATTCCCACCTCCCAAATTTTGAAATATGGAAGGGAACGATGTATTATTATGGTAGGGGAGGAGCCGTTGTTAGGTATTAATGAAGAGTGGGTGGGTAGGGGAACATATCCATGATTGGGCTATAAGACGATATTTTTTATTTGTTGATAATAGATTCAAAATAATTTGTTAAGTAGTAGAAACCGGTCGGATTTACTCAAATATAAAAGTGGTTCAAACAAAGTTAAATTGTTTCATTTATCTATAATGGATAACCACAAAGTTATAGCTACATTCAAAAGTATATTTATTATATGTCTATTTGTTTTTTCACTTATTTAGAATTGTTAATTAACAGTTGAAAGAGAAAGAGATCTAAAAATAAAACAGTTTGGCCAATAATCAAGAAGAAAATTTATGAAAGGTGGGGGCAAAGAAGGAAGCCGCACCCAGTGGCTTCAAAACTTTCGTGATTGGTACGGGTGACTCCTGGCTGCAGACTGAAGGGTGCAGATTGCCTTGACGATAATCAACTTCCGACAGGAAAAGGGATAAGGCACCGGAACAAGAATATAAACCTCGGCGAAGTTCACTTTACGACTTTCATCGAGATAAGAATATACTCTCAACTTTAATAGTTTATGATTAAAATGTCAGAAAGTCCAGAGTAACCAAACGATTTATTGACACGAATTACAAAAGAGCACATAATTTTATCGCTACCATTTTCTTCTACGCTTTTAACATGTCACCATAAATACTAGCCGCACAGTTTACCTGTATTATGATGCAAGGCAACAAGTTTATCATCCATAAACCTTAATAAAGTGTAGATAATCAACATCAAATAGCGAGAGTAAAATTATTTGTACACTAGAGACGAATCGGTAAATAAAAGGGAATGCACTTTAGGTGTGCAATAAACGACATAAATCAACCATATCTTCCAAGACGAAGTCTGAACCTAAATGTTATAGGCATATTCAATTTCCGCAAAGGAAATTTACCCAACACTCAAATATATAATGCTTCATGTCAGTTTCCTTTCAAAAATTCATATAAATAAATGGAGACACAAAAATCTAATTTTGTTTGGAAAAAAGACAATTTTGATTGTGTTCGGAATAAAGACAAAAATATGATTTTATATCAATAATTATTTCCCAAGGAGCCTTCAGAATCAGGTTAAAATAATAAAAAATAAACATGTGTGCAGTTCACACGTGGTAGAAGTGAAAACTTCAGAAAAATAAACCTCGAGAGAATGGACGAATGCAGAGTATCAGGAAGGGTTTATTTATTAAAATATTATTACCAAGTTTTTTTTTTACATTTTATTACAAGAAGCACCACACAGCAGAGAGGAGGCCGATAGGCTACGAAGCACCGTACAAAGAGGACACTATCTCATTCTCTCGCAGGCTAAATCCTATAGATTTATTTATTTATCTCTTTTTAGTGTCGCTCGTTTCCGTTTCATCGAGTTACAAATCAAACCGGTGCTAAAGAAGTTTTCACTTCAAAAAAGTTCAGCTACGAGGGCTGTCCGTAAAATAAGGTCTCCAAGGTGCTGCGGTCGCGAGGAAAGATTTTACGCGCAATCCGGCAATACTGACGTGTAGCCTGGTTCCTCCACGTCAAATGCCCACCACGCTGCACTCTCTGCAATGCTTAGTCTCGGCGCGGCAGCCGTTCGCGAAGGAGCTTCCGCTCGCCGCATCCAAATAGAAAATACGTTCAATAATTCCAATGTCAGAAATTTAAAACAAAAAACGTAAAACTGCTCTCAGGAAAATGGACAATTAATTTTTAATAATACTCACTCCAAATATAATACCTAAAATTCACAGGTTTCACCATTAATTCTGATTTGAAATCACATTTCAAATCCACCTTTGTTATGTGAATACCTCACAAGAGTCTCAGCTGCTCCCATTTGGGGCCAGTGAGACTACGGCTTTCCCAATTGGGATATGTTGTGAGGCTGAAGGTAGTGGGGAAACGAAGGAGTTGGGGAAGTACCTGGCTATTCAGATCTAGTCACCAGACACGGCGAAAGACAAGCAGTACTTCAAGCAACGTTTCAATTCTGAATAGTGGTCTTACACCAGGCCGATACTGAGAGTATCCTTCACTCTGGAACGTGCCGCAAATATACTATATAATATTTTTAATGAATTGATGCTGAAATAACACACATTAATCAAATAAAATTTATTTTTCCGCGATTGAGAGTCAAGAGTTTTGCCCCTAGACCACGCAGGTTGTCCTATTGAAAAAGACTCGTCCTTGGACAAGTTAAAATACACCATATAAAAATAGCAGTGAATAACATTACGGCATTTTAGACAAGGAGAAAGTGGTAATAAAGACCAAAACCTGAATTTGCTGAAGAAATTAATTGTTCAGCCGAAAAAGGAGAATAATACTTACGATTATCGCTGTAATCGTCGACTAGAATAATCTCTTTGATAAGATGGTCCGGACTTCTGTTCAGCACGCTGTGGACAAGGAAAAACACGATCATCATTAGAGCAGGCCTGAATAACTTTATTAAGTTAGTCATTTAACTTCATAAATCTGGCGAGTAAAAAATGACCCTCGTTTAAAATTAATACGCGACAGTAAATTAACTGATAATAAAATAATAAATAAAATTTCTCTCGTAATCTTTTAATTATTGCATTAGAGTAAATTTAATGGGACTACTTAAATCTTTTTTCAAACGTCAATTTGTTAAACGAAAAAATGGAAACGAGTTTTACTTTTTACAAAAAATTGATAAAGCATGGGTAATTTTTTTTGTTTTTTTTTTGAGCTCCACACAGGATGCCCTGAGGAAAATAATTCACTTCAGGGCCTATGTCTTCTTTGGGGATGCTGTGTGGAAGGTCTTTAAGATTTTCAGGATTCTTTCAGTTTGGGGGTGCCCGCATCCACATTTCAGCATTTTTTTTTTTTTACATGAGGTCCACACAGGAGGCCTGAGGAAAATAATTTCCCTTAGGGCCTATGTCATATTTGGGGATGCTGTGTGGAAGGTTTTTTTTTAAGGAAAGGAAGGAGAGGAGAGTTCTGTGAAGGAAATGGGTTTAAGGGTTGGGTAGGAATCTGGGGTTCAGAATGTTCTGGTCATCCGCCTCTAAGACCTAGACAAACCTCACCCCATGAACCCGGGCACCCCTGCTAAATCACCAAACGTAGCGAACCACTTGGGGTGACCTATGGCAGAGGTGTTGGTCATACAATAAAGGTTCCCGGGGCGGCGGTACCCATTCCCGCCTCCCAAATTGCATGTCTTCAAACAAACAGATAAAAAAAAAAAAAAATCGTGTTCAGTTACAACAACATCAGTAACGTCGTATTTTTCAATCTTAGCACTCTAGCTCACTGAAAACTCACGAACCGCCACTGTCTGGGAAGGAAAAGGATATTGTGGGTAGGAATCTGGAGGGTCATTGTGTTCATCAGTGACGAACGTATGAATCCATCCCTCCCACTGCGGTACAAGGCGATATTTCGAGAGAGTACGGCTGAAGAAGTCAAAGAGACTCCCTCAACCATTCTCTCTCGATTCGGTCTGCCATGCAGCTGGTGGGCAAACGCATCCGCCGCCAAGACCCGGACAAACCTTGCTAAGTCACCAAACGTAGCGAACTACTTGGGGTGACCTATGGCAGAGATGTTGGTTATCCATACCCGCCTCCCAAATTGATATTTCGATAAATAAAAATATACCGGTCAACGTAATTGATTCAAAAATCTGGATACGATCCGAATTTTGTTTTTTCCAAACCATTAAAATTCGTTCGTTTGGATGTTGAAAGCTTCGGCTTATAGTCGGTAGGTAGCGCTATATTTTCCTACCGGAACCGGGGCAGGGAGCATAAACGTTCCCGCGGAAATGAGGGAGGAACGAACCCCCACGAACTATCAATCAATATTTACATAAACGGGATATGGATTGTTGTACTTTTAATAAAAATTGGGTCAAAGGAGAACTTTGCAAAACAATTCCCATGTCAATTGTAAAAACTGCGAGGGGATGTTTCATTTAAAAGTGTTTTGAAAGTGATGATTTGTGAGTTTTTTGTAGTTTTGTAATACTTAAAAAATGAAGAAATCTTACTTTTTAGAAATCTTAATCTTAAATTTAATTTATAAGGAAATAATTCATTTTTAGATCTTTACAAAATACAGAAAAGATTAAGACACTGTTTGCATTTGTGACAATGTTATTCAGACGACCCCCAACTTATCGGATTCACTGACATAAATTAATATTAAGTATATAGTTAATTATTAATTACTACCAGACCCGACCCGACTTGCTGTGGCTAACGAAACACAACGCCACGCCATTACCCAACCTTTATAACCAACGCAATCTGTTAAATCAAATCCACACCGCCCGCTTGCCGGTGTGGATTGCTGCTCGCTGCCCTATTTATACATTTCAACCAATTTACACAAAACCTTTGACAAATTATATACCTAAAAACCTTACCCATGAATCACTCTATCTATTGACGAAAACCGTATGAAATTCCATTGCGTAATTTGAAAGATCTAAGCGCACAGACAGCGGGAGCGATTTCATTTTTTACGATGTAAAGAAGAACAACTATTATAGTACGTAATGTAAATAAAATGTGAAGGTTTCTGCTTGAAAATGTGAATTTAAATAAAGTACAAAAGGCGAAAAAGAACGAGGCATAGTCAACTTTTACTCTGAGGAGGTATTTCAATATTCCATCAGCAGCCGATATATTACATTTATATTTGATTATCAGTCAAAAGCACCCTACATATTTTCTATTTACGATGTATTTATTTAGTGGCTGTGTATTGAGTATATTTGACAAGTTAGCTGAGTTTTGTACCTACTGTGAGCATTTATATATTTATTTATTATAATATGTAGATATCGAGAGGATGGTGAAATACCCTCGTATTCTTATAACATGAATAATAATATAACCATGCTGTGTTTGGAGTTTAAATATGTACCAATATTTTTGTAGTCTTTACCAATACTGGAGACCTACTTTGCTGTGTAAAAATATTGATTTAATAAATATATTTGATGAAGCAAAAGAAGCAAAAAAAAAATAATAAACGTTCAGAACCCAGATGTTTGGTGGGAAGTAAATCATAAAGACCAAAAAAAATAAATATTCAATTACCTTTCAAATAATAAATATGATAAATAAATATAATGTAAAAGCCTAAATAGGCGTAAATAAATAAATAAATTATATGAAAAATGTCTACTACGCATTATGACATTCTCGAATTGAATATGGAATTATAGGATGGGGATATTCTACACTTCAGGTTTTGTATGTATACAGAATCTGATTAAATTTCAAAAAGGAATCATAAAGACCACTCTCAAAGAACCCATTAGAATGTCTTCGATTGAAATTTCCAATAGCTTGACGTATGTACAACGAATATATGCCAAAAATAGATTATTGAAACTGTTTAAAATACTGAATCCTGCACTAGTCCTTGTTTCCATCACATCCTTGTTACAATGAAACTGATTGATCAGTTTTGAAAGATTTAAGTAAGAGAAATTATTGTACAATTAATAACTAAATAAACATATTTAAAAAAAAAAAGATGGAATAAAAATTACATAACAAAACAAACCAAGATTAAAAATCTGGCTGAGAGAGGTCAACGATAAAAACCATAAAAAACACTACAAACGAAATAGAAGATCAATAAACTAGAATTAAATAATATTTTTGAATGTAGCTATTACTTTGTGGTTATCCATTATAGAATAATGAAATAATTTTACTTTGTATAAACCACTTATTTGATGTGCAAATCCGACCGGTTTCGGAACAAACGTTCCTTCGTTCCCTGACGAAGGAACGTTTGTTCCGAAACCGGTCGGATTTGCACATCAAATAAGTGGTTTATACAAAGTAAAATTATTTCATTATTGTAGAATTAAATAACTTTAATCCCCCTTTACACAGGACCCCTAGTGACATCCTACTACACTTAAATTCACCTTTATATTATGTTTGTATAATATCTTATAGGTACAGTTGATAAAATAAATAAAAAATAAAAACTAAAATCTTTCCAAAATAAAAATGTCTTTTAAACCAATAAACGGTTTGTTTTATTTATGGACTCTGTAAAATAGGCTGATACTGATAAAGTTTTGGTTGGCAGGTTTTGCTTTTGAATAACATGTTTTAACTTTCAATTTAAAACGCGCCGTTATACAACATCTAGCCTTATCGTCTTATCACACGCACCTAAATAGTACTCTAGTAACTCTACACACAGATCAAGAGCCAGCGGGTTTCCGGAAACCCTTTATACACAGTCAAAATTATCCGGAAACTAGTTATACTGCGTGATCCTAAGACATTCGTTATGAAATCCATGCAAGTGGCCTATTGCAAGCAAGCAATGCGTTTTACAATTATTCCAAGGAAATTTAAACTATCACCACAACCACACAAGAGCCAACTGATCGAAGGTGAAATGAATAGAAAGATGGAATCCGTGAATAAGGAATGTTCTGAGACCGAAGGGAGTGAGGACGGGATGAAGAGTGGAAAGAGGAAGGTTGAACAGGGAATTGTGATATATTTGAGAAAAGATAAATGCAACTTATCTATTTAATAAATAAAATAAACAAATAGACGTACTTATACCTAGTGTAATTCTACCTTTGGTCAAAGAAGCTATGTACATATGTATAAAGTCCCAATTACATTGAGCGAGTTTACAAGCTACTATCTACTATGTTTAAAAGCGGGTGAATAGGCGAGTGAGATTGTCATGATGACACACAAAACCATAAATATACTAATCCCCACAAAACTGTCCACTCACTCAGTGGCGATGTAAACTGAGGTCGCTGGTATCGCCAGTAGCGAGAATAACGACGCCTGCGTAATTCTGTCAGATGTTTGACAGTCGAAATCAGCTGCTTATTGGCAGCCATATTGAAAATATAAATAAACCAATCACGAGTAAGCAGGTAGCAAGTAAAGTTGACGGCCTTTCAACTTTTTTCGTAGATAGTCAGCAATCTGCTAGTTAGCAAGTAATACGATTACACTGAGCGAGTTTACTAACAGGTAGTGAATTTCCCAGATAGTAGCTTGTAAACTCACCCAATGTAATTGACTCTTAACAGTAAAGTTGTTTTATACATTCCTACACAATATCAAACAAATTAAAATAAAATATAATTACATTACGGATATCAAATCCTGGCTCATATGGAAAAACAACTTACTAGTTTATTAAAAACATCGTCGTAGAAGTTTCTGAAAAAACGTTTCTCAAACCATGAATTTGTACCATGAAGTCACAGGAAACTTATCCAAAACATAGTCCCCCGAGCATAAGATCTCCTGGTGAGTAGGACTACGAATAAAATCTATACCTGATACGATTTTAGATTTTCACGGCCAAAAGTATTTTTGTTATTAGTTTTTGGGATCATCAGGGCAGATGTGTGGCAGAATATGGACACTGTAACGCTGTCCGAAACGTTGGCTAAAGAAGGAGGTAGCGCAACACGGCATAATATCCCAAAAACTAATAACAAAAATAATCTATACCTATTTGTATTTCACATGTTTCTTCTATAAACATAAAAATTAAAATATAGTAACTAAATAAAAAAATAAAAAAGTAAAAACAAATTACTAGATATGCACATAACAACCAATTTTCAAAATATAGTGTGATTAATCGAGAACAATATCGCATTTAGACACATATTTTATTCTTATTTTATGAGGATTCGCTGCAATGTAGAAACTATGAAACTACAGTGCAATATTGCAAGATATTTACGTCGGAAACTGTGAATTATAATAACGGAATTGTCAGCAGCCCTTAACATTAGAGTTAAAATTGTAAAGTTTCCAAAACAACATTTTCTTCCGCAAAGTTAACGATTGTATTTCCGCGTTAGTTCCATTTCCTATTTTTCCTGATCCACTACAACTCTTTATCGACATTTGTCGATTCAAGCAAGCATTAAAGACATTTATTTCTAAATGTTTTAATTTCCGGACTATTGATTACCTATCACGACATTTCAAGCAATCCAGTTCTGGAGAAATGAGAGACATTAAAGCTAAGAATTCAAGAGAATAAATGCTCGATCTAATCAACCGGAGATCAAATCTCTAAACAGTCTAAACCAAAGCAACATATCGCAGCATCCCGAACATTTGAAAAATCGTGATGCAAAAAAACATGTTGTTGCCCATCACATGTGATAATGATTATAATTGTGGACTGGCTAATCGATTTATAAACGAGGTCCATTAAGCTCTTAGCGACCAACAATCCCCGACTGATTGATGATAAAAAGGAATTAATTAATTAACAATCTAGTTAATGGTTAATTAAATAAAACAAGAAGTAGAAAAGATATTCGCGTTCAAGGATGACTATCGTTTCTTGTTACGGTTAGCGTAAACATAATTGATAAATTGTGAGTGTGTACTTAACTTAAAAACTTTATTCTGAACTTTCAAAATAGGTCTTAATTTAGATGAAATATGCTAGTAAACAGACTCATTCAACTTTGGTTGGTAACTTTGGTTTGACTCACTGAGCTATTTACGGGTGATGACAAATAATAAAGCTTATAATACAATGATACAATGATTACGATTCGTAAGTTTTGTAAATCGTAACCCAAGGTTAGAAGACTTTAAGTACGGGTTGTTTCTAGTCAATCAGAATTTGAACAATTTATCAAAGTTCAAAGTTAATTCAAGATCTATGAAAGCTTCTTTCAAGTTTTGTTATTATTTCATCATGCGACGCGACGGTTGCTTCACAGTAATATGATAATAACAGAACTTGGTGAATCTTTCTAAATTTTTTTTACATTAACTCCACACAGGAGGCCTTGAGGAAAATAATTTATAATTTCCCTCAGGGCCTATGTCATCTGGGATGCTGTGTGGAGGGTCTTTTTAAGGAAAGGAAGGAATGAACATTGGTCTTGAAGAGACCCATGTTGTAGGAAGGAGGAAACACAGAGGCCGGCAAATCATTCCACAGCCGAGCTGTTGAACGAGTCGAAGAAGCGACCTGTTCTCATGTGGCAAATGTCAACCGTGTACAAATGTTGCGCACGCGTTTGACATGTTTCCCGACTGTGCACCGGTGCCGAAGGGATCAATGGTGCTAATTCCTCGGAGCATCTTCCATTTAATACCGGTAGAACAAGGATAGCATTCCCACCCGACGTCTATGCTCCAAGGATTGCAATAGGACGTGTTTGCAAAACAGAAACCCCACGAGATGTACACGTTTTTAACTGTATCTTGAATAAAACAAAATCAAACCGTCTGATTCGATCTCTGGAAGCAAATATCTTTATTTTTGCTCTTTTTGTTGTTTTCATTGTTTATTTGTTATATTGCTTATTTCTTTTCATTTGTTTTTGTTTATATTGTAGTGTATCATCGACCAAATATCGACGAGAACCTATGTATCATTTTTTGTACATTAACTTCACACAGGATGCCCGGAGGAAAATATTTCCCTTAAGGGATTACGTCATCTTTGGCGATGCTATGTGGAGGGTCTTTCTAAAAAAGGGAGGAGAGGAAGTTTTTACAAGGAAAAAGTATGAGGGGTGGGTATCTGGGGGTCAGTTTGTCCAGGAGTGACGGACAATGAATCCAATCCTTCCACTGCGGTGCAAGGCAATGTTCTTAGAGTCCCGCTGGAGAGATCAAAATTTCTCCCTCAACCAGTCACTTCCGATCTGGCCTGCCGGTGGGAGGATGCATCCGCCGCCAATACCAGGACAAATCTCACCTCTATGAACCCGGACGCCCCTGATAAGTCGCCAAACGTAGCGAACCACTTGGGGGGACCTATAGTCCGGGGGACCGTAAATTGATTCTACATTGTAGATAACTAACTAACTCGGGGTAGGCAGAGAGAGGACGGACCGCCAAACAACTCAGTATTGGCACAGATTCCATACCAACTCAGAATGAAATCAACTATGAAACACCTCAGAAAGGTCATTAAAAGCTATGAAAAAATAATTTTTAAATAGCCGGTAACCCTAACCTAACTTAACCTATTTAACCAATTTTTTATATTTTTTTATCATCACACTTTAAATGACCTTTCTGAGGTGCTTCTGAGTTGGTTTCATTCTGAGTTGTCCGGTCACCATTGGCACACACTCTTTACCTCATTCACATTCATACATCGTCTCATACACACAACATTGTAATATATCTATTAAATAATTGTTTATTTTCTAAAAATAATTATAAAAGCGTTCATGTCAGCAGCGCTTAGGGTGACGACCTTAATTAATTACTTTTAGGTTGTTATCGTTAGGTTGTACATGAAAATTAAAACGATTTAGGAATAAATACGTAAAGAGAAACGAAGGCTGGTCATTGTAAGTATCACCACGATGATAGTTAACCTACGATACGAAAGGGAGATAAAAAGAGTGTGAATGTCTTACCTGACAACAGTTCTGAGGAGGGTGGACCTGGCCTCATTGTGGAATGTGATGATGACGCTGGTCTGAGGAAGGTCGTCTGAGTAGTTCCTAAGGCGGCACCTGAAACAAATAAGTCAATAGTATAAGTCAAGAGCATCTCACGACGAAGTGGGTACTTCATAATTACATACGCCTAAAGAATCAGAAATAGCAAAGTTCAAGGCTAAACTCCAACACAATGAACGCTTTTATAATTACCGTGACGTTTCACGGTTACGGTACCGTTTGGTAATGTTCTTTTTTTAAACATTGGAATAAAACTAATGAGCATCGTTCTGAAAAATCTGTATCCTTAAAATTATATATAATTTTTATTGAAATTAATAGATTACTTCGTTTTTACCACTTTTATTGTTTATAAAACCGACATGTTTCGTCAGCAAAGCTGACTTCTTCAGGGTTTTGACAGAACTAATTTAAAAATAGACATACATATATAGGTAATAGAGAAAAATAATCGACATAAACAATAATAAAATTAGAAAGAAAATGATGTTTAAGGGACGAGGGGCAATATAGAACAATTAAAAAAATTTAAAAGGGGAATAGATTTAATAATGGGTCATTTAAAAACAATTTTTGATTATTAATAATATTTAAATTTGCATTAACACTCTTTCTAATCTCTAAAATTTCTAATTTGTCCAACTGAATGCCATTGACATTACAATGAATTAATTCTATTCCACTGTTAAAATTAAAGGTATGACTAGTTTCTATTAAATGGTTGGCAAACTCCGAGAAACTATTATTATTTAAAGCTTTCATATGCTCTTTAATCCTAATTTCAAAGTTTCTCGAAGTTTTACCTATATAAAAGAAATCACAATCATTACATTTCAATTTATAAATTCCAGATTTTTTCATTTTGGAATCTCTATCTTTATTATTAACAATATAATTTTTAAGTTTATTATTTGCATAAAATACAGGAAGAATTTCATTTGGTACATTCTTTGTCAAGGCATTAGAGATTTTATTATTGAAATACATAATTTTCTTCCATTTTTTCCCTTCCTGATCCTTTTGTACAGGATAGATATATGATTTAAGGAATTTATTCTTATATTTTTTATTGAGAATGTTTTCAATTAAATTGGTGTTGTATCCATTATTAATAGCAATTCGTTTAATAACATTGAGTTCTATTGAAAAATTATTGGGAGATAGGGGTACATTGACTAATCTATGAATCATAGAATGGAAAGCTGACATTTTTTGAGAAATTGGATGATTTGAAGTGTTGTGGATTACAATGTCTGTGTATGTATCTTTACGAAAAATGTTAAATTCAAATTTATTTTTAATTATTGAAATAAGAATTTAGAAAAAAATATAATTATTATTAAATATAAAAATAAGTTAGCTGTGTTAGAAGAAAATATAATTTTTAATCAAATGAAGACAATGTTAGGGAAACTCAATCGAAAATGTGGAGACAGAAAAATCAGAAAAGGATATCTGCACTTCTGGGACTCGAACGCAGGACCCTTTGCTTACATGGCAAGTGCTCTACCAATTAAGCTAAGGTGTCAATGAATATTTATTTTTATTTTAACGCAACGAGTAAATGAAGATAATGTTGGCAGTTCTTAGTCGATACAGTTAAAAATGACGGAAGGGTCCAATTAGCTCAGTTGTAGAGCATCGCCGCGGTAAGGCTAAGGCTAAGGCCCTGTGTTCAATTTCTAGATGTCACCTATGTATGCATTCCTTTCCTAAAACACAGCATCCCCAAAGATGACACATGCACTTAGGGATTTTTTTTCCTCAGGGCGTGAGGAGGTAAAGTAAAAATTTAAATGAATAAAATACTTAGTTTTTACCACTTTTATTGTTAATTATTACAATAAAACTGGTAAAAATTAAGTATTTTATTAATTTAAATTAAAATGGTGCCACGAAATAAGTTTGCTGTGTTAGAAGAAGTAAGGGAACGTACCCATACTACGTGACACGTTTAGGGGGGGGGTCTTCAAAATGTCACGCTTGGTACAAATGAGTGGCGGCGGGCTTAGGTTTTTGGTCACCGGGGGGGGGGGGGGGTTAAAAATTACAAAAAGTTGGTCACGTAGTATGGGTACGTTCCCTAAAGTAAAAATAATAATAATTAAAAAAATAAATTATAAAAAATACTATCAATAATGTGCAACTTTTACAATTTATTTTCGTGCAATGCAAATTAAATTAATAAATTCCCGCTGCAGACACCTGTATCGCAGCTCGCAGCTGAGCACTGTTTCGTGACCAATGGACACTGGGTCGACTTCTCGCGATAAAACACCGGACAACAACCACAAATCGACCCACATGTAACATTATACCTCCATTACTTTTATAAATCGTATTTTTTCTCTTGCAGAACAATAAATTGGTATTCGCATCGCATTAATTTGGGAATAAATCTCGCTGACTTGGTACATCAATAACCAAAACCGGCTCTCGTTCAGTCAACAAGACATAGAGCATCACCACTAACTACAACCTGCAACTGGTTTATCAATAAATTATTAATTAATTACATTACGATTAAGTTTAAAAAATACAAATGTAAAAATTACACACGCGGTAGAAGTGAAATCTTCAGAAAACTAAAGTAGACAAGAGTGGGGAGGCTAGGAAGCACCGCACAAAGAGACCGATTATTCTAACACATTCTCACGCAGACTAAATTCTGTAGAAGTATGTTTTAGTCCATTTTTAGTGTCGCTTTTCTCAAAGCTCTGTGATTAGGGTGTTTTCCCAAGTACGATTGAGGTCCTGACTTCGATCCCCACTTGCGACTGTTACCTGTATATACATACTAGCTGGCCCGGAGAACTTCGTACCGCCTCAGAATCAATAACTGTTGTGTTAACTTATTAGCTGAATTAAATTCAGTTGTTTTATTAGGTAAAAATTACACAATCAAGCAATTATTGATGCGCAACTGTCCGTGTTTTGTTTTTGCCAGTTTCAGTTATGTACGGATTTATATTTTTGTGATTTTCTTACTTTCCCCTTACTAGCGGGAATGGCGTTTCATTTTCTTTATACGTGTGAGGGATATTTATTATACTTATTGTATTTTTCCTTTGGAAGGGTGCAGACATTCGTTCACCGTTTGTCTCATTTTCGACTGTTGAAAATTAGTGTGAAAGAAAGAGGGACAACATTATATGTTTTAGAACAAAAGCAAAAAAATCTCACTCACTATTCAATATTATACTTATCATAATACTGCTGCAGCTCTTTTAGATGAGAAATCGTTCTATACAAAATGAATGGGGAAAAGAATTTTCTTTATATTTTTTTTCTCATAATGTTATTTTCATAGTTATTCTGCTATTCGGGGCGGAGACAAATCCAATAAATCAAAGATCATAAAAATTGGTCCAGTCATTCTTCAGATGTAAATGGTTTAACTAACCCGACTTTGTTTTATATATTAAGATTTAGCTTTCTATTCACGTACGAGTATATACATTTTTTTACAGTAGCTTCACACATGACGCCTTGAGGAAAATAATTCCGCTCAGGATCTATGTCATCTTTAGGGATGCTGTGAGGAGGGTCTTTTTAGGAAAAGAAGGAGAGGAAGTTCTGAGAAGGGAAAGGGTATGAGAGGTAGATAGGAATCTGTGGTCAGTGATTCCAGGAATGACGGACGTATGAATCCATCACTCCAGTGCAAAGCGATGTTCCAAGAGAGTACGGCTGGAGAAGTCAAAGGGATTCCCTCAACCATTTTCTCCCGATCCGGCCGGCCATGCAGCTGGTGATCTCAAAATGATATTGATTATATATTCTATGTCATTGAGATTTATTAATACTATCATCCAGTTTATTCAGGGTGTAACGTACCCAGATTCCTACCCACCGCTCATACCTAGGGATGCAAGATTTTTAAAAATATCGATATATCGAATTAAGTCGATATTGATATATCGATATATTGCTAGACTCTAGTAGGTCAATTTTTTTTTTTTTTAATGCCGGCAACCCGGGCGTTTATTGTAATAATAATATCTTATACAAACACTAGATATATCCCGCCTCACTAGATATATCGATATAATCAATATATATCAATATATCGATATTTCTTCTTTTTTTTAAAAGCTTATAGAAATCCAATGTAGTTTTAGTTACAGGTATCAAACGTTTATCGATTAAGTACGTATGTAATTTTTTATATTATCTGTGTGAATAATCATAAAATTTTGATAGGTAGGTACATAAAATGTTTTTTTTTCATAAATTTATTTAAAAAAAATTAATTCCATTATTTTGTACCAGCCATCGAACTTAAAAATAGTAACTTTGACAGTCTGCTTCCTTGTAGCCGGTTTCTGCTTTGAGTTATAGTGGCTCTACTGCCTTTGAAAAAAGACGTTCAGAAGCAACACCCTTGTTGCCACAATTGGTAGATGGCTCATTGCCACTTTAAAAAAAATGGGATATACACCTTGGGTCTCTTGCCATGTTTCAAATGTTTACTTTTAGAATGTTTATAAGAGCAGAAAGATATATTTAATTATAGCATTTAACCCGATTTTGTGGGTATTTTAATTTGGTCGGGTTTTTCCATATTGCGATACGATATATTGAGATCTTGGATATCGATAAATATCGATATTTTTGGGAGTCGATATACCGATATTTATCGGTTTTCCGATATATCGTAGCATCCCTACTCAGACCATTTTCCTTCCCAAAACTTTTTCTCCACCATTTCATATGTGTGCACCTACTGTAAAAAAAACTCCTTCAGGTAAGTTATGTATGCGTAATGAAACAAATAAATATATAATCATTTCATCCAAAAGCGGCGCGGCGGTTGTGGGTTTCTATGCGCGAGGAATCTTCCTTTCACCAAACGAGTGGTTACGTTAGGTCAGTTCCGTAATACGAGAGCTGCTCTCAAATTAATCAATTATTATTGACTTTAAGACGCCGCGGCCGGGCAGGGACTTTCAATTTTATTCAGCCTCTGTACCATATTAAAATAAACCAGAGTGTGCAATTCACACGCGGTAAAAGTGGAACCTCCAGAAAACTAAAGTAGACAAGAGTGGGGAAACTACGAAGTACTTTTTTTTATCAATGTGAAGGATGTTTTATTCCATATTTTTGTCGTCGAATTCCAGTGCAGCTTTTCTTATACATTTGGTCATCGTCATCATATTAGTATTTGTATTTTCTTCTTCGGAGTCTCTAGATGTCGCTTTCTTTTGTGTTTTCTTTTGGGTATTCATTTTGGAATGGTTTAAAAAATTGAATATTGATTTTACAAAGATATTTTTTTTTTGAATTTCGTAGGATCCAATCCGAGATCCGCTGAATGTCTAGCCGCTGAGGTTCGTCAGGCGCTTTACACAACTAAACCAAAGGAGACTTGTGTGAGACCGTGGATTTATTGTATTATATTGGGATTGAGTACCCGTGAAATATATAAATATTTTATTGCTATCTCATTCTATCGCAGGCTAAATCCTATAGATTTTGTGTCCTATAGTGTTTGTCTCTTTTTAGTGTCGCTCGCTTCCATTTCATCGAGTTTCGAAGTTTTCACTATAAAAATCACTGCAAAAATCACATAAGCCTGAGCGGCGGGGAAAAACTAACCAATCCGTCGCCCTAATTAGTAAGAGACGAAGCGATACGGGAATGAGGGAGTATTCGAAATCAAAGAACTAATCTGATGGAACTAAACTAACTAAAATAATTAGATGGTTTGATTGGTTTGTTACAAAACAGAGATTAATGCTCTTTCTTTCTATTCACCATCTGTTATAGATTTTATAATCTTTATGGTATTAATGTTATTTTAAACCTCTTTATTATGCACATATTTCTTATAAAGTATTTATTGCTTCACAAAGTTGGTATTATTAGATAGGTACCTTCCACAGATAAGAGAAACAAAGGGTACCTTCCATACTATAAATTACATAATTACCTACAAACATTTTTTAAAAATTATTTTTTTTATTTTTTCTCGATTCTTAGTATATTTACATAACAAAGGTATAATATATAGTTCTCCACACTAGGAGTTCACCTGTGTTGTAGAGGAAATTTTTCAGTGGTAAATTATAAATAGTAAAACAAAACAAACAGTGATCTTTGTTAATATAAAAAAAAGAAACAATAAAAATTAAAATATAAAATCGACTTCAATTTGACATAAATATAAATTAAAAGTTAAAAGGCTTGTAGCCAGATCCTTGTGTGTTTTTTGTATTCAATAATATCAGTTGTTTTATATTGTGTAGGAAGAGAATTGTGTAGTTTTATAGCCTGGTATCTGTAGTATTTTTGTCCAAAGGATGTGTCTGTTTTTGGTATTTGTAGTTGGTGTGCATGTCTTTGTAATCGTAATTATTGATTCTTCTTGTTTTATGTATGTATTTTAATTTATTATTACGTTATACAACTAATTAAGAATGTTGTGATGAATCCTCACCTCTGATTGGAATTATCACTGTAACCATATTAAAATTGTTAACTGATGTAACAATTATATGTGATATATTCTGTTGGCGAGCCAACAAATAAATAAATAAATGTCTTGTTCTAGTACCTAATGTGAAAATTTTGTGAAGTGTTAAATGTGCTTAATTTCTTGTAAAGGAAAGTTAGTATTTGTTTCAAATATAATTTTTAAATGTTCAGCACTAGAAAATTTTCGAATATGATGAAGTGGGTATTGGTATTAGTATTGTTAATTGAAGTATTAATTTTATTAAGATTTCTGAGCTTTAAACAGCGTATTAATGTATTTTTTACTGGCACAGCCCCAGGCAATAATGCCGTATTCTATTATGGATTGTGCTAGTGCGTGGTATATAATTAATGTTTACATTAGAACAACACCTTTGTACCATGTGGCCTTGGTCCCCCAAGGCTCGTAGTAAAGTCCCCCAGTAAAGCTAAATTTTCTTTTCTTCCCATTTTCTTATGTAAACTAATAAATAAATCAATTATATAATCAGCATGACTGAAAAAAAATAAGCAGAGGAATTAGGTGTTTCCTCCCTAACTACGGTTGTGGAGAAAGGGTATGACGGATGACGGTTAGTTACAAAGTTTGACTCTGAAAATACACAATTTGTAACAAAAAGATCCATGACTGAGATCGAAATCAGATTGTATACTTGCACACCATTGTACGACAGACTATAGTAAGTTGACTAGGCTGCTCAGTGTTATGGTTGGTCAACCAAGTGAACACGAACAAGCCGTACGAGGGTAATGGAAAGGAGTTATTATCCGTTGTCCGAGAATAGCGACGTAATCGTCGGTTGTATTCGTTACCGCTTTAATTAAAGCGTGCATCAAATTAATTGCAATAAATTGCACACGTCGTAAAATCTCATGCGGAAAATATCAAACGTGCACAAATGTTGAACCGTAGACATCCAAATTGATAGTCCAGCGGTCCAGCCCATCAGTGAAAGGGGAACAAACGAAGTTGCAAGGAGCGGGAAGGCGGCTTGACCGTCTCCCTTTCCGTGATTTAGGCTAAACAGCCATACAGCTATGACATTAAAGATGAACCTACACAATAAGCTAGATTGTTTGTTTGTGTTCATCAAATCAAGTTTTCTAGAGATATGATTTTAGATTTTTAAGGCTAAAAGTATTATAGACATTTATTTTGGAGCGTTACGCCGCCGTATTGCTCTACTTCCTTCTTTAGCCAACGTTTTGAACAGCGTTACAGTGTCCATTATCATACATTTGCCCTCGTGATGGACACTGTAACATTGTCTGAAACGTTGGCGGAAATAGCGCAACAGGCATAACACCCCAAAAATAAATAACGATTAGTTTCCTAGAGTTTCCGAGGTAAAGTGTAAACTTGATTTGATGATTTAGTCACTTTTCCTTTCCAGCGTCGAAATGAATTCGACAGTATTCAGGTAACTTGCGTTCTAACACAACTATATTTCGTTAGCGAAAATAAAATCTGCTTCCGAATTACTAGTACTTTTAACGATGTGCGCACATTTCAGGCTGCGTAAAAAACTTTACTGCAGATCCTAAACCGGGTAAACAAAAGTGTCGGATTTCTTTCCAGAATTTAATATTTTGTTGCACTCTTTACTGGAGACTGGTCGAGTGAGGCCTTTTATCCTCTACAGCCGGACTCTTTCGACCCATCGCCTTGCACCGCAATTGGAGGATTAGATTCATACGTCCGTTACTCCTGGACACACTGACCCCCAAATTCCAACCTACCTCTTATAGCTTTATACTTCCCCGATCTTATTTTCCCTTCTTTCCCTAAAAAGACCCTCCATGCAACAACCCCAAAAATGACTTTTTTAATGTTAATACCTTACAAGAATGCCAGCTGTGTCCGTCTGGAGCCAGTGAGACTATGACATCCCTAATTGGGGTATGTTGTTATGTTGTGAAGTTGAAGGCATTGGGGAGGGGAAGGAGACGGAGAAGAAGATGAGGAAGTACCTGGCTATTCGGATCAGGTCACAAGAAAAGCCATTTCAAGCAATTTCAATTACTAAAGCCATTTCAAGCAATGTTTCAATTCTGAATGGTGTTCTTGCACCAGGGCCATACTAAGAGTATCTTCCACTCGAACGGAAAGAAGTGGAACGTGCCCCAAATATACTATATATTACTAGTTGACCCGACAAACGTTGTTCTGCCATATAAATTATATCTAGTGAATATTTTGGTTATTAAATAAAAAATAACAAATGTATTGTATGTGTGTGAGGATGGGATCTATGGCAGAAAGAGGAATGGAGCGCTGTAGACGATGACCGCCGATAAAAACAAAAAAAAACACCAACGAAAGTAGGAAAATGAAATAAAGAAAATCAATGCGAATTTCAAAAAGCAATTTAGTGTACGATATTTTTTGTTAGTCCGTCTTTAGCCAACACAAATAAGTTCGATGGTTTACCAACGCGAGAACATGATGCCGAATGAAATATCAAAATGATGCGACGCTTCTCGTGAATGTCTTACGTGGATGAAAGTTCGATGAGGCGGATGTAGCGCCTCCAACCTCCTGACCTTCGGATTGCGAGTCAAGAGCCGTACCCCTCGACCACGGAAGCCGTCAGAGGCACATAGGCTCCGAGGGAAATTGTTTTCCTCGGGGTCTCCTGTGTAGAGAAAATGTTAAAAAAATAAGAAACATATGTACGTAAAAATTAAAAATGAATATAGTTGGTAGGTTGGTAGCCCCTGTCAAGCTGTATGTATGCACAACGCCGTACAGGTGATCGCAAGGCCGTTTACGCACATACCCACAGACACAGTACGTGGAATTATACATCATACTAGAATGTTGCCAGCTTCATCTTGTTCTGGTTTCTCTTCACTTCTATTAGTATTAAAGCACCGGTTAAAACCCAGTAATAATATAATCATAAAAATATGGCAATCAGTATGAGCAATACGACAACTGGATTCGAAAACGATCTTGGATGTTGGAAAGGAATACTTGGAAGGAAACAGTTGAAAGGAACGTTTGCAGGGCCTGTTTCGTATAAATCGTAATTATGGATTTCAGATCAAAATACTTAACCAAGCTGAAAAATTATTTGTGTAATCAAAAGGTATATCAAATATCTAATACGAATATGAGCTACTTTACTTATTTTTGCTTTAAATTATAAGATACTAGCAGACCCGGCCAAACATTGCTGTGGCTAACGAAACACAACGCCATTACCCAACCTTTATAAAATCCACACCACCCGCTTGCCAGCTGCCCGCTGCCTGAATTGAATATTTGAATTTCTCGGCTTGTCTCTACTATAATAAGCATGTATTATAAATAAACCTTCCTCTTGAATCACTCTATCTATTGGTGAAAACCGCATGAAAATCCGTTGCGTAGTTTAAAAGATCTATGCGCATATACATTTTGAGCGACTTCATTTTATACTATGTAATGATGATGATAAGTCTGAAATGGATATGCGTTCAATACATTTCAAATGAAAAAATTTTTAAAGTAAATAATAATTATATTTTAATAAGCTGGTTCTCGGCATGCGTTGCAATGCCATATTAAAAAAAAATTGTTTCTCCCTGCATGTCCTTTCCCGTGCGTTCCCGTTCCCCTCCCGCATCCCATTCCTCTACCGTGTTCCCCTTCCATCTTTCCCGCCTACCCTATCCCCTCTCCCGCTCCCCCGTCCCGTCAACCAACCTCCCGCCTTCCATATATTCAGTCTCAGTACATTCAGTTTTCAAACAGCTCGCGTGCCACCTATTACAATTTTTTAATTCATTTTTCATATAGGTATTACAAATATTCATTTTTTTAATATTAGATATAAGAACAATCGATCTAATTTGGTACCTAACGTAGGTACCAATTTAAAATATCTATAATTTAAAAAATCCATAGACAACACTTTTGTTACAAAAAAAACAGCTGCCTGCTAAATTCAAATTCATCAATCGCGCGAACTGTTATGTGCGAAGTTAAAATAGTCGTTAAGTTTTCTGAAATTATCCAATTTTCTTATTTTTTCTTTCCGTAAGAACCTTCTACAAAGTATTAGAAAACTTTAAAAAATAATGAAATAGGTAAAGTCGTTCTGAAGTTATGGCGTGACCAAGGGAAACACGGATTCATTTTTTTATATATATATATTTTTAAAGAAAGACAAACATTCCCGGGTTACGAATAACCCGACAATATTTGAAAATATCCCCGAAAATGTTGCCTGAGTCGTGATAGAGGACTTAGCCAGCTGAGGAATCGAACACGGAACGCCTGGATGGGACCCAAACGCGATGCCCACTCAACAACTGACCGGTCATATACTCGTATATAGATTCTGCTCAATGGAAAAGGGGGGAAAAGCTTAAATTTATCCAAAGCATTTTTTTGTATTTATAATGTAAATAGATTCGTAGTAAAGATTAAACCAAAAAAGTGATTTAGCAGAAGATTTACCGTCTTAGGAAACTCAAAACTAAATCAGAAATACAATTTGGATCGCGCCGAAAGACTCCTTTTGTGAATGAGGCCTAACTTACTACTTACTCCACAGCAATAACTGAAATTATTCAACCTAAATTAATAACATCAGAACTTCATCTCTTTCCATATATTTTTTCCCAGATTAAGCTTAATGTGACAATTTCGTGTTTAATGCTAAGAACTACGAATACCGTAGAAATCTGAGCACGCATGTCGAATTTTGGATAAGAAAAGAACCTATACAAAATTAAAATGATTAGCTTGCTTGTACCGTTACTATCCCGAGACAATAATCTTTCATTGCACGGTTGTCGTTTTATTTTAAATTTCACGTAGCGCTAGGTAATCAAAAAAAGAGACGAAGCGAAGTTAATCACAATTTAATGTGTAACTCTCATTCAAATTTATTGCTGCCTATTGACAAAATTAAAACGATTTTCTTATTGAAACCTCAATTCAATTATTAGTTAGCATTAGTAGATTAAATTAAAGCACCGATCGTAGTCATATTTCACTTAGTTGATTTACTTCTCAGTCGAAAAGCATATAAAAAAAAATTGGGACAAAAAAATATATTATGTATACCTACACAAAAAAAATCTCATCAAAATAAGGTAGAGCTCTTATCAAAGTATTATCTAAGTAAAGGCAATGTAGAATGTAGAATCAGATACGTAAAATAAAATCTAGATATCGTGCATAAGAATTTTCACGGGATTTTACCCTATCTCCTCACAGGGCCTATGTCATCTTTGAAGATGATGTGTGGGGGCTCTTTTTGAGGAGAAGGAGTGAAATGGGTCTGGAAGAGACCAATGTTGTGGGAGGGAGGAAACACAGAGCCCGGCTAATCGTTTCACAGACGTTGTTGAACTCAAGAACGCGTCAAAAGCGACCCGTTCTCATGTGACAATCAACACCGTGGAAATATGTTGGTGTGTTTACCGACGATGTACTGGAGCTGAATCATTGAGGCTAGTTCCTCGGAACATTTTCCATTTTAATACCGGTAGAACAAGGACAGCATGCCTTACTGACGGCTGTGCTCTAAAGATTACAGTCTGGTTGTAAATCTAATCTTTTTGGGGAATCCACCAAGCGAACCATCAGTTTCTGCAGAGTCGAAGGGTTTTTCAGGTTTTTCGGGGCTCCAGACAAGAGGTGATTGCCAAATTCAACATTGGGCGCCCTTGCGATTTGTACAGTTTCAGCAAATGAGTATTATTAAGTATTTGTGGGCACTGTACAGTATGCCCAGCTTCTGAGAGGCTAACTTTACTCTGGCTTCGATGGAGCCCCCGTACCTGATCTGGTCACTTAGAGTTACACAAAACATATCAATGGAAGCATGTTAGGAAGATTGCTTCCATCGAAGGAGACTAGATTGTCATTTCGATCCCTTTTAGTCATAATTCCCCGGCCTAACATAATTTCGGCAAAGTCGGGATTTGTTTCATGAAGATCTTATTATTATTATTATATTTAAAGGGAATAATGACAGAAAATTATTTTTTGACAAAGTTATGAACTTACAAAGTAAACTTGGGAAAAAGTATACAATCGTGTCTCGTGATGACACACAAGGAAAAATTCAGAACAATTCACATTAGGGAACGTACCCATACTACGTGACACGTTTAGGGGGGGGGGGGTCTTCAAAATGTCACGCTCCATACAAATGAGCGGCGGGTTGCTTAGGATTTTGGTCACCGGGGGGGGGGGGGGGGGGTTAAAAATTGCAAAAAGCTGGTCACGTAGTATGGGTACGTTCCCTTAGCACTGCTGCATTAGTGCTGTGCCATTCATTGTGCGAATATATAACTTGACATCACACGTTTACAGGCCCGCCGCAAATATCAACATTTTGTCAACTTCTGTGCTGTACGGTATTTTTCAAAATTTCTAAAAGTTCTGTCCTCAGCATGCTCCAAAACATGAAATTTCGTAGAACGAATAGATGAAAATTCCCACCATATTCCAAATTTCGGGAATATTACCCAAAAATAAATTGAAAGGAATTTAACCATCATTGTCACACCTGTTATCTACCGTAGTTTCTAACAGCATTAAACGAGAGTATATTAAAATTAATTTTGAAGTGAGGATATGTGCTCTACCTACAGGACGACTGACATATTCAATCCACAAGGGCTTGTAGGCTTAGCGTCAAAGTGTCAAGTACATTCTTCGGAAAAAGGTAGAAGTTTAAAAATAATGCTGGAAATCCGTTTGCAGAAGATGTCAAGGCGTAGTATTCAATAGGTACCTACTATTCCGCGTCTTTCTTTAAAAAAAATGATATAATATCGCAACACTTTTATTTTCATTAATTTGGGAGGCGGGTATGGGTACCTTCTCACCGGGAATCATTTATTGGATAACCAACACCCTTACCATAAGTCTCCCCAAGTGGTTCGCCACGTTTGGTGGCTTAACAGGGGTGCCCGGGTTAATAGGATGGGGTTTGTCTTGGCGCTGGATGCGTTAGCCCACCTACTGCGTGGCGTGCCGGATCGGAAGAGACTGGTTGAGGGAGACCTTTTGACCGCTCCAGTCGGACTCTCTTGACCCATGGCCTTACACGATGTGGGAGAGATGGATTCATACGCCATTCACTCTTGGAGACACTACCGTCTAATTCATATACACACTTACAATTTTTTCCTTTCCAGAACTTCATCTCCTTCCTTTCCGCCAAAAACCCTCCACGTAGCATCCCCAAAGGTGACATATCTCTGAGGAAAATAATTCCCTTCGGGGTCTCCTGCATGGAGCTGACGTAAAAAATGGAACTCTTTCCTTTTGAAAGGTCATTTTATCTCAAAAAGTGTTTAAAATCGACTCTATTCCTTTTGTTTTTTTTTCACAATAATAATTGGCATCAAGTTCCAATCGCCTTGTAGACGCAGGGAAAATATTCTGATTAAAGAATTAAGCTCCTTACATATATATATATATATTATATGCACAATAGAGTGATTGCTTTAGGATTACTTTCATTTTACTGATGAAAAGATCTGAGCCCTGTCAAATTAATTCTGATTCCGGATGTTTTAAGAAGGCCAGGGGCGGACCGACAACTAAGAGAAAACGGGCGGCGATTTGTCCTTTCAAACGTGTTCCTCAATTTCCTCTCTGGATTTTACAACTGCAAATATTTTTTTAATATAATATAGATATGACCACTAGCGTGTCGGTACATTTTGCTTTTCATGTTAAGCAATTTTTTCAACATTAGCTCCACACAGCAGGCCCCGAGGAAAATAATTCCCTGAATCTGAATTGATTCTATTGAGCAACAAAATTGTCTTCCCCATCGGGATGACCCTTCCCCATCGGCAAGTTAGTCTTGCAGGTCCGGAGAAAAAGCAGTCTATCGTCGGTGTCGGTGACAAAAATAACCATCGGGAACACAGAAGGCAAGTGAGTCCCGCAGGTTGGGAGATAAAGCAGTCTATCGTCGGTGTCGGTGACAAAAATAACCATCGGGAACACAGAAGGCAAGTGAGTCCCGCAGGTTGGGAGATAAAGCGGTCTATCGTCGGTGTCTGCGACAGAAATAACCATCGGGAACATAGAAGGCAAGTGAGTCCTGCAGGCTGGAAGATAAAACAGTCTATTGTCGGTGTCGGTGACAGAAATAACCATCGGGAACATAGAAGGCAAGTGAGTCCTGCAGGTTGGAAGATAAAAAAATCCATTGTCGGTGTCTGTGACAGAAATAACCATCGGGAACATAGACGGCAAGTGAGTCCCGCAGGTTGGGAGATAAAACAGTCTTATCTTCGGCGTCGGAGACAAAAATAACCATCGGGAACTTAGAAATGATTGCTCTCCATGAAAGCCGAGTTTTCAAATCATCGCCATCGACGAATCAGTCTGTAGAAATGTGCACATGTATTTATTTATTTTATTCAGGTTCTCCATAAAACAGTCATACACTAAAAAATTATGGAGAAGATTACATCTTTTTTTAAAAGTGCATGGGGGCAGTTTAACTATGTTGTGACGTATGTCAAGAGATAGTTACTGAATTCTCTGTAGGTGACATTGAAGATGTCAATGCTCAGTCGTTAAGCAGTTGAGTCACCCTGTTTAATGGTGCATTCTGATAGCTTTCGGAGCATAAAAAAGTGCGTGGGATCTCCCACGAGTATACGCGTTGGGGACATATAAGTTGAACTCTTTCAATATTGGCGGATTTAGTAAGGTATCGGAGATTAACTTAAAAAAATGTTTGCCATAA
Source organism: Limnephilus marmoratus (assembly GCA_917880885.1). Taxonomy (NCBI): domain Eukaryota; kingdom Metazoa; phylum Arthropoda; class Insecta; order Trichoptera; family Limnephilidae; genus Limnephilus; species Limnephilus marmoratus. Next base: position 70,529,486 of record OU862906.1, read on the forward strand.
AATATTTTCCGGCGGGCTTCTAGGCTATTAAAATCGAGCATTCCTGTTAAGAACAATGAGGGTTACAGGAATGGGTAGTGTGTATACATATTCCCTCATATCAGGTAACGCATAAACCTTTTTTGCACTTTTTCTATATCTAGGATATGGTTTTGTTCAGAAGGGGTCCAAATAATGGAGCTATATTCCAGGATGCTGCGGACAAGTGCTTCATACGTTCTCCGTATTGCAATTCCATTAATAAATGATCTCGCATTACGATGAACAAATCCAAGCATTTTGTTGGCGCGGGAGACAATGTCAGATATGTGGGATTTGAAAGAGAGATTTGCTTCGAAAATAACGCCAAGGTCGCGAATCTCGTTTTTGCGTGTTAATATATATTTATTAATGTGGTATGGGAATAGAAATGTATCTTTGGATCTTATAAACGTAACGACACTGCATTTCTGGATGCTGAAGGGTAAGCTATTTAATTCCGACCATTTGACAAGAGAATCAAGATTCTGCAGAAGAATGGAATCGATATGACTTTTAATAGCTCTGAAGAGTTTGATATCATCAGCGAGAGGATGCCTTCTGACCCGTCATTGATTACACTTATTGACGGGTAGTTCATTTTTATTTTTACAGGATGATGATTAATTCCGAGCATATCCTAGGAAATTCAGTGGAATAGAGCCACGGGAAGTAAATTTTTTTGATTGCTTGAGCAATGGTGGATGACGGAGAATTTATCTAACAGAGGATTGAGCCCACCACTCCTGGGCGGAACTGGTAAAATTTTTCTTCATTTAGTTTCTAAAGTGTAACTTACATTGGGTTCCTAGTGTCAGGTACGTCCCGATCGCTGGCCAGCGCGTCCGAGGCCGCCTGGTTGAAACGGTTGCGCCGATAAGGGTCCTCGCCGGGCCGCAGAGCGCCCCCGCCCACGTACTGGCGCGCGTCCAGGTAAGCGGCGGGCGGGGTGGCCGCCCCTGCCATCGCCGCCCCCGCCAGCAGCGCGCCGGGGGCGGGCACGGTGCGCACTTCAAGCCGGAGGGCGGCATTCTCTTCCTGAAACAAAACATAATAAGAATGTGAAACGTTTCTTTAAATACATAGCGAGGATCAAATAAATGAGTCAATTACGGTCCAATTTTGAGTGAATCGTTTTTTTTTTAATTTGAAAACCGCACAAGAGTCCCAACAGCTCCCAACCGACTGAATCCAGTGAGATTAACGCACGCGATTAATTGAGGTGTGTTTTGAGGCTTAAAGTACTGGGGAGAGGAAGGAGGTGGAGATGGAGAAGAGGAAGATGGGAAAGAACCTAGCTATGCATATCTAGTTACCAAACACGGCTAAAGTCATTTCAAGCAACGTTTCAAATATAAATGGTGGTCTTACACCAGGGAGATACTGACAGTATCTGCAAAATGCCGCAAACATTATTTTTAAATGGTTGAATTGTGAGATAACACAAATCAGTCAAATAAAATTTATTTGGGTTTGCCGGATTGAACCCGCGACTTCCGGATCGCTAGTCGTGAGCCTTCTCGACCACGGAGGCCGCTATTTGAAATAATGGCTTTTTCCATATTAATTTGGTGACCAGATCTGAATTTACAAAATTGCATCCCAACCTTCCTCTCTAACTTAAGCCTCAAAACATACCCCAATTGGGAATGGCACAGTCCCACTGGCTTCAGGCTGTTAGGAAAAATCGGGACTCTTGTACTCATGTAAAAATTACCTGACAATTTATTGGGTTTCTGTAATGTATTGAAAAAGTTATGCCGTCAGATGCCAGCAAGGAAAGTGCTTCTATGGATGACCGACACCCGAGTAGGCGGGTGCCGCCGAGATTATACGTTATATTATACGATTGTACGATTATATTATACGAGATTATCGGTACAGCCTATCACCAGATTCAATTAGCCTCTAGTATAGGCAGGTCGTGTGACTTATTGTATATACGTCATAATAAAATAGTTTGTTATCGAGAACCTAAAGTTATTGAGAAGAACCCCCACAGAATTAATAGTGTTTGAATGTAAATAATAAGAAAAACTTTATAGTTTCACAACGTTACGAACACAATAATACCAAAAACTGAAGGAGCTTGGTGGATCAGAGTGTTTCTCAGATGTCGATGGCAATTATCGGGTTATAAGCTATTTGACTGTGGAGGACAGTGCCAGTGCGCTGAGGGATAATTGGGTACGACAATTCTCATTTAAAAGGGTACGGTGGTAGGGTGATTTATTCTGAAGTAGGCGAAAAGGGACTAAAGATAAGACGATGTTTAAGTAATAAAGGACTAGGGTAGACCATTATACTGTAATAAAAGACCGCAGAACTTATTGTTAAGTCAAGATATTAATGCCATATTCCGCAATGAATCTTACGAGGGTGATCATTTTTTTTGTAAAGAATATTATTTATTAGAATACGGAGGATTTGGACAAATTAAACGATTCCAAAATATGTCTCTTATAACAACATAGAGTATCACAATCTGGTAAACTAATTAATTATTTTTATAGCAGAATAACTTAGTAAAGACAATGCTATTTTTGGGAACTATTTATTGGCTACCCAATACTTCCGCCACACGTCCCCCCAAGTGGTTCGCTACGTTTGGTGACTTAGCAGGGATGCCCGGGTTTATGGGGTGAGGTTAGGTCTTGGCGGCGGATTCGTCTGATCACCTACTTTGAGATGCTCCCACCTCCCACCGACGGCCAGCATAGTCCAGCGGTAAGGCTCTTGACTAGCACTCCGAAGGTCGCGGGATCGAATCCCGGCGTGGCAAATAAATTTTATTTGATTAATTTGTGTTATTTAACAATTTATTAATTTAAAAAATAATATATAGTATATTTGCGGCACGTTCCAGAGCGGAAGATACTCTCAGTATCGCCCTGGTGTAAGACCACCATTCAGAATTGAAACGTTATTTGAAATGGCTTTAGCCGTGTTTGGTGACCAGATCTGGAAAGCCAGGTAAATTCCCCACCTCTCTCTTCCCTATCTCCTTCCCCTCCCCACTACCTTCAGCCTCACAACATACCACAATTTGGGGATGCCATAGTCCCACTGGCTCCAGACGGGAGCAGTTGGGACTTGTGCGGTATTCATGTAAAAAAAAACCTGCTGCGTGGCGGGCCGGATCGAGAGAGACTGGTTGAGGAGGCCATTTGACTTTTCCAGCCAGACTCTATCAACCCATCAGCCTCGCACCGCAGATGGAGGGATGGATTCATACGTCTGTCACTCCTGGACACACTGACCCCCAGATTCCTGCCCACCCCTTATATTTTCCTTCCCAGAACTTCCTCATTTTCTTTTCCTTAAAAAAAACTCTCCACACAGTATCCCCTAAGATGACACAGGCCCTGAAGGGAATTATTTACCTCAAGGCCTCCTGTGTGGAGCTAACATAAAAATAAAATAAAAAACTACATACCAATATACCAAAAGTAGAAAGCATAAAAATTCAAAAGAAAAATACAATGTGGATCTGTGCACATAAATTCGAGTTAAATGAGAAAGTATGCGCGATTAAAAGAGAGAAAGAACCTGCGAAAATGATAAGAAAATTATGATTAATTTACCGCGGCTTTTGCTGTCAGACTGGATGAAATAAATGACAGGTGTGGTCCATACAGAATACGGAAGCTGCGAGCACTTAGCGCGTCGCGTGCTGGTCCCAGGTCCGTGGGTTGAGATACATTACACGATTACTTGTACACCGCGCGCAACTGGAACTTCGTAATGTCCATATCCGAATAATAAATCCACCTACCCACAGCGAGATCAATAGTTCGTAATGAAGAGAAATCTGACCGAATTAACTGCTGGACATGCAAACATGCATTGCTTTTGGCCGATTTAAAAAATAAATACATATGCCCCCATCAAGAGAAAAAATGAGGAACGGCCGCGCGGCCTTCTTCATACAAAACATATTTTTTGATTTCAGGCCAAAAACTCACCCCAACTGAATTTTTGAAGTGAAAAATAGTGACACTAAAAAGAGACAAATGATTTAGCCTGCGAGAGAATGAGATGGAATACCTAATCGGTCTCCGTTTGCATGGTGCTTCGTAGCCCATCTTTGTGCGTTGCTTCGTAGCTTCCCCACTCTTGTCTAATTTAGTTTTCCGAAGTTCACTTCTACCACTTGTGAATTGCACACTCTAATTGACTTATTCTGGTATTACTAATAAACATGTTTTAAATTTTACATAATTGATAAACAACCGAACAAGCTTTTATGAAGGGTAAATGGTTGGGTTAAGTCAGTTGTGTGAAATATAAAACACGTTTATTTGCAAGGGGGAAAATGTAGTATAAACACACATATATATATTTTGTACGTTAGCACAACAAAGTAGGGCCTGATTGAAAATAAGTTCTCTCAGGGCCTATATCATCTTTGAGGATGCTGATCTAAAGGAAAGGCGCTCAGTTCGTATCATATAATTATTATAAATTCCTACATCAATTGTCCAAATATATTACAGTACACGCATTAATAATGCAAGGTCCAAAGCTTGAAAAAGACAGAAATATTAAAAAAAAACGGGTTGTCAAGCTTTTGTATCCCGAATATGAAAGGCTTTTTATCACCATACATACATACAGGCTAGGTACGCTCTGTTGACTTACCACAATGTACACGAAATCCAAAGAGTATTATAGACTACTCTTTGTTTTTGTTACTGTGTAAGTAAACCGGGGTTGGAAGATAATCTCGACAGAAATGTATACCCATACAGGTGAACTCAAAACAAACAATATTCCAGGAGGAAAGAGCTCTTCTAATAACGTGATGCCGTCCTAGTGGAAATATCAAAGGATTTTTAATTATCATCAATTAAAAAGACTAGAATAGTATTGAATCGGAAGATGGAAACTATTGAAATAAGCATCCACAAACGAATACTTACAATACTCTCTATGGACTAATTTACAGATTGTTGATCGAACAGCCAAAATTGCACTAATTGGTAAAGTTCAATAAATAAAAAAAATAGAAAAATATGATAATTGGAGGAAAATTAGTGGAAGACTTGGAAGGGGAAGACACCCTGCCTTATGGCTTCGAAACTAACGCGGCTGGTGTATTGCAGTTTCACTGGGTTGTAGTTGTATAGAGCAATTTACATTCAGCACGTAAATTATAGGTTACCTCCGAGAGAGACATGTAAGAAGAAATTATAATAGTATCTACAGGGGTCAAGCACAGGAAAACCGATAACTTTACAAAATAATACTGATATGCTTAATTTCTGACGATTTTATATCAATATACCGAGCACGGTTTCACACTTGATAGTCGAACCGATAATGACAGGGAGTAAATAAGAAATCGATCTGGCGAATCTGTCTACGAATTTACATTCGGAATGTCAAACGCCAATCAATTACGTAAAAATATTAACAAATTGGCAACGTTGAATTGAAATACTAACCTAAATATGCATTGGCACTTACGAGTTAATGAGGATTTAATACGTATTTAATCATTTTAGTTTTTACCAATATAACGGAATAAGGTTATTGCGTCTTAGATGTATTATTTAAGACTACGGATCACGTACACGTCTTCTTTCGATTCTAAGAGCTTCGTTAGTTCAACCCGTTCATTAAATAAGCCAGTAATTTTGCATACCGACTGACGAAAGACATATCGAATGACGTTATTATTTTTAAAAATATTTGTATATTGATTGTTAGCCGAAACTCATCTGATAATATGGAGGCCGTATTAAAATGTATCAATCGTCGGTCGGAATACCTATCTGTTAACAATCGTTGACCGTGCTTATTAAATGACGTTATTATTTAAAAAAATATGTGTATATTGATTGTTAGCCGAAACTCGTCTGATAATATGGAGGCCGAATTAAAATGTATCACTCGTCGGTCGGAATATCTGTTAACAATCGTTGACCGTGCTTGCAAACACTGATAACTGACCTGAACTGAGATGATGGATTGGTTCAATTCGTATTGATGGAGGGTTCTATTGATCTCGATGCTAGACCTCGGGGTTCCGCACGTGGTTTTTCCACAACTATCATCAAGGACTGAACCCACCATCGGGCAAATCTTACGAGAATATCCGATTGATTAATGGAGAGTTTTGGCATTATTTCAACTTCCAAGCTTTTTACGGTGAATCAATGTTTCCGCATTGATCATAGCAAGTACTTCTGCAACAATACCCGATAATGGCTCCTTTGCGGTGTTATTCTTCTTGGCGGGAAGTTGGTCAGAGCGCGAGATGAGCGCAGCAGTAATCACATGACCCGTATTATTGTTATCTGGTAGAAAGCTGCAGAGAGCGACAGATAGCGCCCAACCAACTAACTTATCGGATACTTCAAGGATGAATAATGACCGAGATATGCACCCCGAGCCGAAAGGATAAGTAAATACAACACATATAAGCAGGAATATTTAACTTCTTAAAACCATACAAAGTAAAGGCAGACTATAAAACATTCTCAAGAAAGACGAAGATAATAAAAATAAACACGAAGAGAAATTAAAAGAGGCATATCCCCTTTGCTGGATTAAGGTATACATTAAAATTACTCCAAAAAAATAATTGAGGGTTCTGCAACAAAACTTCTTTCCTTTCTTTGCGCATTCAGACTGAATGCGCAAAGAAAGGAAAATGTAATGGAGGAATTGTAATTGAAAGTAGTAATTCCAAAGCAAACAATGCAAACAATTAATTTTCGAATCCAAAACCAATTAACAAAGTTGAGCAACAACGAATAGAATACAATTAAAAGAGTTTCCACCAAGTTGATTAGGGTCTGTGTTAGACCCATTTTACCATTGAAGTAAAATAAACGAGAAACCTCCCCTTAATTAACACATGACTGGGCTAAAAATTTGTAAGAATAATCAAAAGCCTCCCCCGCCGTCTTCGAGTCTTTGGTTGTTGAATAGGCCACTTGCATCACATTTTTTTAAATTTTTTTCCGGTTTAGACAAATATTCTAAGACATTCTGTATTTTTTTTTTTTTTTAATCGTATTTTTGAAACCCTGGGGATTTTTTGAAAACTTCAAACCGAAAAATCAGACCATTTTTTATAAACCGGAAAGACGGGACATAATTTTATAGGTGTGAAAAAACGATAATTACATAGCCGAAAAACATTTTAAAAAAAAAGAACGTTTTCCACACGAATGGTACAGTAGAATAACGAGGCATACCAAAAATATTACATCTCATAAATATTTTTTTCCTTGATCCATCTTATTGATCATAAATCATTATAATGTACAGCGTCTATATTACTAAATTCAATGTAATATACTTGAACTTGTAAATTGTAATAATAATAAGAATATTATAAAATTTTATTTTGTTAAAAACAGCACCATAATCATTATACCTCTAAAACATGTACCGACATCATCTTCACGTTCTGAAGAGAACCCCGTACCCATTAATTGTACGGGGTTCTCTTCAGAACATCTGTCAAAAAATCAAACCAAATGATAAGTTCGTAGAGAACAAACAATAAATCTAGTGAACGAATTAAAAAATTCGCCTGAAATCAAAGTGATGCCATATAAAAAAATAAATCAGTGTGGAATTTTATAAAATTAATAGGAACATTTTCGGCGACGGGACATTTTCATGTAGTGACGTCACGAGCCCAAATAATGGATTTATTTATTAAAAAATAAAACACACTGTACATTTCTAAAAAATTTTACTAACATTTTCGTAATCTTAGTAAAAAACTCTATCCACACGATTTTTTCCAAGTCGTTATGAAGTCCATGCAAGTGGCCTATTATGACACTAATCGACAGTTATAATCAGCAATGTAAGCAAATAAAAACGCAGTAGACTTTTCCACATACCACCTATCAAGACCGATGCGATATTGAGAGCTTCTACGACATACTTTTTGAATGGATAGAAAAGTGTACATCGTCATTTTTTTAATATCTAACGGTTCATTAACTTTCTCGTCATTGAGATGACAAAGAACATTAGGGCCTGGTTCCCTCATTATCAAAGAGTTGAGTAAATGTACATGTTGAAGACAAGTCAACAGCGGAAGATCTATAAAGGAGTAGACACGAATGACTTCCAACTTCCTTTATGTGGGGTTAGAAATGTGTAAATATAAAAAAATAAAGGTGATGTAGAGAAAGAAAATAATAGGTGAATCTTCATGTAGAGTAGTGCGATATCACTCAGTCTCTTTTTATACCAGAGCATCATCCACGTTAAGACATTAAATTAGTTCGCAATAATAGTATTCTTTAAATTGGTGCATAAATTTCAGATTTTTTGCCACGTATATTTTTGTAGCGCGCGAAACGCTAGTGGGGAGGTACTCCTATATAAGAACTATGAACTAATTGCAGCCTGTGAACAAAAGGGATTGATTTTGAATTTAAGAAATACGCTGTTATCGGGGTTGTGATCCCATGCGCAACTTAACTTGCGCGGGTATTGCCTTTCGTTAAATATTGGCAGCTTTAAAAATCATAGTTTCTAAATCAATAAACGAAATAGGACAGTTGTTCCACAGCATTTGAACAATTCAACAAATTACGAAGTTAATTTACAAGTTCTGTGAAAGTTCTATTCATGTTTATTAATATTTCAGATTTGTGAAGCAACTGGTTCATAATGATGTAATATCAGAATTTGAACAGAACTTTCACACATCTTGGAAATTAACTTTGAAATTTGATGAATTGTTCAATTTTGTGAAACAATCCGTTCTAAGAGAAGAAGAGATGTGTTATTGAAGAACGATTCTAGAACCAAATTACCTACCTCACACCAAATACTAAATAACATTGGCGCAGCCAATAGCTTTGATTGATAATGAACGTCCAGAAGAATGATGAAAAAATGTTGGTTTGTTCGGTATCGGCATAACCTCTTCTCGCAACCGACGAAATTAGAAAAAAAAGGTTACAAGAGCTCTCAGAGGCCGAACGCTGGATCAAACTCCAATCTCGTGCATGTTATATCACAGGTTAGTCCAATTTGTTCTTTTGATAGGCAAATTGGCGAAAATTGAACAGTTTCGACACGTTGCAGTTGCTTTTCTCACACTATCGTTTTTTTAATCTCGTTTCAATTGAAAGCGCTAATGAAATTCGTTACCTGCTATTTCAATTGTCTGTGGAGTTGCACAATGGCCGGCTTCACGGCAGGTAGCCGGGAACAGCCCAGAAGCAGCATGGCCCTATCAGCTTGTAATTAGAGAAACGTGTTTCAATCACACGCTTCACATGGCACCAAGAATAATAAGAGTGCGCCATTCTTTGTATGGGGAGCCACCAGTTACCAGACTAGTGCGTGAGAAACGCAACACATTGTGCTGGCATTTTCATTCAGTCCAAATGTTACGGACAAATAAATTAAAAGAACTAATCAGTACCACTGTTGGATTAGATAAAAGCGAAACGATGACCCCGGTAGTTTGCTGAAGGCCTCTTTTATAAAGATTAACAGTTAGCGCTTGATACCATCTGATAGTATTAATCTTGTAGTATTAATACGTTAGCGTCTGCGTGATAGAAATTTAAGAACCTGGCTTCGAGTGCATGCCTGACGCTGCGCCGGACGCCCCGCGTCATATAAACATCTGTGTACGTGAAATTTAAAACAAAGCTACCGTTGTAATTTGGTTTCGAATTCAAGAATTCGTCAAAGAATGGCCCTACTTCCATTCGCATGAGAACGTGCCCCCCTAGGTATAAGTGCTACGATTTTGTAAATTAGAATATCTCTGCGGACATGCGTCTCTCTCGGCTATATATTACATACGACGTCATTGCCTGTCTCGGTTACTTTGTCTCTGTGACTAGCTATCACTGGATTACAGTGGCACGAGCTATTTTTGGAACCAGTTCCTATCGGATTTATAAAATGGTCACCAACACTCTAACTGGGTGAAGTCGAACCAAAAGCCGCCAGCAGGGTTTATCAGCAAAAACCTGCGGAGCGGGTTAACTGCCAGATTTACACTAATCTCTGGTAATACCAACCTCCCGTATCGGTAGGAAATAATAATCCTATAAAGGCAAAAGTTTGTATGGATGTATGTTTCTTACTCTTTCACACAAAAACTACTGAATGGACTTTAAAAATTCTTTCACTAATAGAAAGCTACAGTATTTGCATAACCATAAGAATAAGCTCTGGCGTTATGAAATTATTCATCATACGTTTTCTGTCCCTAACAAAATCGAGTTATTGCAAACGTCAGACGAAAAGCAAAACAAACGGTTGCCGTGGAAACGATGTTGCGAATCGACGAAATGTGTGTGGGCGCATAACTTCCGAACGATTGCACCAAATTGGATAATTCTTTTTTTGTATAAAACTACTGGTGAGCTCTGGCATTATGAAATTTGTATAAACAATTGCAATGGGTGGCACGCGAGCAGTTTAAAAACTAAATGTACCGGGAATAATTGAGGATGGAGGGGGGGAGGGGGGGGGGGGGTTCATAAAAATCCATTCAGTAGTTTTTGCGTGAATGAGTAACAAACACACTTACAATTCTTTTTTTGTATAAAACTACTGGTGAGCTCTGGCATCATGAAATTTGTATAAAAAATTGCAATACATGGCACGCGAGCAGTTTAAAAACTGAATAAACCGGGAATTATTAAGGAGGGTGGGGGGAGGGGGGGGGGGTTCATAAAAATCCATTCAGTAGTTTTTGCGTGAATAAGTAACAAACACACATACATTCATACAAACTTTCGCGTTTATAATATTATTAAGATTATTAGAACATCGCTCGAAACACAACAAATTGTTTGTAAATATTCGTGAAATAACGAACCAATCTATAGCAGACAATCACTGACAATTTACCAAAAACCATAGCAGTAGTTTTGTCCGAATGATGACTTGGCCAAGAGGTACCACCGATACCGCTTAGAAAATTAATTCAGATACCAGACAATAGGGACCTATGTTTGGGTTGCTAACGGTCAATGCTCCATTACATTTATGGAAGGAATAAGGAAGTTAATTGGCGTGGGTAGAGGGAGGTTCAATAAATTGTTAAATAATGTCACATAAAATTAATCATATCCATACACTTTTTTGATAGATTTAAAATAAAACAATAATTACAGAATAATACACCACAGATAACTGGAGCATTTGATTATACTTAGAACAGGCAATCTGCCAAGCTACGAACTAATATTGACCTGACACAAGACATAATAGCACTTGTATCTATTTTAAATATCTTGAGTAGCTTTAAATACTCTCAATTGTCATTAGTTGTTAAACAATATTATGTAGTTCCCGTTATGTTATTCGCTATATAAATGCGTAATGTAATAAATGAGCCCTTGCCCGGAAAAGTGTTGCATCCAACAATATTCTTGTTCCGTGAAAAATGAAGAAAAAACGAAACCATTTATGTGTCATAACATTTAATATTTTAAATACAATAAACATACAATACTTAAGAGTTTTAACTGAAAAGTCGAGAAGAAAGGCAATTAAATTAAAGTTTTTTTTCTAGAATTTATGCAGAATTAGTGGCAAAATGTTATATATAAAAACTTCACACATAACGTTAATACAATAAATGATTTTTTTACCATTCTTACCTTTCAGAACGCATTATACTGTTCTAACATAAATTTACACATGTAATTGGTGTATTTGAGTTTAAAAAGCGAAAGCATTCTCTTTAGATCAACTTACAACATTATTCCACAAAACTGTTTCAATGGCTAAAAAACACTCTTAATAATATTTTTTCTGGGCAAATTCTACTTTCCTACTTTCTTCAGCTTTTGGCTTTGAAGTCTTTCAAGTTGAAGCCATAAGACGTTCGTTTTTTCCAATTATTTTCACGAATTAAACCATTCTCCGTGATTTCGATAAACGGCATTATACAACTTACTTCCACAAACCAAATTTAAAATTGCTGCCACAGGTCAAAAATAATTTTGTTTGCCATAATCTCCATCTTAAAAGATGCATATTAATAAGCCCAACATTATTCCATAAACTCAACATTGATAGTTTTCTTGGATACAACACTATTCCGGGCAAGGGCTCAAAATAAATAAAGTTACGCATTGTTTATAAAATTGGGTCCTAGTGTTCAGAAGTTTAAAAGCTACTCGTATACAATCGTTGTTTTCTGTCTGCCTTTTGATCTAGTTTGGATAATTTCTTGAGCAATTACATCCCTAGAATTTTAAAAGAATTCTTCTGATGCAAGACAATGCATCAGACTGCAACTATATTTCTCCAGGGTGATAAATCAAGTAAAACAATTTATTAATTTTCTCATTCCGCATATTTGTTTATAATATTTTATACACATTTATAATTTCAATACAACTTTTGTCCAAATGCATTCGTCCTAAAAAAGAATTTTATAATAGCCTGTGTGATATAATAAGTAATATGTATTCTTGCCGAATGATCCGTGAATCAATTCATTATGCCAACAGACGTTGAGAATATGTGGCTTCACCGTTAACGGTTGATTTATTCTGATATCGTTAAATGTCTACCTACATAGTTACATACATCCTAGTTTTGAACGAACTGCGAAAATCCTACAAAGCTATATAGGATGTTCGGATATAAAATGCATTTACTTCTAGAGGTGATTCTACGTGATGGTAGGAGTAAAAACGATTAACAACTATTCCGAAATTCCAACTTTCTTCCCCATGCAAAAAGACATTTTTTTTTATTATTTGTTTATCTTAGAATTGCTACATATTATAATTTTACTGGTCTTCCATTAAAAGCCTTAGCTTGTGGATGGAAGAAGAGTTGACATTTCATATATTATGTACAAATACAGTCACGTGTACAGTTAATACAATGCAGTTAATACAGTTAATACATTTCATATAAGTACAATCACTATTTACTATAGTCATGTATTTCAATATATATATATATATATGTAGATGCAGTTAATACAGACACATGGCAATCAGACCCGTTAACTAAAATATGCAAACATATAATATGTATTCAGTAAGAAGAAAAACAAGTATGATTTTTAGTGTGACATTCTCTAAAATACTTTTTGATGGAGTTCAACAATTGAACTTTGTTCCTAATGCTTCTGATTTCTATTGGTAGGTTATTGAAAAATAATTTTCCTTGGTGAGTATAATGGTGTTGGGCAAAAGAAGTGTTTAATTTGGGGCACACAAATACATGTTTAAGTCTAGTACGATTTTCAGTTATGAATGCGTATTTATCTTTTTCTTTTATAATTTGTACAATTGAATTTTTTATAAATAAGTTTTTAAATGTTGGAATTTTGAATTATATTAACATACCTTCTAAAAATCCTTAGTGTGAGGTACAAACTTACCAGATAAATTTACTGTGTTTGGACCGTATCGTAACAGCGGAAAATAATAATGCTGGCCGCACACGCCGGACTAAACTTATATTTTTATCAAAAAAGTACCTACCCACTAAAGGTTGGAATTTCGAAAAAGTTATTTATCTTTTTTACTTATACTAACGTGAAAAATGTAGAATAACCTTCCGAAGTTAATGCACTTTATCCCCGGACACCCTGCATATACATGTACTCGAATTATGAAATGTGTAATGTTCTTTAATCTCAATGATTGAGATTAGGTACTTGAAATATGTTCGGGAAAACTGCAATAAAGATCGAAGTTCGTCGAGATTACAAATTGCTTTATTTACTATGTACCTACCAAGTAACTACTTATGTACTATGGGATGCTCTAAGTCAGCGTTTCCTAACCTTTTTCAGCCACGGACCCCTAGGAAATCAAGCACAATTTTCAAGGACCCCTTAATAAAAAAAAACAGCAATAAATTTCTGACCATTTATTTTAGTACTACAAATACAAAAAAACATACGTTTTTATAAAAAATACGTTAATTGACGTAGGTACAACAACAACACCAACAGTGAAGCTTGTTGCTTGCTTTTTTGCAACTAAATTAGTGGTATTCGGTATACATTCACTCAAAAACTTCATAAAGAGGATTTTTTGAAATTACATTTCAAGGCTGAATCACAAGACATTTCAATTAATTGGTTTTCCTGAGCCGTTGTCAAGCCAGTAATATTATTGACATCTGTGTTAAAAGGTCGGGCACTGGAAAATAATCCCAAAACGAAGACCTTAGCTTGGAGGTGTTAATCATTTCGTCTTGTAATTATGTTGGCAGCATTGCTCCGCCAGAGGATTCCAAAAACGCTGACAGTTTAAGAAAGTGATTATAGTTTTTTTTATAATTGTACGATTTGTCCAAAGGTCAAGCTTTTTTAGCATCGTTTCAATATTAATTTTTTCAGTCTTTAACTTAGAAGATGTTGCTATCTCTCCCTTGTAGACCCAAGTAAGATATCAGCTAAATATGCTGCCATTGTAAGTCATCCAAAGTCATTGAAGTGAGCAGTATGTGTCTTGACGCCGCCTACAGAATTCTTCAAAAAAGACATTCTCATCTCTCAACTCAAAAACACGCGACACAACTTTGCCACGAGATTTGTGAATGCTTCCCATTTCTTCACAAAAGATACCGAAAATACGTGAATTTAGAGGCCAAGCTTTTATAAAATTCACCACCTGCTGCACTATGTCGTCTAACACTGTTTTTAATTTTTCGTGCTATGTAAGCGTAGCGATTACGAGACTTTTAGTGGCATTAATTAATTATTGTTAAATGGTCCAGAGATGAGGCTGCAGACCCCCCATACATATATTTGCGGACCCCCAGGGGTCCGCGGACCACAGGTTAAGAAACACTACTCTAAGTTATTATGGAGCTGGGTACCCAAGCGCCGTGGGAGCCCAGCAGTTTATCATGTACCGTCGGCTATTTCCGAAAACGTTCGTTCGCGCGTTAGACACGAACGACGATAAAATATAGACGACGATACCTCTTGTAAGCTACTACTTAACCGTAACTCCTGGCGTAATATTAAAATGTACGATTCGATCATCAGCTCTGTCCCCTTCGAAGAATAAAAAATTTAAAATCTGAAAGAATTTGGAGTGTACCTAACATCAAAAGATGAAATATTTGTGAAATAATATAACTTCAGGGATCGTATCTTAAAAGCATTCAAGTAAATCATCTATTAAAGTACCCAAAATAAAATCTAAACTAATTATTTATACAATAAGAATCCATCATCGATGACACGTCTTTGAAAATCAATCGGTAATGGAACGCTAAGGCCGGTTACAGTGCTCGACCGACGGTCGGTGCGCACGGTCGGTCCTGACGATACGCATGCGCACCGTCGGTCCTGACGATACGCTTACCACCGACCGACCGTCGGTGCGTACCGTCAGTTCACGCTTGACCAACAAGCTGACCGGACGTCGTACGCGAAATTAATTAATTAATAGCTGCTTATTATCTTCGTAGACGTATTAGGAACAGAATACGTATTATCACGTACACCCGACCGTCGCCCAGAGAGCATTTCTAGCTCGTCGGTCGACCGACGGTACGGATGCGCACGCGCTCGACCGACGATTCTCATACGCCCTGCGTAGCGATATACGCAAGCGTACGGTCGGTCCTGCACTGAACGATTTATGAATTTTCATACAAATGACAAGCGCGACCGACGTACGCACTGACCGTCGGGTCGAGCACTGTAACCGGCCTAAGTGTCACATTTGAGGTCAAAATCAATATCAGAATCGAGGCCTCATCTGTAAGTTCATTCAGTCGGACGGTTCTGGTACAAACAGTTTTACATGCATAATCTTCCACAGCGATTACCACCGGTGTTATATTGTTAGTGTTGTTGCCATTGTCTGCAGAGGTATGCAAGTATTAGTGCTGTTCCTATAACATTATTATGATTATTATCTACGGCAGAGGTGCGCAAATAAAACAAAAACAGATTTCTGAACGCAACATAACTGATGCAGGCCACATTTCTGGATACGATTAGTTTTTTTTTTTTTTTTTTTAAATAATATTGAAATAAATGCTAGAAGAATAGAAAAAAAACAGACCTGAACCCTAGGTCCCTAAAATATGTTAAACACTCGAAGGCAAAACGATATTTATCACGAAGGTATTTTTCGTTTCATGTAAAAATAATAAAAAAAAAATCCCAAAGTTTCATGTTATCATTACATGATAGTAAGGAAGGACAATGATTTCTAACTGAGACAACGATTTCTAACTGATTTTTAACTGAGACCTACATGAGTGTTTTTGAAAACGGAAAAAAATTAGCCATCAACTGGTTCGCTACGTTTAGTGACTTAGTAAGGGTGCCCGGGTTCGTGGGGTGAGATTTGTATGGGTCTTGGCGGCGGATGCGTTTGCCCACCTACTGCGTGGCGGGCCGGATTGGATGCGACTGGTTGAGGGAGACCTTTTGATTTCTCCAGCCGGACTCTCTTGACCCATCGCCTCGCACCGCAATGGGAGGAATGGATCCATACGTCCGTCACTCCTGACACATCGTACCCTAGATTCCTACCCATCCCTCATATCTTTTTCCTTCTCAGAACTTCCTCTTTTTTCCTAAAAATATCACTCCAGACAGTACCCCCAAAGACGACACAGGGCCTCTGGGTGGGGCAATTGTAAAAAAAAGCCTGAGGGGTTAAGTGATTGCGCCATGATTTGAACAAGCAAGGAGCCAATGCCAATCCCATTGAAGTAGTCTTAAGCTAACGAGGACGTACGAGTATGTGGGTGAGAAATTTTTCGGTGTACATTGAAAAATGATTCGCCTACCACAGTTCACACACCTCTAATCTAATTGCTTGCAGCGTGTTGCACTCTTCCGAGATGTCTTCAATAGCAGAACTTCTCCAGTCGTCTTGCTGTTATATCAACGACCGCTATGCGCCTCGTGTGCCCGTAATGAAATTATACATCAGCCATCATCCATTATCATTATACACCGTACACGATAAAGTCAGTTCACCAGCGAGGCTTCTCGACGGACTGGTGGCAGAAACAATGGGCATTGTTAGCGCAGTCGCGGAACAATGGGTGTAAGTCTGATGCACTTTCTTGGGACAAAGTGGGAGGAGACGACGAGAACTCCTCAGCCGGAACTATCGCCTGGACGAACAATGGGGAAGAGTTAAACCACGAAGAAGCAAACAGAATCAATTAAAACTGTGCTTTGTAGTTTATGGAATTGTTAAATTATAGGTTCGTGCTGGTATCGTGCAATTTCATCAGATCACAACTTGGTATGTAATCAGTTGTCTGTATTGATGGCATTTCTATTTTGTAGAGTATGGACAGCAACACAGTACTTAGATATTCAATCAATGGAGGAATGGATGAAGTAATCGTTTTTTGGCTTCCTTGGAGTTTTATATCCCGTATACCCAAGAAAACAATCAATCTAAAAACTATAATAGCAGTTAAAGAAATAAAACTGTAACGGTGAAGGCGGTAAGACCGAAGAGCCGAAATGAAAGGTTCTATTTTTTTAAAGTGAAATTTCTTTAGCCCCGTTAGTGATTTAAACTTCGGATAAAACGGAAATGCGTCACAAAAATGTATTATTTGACGGTCCTCAGCTCTAATATAATGCGGTAATATAACGCGGGCCTCCGGTAGTGCCGCGGAATGAAGCGCCTGAATGCGCCCAGAGAGACATCCAGCGAACGGAGGTTCGAAACCTACCAAATCCAAAAAAATAAACATTTTTATTTTTGTAAAATCAATATCCAATCTTCAAACTTTAAAATAAACAAGCAAAAGAAAAGAAAGCGACATCTAGCGACTTTCTAGTTTCAATTCTACGGCGTGTGAATTGCACACTCCGATTTTTTTTACATTGACTCCACAATAATTTCTCTCAGGGCCTGTGTCATCTTGTCGTCTTTGGGGATTCTATGTGGATGGTTTTTTAAAGGAAAGGTTGTAGAGGAAGTTCTGTGAAGGAAAAAAGGTATGAGGGTAGAGACGGATGAATAAATCCATTCTTCCCACTGCGGTGCTAGGCGATGGGTCGAGAGAGTGCAGCTAAAGAAGTCAAAGGGTTTACCTCAATTTGCCTCTCCCGATTCAGCCCTCCACGCAGTAGGTGGGCAAAGGCATCCGCCGCTAAGATCTAGACAAACCTCACTCCATGAACCCGGGCACCCTTACTAAGTAGCGAACCACTTGGGGTGATCTAAGGGTGTTGGTTATCCAATAAATAGTTCTCTGGTCGGCGGTACTCATGCCCGCCTCCCAAATTGTGGACGAAATTCAATCAATGGAGGATTGGAGGAAGTATTTGGTTTTTATCCTTCTTGGAGTTTTATGCCCCGTAAAGATCTTTTCCCCATAAACACTCAATGTAGCTGTAGCTGCGGTTAATGATGATAGCGGTAAGGCCGAAGACACGAAATATTAGTTAGAGATAAATTAAAAGGGAATCTTCCATATAAGATATACCTAAGCCCTAGCTAGTTAGAGGAATACGAAAAAAGCCACAAAATCTTGTGTGGTAGTGAATGATCTGCCATGAAGAATGACAGTGCAATGAAAGCTCAGTGCAATGAAAGCTCAATGCAATGAAAGCTCAGTGCAAATGAGATCTACTAAGCTTATGTGTGCTAAAACTTGATTTATTCAATTGTGCACTCGGATAGGCAATATTCAAGCTATTTCTAGCAAGTGCGGCTTTTATTGTACTCGTATTATCTTCCCAGTACTGTTATAATTAAGGAGCGGAAAAAATTTAAGCAAAAAAAATCAAAACAGTTGCATTTAAATGCACCAAAACTTGACAAAAATGCAAGAGTTTAGAAAAAAATGCACGAAATATGCAAAATGTATGAATTATTTGCAAAAACTGCACACTTTTTCCGGTCTCTCTAGTTATAATGAATTTTATAGTGCTCCGAGATGATGCGGCATGCAATTGAGGATAATATGCATCAACGACTCAATACTACTTTGACTAATTAATGGCAATAAATTAATTAATTGACTTGTCACTTATCATTCTAAGAATTAACTGCTAGTTAATGAATTAATAATTATATTGTAACATGAAGCAGAAACATAATAATTCCAATAACTTGGTGTTTTATTATAAATTATTTATTAATTAAGAAGCAAATTAGCCTAGCCGCCTGCAACAATATTAAATATTTTATTTAATTTTCACTAAACTAAGTCAATCATGGTACAACACAGATTTTACTAAGGGACAGTATTTTCTTCAAGCGAAATAAATATTACTGTAAAATACAATGATTGAATCTACAAAATTTCTGCTAAATCATAATGATGTTATGCGGTTAGGAAATAATATTTAATGTAAGAATTATTTTAGAAAGAAATGACCGAAGAGAAAATTGTAAAAGTTAACTCACCAACCACATTCACTTTACAATTTCGGTTTCAATAAATAACACGTAATCGTAATTAGTTTAACATTATGTTTAACAGACCATGAAAGAGGATTTAGATTAACAAAACCACATACACTTACTTTTATCAACTAGTATGAGTTTTGATTTTTACAGTATTTTAATGTATTACTAATATATGATTTATCTAGTAATTATATTTAGTACATAATACACTAAAGTATTTTATGAGTACTTTGGTGTATTAAGTCAAAAATTATCGTTTTTTATTTAATAATGCAGTTTTATGCATATTGTTTTGTTTTATTTATTGCTTTAACATAGTAGATAACTCAAATAAGATTTGAAATATTACTTCACTAAATATTTTAAGAAGTTGACTGCTTTACTTTATTATGGTCATATAATATGGTATTGCATGAATGTGATGTATACTTTTGATGATTTAGTGTTTTTCATTTGATTTAGTAAAGTATTAGTCATATACGAAATTCTCACACTTACCGCAACATAGGAGTATAAAATTGAAGAGTTTTAATGCATCACTGTGCTAAGATCAATATGGTAGCAACCCGAAATTACCCGACAAAAATAAAAAGAAAGCAAGCAAAAACCATTTATTTAATATTTTTCGAGACAATCCAAATTCGTGTGATTTAAAAAAAAATCTATAACAATTAATTGAAAAATTAATTTAATAAAGAAATTCGTAACTTAAACGCTAATATCTTATGAATTGATTAATTCTGACTTTCAGTCGGAACCCCTCCTTGAAGGCGATTTATGCCATGTGTAATACAGAGAAAATATATATTTAAAAAACATGGTTATTGAATCGTCTGAATACGTAGGTGAGTTTGATTTAAGTCTAATTTTGGACAGATTCGTTAAAAATTATTACAATTTCCACTGTTAGTACGGGAAGTACGAGTATTTATGTAAATAAATAGGGTAACGGATATACAAATAAAAAACTAACAACAGCAGGCTGCTGGTTCCACCGAGTTCAAATTTAATTTCAAAATACCAACTGTCTAACAATGGGAAATTCGCTGCGAACTTTTCGTTATTAGTTCGAAACGAATTTACTCTACCGTATGCATGATAATGTAAACAGCACACACACACACACATAATATATTAGATATAATGTAATATCATGTTCCAGTTTTAACATTTTGCTGCTGTATAGGTACGTTAATCGATACCCACATTTATGGCGAACAATCTGGCAATTACATTTTGAATGTGCATTTACTGAATTTGGATTGTTTGCATGTTCACGACAAGCATTGTTTGTTTGTAGTCTACAAATAAATTTAAAAGTTTCACAGCTGGGGTAGGTAGAGAAAATTGAACGGCAAGTGACACGTGTGAACGTGTGTCACACCAGTGACACACATTCTTGGAACTTTTAGATTTATGCACACAGCTTCTCAAAATATGTTTACGTACCTACTCATTTATCATTTAATTATATTCTTGACATGACTTGCCTCAAACAATTGATGGATAAATGATAGATGGATAAAAAACTCAATTGATGGATAAATGCCTTTGTAGGATGTCCTCGACTCTTTTTGATATCTACTTACGCGTAGTTTTTCATTTTTTCGTCCATCCCCTCGGACCGTACTTTGGGCCAAAACTAATAAGTGTTCTATACAATATTTTTGTATTCCATATTCAAACATGCCTACCTTCCTAACCGTTCTATACAATATTTTTGTATTCCATATTCAAACATACCTACATACCTAATCGTTCTATACAATATTTTTGTATTCCATATTCAAACATATCTACATACCGAATCGTTCTATACAATATTTTTGTATTCCATATTCAAACATATCTACCTACTTAATCGTTCTATACAATATTTTTGTATTCCATATTTAAACATACCTACACCAACCTATCTAATCAGTTTTATCACACATGTGACCCCTATAATTTCTCGTTGTTTCGACCCTTCGTGTGTGTAAAAGGACAATTTATGGAACTCATCAGTACGTGACCCAAAATCACAAAATCTATTTAAGGTGTTCAAAATACATTAAAAGATAAATATACCTATCTACAAAAATTAGTATTCGTTTTATGATGTAGTAAAGGCTTTAATTATTTGTGAATTGGGCTGACCGCGTTACTGTGTGAACACCGAGATGAATTCGATTACAATTAAGTGTTATGAATTAAAATCAACCAGATGCTTTGAAATGGCATCAGTCGTGTTTAGACTGTTTAGTTAACAGATTTAAACAGCCAGGTAATTTCCCAACATTCCTCTTTCCTACTTTACCCTTAACTTCCTTCAGGTTCACAACATTCACCAAACTGAGGGTTCCGTAGATCAAATGATTTGATGAAAAAAACACAAAAAAAAATCACACTCGGTACTCGTCACACCTAAAACGCGTAATTCCTACAATGAAAACAATTTTCGCACAGCGACAGTTCTACATATATTGCCCCCAAAATGTTCAACTCACTGAGTTTTGGTACTAGGAAATCGAAGATAAGCTTTATATCATAAGTGTACAGGATTGGTTATTTACAAAGGGGAGGAACTATTTTAAAGAATGTCTGAAGTCGACAAATTAAGTTAAATTTGTTTATTATTATTACTTTTATTTATTTTACATCAAAATTTAAAAAAATTCTTTTGAAAATTATTATAATATTTATATTTGGATGACTTATTTTCAACATTTCCACAAGAAGAGTCATTCATTTATTTAACTACCTATCATGTATTTATGTACCTTTTATTTAAGCGAAACAGCAGCCTACAATAAGATTGGTTTATTGCTTATGCTATCTACTTAATTGAGAAACCACTTAAAGAATTCGTTGTTATACAAAACATTGTACGTAACTAAACTATATATTAATCAATAACAATTCTTAGATTTATATAATTATATATTCATAATTCGGCTACCATAATACGGTCATGTGCCTAGCATGGTAGTCGAATCACATGTAAAAACTGTATAAAAAGTTAAACCTATGGTGAATAAAGAAAAAAAAAAACAAAAAAGAACGTTCATTATAAAATCCAGCTCTATGACAGTTTTGTGGGCTTTTGTACGATTTCAATTTTTTATTGTTTTTTTACGTGAATACCGCATAAGAGTCCCAATAGTTCCCGAGACTGTGGTATCCCCAATTGGGGTATGTTGTGAAGGTAGTGAGGAAGTAAAAGAGACGGGGAAGTGGGAGGTAGGAAAATCTGGCTATTCAGATCTGGTCACCAAACACGGCAAAAGCCATTTCAAGCAGCGTTTCAATTCTGAATGGTAGTCTTACACCAGGCTGATACGAAGAGTATCTTCCACTCTAAACTATATAACTTCTCAACGTGCCACAAATATCTATACCTTACATTATTTGTAAACGATTAAATTACAAAAATAACACAAATTAATCAAATAGAAATTACTTGTGCACGTCGGGTTTTGTTTGACCTCCAGATCGCTAATCGTACTCGACTACGGAGGCGTTTAATTTTGTTCATGTAGATTAATTGTTTTTCCGATAATCTGGACTCAAAAGTCCCATTACTAATTATAATCGGGGTTCGACTGTTCTTACGTACATTAAATAACCGTGTAGGCACTGGGTTTAGACTCGTAAGTTTTTTCCTGTAAATCGCTCTTGTAAGCGATTTATGGCCAAATTACCAATGTAAACGACACAAAAAGTCACTTAACGTAATTTATAGCAAGTTACAGAACTTATTCTTTCGGAAGCTTTTGACCGGTCTAATCGCGCCAGCGCGAATTTCCAGCCTTCTTACAGCTTATAAAATCAGTTTGATAAGACTTACCTACCGCAAGAAATGCGCCGCGCACCGTTGCGAAATGTCAAAAATTAAAAGACAATCGTTTTCATAGGATTTTTTTTCCTACAAAACTAGTATTTATTTCCACTTATTTAAGTTTTTCAATCTTAATGTTTTTGTTTTTAACATTGACGTATTTGAAATTTTGAATTCGAAATCGGTTGCTGTCAGCAGATGTCAGGTAGCTGTCATTCGGATAAAACGAAATTAATTGCCGCCTTTGACGGAGCAAAAGCGCGTAGAGAATTTAATTTAAGCCAAAATCTATTTCAACACTTTATTTGGGCCTTTTCGTCTTTATTGACAAAATCGCGTAAATTTGACAGTAGCAAGTCGTTGTTGACAGGAAGACATCTTACCGCAAATAAATTAATTTACAAATGTCATTTACAGCATTTACACAGGTCGAACTTCCGAACAACTTCCGTGATCATTAATTACCACAAGTCGGATGCATATGTAAACGCTCCTGTGAGTGACATGTCAAAATCTTATGTAATCCGTAAATTTTAATTACGAGTCTAACCGCATCCGTACAACAATGCTTATGATAAAATTTAACCTTGTCCGAGGCCCATGCTCGTACTTCACACAGAACTGTCAACATCACACACTTGAGACACGACAACAATACGCCTTTTGAAAGGTTTGATGATTTGACCCCGTCATGGCAAAGGTCGGGTCTTGTGTTGAGTTGAGTGTTTTTATAACGTGATGTGCATGATTCATTGCCTGAATAATCCTCGGAGGTTAAACGAAATGTTACGAAAACACCCACCTGTTTGGGCAGATTGCTATCATCGCTTGAACCCACGTTCAATTTACAGTACTTTATGTAATTTGCTTGGTAAAATTGTTATCGTCTTGATTTTGTTTGTTTCATTCATCTTCTTTTGTGCCTGATTAAAGAGATCCAGGAACGACCAATGTTGATCAGAGTTGGACTATGGAGACACAGTGTATGGTCGCTCTTTATTAAAAAAACAAGTGCAACTTGTTCAAAATGCATGTTTCCGATATTACCACTATAGACGAGAGCATTTTATTTTGCCTTATCTCTATCGGCATCCGATTCTAAATATGTAGAAGAAGTTACGTCAAATGTGTCAAATAAACAATTTGATGAATTCAAAGATTCTGTTTGATAGACTGCGGTAGTCCCGTGACTGATCATGCACACAGTACACGCCAAAGAGACTCGTTTACTCGTTATCCCCAGACATAAAACTGCTGTATTTGAGAGTAGTTTTAGCAATTCATCATCAAAACTTTGGAATGAAATACCACTGTATTCGAATATCGAAATCGACACAGTGCTCCAAGAAGCTCCGCGGCGAATGATTGCTGACTGCACAGTCACCCGCACAATTTCATTGACAGAATTTAAAATGAAAGGTATACCTACTTGTGTATTGTTTGTCAATTTGCTTTGATTCGAATTTTGATTTACATGATTTCAATTTTATTTTATTTTTATTGTATACTAGCAGACCCGGCCACACGTTGCTGTGACTAACTAAACCTTTATAACCAACGCCATCTTTTAAATTACACCACGCTGCCCGCCGCCCGCTGCCGCTTGGCCAGATATATTATGTATTTCAACCAATTTACTCAAAATCTTGACAAATTACATACTCAAAAACCTTTACTCATGAATTACTCTATCTATTGGTGAAAACCTAAGCGCACAAACGGCTGAGCGACTTCATTTTATACTTAGTAATAATAATAATAAAATACAATTAAGATAAAGATATTTGAGGACAAATCCTGAAAAATGTATACATTTTTAAAAATCTATTGACAAATAAACATTCTTATTATTATTATATCTAGTAATTGTCAATGTGATTATGTAATTGACAATGTATTGAAGTGCGATTGGCGGAACTTCAATCGACCCGTCTATTGACGTCTGCGGAAAAAAATACGAGTATCTAAAATGTGCGAATACAGTTGATAAAATAACAATTTATTTATTTATTTATTTATTGAAAAAAATAAGAAGTACATGAGAAACATAAGCTGCATATCTCACTAGGGCATTCCTGTATCGAGATATGCAGTTTTACATTGTAATTTAAACAAAAAACATACATATGAACTAAATAAAAATATAATTATAAACCTACAAAAAAATATAACAATAAGCAAATTAAAGATAACATAACAATAAGCAAATTAGATACTATAACAATAAGCAAATTAAAAAGTACATAATAATATATAAGTTAAGTTATTAAATTTGGATTGTATGAAATATAGTTGAATTCCAGAATGATTTATGATACAAGCGACAACATGGGTAATCCAAAACCATCACTCTCAGTTATTATACATATTTTGACCATTTTCTTGAATAAATGTAATGTACCAATAGTTTTTATTTTTTCATTGAGCATATTATATTATGAAAAACTTCTTTGTCCAAAGGATGTTTTGGTATGTACCGGCTGATACATTAAAGAAGAGCCCAATCTAGTGATGCGCACTTGTTGAGATCTTTTCGCAGTGATAATGTTGTTGAAAAATTTACAGAGAGCCTGTATTATGTA
Source organism: Limnephilus marmoratus (assembly GCA_917880885.1). Lineage (NCBI taxonomy): Eukaryota > Metazoa > Arthropoda > Insecta > Trichoptera > Limnephilidae > Limnephilus > Limnephilus marmoratus. Next base: position 70,555,252 of record OU862906.1, read on the forward strand.
CAACTGCCTTATTATAATCTTTTGATTTTACTCTTCATTATTTCCGTTCGATCGTTCCGCTGCACCAATTTTACTCAATCAAAATTCAATGTGAAGTCGCAAATTCCAATCGCTTCAATTGACTATGTAAACTGTAAACGATCAATTAGCGATTTATGTAAAATCTATTATCCACATTATTGACTTAAGTTGTTCCTTCTCTGTTTTCATTTTAGAAGAGCTCTCTTTTTATGCTCCAACAGGTTTATGGTAAAAAATTAATACTTCGTTTTAACAATGTAAATGGATAATCATTAGTAGATGCACATTCTTCACAAAAATATGATGGCGGAAAACATTTAAACATTCGCAATGTGTGACCATCCTGTAATTTAGATGATAGTTGTGCATAATTAGACGAAGTAATTCAGAATTTTGAAGGTGAAACGTGAACTTTTTGGGCGCCTAACGACCACGAACAATATACGAGTAAAAATGGACGAAAAGAGAAGTACCAAATTTAGATAGTTAGGTAATTGTAATCAGCTTAATGGAGTCACGGAATAGTATGTCATTGGCGCATTGGTGCGCTCTATCTACCATCTACCCGGTCTATCAAAAAGCTAGTTCAGGTATTTTAAAAAAGTTTCATTAAAATAAAATTTAATAAAGTTATCATAAAATTTTGCCATTATAATGCCTCTAAAACTTAAATGTATTAATTGTCCAGCATTTTACATAGGTAAAACTGTGAGAAATGTACAAACGAGGGTGGTTGAACACTTGAGGTGCCAAAACAGTGTAGGTTTTTCAGAATTCGCAGCACAATAAAGATTTCCGTTAATAAATCTTCGGGGATAGATGTGTTACAAAGAAATGGGATAGGTCAATTAGATTTGTCAATTAGCCCCATTTTAAATATGTTTCCTTTTTCCAAACCTAATTTTAACCCTCTCTTTTACGTACCTCTCCCTCCTCCCCCACTAAAGTTGATATTCTCTCTCCCTCTTCTATTTTACCATTAAATACTCTTTAATATGTTTCAATAATCCCTGAAACCTTATGTGAATGTTTCACAAGAGTCCCAGTTGCTCCCGTCTGGAGCCAGTGACTAAAAGTAATGGGGACGGGAAGGAGGTGGGGAGAGGAAGGTGGGGAAGTACCTAGTTATTCAGATCTGATAATCAAAAGCCATTTCAAGCAACGTTTCAATTTTGAATGGTGGTCTTACACCAGGGCGAAACCGAGAGTAAATTCTACTCTGGAACGTGCCGCAAATATGCAATATATCATTTTTAAATGAATTAATCGCGAAATAACACAAATTAATCAAACTAAATTTATTTGCACACGCCGCGCCGGGATTCATCCTGCGACCTACGTATCGAGATCATTAAAGCTATATAATAAAGTGGTATGCAAAAAAATAATTTTATTGTAATTATTATAACTATGTATACCCACAAAGTGTTTGCTACACTATCTAAAATTTAAAACAAATATCTTTACATAGTATAAAGCAAAGTCGCTCCCGCTGTCAGTACGCTTAGATCTTTTAAACTACGCAACGGATTTTCATGCGGTTTTTACCCCTAGAACTAGACGGAGTGATTAATGAGAAAGGTTTCGGTATATAATTTGCAAGGTTTGTGCAAATTAGTTGAAATATATCATACATGAGGGGAGCGGGCTGGCAAGCGGGCAACGGGCAGCAGGCAGGCAAGCGGAGTGGATTTGATATGTATGCAAATTAACAGATGGCGTTGGTTATAAAAGATGGGTAATGTCGTTGTCAGTAGATGGCGTTGTTTCATTAGTCACAAAACGCGTGGCTGAGTCAGCTAGTAGTTTTATAAAGCTACTAGCTGACTGACTATCAGCTAGTAGGAAGAAAACTGGCAAAATATTTTAAAGACACTTTTCGTACAAACTGTTTAAACAAATTTTAATCACGTGTTGGCTTTATAACACTGTTTATTTTTTCTAGGTACTAAAATAAAATATATTTAACTATATTAACCACGCACAGGCTGCGAATTGGTGGGTTCCCATTATTTTTATTATTTTCAAAATATGAAACTATAAAATTTAAATTTGGAAAAATAAAGGATTAAAAAAAAAAAAGTCATTGGTAAAGGAGCCCTGTCTAAGATATTCCAAAAAATATGCAATGGGGTGGGTAAGCTACCAAGACAGATGATGTCTTTGGCCCTATTTTTATGTAGCGTTACCCTCTTCAAAAATTTGTCAACGTATTCATAAAGCATAATTTATTCCACGAAAGCTCCCAGTTTTCCAAAGTATCCGCCACGTTTTCCGATAACGATGGACACTTAAAAAAATCCCGGCCATGAGAAAAACGGGGCGTACATATTAAAGAACGTCGACAAGGCATGATCGAATACCAAAAGCTGGTTTCGTGTGATACCTTAATAGTCGTATATACATCGATGTGTTACTGGTAGTTACAACCTACTCGACTTTGCCAGAGTTTCAACACTTTTTTATGGTAAGGAAAAATTTTAAAGAAAAAAAACCTGCCAGTATATTTATTAGCTATTTAACCCTGGAAAGATAGTCGACGTAAAATTTACGCATACGTGTTAAAATTATTATTGCTCTTTCGTTCTAATTAGAGCGAATCCGTCGCTAAAATGGTGACTTGTGCTATGAAAACGTGTAAAAGTAGAAGTGAAAAAGAGAATAAACCCAATTGTCGTATTACATTCCATGGGTAAGCATTATTTTACTTAATTTTAAGCTTATTCAGATTATATAATATGATCAGTTTTTGCCTATACACTGTCAGATTGATTTATAGACGAATCACATATCATCACATTCATCTTACCCCTCAAAACCTATAGTTGGTTTATACCCCTCTCCTAACTGTTCTCGTCTACGGTGTCACCAGTTTTGAGATATAACGACCGCATGAGTCAAAAAGTATAATATCGATACGTTTCAAAGCTGTTTCTGATTGATTTTTATATAACTATATGTTATTAATGAATACAATACATCTTAATTATTTAGTACATTAGTCAAAATGGCTAATTTATTAGTAAGAAATAAGTGATTTGAGATAAAAGAAAAATTATTCCCGTTTTTGATTATTGAAGAAGTTTCGTTTTTTTCCAAAAATTCAAATAAATATAGATTCACAAATTGTTGTATTTCTTACGTCATTTGTCTGTAAAAATATAATACCGTTTGGTTTATTCAAATCAATTAACAAAATAAAATATTACAGCTAGTTAAAACTCATGCGTCAATTTTACGAATGATTTATCTTTACCGTTCTTCAAAATATGATGTTCCTAGGGTTAAATGCACCACCAGAACACGATTAAAATTAATGGAGTTACCTCGAAATCCAGACAGAAAAATCTGTGAAAGTGTTATGAACCAAGTGAGTAAGAAAGAACTGTAGCATTAAGGGCCCGCAACCCGAATTTCTACCGATTTCTTACATATTATTATCTTCCTTAAACACGTTAAGTTTTAAAGCTCTTAAAAAAATATATGTTATTTTTGAAGATAATATGTAGACTTTGCCCGCGCCGAAACGCAAATTATATAAAATTCCCTCGATAGAAAGAAATTGCAAAGTATGCTCCAAAAATTATTATAAACATGTTTGTTTCAGTTATTTTACAAGTTATATGTATGAAAAAATCAGTGTTTCTTTAAATGCTGTTTAAGACAATGCCCGTGAGATTTTTGCCCTATTTTAAACGAGTCGTGTTTTATTAAGGGCACGCAACCCGGATTTCTAGCGATTTATTACATATTTCCCTTAAACACGGTAAGTTTTAAAGCTCTTAAAAAATATATGTTATTCTTGAAGATAATATCTAGACTCTGCCCGCGCCGAAACGCAAATTATATAAAATCCCTTGATAGAAAAAAATCGCAAAGTATGCTCTAAAAATTATTATAAACAGTTATTTTACAAGTTATATGTATGAAAAAAATCACAGTGTTTCTTTAATTGCTGTTTAAGACAATGCCCGCGAGATTTTTGCTCTATTTTAAACGAGTCGTGTTTAATTAACATTTTCGTAAGTTTCGCATCGATTTTGTCGCTGTAAATGTTAGCGCTCTCCTCTGACATTCGTAATTTCGTATCTCTCCATCTTCTTCTTTTCGAGCCCGGTTGCGGAGCCTTAAGCGATAAGGAACATATGTTTATTAACTTTTTTTGCCAACACGGTACCATAAACGTGAATCTTCACGGTAATAACAAAAGCGCTCAATGGCATTCAAGTTTAAGTCCCTTAAGATAATTGTTTTGTCCATCGCGGAGTTCACCATATAACAGGATATTTTATTGGAGCGATTTGTATAAAAAGTCAGCATAACGAATGCATTTATTTGATTCGCCGTTCTCGTGAGGAAGATCACCATAAAAAGAAGGTCGTGACTCGACCATCCGGCTAAATATTATATTAAATTTATTAGACATATTATTAAAGTTGTTTTGACCGCAGTCTTTGGTACAAGAACCTGAATACCTTCAAATATCTTACATCTAATTCTATATATAATATCCATAAAAGGAATGAATATAGAACCTATCACATTAACAATCGTGCGGATTTGCCTTATTTAGAAAATATTTAATATTTTGAATTTTATTTTAGAAAATGGCTACTTCCTTTAGATTATAGATAATAAAAATAGCTTTAATCACATTTTAAACATAAATCAAGCCTAATCGTTTTATTTCATACTAGCAGACCCGGACACACGTTGTTGTGGCTAAGAAAACACAACGCCACACCATTACCCAATCTATAAAACCATGGCCATCTTTAAATCAAATCCACACCGCCCGCTTGCCAGCCCGCTCCCTAATTTACACAAAACCTTGACAAATTATCTACCTTAAAACCTTTCTCATGAATCACTTTACTTTTTGGTGAAAACCGCATGAAAATCCGTTGCATAGTTTAAAAGATCTAAGCGCAGTGACTTTATTTTATACTATGTAAAGATGAAAAAAAGCAATTGAAGAAATTCAGAGCATAGGCCTTAGATGAATTAAAAAATCGAGTGCACTTCACACGCGGTAGAAATGAAAGCTTCACTACACAATCTCAACCATAGGAGTCTTTAAAAGTGGGCTCATAATAAAAGCTGCCAATGCGGTAAGGTTTCATTCTATCTCATTCTCTCGCAGGCTAAACCGTATAGATGTATGGGTTTGTCTCTTTTTAGTATCGTTTACGTGTCATTGAGTTTCAAATCACAACGGTGCTAAAGAAGTTTAACTTCCGAAAAGCATAGGCAAAATTAAGCGAAGAGAGTGATTTTGTTTCCATAATCAAGGAGATATTCCTTTAAAACTTTTCTCCTCATAAAAATAATATTATTTCTTAAGTAGGTTTTTGTAGGTCTTTAGCACCATTATAAGTTGAAACTCGATGAAACGAAAAATAACGACACTAAAAAGAGACAAACACATACGTCTATAGATTTTAGCCTGCGACAGAATGAGATAGTATAATCGGTATCCTCTTTGAACGGTGCTTCGTAGCCTATCGGTCTCCTCTTTGTGCGATGCTTCGTAACATTCTTACTCTTGTCTACTTTAGTTTTCTGAAGGTTTCACTTCTACATCGTGTGAACTGCACACTTGCATTTTTTATGTTAACTTTATACTAAAATAACTTTCTTCAGGGCCTTTGTCAATTTTAGACGTGCTGCTTATTTAGGGTCTTTTTGTGAAAAGGAAGGAGTGAACCTATGGTATCGAAGAGACAGATGCTGGCAAATCGATCCACAGCCGAGCTGATGAACTCACGAACAAGTCTTAGAAACGACCCCTTGAAACAAATGTCAACTATAATCAAATGTTTTGTGCATGGTTTGCATGTTTCTCGACTGAATAATGTTGCAGAAGGAATCAGGATTAAAACATGAAAAAATAAGAATATATTATTAGAACGTCAAAACAGTATATTATGGTATAATTGCAGCGTGCAAATTTGATGTGTAATGCGAATTTTACAGTAACATTTCCTGCTAATAACTGTTACATTCCGGCATTAATTACATGTCCAAGTGTTCTCAGTTAATGGAGTACAAATTGACAGTACAAATTGTATTGCCATGACTATCTTAGACTAGACACGAAGACATGGCGTGACGTTGGTGCCAGTTTCCGGAGTTAAGGAATTATGATTCAATGTTTAGGCTTTTGTTCTGCACTAGATTGTACGAGTATGTAAGATGCACACGTACCCACATACACGCCAAAGTGTGATTAAACCATGTTAGGGAAGTGACCGGAAGTTATATTTGGTGTTATTTTATTTATCAAGTAATTATTTTGTAGGACTTGTAGGGGATTAGGTATTAGCCGTGATGCACTTCTTACTTCTTGAGCCAACGTTTGGCCAGATAAGCATAAGTCATTGAGGAATGTACCAGTCCTGGGTCGGTCGTGAATAACCCGCTCATTGAAACCCGCTCATGGATCACCAAAGAGCGAGCGGGTCATTTTTTCGTCAGCACCCGGGTCTCGTGACCCACTTCTCGCAACCGCTCTACTACTGCAACCTGGGTTTCGGATGCGGATGTGGCGGGGCGAGCGACGATAGATAGATGTATGAGAGTGCGAACGGATTGTACCGGGTTTCACCACCCGCTCTCTCGACTCAGGTAGTTGAAAGTGGCTGGGTGAAGTGTAATCGAGTTTCATATTTTGTGTCGCGAAAAGAGCGGGTCTTCGCGACCCGCTCGTGACGCCAGTGGTGTCATGAGCGACCCGGGTCGTGTAAAACGATCGATCGACCCAGGACTAGAATGTACAAGCCAAAAATGTGTGCCTTATAACACCACGAATATAAATAATAGACATAAAAATCGTTTTACAAACGGGGTCTAAAACAGGTCGATTTTAGCAAAAAAGTTATTTTTATTTATTTTATGAATAATTTTATAAGAAAGAAAAAAAAAACACCAAGGAAAACTGTCACAGATAATTTTAGTCATAAAAATATATATTTTAAAGGTTGTTTCTTATAAGCGTTCACACATTTATAATTAAAATATATTATTTTTGGTAGTTTACGTGTATATTTTCTATAAAGTAATTAACGATATTATTTTAATTATACTCAAGCGAAACGATAGGAAAAGCTTCAATGCGAGCATAAAATATTTTTTGGTATTCATAATATAAAACGATTCGAAGTAAAGATTAATCTAAACTAATGAACTTTGCCGACTTAGCATTGAATTTTAATGAAAAGCTCAGCTTAAAAATATTCTAAGTCTTTTGTATAAATCAGAAGCCAATACATAATTTGTTTTACTGCTTCGTCGAAATAAAAAAAAATCTATTGATAGCGGACGAACTACTTTAAGCAAAATTATACAGATACTATTAGAAAAGTATTACCACGAAATCTATATATACTCGTATCTATAAAAATCAAAATGTGTTTGGGGATTAGTGTATAGTGTATTGCGATATTAAGCAAAGGAAACTTTCAAAATGCCTTCTTCGGGGTTTTAACCCCTCGCGAAGGTTTTTGGATTATTTCAACCACATGACAATATATCTGAAAAGTTTTTCAATCATCACAAAAATTCTTGCGAAACTGTTTGACGGCAAAAAAAATGATTTTCAAATCAGAATTCAATTTCAAAACTCTTTTAATTAATGAATTAATTTAAAGTACTTACATAATAATTTGAATCGAATCAAGAATTATAGATATTGTAGGTACCTATGATAGGTAGCAAATTTGATTGATTGTTCTTATATAATATACAAGAATGAATATTTGTAATATAAGAAAAATAAAAATTTTAATTAAAAAAATTGTAATAGATGGCACGCGAGCTATTTGAAAACTGAATGTACTGGGGCTGAATATGTGGAACGCGGGAAGCGGGTTGGCGGGACGGTTAGCGGGAGAGGGTAGAGGGAAGTAGCGATGTGTCAGTTCAGCTGGAATGGGCTCATGTGATCCGCTCCTTTGCGGGAAGCGGTTCCTACTCCCACTCCTTTTTCAAATCGACTACTCCCAGAGAACCCGGCCCAGTCCCAGTACTCTCCGCATCCAAATAAATCCGGCGGTAATCCGGCGGTCCGAGCAACTCAACGCCGAAGCGCGAAAACCGCACTCGAATACAAGTCCCGGGTTCCTTTAAACCCAAGCGCCTTGTTCCAAGCTACGTGAATCGCGACACAATCCATTCATTCCGCCCACTCCCGGACTCGCGCGAACTACGATACATTCGACTCACCCCGTGGCCGCCGGCTTGCTCCGCGATCCACGGTCCGGCGTCACTCACCATTCTACTCATGAGTCGCGGGTCTCGGTGAGTTCCCGACACTCCCCGCTACCCGCGGCCGGCCAACTATGACACTTCCCCTTGAGTCACGAGCTGGGCGCTGGGCGTTCATTCGATCGCTGTTCGTTGATCGACACACACGTGCGTGACCGCTTCGGCTAGACACGGAGTAGTTTTTAATTAGAGCGTCTTATCTGGTATCGTTAATCAACGGGTGACGTGCATTATAAAATAATAGTTTATAGTAAAGCATTACAGCTTATTAATTTACTTATTTAAATTCTCAATAAAAGACCGTGCAGTGTAGATACATTGAATGTACCTACATTGCACGGGTGACGGGTCTTTGTCCTCGTACGGGTCTTGTCCGACTCCGGGGTTCTGAGTTCTCGTGTGGGTTCTACGAGTAGGTCCTGGTTCCGAGTTCTTTGAACCCGTGCGTCCCGTTTCGGTGCGCCGCGGCCGCAACAATACCCAGTGCCCAGTCCGCACCTAAGAACTCGGACCCGGGACCTGCTCCTAGAACTCGTGTACTTTTAAAAGGAAGCAAGTCTCGGAGGCTTCCAGAAAAATGCAGAACTTACCCACCTCTAGAGGGAAGGGTGGGCAGGTGGAAGGGGAACGCGGGAGGGAAGGGGATGCGGGAGGGTAACGGGGACGCAGGGAAGAAACAATTTATTTCTTTGAATACACAATTTTTTTTTTACATTAGCTCCACACAGGAGGCACCGAGGAAAACAATTTCCCCAGGCGCCTATGTCATCTTTGAGGATGCTGTGTGAAGGGTCTTTTAAGGGAAAGGAAGGAGAAGAAGATATGGGAAGGAAACAGGTATGAGGGGTGGGTAGGAATCTGGGGGTCAGCGTGGCCAGGAGTGACGGACGTACGAAGCCATTCTTCACACTGCGGTGCAAGGCGAAGGGTCGGGAGAATCCGGCTGGAGAGGTCAAAAGGCCTCCCTCAATCAGTCTCCTCCGATCCAGCCCGCCACGCAGTGGTTGGACAAACATATCCGCCACCAAGACCTAGACAAACCTCATCCCATAAACACGGGCACCCCTGCTAAGTCACCAAACGTAGAGAACCACTTGGGGTCACCTATGGCAGGGGTGTTGCTGGTTCGCATGCCGGGAACCAGCAAGTATTCTATAATAATGCTAAATTTGAATAATTAATTTAATGGCAGATAGGGAGTGAAATAAACAATATTAAGCAAAATAAATACTTGTAACTTTGGAGGGTAACTAGGAGTATTTCAATAATAATTAATGGATAGTCGAAGAAGCAAGTTATTTTTGCCTAAAGTATTGTAGATAGCGAGGTTAGTACTCACTCTAAATATTACCCCAAACATTAATCAATATTGATTAATTATGAAAGGTGTTTCACCCACCCCAACAAAACCACAAGGAAATCCCTACACTAACTCTAGAATTAATGGATCGTAAATTAATAATATCTCTAAATGTATTACCTGCACATTAAACTTTACTCCAGGAAATGCCTAACGTTACGATATTGGGTACGGTTAAAACGGTATAACCTTCGTAACTGTAAAACAGTGACCACAAATTCTGGCCGATCCGTCCATTAAATAACACTACCTAATCTTAAATTTATCCATCAGATTGTTCATCATGGAAGATTAATTCGCGTTATCTGAAATGCGATTGCTAACACTGTGATGCGTTTTTTGGAACAAATATCTGAAGAAATTGATTTTTTTTTCAAGAGCTGCACATAGGTCTTGTAGGGGCCTGTGAGGGGCCTTTGTCATCTTAAGGGATACAGTGTGGAGGGTATTTTTAGCATAGGCGAGCATAAAGACCGGAAGCATAATTGTTTTAGCGGATCTTTTGCATAAACGGAAGGTTGTTTTCGAACGATTTTTGAATTTAATTTCAATTCGGAACACGGTCCCATTAGAATGGAAAAACCATAAATAAACCAATACCTAGATTGATAACTTCGTGCTTTTTGTATGGATAAAGTTTCGACACTATTTAACCACAGATGTGGCAAAATTTGACGTTTTATTTGTACCTGAAGAGCGATTTTATATTTTTAGGGAAAGGAAGGAGAAGATGTTTTGGAAAGGAAAAAGGGGGGTGGGTAGGAATCTGGGGATCAATGTACACAGGAGAGACGGACGTATGAATCCATCCCTCCCACTGCGGTGTAAGACGATGGGTCGAAAGAGTTCGACTGGATATATCTAGGTTCCTCAACCAGTCTCTCCCAATCCGGCCCGCCACGCAGTAGACGGGCAATCGCACTCACCGCGAAGACCTCAGCCACCCTCACTCCATGAACCCAGACACCATTGCTAAGTCACCAAACGTAGCGTACCACTTGGGGTGTTGGTTATACAATAAATTCCCGGGGCGGCGGTAGGTACTTACACCCGCCTCCCAATAATTGAACAGACGAGAAGAAATCACATCACGAGAATGTGTCTTCCGTCAAATGGAAATTTTAATCATTTACTAATTACATGAATGCCATGGAAATAAAATACAATGTTACTGCCCCGTCATCGAAAAAACACAAAACATAAAATATCTCGGAGTAATAATTGACGAAAATCTTAGATGGGACCTACACATCAAAGGTATTACGGAAAAAACTCACAAGCCTTATATATTTCTTTCAAAATCTAAGAAACGTGTTAAATAAAAAGGATATGAAAAAGGTCTACTACGCGTTATGTCATTCTCGAATTGAATATGGAATCATAGGATGGGGATCTGCTACACATACGTACCTACACAGCCTGAATTCGATTCAAAAAGGAATCATAAATACCATATTGAAAGTACCAATTAGAACGCCTTCAATTGAAATTTTCAATAACTTTGACGTACCAAATGTACAGCAAATATATGCCAAAAATATATTATTGAAGCTCTTTAAAAATAATTAATCCTCTACTAGACCGTGTATGCATAACACTAGATCGAATAAAAATGATATAAAATATATTCCAAGTTATAAAACCACATTTGGACAAAGAAACTACACATACTTTGCAACAAAACTCCATAACATCCTTACCCAAGACATAAAACTAATAAAAAATCCAATTGAATAAAAATCAATAATAAATATGGCTTAAAGAGGTCAATGAGAAAACCCTAGCGAAGACGCTAAAAAAACGACATAGAAGACAAATGAACTATATTTAAATAACTTTAGGGAACGTACCCATACTACGTGAACTCTTCGGGGGGGGGGGGTCTTCAAAATGTCACGCTTGGTACAAATGAGCGGCGGTTTGCTTAGGATTTTGGTCACCGGGGGGGGGGGGGGGGGGTTAAAAATTGCAAAAAAAATTGGTCACGTAGTATGGGTACGTTCCCTTAGTCCGTCTCGGCACAGGACCCCCTAGTGAGAAGGACTAAGAAATACAATATTTTATACTTAATTTCACCATTATATTTTGTACGTAAATTTTTTTATATAGTCGCTATAAAAAAAAAAAAACCTTTTTTAAGAATTAATAAATGAAAAATGATCACATCATTAAGCGCTTTATTCATTTAGTGTCGAATGTTATGAAACAGGAGCCTGTGTTCGACCATCGGCGGTTAAATTTAATACCAGAGTACCTCAATATAAATTTTACCGTAATAAAACGTATCGACAGACGATAAAATTTTATCGATGCAAATAAATTTGATTGATTAAAAATGAGCGCTTTACAAAAAAATCTGTGCACGGACACGTTGATGTTACATTGTTTGTCCGATAGGGTAAACGTATTAAACATAAACATTTCCGAAGATTTAAGGACAAAATAAGCCACGAATGTTAGTTTAGAGATTAGAAGTACTCGTATCCTGAGCGATTGGCAGGTTGGTTTGATAACATGCATACTTACTGATCTTTTTTTCCTTATTGGTCAAGTCGAGGGGGCTAACTAACTAACCATCACGGAGTTTCCCGCAGGGGCAAACAGAGAGGACGGACCGTCAAACAACTCTTTGCCTCACTCACATTCAGACCACCATTCAGAATTGAAACGTTGTTGCTTGAAATGGCTTTATCCGTGATTGGTGGTTCGGATATGAATAGCCAGGTACTTTTCCACCTTATTCTTCCCAATCTCCTTCCCCTCCCCGCCAGTGGTGGTGGGGAGGGGAAGGAGATTGGGATTTTTTGTAATATTAGCACTGCAGCACACTCAAAAGTCACGAGCCGCCACTGCTCCGCCTCAAAATTTAACCCAATTGGGGATGCCATAGTCTCACTGGCTCCAGACGGGAGCAGTCGGGACTCTTGTGCGGTATTCATATAAAAAAAATAAAAAATACATCGTCTCGTACATACTCTTCTATTATTCTGACTTTTGACTTGGCCCGACTCAAGTATCTGATTCACCTAATCGTGCCATGCCTTCCTCGGATGTCCCCGACTTCTTTTACCATTGACATTTCGTCACGTATTCTTCTTACACAATTTTGCCCAAACCATCTGAGGGTCCCTTTCTTAATCTTACTCATTATGTTTGCATCATCAGCCTTACATTCTTTGCAGTTCCACATTTCTTACACAATCAAATATGGTTTTACCACCAACACGCCTCCGGGATCTCATTTCAACAGCATTCAGTTTATTTTCATCTTTTCTCTGCCAGTTCCATGCCTCACTGCCATACATCAGGGTAGGTACCAGGACTCCATTGTGGACTGCTAGCTTTGCTACTTTGGCAGTTTTTTATTAGCGCCATCGAGGAGGCAGAATTTTGAAATTATTGCCAATTATTATTAATTAAATTAATTATTGAAATTATTTGAAATATCGCCGAAAAATTTTAATAATGGATATTTTACAAAAGCTGTTGGTGCCACTGTCACACAGAATTTGCTTTAAGTGCTATTTTCAACTTTAGAACTAATTTTATGAAGAATTCAGACAAGCAATAAAATAGTTACCTACATGCATGTAATATAATTTTTGAACCAAAAATTCAAATCATTTGGATCGGAAGATACTGTCAGTATCGCCCTGGTGTAAGACCACCACTCAGAATTAAAACTGCTTTAAATGCCTTTAGTGGTGTTTATATCGCCGGATACTTATCTCCTCTTCCCATCTCATTACGTTCCCAACACAACATAACATAATTGGGGATGCCTTAGTCTCACTGGCTCCAGACAGGAGCAGTTGGGATTTGGGACTCGAAATTGTAAACGTTTTTTCAAAAATTCAATTTATCCAGTTTTATTCCAGAGTTGATGAAATTTCGCACATTTGACTTTCAACACAAGAGGGGGGAGGTCACTATCCAACCTTCTTTTCCCTATTGAAAGATTGCGGTGAAACTTTGGAGATTTGATATATGCATGCCCGCAATGGTTTCTATGTATAATAGTGAGCTCTGGCATTAAGAAATTTGTATAAAAAATTACAATAGGTGGTACGTGAGCGTTTGAAAACTGAATGTACCGGGACTGAATGGATGGGATGCGGGAGGGGGGAGGGGAACTCGGGAGGGGGGTTCGCGGAATGGGGGAAGCGGGAGAGGGGATTGGGGAGAGGGAAGGCTGAGAAGGCGGAGTGGGAACGCGTGAAGGGAAGGGAACGCGGAAGGGGAACGGGACGAATGGGAAAGGTCACGCAGAGAGAAACAATTTCTTTATTAAGTGGCATAGCAACGCATGCCGGGCATTCGCTGGTTTAATATAAACAGTTGATATCTTCAAAATAAAATAAAGAAATACAGACGCTGAACTGCAATAAAACCATACAACGATTTTATTTTAACAGTTTCAATCCTAATGAAATTGAGAGGATGCTCAGCGAAGCCTGACAAGACCATTGCCCCGGATACGATTCTCTCTGTGATCAGCATTTTTACTGCATCACTTCAATGAATAATTACCACAGGCGCTACGTTTACACATTATAAACAAATCAAAAGTAACTTAAGTGGAAATGAGCCAAATAAGTCTATACAATAAAACAAAATTAAATTCCATTATATTATTGCTTATTTAAAATGTTAATGCAGCACCGTGTGTAAAATCGTGCTTATTATATGTTAAATCGACCACCATACATACACGGGCATGTGCCAAGCATGGTGGTCGAAAAATCCACAAATTATGCAATCGTCAAAGAAATGAAAAAAGAAAAAAGATTTTATTTCAACGTTGTTTAGGCATGTTTGACGTCAAAAAGAATCTTTGTAACTATAAACTACAAACTATAAACTTCCATATCTCATGTCGAAATATTCGTTGTTTAGGCTCTTTGCTATTCACTTTTTTACCTACTAGTTCTTGAGTTCTAAGCATACAGTTACCTACTTTTAGCAGCAGTAGTGCGAATAGAAATTTAATAGTGTCGGCTGTATTGTAAAACTCACTTAGATTTCACAGCTGATGTAGATTCAACAGAAGAACTTTTTCAGGTTTCCATCCCGTAGTATATTTTTTAATTTATTTGTCAAAATACGGGTCACCTAACTAGTTCAGATCTTTTCTCGGGTAAGAAAGGGAAACATCACATTTTCTTCCGGATATAATTGTAAAAAAGTTGAAAATGTTGTCTTCAATGTCGCGCGGAGATAAACACGTAAAAGGTTATAAAATTTAGAAAAGTTATTTCCCTCTGTCGTCTTCAGGGATGCTGTGTGGAGGGTATTTTAGAGAAATTAAGAAGAGGAGATTCTGGGAAGAAAAAAGATTCGAGGGATGGACAGGAATCTGGAGGTCGGTGTTTCCGGGAGTTACAGAGTGCATGACGATAAGGTTGAGAGAGTCGGCTAGAGAGATCAAAGAGTCTCCCTCAGTCGCCTTTACTAATCCAGTCCACCACGCATCTGCTGCCAAGACCTAGACAAACCCCACATCATTAATACCAGGGCACCCCTGAAATATGTGTTAATTATCCAGTAAATGGTTACAGGGGCGGCGATACCCACACCCGCCTACCTAATACGGTATTTTCACTGTTTTTTTTTTCAATGTGATATTTTCTATTTGCCGCCAAAATGACGGCGTTTTCACGTCATATTGTGGAAGCCGTTGGAACCGTTCGGAATGTGCGGTTTTAGATCGTTTATAAAATCAATAATTTATGAATGAAAATATTAAATTTGCACGATCAGAATCAGAAACTTTAAATCTTCCGCATCCTTTTAAAGGTACTCACAGATTGTGAAAATACCCCTTTTAAACATTAACTCGCACTTTGTTTCAGAGGAGGTACTCCCAGAGGTGTTGGTAAGGAAGAGGGGGCAAGAAGCCACCATTCATAAACCGCAACGTTACGTGTAATGGTTTTGTTTCCTAACTTCCTCTCTCGCGTCTCCCACTTCCTTCCAAAATCCCTAAATAGGAATATTAAAGTCCGAATGACTTCTGGTTCACGAAACAATTTTACTAGGCAAAACTTAGAAAATCAGCATAGTATTGAGATTTCGGTCAGCTCTAAAATAATGATTTATGCCAGCAAATATAGTTAGTTGAGCATCCACTTGCGGTCAGCAAGTAGAACAAGATTGATCAGCAAATAATGTTACCTAACCAAAGCTAACCTGACCACTTCCACAGAAATACATAAATAAATTTGCCTCGATTGCTCGAGATTTCCCAGATCATTTTTTAAATTTTCCGCCAATATTAAAAAAATCATACCTTCGAATTTTAACATGAAGACATAAAAACTTATAACAGTGCTATATAGTCAATGAATACACCGTCTATCTCATATTTGTAGGATTTAAAAATAGAATATGAAAAAATCGTAAAGTCTATAACCGCGCGAATCCTGCGTGTTTTTTTTAATTTGAAACTGCCGTGAGGGGTACTTAATCGAGTCAACAAAGAATATTTTCGATGCCTGTGGTATAGTTGATAATGAAAGGTGCATATCTATGGAAAAGGGACCCAATTTTAACCGTAAACAGCTGATCAAAAATGCGGCGAGAAAAAATATTTTCAAATTTTATTTTCGGATTTGCGACATCTATGGTCATAATAGATAAAGCATTTGCAATAGTTAATTTTAAAATAAATGGCTGGCCAAGGAAATGTTTTAAATAATAACAATAAATGTTTTACGAATGGTAGGAAAATGTGGTCCAATTTTGGACCGCCATCAATCGCAGAAAAATAAAAGTGGTCCATTTTTCGACCATAATCGCTCCGGTGGGCCTGATATTTGTAACTGCCGACTAAAACGTAGTGCGATGTCCATGGAATTGAATCAATAGATTTTACTTCTTCCTTTTTTAACTTTACACAGATGGTCATGTGAAATATCAGGGCCTGTGTTATCTTTGTGGAAGCTGTGTGGGGGGTCTTTTAGAGGAGAGGAAAGAGTAAACATGGTCTTGCAGAGACTTATGTTGTAAGACAGAAGCCGGAAAATCGTTCCACAGCCGAGCTGTTGAACACAATAAGGAGTCATAAAAACGAACGTTCTCATGTCAGAAATGTCAACCATATGCACAGGTGCCGAGGGGATCAATGACGCTAGCTCCTCGGAGCATCTTCCGCCGAAATACCGGAAGAACAAGGACAATATACTCTCCCGATGTCTGTGTTCTAAGTATTGCAATCTGTTTGTTAAGATATGAGAATCTATCAAACGGACCTCCCGTTTCGCACAGAGCCGAGAGTTTTTTCAGGTATTTTGGGGCTCCAGACCTGAAGTGACTCCCAAATTCAATCGTGGGGCGCAAATGCGGTTTGTACAGGGTTAGCAGTTGTGCATTATTAAAGTATCTGCGGGCCCTGTACAGTACGCCCAGTTTCTGAGAGGTTAACTTAACTCTGGATTCGATGGAGCCCCGTACCTGAGCTGGTCACTTGTTACACTGGTTATACCAAGCATATTAAAGGAGGGACTGTTCGGAAGATTGCTAACCGAATATATATTAATAGTGAACCATTTGATTAGGTCGCATTTAGCAATTGGGGCTTTCTTAAAACCCTTTCAGACCCGAATGAAAAATAGCAGTGGTAGAAGGTAGAACATATGTGATGCCGATGACAGTGATGACAATTGGTAGAGTTATTTAAAAAAACAAAATTAAGTTTAGAAGTTATTTGATATTTTCATTTGATCCCGGAGGGCGGATTTCACATCAAATGTTAAATGTTACTCTGTATACCAAAAATATAATATTGCATTCAATAAAAAAAATTACACATTGAAAAAATACCTTCAAAACTTACATCGACAAAAAAACGGGAGATAAAATTCTAAAATTTGAAATATGAGATTGACAAACACGACGGTTTTACAGAAGGTGGCAATAGCGAAATTGGTTAACGCGCACGCCCCGGTTAGACGAGAGGTCTGAGTTCGAGTCTCAGTTGCGACCATCGTCTGTTTTCTGTTTTTCTGTGTCTTGTTCTTTTTCATATTTTCGATTTGATTATTATTGTTATCTTCTTCTTCAATTGATGGGAATAACCTTCAAAAGTTATAAAAGAGAGTTTTTCAAAACAAAAATGGCCGCCTGAAATAGTAACTAAAATTCAATTGAAAAATAATGTGCAAAGTCAGTTATATCAATTGGATAACGAAAACCGCCAATTTTTAAACGACTTCAAAAAGGAGGAGGTTCTCAATTCGACTGTATTTTTTTTTTTTTTTTTTTATGTTTGTTACGCCAGAACTTTTGACTGGGTGAACCGATATTGATGATTCCTTTTTTATTTGAAAACTGATGATTCCCGTGTGGTCCCATTTTAATTTGGTCCAGTTCCGAAAATAGCATCCATGAGAAAACCATATAAGTCTTAAATTTGCATAAGTATGTGCGCGACAAATGGACGAATAACTCAATATCACGCCAACCGATTTCGATGATTCTTTTTTTATTGGAAAGGATGTACTTCAAGGGTAATTTAATGAGAGTTTGGTTAGGTTTTGATTATCGGATCCATGAAAAATTAACGAAACTCGGCCGAATCTCTTAATTTGACCTTAACGTCGCTATGGTCAAATTATGTCTGTCTCATATGAGCAGTATGTTTAGTAGGTTTACCGATATTCAGACAAATTAGTTAGTGTACTTCAGATTCACTAAAAATCAAAAAATAAACAAAAATTTTAACAAAACAAAAAACGACTTCAAAAAATGCACTAAAAAGTAAAAAAATAATTTCGTATTCTTCTACGACTTCATAATCAACTTACTTTTTCTAATCATCAATATGTAGGTAAGATTGTTATTTTTGGAGTCGGTGTCAGCAAAGGTACCCGGCCCGGCGGGTTCACTTGACAGCTCCCCGCGCCGCCGCGGCTCCGCTCTCGCCTCGTCAAGTCGCTTGTGCGATACAAGCACACCTCACCTATAACTATGTATGTAGTTACAAACCTACCTTGACTGACACCGACTCCAAAAGTAACAATCGTACCTACATATTGATGATTAGAAAAAGTAAGTTGATTATGAAGTTGTAGAAGAATACGAAATTATTTTTTTACTTTTTAGTGCATTTTTTGAACAGTTTTTTGTTTTGTTAAAGTTTTTGTTTATTAATCGATAGAGAAGGAAAAATTCTGAAATCTACATATATTTTTTTCAAATTATATATATATATATAAGGGTCTGAAGGGGTTAAGAGCTGAATAAGTTATGAAGCAGTAAGTAGGAAGAGTCTCAAAAATAATAAAAAAATCTATTATAATTAATCCATTAAGGAAGCAGTTTTCACTTTTCATTTTTTTAATAATCGGCCTTCAGCCACACCCAATATACATTAATAAAATGAATAGCGCTCTGACAAAATCCCACAAAACTAGTACCAGATCATAAAAATAATATCGGGGCCTTCCAAACCGGTTCCGGATCACTTTCTTCAGGAGATAACGGACATTAAGTTTAACTCGTGTGGAAAATATTCAGATGATACATCATTTCGCACCCCGTAATGATAATGCAGGCTGCGGGCGGCGCCCATGATTTGTGGCTGCACTGGGAACTTGTATTACTAACCTGTCTTACAAGCTTTGCTGCGGGGGCTTTGTGCAGATCGACTTCTTTATCATCACCATCGTCAGCGACTTCGAGTTCAGTGATGGTGTTATAAGTCACGAAGTTACCAGCGGTCTTGATCTGCTGGTTTTAAATCGTCAAATCAAAAGATTTCAACATTTTTGGTTCATATAAAAGTTTATTGTGCCTGTGTCAGATTTGGAAATTTGGTTTAGGTATCAGAAAGTACTATAAAACTCTCCTTATTTGAATGCGAAGAAGACCTGTAGATTTATGAAATTGGGGTCTATTTAATGAAGCAGTCAAAATTTTGATTGAGGTTTAACTAAACAATCTTCATCCCTGGGCTATTCATAAATTTGACATAGGAACTTCTAGCATTAAGCCCTAGGACATGAGCTCTTTATTATTATCATCGTCAGCATCAGCGACTTTGAGTCCAGTGATGGTGTTTTAAGCCACGAAGCTAGCAACAGTGTTGGTTTTAAATCGTTAAATCAAAAGATTTCAACATTCTTTGTTCATAAAAAGGTTAATTCTGGTGGTTAATGGTAGAAGTGCCTATGTCAGTTTTGATAATTTGATTTAGGTACCTAAAACTTCTTTTATTTGAATGCTATGACTACCCATGACAGGTGCTGCAGTTGTAAAATTGTGGCCTATTTAATGAAGAAGTCAAAAATTTGATTGAGGTTTTTTTTACGCCAAGAAATCGATAAACAATCTTCATCCCTTGTCTATACAGAAATTTGACAAAGGAACTTCTAGCATCAAGCCCTAGACATGAGCTCATTATTATCATCATCTTCAGCTACTTCGAGTCCTGTGATGGTCTTACAAGCCACGAAATTAGCAGCGGTCTTGATCAACTGGTTTTAAAACGTCATGTCAAAAGATTTCAACATTTTTTGTACATATAATAGTTCGTTTCTAACGGTTATTGGTAGAAGTGCCTATATCAGTTTTGATAATTTGATTTAGGTACCGAAAAGTACTCTAAAATCTTCCTTATTTGAATGTTGTTAATACCTATGTTAGTTGCTCTTTGCTTCATTGGTGAAATTGTGGCCGATTTAATGAAGAAATCAACATTTTGATTGAAGCAATCATCATCCAAGGGCTTTTCAGAAATTTGACATAGTCACCTTACCTAAACCTCACCAAAAAGAAACTGACTCTTGTGCTTGGTGAAGAACTACTTTTTGTTTTTGCATTTGGTTTGGTTATAACATTTTAGTTCTTCTTATGTTGTTCCTTATTGCTGATTATTGTGACCCCATACTCCATTATCCATGATGGACAAGGTATTTTTGTTACACGATGTTATTTTAACATATCCTTTGATGTGGATAATCTGAAGTATTGTTTTCAAATTGTTTTTAAAAATGTACACAAGTCAACACGCTTTGCAACAACGATCTAAACAGATTTCATGATAATTTTTGTGTTTCAAATCTCACGCTGCTTTTGAAAACCAACGTCTGCAAAGCGATCTAACAACTTATGCAGAATTTCTGCCCCCAGGCGCATCTATAGACCAACGTTTGAGTTAAGTATGTGATAAAAAAAGCTTAAATTGCATCCAACGGTTGCAATAATTGTTAATGATTTGAATACTCGTCATTAACAAACAGAGATGTAGTGTTTTCTACCTAGTGAAAGCCCACCTTTCAGAATTGCAACCAGATACGATTAAGCCGGTTCTCCCAACCAATCTCTATTATTTCTACTTCCCTTGCTTCATTTCTAGCTTCGCGGTTGAAGATATTTGCTGTCATGATTTATTGGGGTGTCATGATTCATGGGTGTTAAGATGTATTGGGGTGACATGATTTCACTGCCTCTGAGCAGACTCCTTTAAAAAAGCAAAAAAAGATATATTGTAATCATATAATTGGCGATCTTAATATTTTCACGTTTACGGAATGGCGACGGTACAAAAAAGGCAATAGAAATACGTTCCTTTTCACAATACTCTGCAGCTCTTTCTTACGCATTAAATAATGATGAGACAAAATACGGACGTACATTGTAAATTGTTTTACAAATCACTATTTATTTTTCCTTTGGAGGAAAGAGCTCTTATAACAGGCTGGGTCCTGTGGGCGGCTTTTGGTTCGGCTTCGCCCAGTTTGAGTGTTGGTGACCATTTTATAAATCGGATAGGAACTGGTTCCAAAAATAGCCTGTTCCTCGGATCCACTCGGATCCACGGATCTAGTGACCGGGATAAAGTAACCGCGACAAGCAATTACGTCATATATAATATCATGTATAGACGCGTGGTATTATCATTCACAACTGCCAGTTACAATAAAAATCATATTACCGTGAATCTTTCTATATTCGGAGAAATTCCCGATATTATAACTCCAATAGCACTTACTACTTACTACCGGGCGATGCTCCCCACGCTAGCTGTTAACGTAAGTGGTGACATCTTTTGGCATTGCTTTAATTCGGTTCTATTACAAAAGTAGATTTGTATACAAAGTATAAAAACTCCATATAAGAAAACGGTGTTACGTAAGGCGCGGCGTCAAGTTGTTTTCTTAGCCGGATTCTTAAATGACAACCGTATAGTCGTTACGCTATTAATACTGTGATGATGATGATTTCATATTAAAAGCACCTTATATTGCCAGTAAAACAAAACAAATAAGTAACCACTGATATAAACAACATAGAAGCTTCGGATTGGAAAGTGCAGAGAAATAAATCCTACCAAAATACTGATTTTGAAGCTTGAGAGTTAGAACTGTGGTATTTGCTCTAATAATTGCAATAATACGATTATAATATTAATACTAAAAGTTAAAGTACAGTTTAAATGATTTTTTTATTTCAACGACCAAACGCCACTGTTCCGTTAGCAAAGCAGTTTCCTTCCGAACTATACTTCCGGAAAGGATTGTATGAGTACCAATTTCCATATCAGAATACATTGTATGTAACTTTAAGCTCGTAATGCCCCGGGGAGGTCACGATATTGAATGTACGAGTACATGATCGTTTTGAAATCCCCATTTGCTAAATCAACTTTCAATGTCTGGGCTGTCGTTTGCATTAAATTATAAATCATAATGTGGAGCCAGCATTGAAATAATCATCATAAATATAAAACAACTTGCGTCTACACGATATTAGTTCATGTTTAACAGATTTACTAGTAAGTATCTGCCTAGATTAAAGATAATTAGAGAGAAATATCTTTGGTTACAATATCATTAGTTTATGTGAGTGAGCGAGCCGTAAAAATCTACGATAAAATGGGAAATTAATAATAAATTCGGTTAAGAGAATAAACAAGGCAGGACTCAGAAGATCAAATTTCATTTAGGGTAAAATATTGTATCCTGGTCAACATCGAAGTAAATTTAACCCAAATATAAAATCATAGTTGGGTGAGGTTGTGGTTTGTTCCAGGGACGAATTCGAGAACGTCAATGTTAAGTATTTTATAATAATTATGCCACGCCTTTAGAGACTCGGTGACAATTATCTCTATTAATACATTCAGATTCAATCGAAAAAATTCAACATAAATTTCTAAGACATATTAATTTTAAACTCGGTATTCCCATTGAAAACATAAACTACAATTACTTGATGAAAGAACTAAATTTATTAAAACTCTCAGATCGAAGAATTATATCCGACTTAATATTTATTTTCAAAATTGTAAATGGTAGCATAGACAGTCCTAATTTAACTAAGCTCATTGAATTTAATATTCCCACGAGAACCACTCGATCTAAAATCCTGTTTAAATGTAACAATAATAAGACTGAGTATACTAAACACTCCCTTTTACCTAGGTTACATGATGTTACTAATAGATATGCAGATGTTGCAGATCTATTTAACTGCACGGAAGGTAGGTACAAGAGGGCTATGCTATCAAACCCTTTCAGTCAATATTAATTCTATTATTTTGTACTATAGATTTTTGTATGTAATTGTCTATCTGGTGTCATTTCTAATTCAAATGCCACAATCATCTGTTAAACTTTTTTTTTATTATTTCTGTATTATTATTTTTCATTTTGTGACATGTAATCAGTTCTTATGGTATATATGTATACCGTTGAAATTAAATAAATAAATAAATTATGTAAAAATGATTGTTTCTTCGTTTGTCGCTTATGCCAATTCATCCAATTACATACTACGAAACTCTGAGGATTTGACGTATGCGCATGCCCGCGATGGTTTCTATCAATAATAATAAGCTCTGCCGTTATGAAATTAGTTCCTGCACTATATTCATCCGATTGCGATGCAACTTTGGTGAGTTGTTGTGCACACGTCCGCGAAGATTTACCGGTGAGGTCTAGCGTTATGAATTTAAAAAAAAATTGCCATACTTGGCGCGCGAATAGTTTGAAGAATGTGTGTACTGTATGTCGTCCATTAATCACGTGATGTTTTTTTAGCAACTTTTTATACCCCTCCTCCCCCCCTGGTGATATGTGGTGAGGTTTTAGTCTAAACCCCCCCCCCCCCAAATCACGTGTATTTATTTAGTGAAAGTATTTTGAAATTTTCAGAATATTATCATGAAAAATAAATACACGTGATTTCTCATTATACCCCCCCCCCCCGTCGTGATTTTTCCGTGATTTTTTCCGAACCCCCCCCCCCCCCTTTCGAGCCTCACGTGATTAATGGATGACCCCTAGGTAGTTTAGTGGCAGGGAGGGGAAGGGGAACGCGTGAGAGGTTAATTCGCGAGACGGGGGAAAGCGGGAGAGGATAGGGGAGAAGGCGGGGAAGGTGGATGGGGAACGCGTGAGATGGAGGGGAACGCGTGAGAGGTGAATTCGCGAGATGGGGGAAAGCGGGAAAGGATAGGGGAGAAGGCGGGGAAGGTGGATGGGGAACGCGTGAGGTGGAGGGGAACGCGTGAGAGGTGAATTCACGAGACGGGGAAAGCGGGAGAGGATAGGGGGGAAAGCGGGGAAGGTGGATGGGGAACGGGGACGAATGAAAAGGACACGCAGGGAGAAACAATTTCTTTATTTAAGTGGTATTGTAACGCATACCGGGTATACGTAACTCGCTAATAGTAAATAAAACAACAATATTGCAATAATGACTAATAATACATCGAAATAAAAAGGTTTACCTGCATTCAAAATACCTTATGTTTGCATATTTATAATATTAAGTTAATGGCTCAGGTAGCTGCCATCAAGCCCCCGTTCTTCATTTAATCATCCGCCTCACAAAATCATTAACCAAAATGACTGCTTCAATAAATAATTTATGGCTTGTTTATCTCAAAATAAACTTCTGACACGGCCAAAATATTATTAATCTTTCTCTTTTGCTCCGACGGTTTCACCGAGGTATAACACAGATGAGGTGAAAAAATTCAAAGTCGATGATTGGAGAAGATTAACAATTATTTACACGGAACAGGTTGTGCTTTTTGGTGTAATCAAAAATGTAGGGAGAGGCCAACTTAATCATAAATATTGCTTCAGTTCTAACGTAATTCCGTTGGATGAAAACCTCCTACTAATTGTGCGTTGTCTAATTTTGCTATACAAATGATATTGACAGTCGTCGATCGTAAATTTATATGCAAGTAAATTGGCCATCATAACTCGACAACTTCTCTTGAATAATTGAAAGATGCGTGCATTGAAGAGGTGCACTCATTATGACTGCAATTGTTATAAATCAATATGACCCCTTTCGCGACAAGATAAAAATTAAATGAGATGAAACAAAGCATTGTTAAAGCAAGTCTTTTTAAACTACCGATCAGTTTCAGAATAACTACGACAAAAGTAAAACTAATAACTGAAACAGAAATAACTAATTAAATGTCTGAGAGGGAAGCAACACAATGAGACAGGAAATGTAAAGGGTTAACGGAAGAAAAATAAATTTACCAAAGAATATCGTTTGGAATAGAATGAAAAGAATAGAAAGACCACAACAGAGATCAAATCAACATCAGCAATGAAACCGCTGAAGGAAAGTAATAAACTCCCAGATGGACAGAGAAGAATCCAACATCCAATGATAGCCAGAATAAGACAATCCTTGAACTAATTAAAACCAAATTGAATTAAGAGTATCGTTTGGAATAGAGTGAAAAAGAACAGAAAGACCACAACAGAGTTCAAATCAACATCAACAGTGAAACACGTTGAAGGAGACTAATGAGCTCTCAGATAGACAGAACAAAGAGAGAAGAGTCAAAAAAGCCAACGTCCAATAATAGCCAGAAAAAGAAAAAAACCTTTAATAAATTTAGTAATTATAATATCAATAAAGACTGGGCAACTATATGGTTGTTTCATCAGGGATTTGGGTTAAGTCTGGATTGGACATTTGCTACTCCACTGCTCATCGCGTTGCAGTTTATGGTTATCCAATAGAAAGTCAGGCTACGGTAATTTTCTCACGTTTTATCATTTTGCGTTTAATTTTGGTAATTTGATTTCATGTGAAAGTAAGTCCCCAATCCACAACCTTGCTCATCGGCTAATACGCTCCGCGGGGGATAATGAAGGTCTGAAGTGGGCGGGGTCCAATGACTACATTCAAATTTGCCCTTTACGTAAAACCCTAAGCAAAACACGACCGATAATAAAATGGTTCACTATCTCATCGACCTGAACTAAAGCGAAGGAGAATATTTTAAAGCAGGAAAGTAATTAGGGAACGTCGGAGACTGTACAATTTGAATGTGTAACGTGGGATTTAAAAAAAAAAATTCGGTTTAATTGTTGTGTAACGTTTTTTCAGACGCTTTCTAGAAATTATTCTC
Source organism: Limnephilus marmoratus (assembly GCA_917880885.1). Classification (NCBI taxonomy): domain Eukaryota; kingdom Metazoa; phylum Arthropoda; class Insecta; order Trichoptera; family Limnephilidae; genus Limnephilus; species Limnephilus marmoratus. The sequence continues at coordinate 70,581,291 of OU862906.1, forward strand.
AAACACATTGTGAACATTGTATTGTCCGAGAATTACAGAATTTTATAACATTAAAGCACTTATGCGTTTGTTTCATAAGATCTGCAATTATTTTTTCATAGCAGATGTTATCGCAATTAGTTATTTATTTATTACTAATGTTAGGGCATTAGCCTAGTATGGTAATCAAGAAAAAAATATAAAAGTGTACTTTCAAAAATTGTATGAAATAAAAAAAAAAAATAAAAAAAAAGAAAGATTGCGGTCGTAAGAATCTACATACCTATATGCTTTCTCATTATTTTCGAAAACTCACGCTACACTTTTTTTTCACAGTCGATTTATTAATAAGTGATCCTTTTTAGCATACTAATAAGGTAAAACCAAGGCTAAAATATTTAGTGTTATGATTGATTTTTGGAGGAAAATCTAAACAAGGTTGCGTTTCATTCTCCTTTTCTCGACGTTTCGGATACTCTCATATGCTCAACATCGGGATAGATAATGGCATCTGTCTTGATGGAAACTAATATACGATGTAATCAGAAGTCCAAAAATTTTGGATCCACGGTGGTAACATAACCGGTAACCATGGAATCAATGCATACAAAATACGTTGCGAGGATTCTGGCTATTAAATAACGTATTTTAAAGAGGTTTCTTGTGTTGTTAGCACGGAGAGAAGATTAAAATAAATCACCAGTAAATACACGTAATTTTATACCAGACAAACAAAAAGTAACACACGGGGGCGAAAAAGTTGTTTTTAACCGAAAATAAATCAAATTTAATGGTGTAATCAATACTGTAATGGAATGTGAGCACATCGAAATAAAAGTTTTCGCCCAAAAGACTGAGAAAGTCCCATTTCGTGCTGAGTGGCGTACGCAATTTCAACAGCGAAGGAGATTTTATCCTGAAAAACGTTATTTCAACTCAAATCAATTCATTACAATTTGTAAAATGCAATTTTGTAAGTAAATGTATACTCTCCAGTGAATACTGGACGAGTACTCCATAGAAGTATATTTCGATAAACATAAAGAACCTTAAGTACCTAGATGACTTTTATTTAGTAAACCTGGGTCAATTTTCAGAATTACTTTTCAATTGAGATTCGAAACCAGTGAATAAGAACGACCAAGGAGCAGAACTGATACGATATTAATAATGTTTTTAATGCTAGGCCCTGCGGGCGGCTTTTGGTTCGGCTTCGCCCAGTTAGTATTGGTGACCATTTTATAAATCCAATAGGAACTGGTTCCAAAATTAGCCCGTTCCTCGGATCCACTGTCATCCAGTGTAGCTAGTCACCGGGACAAAGAAACCGAGCCACTGACGTCATGTGCAATATATAAACGCTTGATACAACATGTACCGTCAATCTTTCCATATCCGGAGACATAATACATATTCACAAATTCGTAGCAGTTAGGGAGAGACGTCCCCGTCCGACCTGCTGACGGAAGTAGCAACATATTGTGACGAATTATTTTTTTTTTAAGAAAATAATTTCCCTTAGGGCTGTCATCCTTGGGGATGCTGTGTTGAACCGAATTATAACAGCAGCTTTGTGCGAAAATTCCACGTACACAGATTTTAGTTGTGGTGCGGCGCGTTTGGCGTGGCGTCAGACATGCACTCGAAGCTGGATTCTGAAACTCAACCACGCAGACGTTACCGTAGATTTTAGTTGTGGTGCGGCGCGTTTGGCGTGGCGTCAGACATGCACTCGAAGCTGGATTCTGAAACTCAACCACGCAGACGTTACCGTATTAATACTGTTCGATAATATATTATATAGACTCGTTTGAGATAAGTTACTATATAGAAAGTTCGTAAAAGTAAGGCATGTTTGCAATAATCCCAGGGCGGAAATAATTTGGCAATATAACTGCCACAAACAATGGAAGATCAATAGCCTGAGAGAACAACATGGAAACCCATGGAAAACAACAAATAGCACGAGGGAAATGGGGAGATAATAATGATGGCTATAGGTACTACACCTACGTAAAGAATATAAAGAAGGAAAGCAACTGACCTATTAATTGCTTATTGGATTTATATTGCTCTCCGTCCGACAGTACTCATGTACTATTTTGGAGCAATAATTCAGAGAGTAACTACAATGCTGAAGTCCATATTTCCCGTACAAGTATTGTTACTATTATCCAGAGTACGCTGGGAAATGAATATTCCGCAAACATTTAATTTTATTATACCAAAAATCTATGCCATTACCTCAAAAAAGACAAAGAGGCAAGCACCTCACCTAATCATAAAACAAGAACAAAGCAAAACAGACAAGCTAAATATACCTAAGCGCAATATTGTATTTGGACAAAGCAGCTCTGATATTTTAGCTCTTAGTATAGAGTTATAAAACGAATTCTCACCCAAGTATCAAATAAACTAAAACAAAACAAAATAAATACAGTACGCACATCAAATTATTTATTATTTGAAAAATAAATTACTAGTATTTTTAAAACATCGTCGTAGGAAGTGACACCAAAAATCCTGCACAAACCATGGAGTCCATAGAAGTCGCTGAAAACCTTCTATACAAAACCTAGCCCTTCTCAGCACAGGATCTCCTAGTTGGGAGGACTAAGAAAGTGTCCTATCTGTACATCTTTTATATTTATATTTCACATATATTCGTATGTAATACTTTTTTTTAATAATCTCGAAAGAAATCGCAAGTAAGAACGATGCGTTGCCCAAGAGCGAAAGGGCATTTATCAATACAATCTTTCTGTTTTCGCCAAGGACACGTGTAGGACGCTGTACGTAAAAAAAACCTTTATCGTGACACAGATATGAGGTGGTTTATTTTCGCATTCAACCTTCACTGGGTCACCATTAACAGTGGTCATTCGAGCAGCAGGAGTGAATGGACATTTGGTAAACTACCTCTGCTGGAGGCTGCTGGGAGGTACTCGTAGGTACAAACGGATATTGTGTTTAAACATATAATTTTGCGGTGGATATAGTGTGAGCCACTTTATCGTTATTTGGCTTGAAAACCTTTTTGCATTCTTTTGAATGGTATCTATTTGCCCTCTAGATATATATTCATATTTAAATTTACAGTCCTTTCCTTTCTAGATACTCGTAATAGCTCAATCGTCTGTAGGTAAGCTACAGAGTGTAGGTCAGAAGAGTATTGACTCGAATTCGAATGGTAGAAGAAATTGGCGATGCTTGAAGAAGACACGACCAAGAAAATCAAATACTTGACTCATATATTATATCGGGGTACACAGAATTTGTGTGAATAAGAACGAAGCAGGGGTGTGTATAAAGACACAGTTGCTCGGAGGGCCATCCTCTAATTTTCAAATGTTAATGAAAGTAAGTATTCTATGCAACCGTTGTTTATAACTAACCTTTTTATAAAAATTGTAATCGTGACATGTATTCAATTAGTAGAGCCCCATATTTTGCGCATTTTTTTTAATGGTACTTACGTATTTTTTTTTAATGTATAGCAGTCAGCTATGAAAAGCAGTAATTCTATAATTTATTTAAAAAAATATATTTTAGTCTTTAAAATAAAATAAAAATATTTTAACAAATTCTAGACTTGTAGAATAATGCTAACAGGTGTCCAATGTAAATAAAAAGCGGATATTATGTTTATCTGAGAACCTACCTAGATTACTAATAAATCTGTAGCAATCATTTAAAAAGTATGGGAAAAATTAGTTGAAGATAATATTTTCGATATTTGTTTTTGGGGTGTTATACCGTGTTGCGCTACCTCCTTTAGCCAACGTTTCGGACAGCGTTGCAGTGTCCATCATCATGGCAGATCCGGTACCGTGAAAATCTTAAAACGTAACCGAAGATAATATTGTTCATTCTGAATTTAAATATTAAATTGACAAAATTGATGTAAAAAAATTAGGTCCTAATGTCCGAGTGGATTAAGGCGTTGTCCCAGTATGACAGATATCCTGGGATCGATAGTTACCTTTTTGAAGTGAAAACTTCTTTAGCACTGTTGTGATTTGAAACTCGATGAAACGAAAAAAAGCGACACTTAAAAGAGACAAACACATATATCTATAGAATTTAGCCTGCGAGATAATGAGATAGTATAATCGGTATCCTCTTTGTGCGGTGCTTCGTAGATTCCCCACTATTGTCTACTTTAGTATTCTGAAGGTTTCACTTCTACCACGTGAATTGCACACTCTGATTTCTATTTTCTGTCCCTTGTTCTGTTTCATTTTTCATTTAGAATTATTAGACTCGTATCTTCTTCTTCAATGATAAATTTAATTCTATTAACGATAGAAATGTATTTTTACTATCCAAAAGCAGCGTGTTATAATCATCAATATCATTCAAATAAATGTAGGTTATGTAAATATGGGTAAGTTTTAATATATTATATAACTCGAAGAAAGTATTTAGTTTTCAGTCCCTTATTGTGCCTGTGGTTCTTCATTTCAGCTCTCCCGAATTAAACCATTTTGGCCTAACAGACCGCGTTGAAGCTACCAACTTTTTGCTCTAATCTCTCAGCAGGTTAATTTATTACATTTCATAATGAAGTCTAATCAACCTGTATTATATAAAGATACCACCAAAAGGAAAGTAGAAGTACCATAAACCATCCGCCGCCTAACACCCGAAGAATAGCGGTTAGCCATTGTGGTGTTTTCCCCACTAAACAAAAGGATTACTTTTCCCACAAAAACAGGTTGAACGTGTTATGTAAGCCGACCTATTGTCTGACTAACACAACATAAAGTAATGTAAGTAAATCGAGGATAATTTAAAAATGGCAACACGCGAAATCCTAACTAAAAAGTGTGAGATACAAGAGAACAAATATCACATGAATATATATTTTTTAATTTAACCCACTTTGTCAGTGTCACAATAAGCCAATCATATTATTGTGCAAGTTTAACCCAACAGGCTAATTTGTACGCTTTTCGTAACAACTCACGTAGGTCTCATAGAAATCGTTGTGTCTCCCTTAACATGATAGTGAGAAGATAAGAGAAAACACCATGATTTATGTTTAAATCTGAAAGTTAACAACAAAATAAATAAAATGTGAAACTAAAGTTGTTTACTTGTCAGTGGCTGAGTTGGCATCGCGTTTGGGTCCCACCCAGGCGTAGCGTATTCGATTCCTCGGCTGGCTAAGTCCTCTATCACGAAACAAGCAATGTTTTCCGTTTACGTGGTGGTAGTAGGAGATTTTCAAATATTGAAAGGTTATTCGTAACCCGGGAAAATTTGTATTTCTTAAAAAGAAAGAAAAGAAAGAACACAAAACTGCGCTGTACAAATATAACGTTATTGTTATTATTACAATTTTTCTGACAATTTCTATCTTGTGATACAATCAATGATATCAATTGAGACACCTTAAAACATATTCTAACGACATCTGTTGAGAAACATTGAAACAACGTACTCTATGATTTTATTTATTTATTTTTAAAAACAGCATACAACCAATACATTGCAAAATCGGACATTTACAGTTAAAGTAAAACATTTATTTAAAACATAAGTGCTATTTCACGCTTACAATCGTTGTACGAAATGTGGAAAATATCCACATTTCCTGCGAGGCAGTTAATTAATTCAGTGAGTCTTCCCAGGGGCATCACCATTGGCAAATTAGTTCTGCATTTGGGAAGAATCAAAAGTCTGTGTTGGCGACCTCGCGTGAAATTATCCGGCACATGAATCCTATTTCAGCCAGAATATCTGGTACCGATATAAAACCATTTAGAAGCTTATAAGTCATCAGCAGTAATGCGCCATCTCTTCTGGAACTAACGCTGCAGATACCCGGCATTCCCGAGATAAATGCAATTGGAAACAGCCATGGGTAAAAACCTAACTCTCTCATATAGTAAAAATTTATTTTGTATTTTCTTGATCATTAGTACATAGACGATGTCCTCTGGCCCCCATATCTGAGATCCACTCTCGAGAATGCTACGCACTAAGCTAAAATAAAGCAGTCTTATAACTGTATGGTTTTGCCATTTAGGTACGAGTGAAGAGCTGTAAAGGGTTTCAACCATAGACATCCAAATTTAATAGGCCAGAAGATACAGATGAGGGGTAAAACCAAACTATGGGGGGCGAAGAGGGGAAAGATGACTGTGATTCGTTAAAAAAATCAAACTGACAGTATATAGGCATCTCGCATAATAATATCACCATTTAGTTCTTAAAAGCAAAATCTGCTTTTGAATTAATAGACCTTTTTAAATGGGAGCGCGAATTGCTCGCCATGTTATTAACATATTTGTGAAGTCCAAATGCGGCACAGTAAAGTTCATCGATTTTCACAGAAGAATATTTTGTTGCCGTATTTAGTTAAGACACTTTTACAAATGTTTCATAATTTACTTACCCCTGTAACCAGCGACGAGCTCACGGAGAACCGCCCACATTTGCTATGTTCACATATTTTAGGGTATAGCATGTATAGCACAAGCTCTCATTTTTGACGTGTAAATGTATGATATGAGCTCGGCGCTGGTCAGGACAAAAATGATGACGTCACATTTTTAAGATTCAAGCGAGGCTCTCGTAAGCCCAACCGGCTCCATGGAACCGGTATGGGGAGGTGGAAATAATACGCTTTTATCACTTAGGGCAGGTCCAGATATATTCATATATCCATGGTTCCAACCTTGTTTTAGGCTTTCAGGTGGTTTGCCAGATTTTCAGTGACCGTTCTAACGAAATCCACCATCTCATCTACAAATCTACATATACATAAATGTCTACCCTTATTTCAAAACTAAAACAATAATGTTTTCCCTTATTTAAGTTTCTAAAGCGGGCGCTTTGATTGGATTCGATAAGTAACCGGTTTGCGTGTTCCAAATGACATTTTATAACAATATTTAGTTATAAATAAAGCAAGAGTCTGCGCCGCACGCGATCAATATAAAGACCAGATTTAATATTAAATGTTTCCGAAAACGACGGGTTCGCACCTGTCCAATTAACTTGGGCTAGACGCTTTCCCACAAAATCATTACTTTTGGCAACAATTCCATTTAAGGCCCTATAAAATAACTTCTTACGGTAAATTTCGAGCAAATTTTGCTTATCCGTGCAGATCATCTTGAGGAACTTTGATAATTTAACCAATCAGATATTATATTTTGATCACTTTCATCAAGTTTTGGAGGTTTGCGGGGAGCTAGAATTTGATTAAAATCACTGGAATATATATTTTATATATTATTTGTTTGCATTCCTCGAGTGTTGCGAATCCTGAAAATGCAAAGATATTTCACACAAGATTATGCTAGGTAATTGATCATTATTTCAATCTTATTTTTGAACGAGGATCCTTCTGCATTTGATAAATATGTATACAGAAAAGAGGGACACGGATAGTAGGTCAGTAGATTCACTTCTACACTTCTACCGCGTGTGAACTGCACACAAGTTTTTGTTTAAATTACATTATTAAATAATAATAATTAATAATATATTTTTGAATGTGGCTACAACTTTGTGGTTATCCATTATAGAAAAATGAAACAATTCAACTTTGTATAAACCACTTATATAATGCGTAAATCCGACCGATTTCGGAACAAACGTTCCTTCTTCAGGGAAAGCTTATACTAATTTGACAGTTTCGAACAATGTTTTATTATGGTAGGGGTGGAGCCGTTGCTAGTTATTAATGTAGATTGGGTGGGTAGGTATTAATGTAGAGTGGGTGGGTAGGGGAAAAAAATCCATGCTTGGGCTATAAGACAATATTTGTTGTTTGTTGATATTAGATTCATTATTTTTAAGGGATTTTTTTAATTTCCAAGGCTTCTAAGTTATCTAAACGTTTTCCTTTATGATTAATATGAAGAATATTTACCCCTGTATTTTTTTCAAAACTATGATTATTTTCAATGATGTGGTTAGCGAACTCAGAAAAATTATTATTATTAAGACATCTTAAATGTTCTTTGATTCTGATTTCAAAATTACGAGTTGTTTTAATAATATAGAAGGAACGTTTGTTCCGAAACCGGTCGGATTTACGCATTATATAAGTGGTTTATACAAAGTTGAATTGTTTCATTTTTCTATAATTAATAATAATTAGCCTGTTTATTTCTTGTTTTACAATAGTTGGTAGTTACAATATTACAATAAACTCAATTTGATTTGTATTAGTAATAAAAAATATTTATTTAATTTATATTAATTTAAAACATATAAGTACTTATATGTTTTAAAAATTATTTATGAATTAACAAGAACCCCGGTTTGGGTAAAGGCCTCCTCCAAAGATGTTTTGTCGGTCTTGTGCTATGGAGTACCAGTTTATGCCAGTTGATCCTTTCTGTAGAAAAGTATAAAGGTGTTGTGTTCTTCTATTTTGTTGCCCTGTCGTCTAACTTCCGAAATTTCTATAATATCTTAGTTAATTTTACTTAAACAGTCTTCCAGTTCAATATTCGGTCGTATGATAACAGAGTGTTGACGTTGTGTGTTATAATTTTTAATTAAAGCCTTAACTTGTGATTTTTCGAAGTTTTTAAGAAACACTGCCGTAATAAAATACGATAAACTAATAATATTTACTGGACAAAATCGGGAACACAGCGAATAAGAGAAATCTTTAAACATCCCCTGAAAATATTCATATTCAAGAAAATAAAACAAAAAATAATAAATAACAACAGTCTGGCTCGAAAAACAAGGTCAAATAGTGTCACCGAAGGAGCTAAAAAACCAAGCATGTTGAACTTCTTGACAAATACAAATAATAAAAATGCATAGCAACTAACCCCCTCTCTTCACACCGATACCACAAATAAACAAACTTCAATAAAAAAACACAAAAAATCTTCCAACCCGGCTGGTCACCGTGGAAGATTGATGACCAAAATCCTCCAAAGTTACAAAACTCAAGCTCAACCTCAAAACTTCGAAATTATATTATTATTGTCATATAAATCCTCGTAATAATTGACAAAATAAATTACATGTTTTTTTTTATTTATTATGTATCTTACTACAAATTTACGACAATAAGATAGTATGTGGGAACATTCATTGTAATGCAATTTTAGGCAAAATGTGAGTTAGTTTCTTCTTTATGGAACATAAAATTCCTTCCGATAAAAGTAAGTTGAACATTTGGATATGATAATAATAAATTTTAGTAAAGCATAAAAAATAGTATTAATTTCAATTCAACATAACCCCATTCTGTTTAGATAAATAAGTATAATACAACAATTCACTGTCATAAGTAGAAACAAAAGTTGAAAAATTATGTTGAGGTTGTGAATTTTAGTGGTGGAAGTAATATTATTGAAAATAATCAAAAAAGTGTTATTTGCAAGTTTTTATTCCACTTGATCGTGCCATGTCTTCCACGGGCGCCCTCGACATCTTCTACTATTCAATTGCACGAAATATATTCTCGTTGGCCACGTTAAAAAAACTACATTATATCTGATAAGTTTTAAGATTTTCACGGCCAAAAGCATTTTCGTTATTTGTTTTTGGGGTATTGTACCGTGTTGCGCTACCTCCTTCTTTAGCCAACGTTTCGGACATCGTTGCAGTGTCCATCATCAGGGCAGATCCGGCAGATCCGGTAGATCCGGTAGATGCATCTACCGGATCTGCCCTGATGATGGACACTGCAACGATGTCCGAAACGTTGGCTAAAGAAGGAGGTAGCGCAACACGGTACAATACCCCAAAAACAAATAACGAAAATACATTATATCTACTTTAATTCTATCCGTATTATTGACTATCTCAACACTGGAATGATAAGTCTTCTTTGAGGGGCGTTCCCGACATATTCTACCAATCAAACCACTCTCTAAACACTCTTGGCACTACATCACTTCGTTTGGATATGATTTTAACTGACATTTTTTTTTTGAAAAATGACATTTGAATGCCAAAGCATTTCTTTTGCTCATTTCTGAACCTAAAATGATTTTCAAATCCATCTTTATTGTATTTTCCTTATATGACAAAGTTCTAACATCAAAGCATTTTAGCACTTATACTCTCCATTTTGTTTGTATCTGACAGTCGATCGTTATTATGAGGCGTATTTATAGTTCGTCACTTTGGTTGGATAGGGTTCTAACTTCGCCTTACCATGTTCTTAGGTTTCAGAGTTTGCAAAGACGTATTTTCGTAATCTATTTAACATCTTTTTTTCCTGGTTCTATATTGTGTAAGTATTTTAGTTTATCATACTTTAATATAAAATATTAAAATAGTCGTGTCCCTAGCTTGGAACCTTGTGCCATGAATTATTATGCCCTAGATGGTTGCAAATGGTAATATTAGCATGTTTAGGCATGTTCTAAAATGGCAAGTAAACGTCCTATTTAAATATTTGGGAGGAATGCAGATCCGGGCACAGTTTGGAAATTTAATAAAAAGGCACTTTCTAGATGAGAAAAGTGTGGAAAAGCTGAATAAAACAAAAATTAAGGCGCGCTCGGCAAAATTGAGGGAGATACAACCGTTCAAAGTATTTAAAATTTCACTTTACAAACTGATATTGACAGTTCGCCCGCGTCCGCCCGCCATTTTTTTTATAACCTAATACGCTAAACATGGTTTGTGATACAAAAAAAGTGCCCCTTTATAGCGCCTGCTCACGTCAAGGCAAGAAAAACATCCCAGTTTTCAAGTGGTTTAGCGGCTACGCTAGGTTTGTGTAACATGGTTTGTGATTCTGGCGTACTATCAATTCTGTATTAGGTCTGGGATCCAACATACCTAAGCGGTGAAAACATGGCGAACGAACAACGAACTGTCAATATCAGTTCGCCAAGTGAATTTTTAAATAATTTGAACGGTTGTATCTCCCTCAATTTTGCCGAGCGCGCCTTAATTTATTTTTTATTCATCTTCTCCACACTTTTCTCATCTAGAAAGTGCCTTTTTATTAAATTTCCAAACTGTGCCCGGATCTGCATTTCACCCAAATATTTTCCTTTAAAATATGTACAATTAAAATGCTTTGCACAACAATTCAACTTCAAAATCAGAAATTGGTAAATAGATAATATGAAATCGTATTAGCAAAGTTTGACACCTCATATCTCAAAACAAGGTAAAGTGAAGATAGAACCACATCCAAATGAAATGACGGCTAATAATAACAAACTTTAAAATTGTCAGCGAAAAGTATGTTGATATTTTCTCCCAGATCTTCAACACCGTCTAGCGGATAGATAGACTGACCTGAAATAGTCCCCGGAACCCACTCTGTACTGACATTTGGATGGTCTCCAAGAAATCTAGTTTAGAGACCATTGTGACATCAGATGGGATATTCACATGACATTAAAGATCTCCTTTGTCATTTGTGATCTTTGTGACATCTTCAACGAAACATAGTAGTATGTGTAACTTCCTGAGATGGACTAATAGGATAATGCTGTGAAATAAAGGTTAGCAAGTCATAAAAAAGAAGATTTGGAAGATCAGACGAAAAAAAAATTACGAAAAAATATACGCGTCATTTGTCTCTCACACTCAGAGTGTGCTAAACTTATAGATAAGTCATGAACTTTTGTACTTCTTTGATGATTTCAACATCTATATAAATGAATGTACGTTTGCTTGCTTGCATGTATTTATTTATTTTTATTTATTTATTTTTATTTAAGTACATAAAACAGGCATTAAGCCCAAAAATTTATATACATGGATGATTTAAATTACAAAAATTATAACAAAAATAATTTCAGTAATAAATAGCTACTCGTAAATACGCAAAAGTGAATGACGAACAAGAATGAGTAAAAGGTAGAGTACAAAAGAATCACCAACAATTTATTATTGGCACCTGTGCTGATGGGACAATGATTTAGTAGGTGCAATATTTCCTGTCTTTGAATAAAGGGCTTCATCACAATATCAGCTTTATACGATTGATGGTAAAATATATTTTTTGAAGTGATTGAATGGGTTATTAAAAATGTCAATTTCATTATTAGAGCAGTGTATAGTGTTATAATGTCTTAATGTTCGTGGTAAAGGGGAGAAATATCCTGTATTTGTGTGGTAGGAATTTATGTATGTATGTATGTATGTTGTTTATGTATTGCTTATGTTTGAAACTTTCAAAATACCTTTTTTCTGGATTATTACAACTACATGACAATACATCTGAAAAGTTTTTAATCTTTACAAAAACTCTTACGAAACTGTCAAAAAAGTCACAATTTAAGAATGACATATAGCAAGCCATCGATTGTTCAATCAAAATTCAATTTTTAAAAAACTCTTTAATTTTTGAATTTACTTAGTACTCACCTATGATACTAACCAAAATCGAATACTTTATATCTATGTTAGGCATCAAATTTGATTGATTGTTCTTATAAAATACAAAAATGAATGTTTTTAATAAATGAAAAATGAAAATTTGTATAAGAAATGCAATAAGTGGCACGCGAGCCGATTTAAAACTGAATGCACCGGGGATGAATATAAGGAACGTGGGAGTGGGGAGGGGATATGGGAGGGGAAGTGGCGGCGGAAGGGGAACGGGACGCAGGGAGAAACAATTTCTTTATTAAGTGGCATTGCAACGCACACCGGGAACTCGCTGGTTAGTAATACAAAAACTAATTACTATTTAGAAGAAAAATAACATTTAATTAGTTATGTAAACTGTCCTTGGGCAAGAGAAGGAGACCGAACTGATCTATAACCTGTGATCATCAATTATTGGGCATAATGAAGGAGGACGGTTTATTCGCCATACCTGTTTTGTCATTTGGCTTCAAAAATGACACCACAGTTTAGCAATGTAAGCACATCAGATTCTGTACCAAAATAATGTTCTCAGCGTTTTCCGTTGTGCTCTTGCAGTACTGCTTTACATTTGTAGTGGAACAAAAACAAGAACGTTGAAACACAAAGACTAATGACTAGTGATCATTGCAATAATTTCATAAATGACTTAACATATTTCATTAGCATTCACAAGAGAGCAGAAAATGTCGGCCAAACAGCCACAACAAAGTCTCTTAATTAAGTGGAACCAATACAAGAAACGAAAGAGAATGAAGCCACGAGTCTAAAAATTGGCATGCAAATTTTTTACTAATTGCAAAGAATGTCAAAATTTTAACTTTTCAATGGAGCGAGCGTAGGAAATTACGTGTACCAAAAAGCAATGTTTATGATATGTAAAATCGGTGGAACGGCTTACAATAGCTATTCTTTACCCGTCAAGATATATTTTTTTTTTACATTAACTCCACACAGGAGGCCCTGAGGAAAATAATTTCCCTCAGAGACTATGTCATCTGGGATGCTGTGTGGAGGGTCTTTTTGAGGAGAGGAAGGAATGAACATTGGTTTTGAAGAGACACATGTTGTAGGAAGGAGGAAACACAGAGGCCGGCAAATCATACCACAGCCGAGCTGTTGAACACAAGAACGAGTCGAAGAAACGACCCGTTCTCATGTGACAAATGTCAACCGTGTACGAATGTTGGGCACGTGTTTGGCGTGTTTCCCGACCATGCACCGGTGCCGAAGGGATCAATGACGCTAGTTCCTCGGAGAATCTTCCACTCATATGAGTCGTTGTCTTTCTTATTATCATTGTTAGAAATTTGATTTAAACGGTGATAGAAAGAAAAAACGCCACGCTTTATATTCAAGTCTAAAACCAAAAAATAATTAACATGTACACCGTTATGAATCCAAAGTTTCCGCCCGTAATTTGAAAAAAATTGATGAAACTTTGGGAATTTTTTATTAATTACTTTTACATGAAATATGTTTATAATACTCGTACGTTTGTCTAATAAAATATCTGTGTGTTTATTTTTTTTTCGTTATCAGTAATTTTAGTTAGAAAAAATACAATGAGCCATTTTTAAAACTTTTTTAATTTCCGCTGAAAATTTTTATATTAAAAAAATTACATGGTTATTTCAAATTATTAAATTTTAAAGCGTATTTCGTCACCTTTCAAAAAAGATTTCGGATGCATTCAGTAATATTTCATTTATTTGGATTTTATTGCAAAGCGGAAATATTTTGACCATTCAAGAAAATAAGCCCGAGGAATGAGCAATACTCTTTTTTTTTTAAATCATCCTTATATAGCTTCAGAATCCTTTAGCAATCAACAGAACACATAAACTTCATCATGCGTTTTTAGTGAAAAATAAAATGTTAGATATTTTCAGCGACATGGTTTGGTTGTGGAAATCCCTCAAGAACTCATTATTATTTCCAACGGTAAGAACAACTCAAGTCTAGCAGCGGTTCGTGGTTTTCCTTTATGAAGGGAAACATTTGCCTAAAAATAAACCTGCAAACGAAGCGACCATGACCGCGTACGCTCAAACTTAATTAAATAAAGCTCTATTTCTGAATACAGAGTAGACACTATAATACAGTAAAAGCATAGTAAAAAGGCAATAACATCAAATAAATAATAAATTAACCTGCGACAGGGCGCTCGGTGTTTTTAAAACCATACTATATTTAAATAAACAAATCGTATTTTAAGTAATATTGTTAACAACCTTGCCTTGTATCCTACCGTTTATTGAAGTGAAAACTTCTTTACTTGTGAATTGAAACTCGGTGAAACGAAAAAGTGACACTAAAAAGATACAATCACATACATCTTTAAGATTTAGCTTGCGAGAGAATGAGATATAATAATCGATCTCCTCTTTGTGCGGTGCTTCGTAGCCTCCCCAACTCTTGTCTACTTTAGTTTTCTGAAGGTTTCACTTCTACAGGGTGTGAACTGCACACTTGTATTTTTTTAATTAAATATATCTATTCTAATTTCACTAGAGTTTATTTGAATGAAGCGGAATCTTGGAAGGTAAATTAACTCACTTCCAGACATCCAATCGAGCCGAAACTAGGCAGGTAGGCTCGTTGTCAATGACAATTCATTCTATCAAGTTTTGATGGCAATTATGCACACAAAAGGGGATATATATGCATTTTTTAGAAATTCGAAAAAATTAAAGCTCGTAATACACGAAATAACGGTCTCACCAGATCGAGTAGGAAGGTTTTATTTTTAAAAGCGCTTTCATTTATTAAGCGACCAGCCAACATGTCACATAAAGTAGATTAAAAACGACAAAACAAAATGCAAAATCAAAAGTTTCTGCATGCATAAAACTAAAAGGTCGGATGCGCGTTTGTGATCAGTGTGATCAGTTGGTAGTGAACCTGGGTCTCTCCAATACTACCACAAAAAGACCCTTCACACAAAGATGAGGTGTGATGATGACATTTTTTATTTATTTTTTAATTTTTTTTATTTACAAAAAAGATACATAAATTATAATAAATTTTATATAATAATTAATTACATAATACATGTATTTGATGTACCCCCATAAATAAACCCCACATTGGTTCAATTTATTATTTTTTATTCAGTTCAAATTTTTAGTATAATTTTGAAGCTGAGTTTTAAATTTTTTTATGTTACTGTTTATGCTTCTGATTTTTTCAGGTAGTGAATTAAAAAATTTAACTCCGAGATATTTATGATTTAACTGTCCTATTGTTTTTTTACATTTTGGAATAGGACGTATTGATGTTTGTCTAAGCTTTCTGTTATTTTTAAAGAGTTTATTTTATTTTTTTATTTATTTATTTCTATATATTACAGTATTTACCTATTTATTATAATTTTTACATAATATATTTTGAAAACATTTTTACATAATATATTTTGAAATTTAATTATGTTGGGTGTAAGGTAGGTTTGAGAAGGTGAAACTGTGGATGGGTAATTTTGTATGTTTCGTGAACACCTCACTAGGAGAACCTGTGCTGAGGTGTTTACGTGTTTGTGATTAAGTGTGACAAGTATTTATGTGTTGTAGTAGAAAGTTTTTAATTTTTGTTGTAAACTTTAAGAGAGATAATATTAAGATATATATATATATAATATATATATATATATATATATATATATATATATTTGAAAAAATAAGAAAAATATTTATATACATAAACATACATATACATACATATACATACACGTACATGCATATATACATATAGATATATTTATACATACATTACAATACACACATATACAAGTTGTAAGTCTATGTATAGTTGGTGAATACTTGAAAACTATTTAATTATTTAGTTTATTTCATTTTATAATTTTGGTAGTTTTGTTATGTTTGGTTGGGGATTATAATGTTTTCTATAAAGTTAATATCTTGATTTTTAATCCAGGCAGTGATATGTTTTTTGTGAATATTTGTAGATGTATTAGCAGATAGTATTTGTTTCAAAGTAGTGGGCATACAATTAAAAAGTTTGGTAGCATAATACTCAAAGTGTCTTTGTCCATGTGTGGTGTGTGTTATCGGTATGTTTAGTATTTTATTTGTTGTGGACCTGGTTTTTATTGTGGTTTTTGGTTGAATGGGAATATGCAGTTTGTTTTGGAGTAGGTGGAGTATAACAGATTTGGCATAAAGTTGTCTGATTGACATGACTTCTAATGTTTTATAGATTTCGCTAGAATCTGTTTGAAATGGTACTTGCAGGATGAGTTTAATTATTGCTTTTTGTATTTTTTTAATTGGGTCAATTGCTATGTTTGTCGCACTTCCCCAAGCTAGTATTCCATATGTGGCAATGGATTGACAAAGTGCAAAATAAATTGATCTTAGTATTGTAAGTGGGAAGATGTTTTTAATGTACTTTAATAGGTGCATGACTCGTTTGAGTTTATTTGTGATGAAATTAATGTGTTCAGTCCAGCGTAAGTGTGAATCAATAATTACCCCCAGGTATTTTGTTTGTTTTACCCTTTCTATAAGTTCGCATTGGCAGTTGGATGAAGTACAGTCATGTATAAGCAAGTCTAGGTTTGGTGGAGGTTGACCTCTTTGTGTAATACTATGTGTGATATATTTTGTTTTGATTGTATTAACGGTAAGAGTATTACTGTTTAGCCATTTTTTGACAATTGATAAACTTTTTTCGGCTGTTATGAATACATCTTTCCATGTGGCTGCTTGACAGAGAAGAACTGTATCGTCGGCGAAGGTCACGATTTTACCTTCAATTTCAATATCGCACAGGTCGTTTATATATATGAGGAATAGTAAAGGGCCAAGTACACTCCCCTGTGGGACTCCGTAAGTAATTAAAAGTGGTTCACTTGTCTTGTTGCCAATTTTTACTTGTTGCGTTCTGTCAGACATGAAGCTTTTAATTAAATTGAGTTCTACTCCATTAATGCCCATGTTTTGTAACTTCTTGAAAAGTTTTTCGTGTGAGATTGTGTCGAAGGCTTTACAAAGATCTAAGTAAATGGAAATAACTTTTTTCTTAGCGTCTAAATTATGTGTTATGAAGTCTGTTACAGTAGCTATTGCATGTTCTGTGCTCCTGTTTTTCCTGAAGCCATGTTGGTTCACCGAGAGTATTTGTTTTGTTTCTAGATAGTGCTGAAGCTGTTTTTTAATAGTTTTTTCCAGAATTTTCGAAATGGTATTTAGTAGCGTAATGGGTCTGTAGTTGTTAACATTGTTTTTTTGTCCTGATTTGAAAATTGGAATAATAAGGCCTTTTTTTAATAAGCTAGGAAAAATTCCTTCTTTTATACTACGATTAATTAAATATGTGAGTGGTATAAGTAGTTGTTGGCTTAGAGTTAAGATAGTTTTAGAGTCTATACCATCAGAACCCGTAGTATTATTATTCTTTAGTGAATGAATTATTTTATTGGTATCTTCTAGTGTAATATTTCGTAATTTGAAGTGTCTATAAAAATGTTCATTATTGATGTTAGATGTATTGTTTTGAGGTTCCTGAATATCTTGGGGAGGCTGCGTAGTTTTGATATTTTCAGCTAGGCTAACTCCAATATTTGTGTAGTATTTGTTGATGTGATTGAGGATGCGTGTAGGATTGTCGTGGAAGTGGAGTTCTTCATCATCAATGAGTAGATTTTTTATGGTATCATCTTTTTTCTTCTGTGAATGTGAACTTTCCCTCAAAATTGACCATACGCTTTTAGGGTCATAGTTTGATGTTATCAGTTTGTTACGATAGTATAATTCTTTGGCTTTACGTATTGTTAGAGAACAGATGTTTCTGTACCTTTTGTAGAAGAAATAAAGCGAAGTATCATATGGGTTCAGTTTGACTTGTTTGTGTATTTTGTCCCTTTTTTTAATGCTATTTATGATGCTTTGGGTAATCCATTTTTTAAGTCTTACTTTGCGGTGTGGAATAGGTATGTATATCGTTTTAGTATTTTGTGTAATGAGAGTTTGTAAATATGTTAAAAATAAATTCCAGGCCTCTTCTGCCGAGTTAAATTTGGTGAGATTTTCCCACGTTTTTTTTTCTAAACATTGATTTATTTTAACGTAATCAATTATTTTTTTTGCAGTGTTATTATGGAAAGTTGAGTTCCTTGTTGGCAAAGTTAGGCCTATCATGATTGTGTAGTGATCTGTGATTGTGGATTCGTATACTGTACTACATATTTGACTTTTTGATTTAACCATAAAGTGATCTATACATGATTCTGAGTCTTTGCTTATTCTGGTAGGAGTGTTAATAATGCTTATAATGCCATGTTCCAGAAGCATCAGTTGGTAATCAATATTTTGAGGGTGGCCATTAGGAAGTATGTTTATGTTTAGATCACCAGCTATGATGATGTTTTTGTATGAAGTGAGTTTTTTTAGGTGAGTATCCAAAGCTAATATAAATGGTGTAATGTTATGTGTGGATGGTGATCGGTATAGGGCGAGAATACACATATCTGAGTCAATGATTATTTGTAGGCAGTTAGTATTTATCAAGTCAATTTCTGAAACAGATGCGTTAAGACTATCATGTATGTACACAACAATCCCATCATTTTGATTTTTATTTTTTAATGTGTGATACGCAGTATAATTCTTTTTATGTTTTGTTGTAAAAGCGGTTGATATCCAACATTCCGTTAGGATTATTATTTTAAAATCTGTTTTAAAGTTATGTAAGAGTATGTCAAGTTCGTCATAGTTATGATTAAATGATCTTATATTTTGGTTAAGTAATGTAAGGGAGCCTGGAATGTTAAAGATAGAATCACATAGTTTTGTGTCATTTGTTGTATGATGTTGGTGAGAGCTATTCAAATTAATTGAGAGTAGATCAGCCATGATGTTATGTAAATCAGGATAGTGTTCTTAAGATGTCTGAATGACCTTAATTAGTTACATCATTTTTTTAAAATCATTTTCATGTTTTATTTGTATAATTTTTTCCCCTGGTCCCTTCCGGATTAGTAGTTTACCGTTTTTAAACCATACGAATTGAAAGTTTTTGTCTTTTGCTGATTGCTTTGTTTTCCAAAGTAATTCTTTGTAGTATGGTGTGAGCACTTCACTAATGTATATGGGAGAGTTTGAACTTAATGTCTTAGCCGCGTTTTTGAGTGTTAAAAAGGTGTCCCTAGTTTTCAGGCTGTGGAAGGCAGCACGGAAGTGGTGCAACTTTATTTTGAATATTATCTTTATAAATTCGTAATGTTGCGTGATAAAAGTATAATGCAATTAATTTTCTGACCTTAAATTGTTTGAATAACAGTTCTGATGAATATGAGTAGGGTTTTTTTAAAATTGTTTTTATTATTAGTTTTTGTGATATGTAAATTGTTTGTGTTTGATTTGTACATGTACCGCCCCATCCTATAATGCCGTATTGTATAATTGATTGACAGAAAGCGAAGTATGTGGTTCTAAGTAATTTTTCGTTTAAAATATCTCTTAAGCATCTAAATATATATGTTAGTTTCCTTATTCTGTTGTTCAGAATATTTATGTGTGGGGACCATTTTAAACACTGGTCTATTATTATGCCCAGGTAGATACTTAATATCTGTCTTGCTTTCTATGTTTGTACATAATATATTGCATTTTTGATTTTCTGTATTTGTAACAGAGTGGATTATTATGTTTAATTCTTTAGGTGTTACTTGTTTTTTAATGGAAAATGGTAAATAATTGGTTGTTTTAGAATTTAAAGTCAACAGGTTTTTATCAAACCATATTTTTAGTGCATTGATATCTGTGTTTGCCATTTTATTTAATTCAGACCATGTGTTTGCTTTTAGTAGTAGGACTGTATCGTCAGCGTAGGAGACAGGCTCTGAGTAAAATTATTTTCCTCGGGGCCTCCCGTGTGGAGTTCATGTAAAAAGATTTTTTGAATCTCGAAATGAATTTTATCTGATAATTATTAGAAACAATTAAAAATAATAATTGAATATAATCGCTCGGAATAATTACGAAAAACTTGGAATTGAATTTGGGTAAAATATATTATTTAAATCAATTGTTATAATAACACAAATTCATCCACAATTTAAAATGCCCTTTAATGCATAGGGGTTTATATTAGAAATTTTTACGCGGATTAGATTATAATATTAGAAATAGCAATCAAAATTTATAAAATTTGAAAAATTGTTGTTAATTTAGGTAACACACTTTCGTTATTACATCATTGACGGTACTGGAAAGCAAAATATAGTAGGCATCTACATAAACTTAAAAAAAAATCAGTTTCTACAAATTTGACACCAATATCTTCAATATAAAAAAAGTTACAACTCATCCATTTCAAAAAGTATTGATATGTGCCGGTTTGCTTGTGTTGATTTGGTCTCGTTCCACATTGCTGAGAATATGAAAGTGGTTTCTTTGGACTCGCAACGGCCTTGAGACCTGAATGCTTCGCGTCTGCCATCCACCATATACCTCCACCATAAACCTCTACCATGTACCTCCACCATCTAGCATGGCGTCTTCAGGTACAATACAGTATGTGGACTGTTTACTGTTAACACTCATTGTGTATAAATATGTTTTAATTACAAAATGAAATATGTCTCTTACGCATGTGACGACTTGTAAGGAATTAGGAATTGTGCAAGGCGCTAGCTTGACATTTCATGCTCACATTGAAAAGATCTGCAAATCAGCCATTAAAAAGTTGGGCTTTGTCACACCCAATGTAAGCCTTTATAATTACCGTGACGATTCACGGTTACGGTACCGTGACGGCAAATAAGGCAACACACATATGGTCCTTATCGCTATAATGCCGCAGCTCTTTCAAAAGATGAAATACACAATGTACGTAAGTCCGTTTCCTCCAAAGGAAAAGAGTCATCATTTCCTTGCATCTCTCCCACACCGCACCGTGACGACTCCGTAGGCCCCTACCAATACTACTTGATAAGAAGATAATTTTGAAAGTATGGAATACAGTTACAAGGATAATATTGAAGTATGAGTGAATTAAAAAAAATTAAAAACGTAAAATATCAATGCGCTGATGGTTTTGCTTTTGTTCTTAGCCATATAATGCTGAAGCTCTTTCTTACACACTAATAAATAACGACAGTCAGGGAATGTGACAAACGGGGAACGTATATCTGCACCCTTCCCCCAAGGAAATATACAATCATTATCATACATCTCCCTCACACATATAAATAAAATGAAACGTATTTTGTGTGTCTCACTATTATTTAATGCGTAAGAAAGAGCTGCAGCATTATAGCGGAAAAGAATGCACGTTTATTGCCTTTTTTGCCATCACTGTAACCGTCACGATAACTATAAAAGTGCACATTGGGTTATTTTCACAAGCTATGAACGAACACCCTTAAAATGTGAGGAAGTTTTAAAGTTTATTTTACTGATTCTGATCATTGCACTAAACATATTAAACATATTGCTTTTAAAAATCGCACATTCTGAAACGGTTCCAACTGGCAACAACGTCATTATGACATGGGAAACGCCAATGTCTGGTAAGATTACTGTCAGCAACGTTGCCCGGCGTGACGTCAACGCCGCCGAATTCACGAATTGAAGTGAACATGTCGTTTTAGCGACAAATCTAAAATGATACATTTTAAATCATTATAGAAGAATTATTCGTCAAAATAAAAATATCTTCATTATAACACAGGTTTACTTTAGCGTATTGCGTAGCATTCTCGAAAGTGGATCTCAGGTATGGGGGCCAGAGGACACCGAATGGTTGCGAAAATTCAACATATTTTTTTACAATACCTCTTTATGATAGAGTTCGGTTTTTACCAATCTGTTTAAAACAGGATTTATCGCGGGAAGGCTGGGTGGTAACTGCAGCCATGGTTCTAGGAGGAACGTCGAATTAATGTTGATCGATTCTGAATGGTTTCTTCTGAATGTCAGATATCCCGAAAGAAATGGGATCCACGTATCGGATAATTTCAATGCGAAGCCGCCAATACAGGCTTTTGATTGTAAAAAACTTCAATCCTAAATCTATAACTAAGAAGCTTCATTTCATTTCACACCCAAATTCCACACCTTCATTTCACACCCAAAGCGAAGCAAATGACGAGATGTTCAAAATGATGCAGTGATCATTAGGTGTTTGTATAATTTACGGGTATAAGAGACATTAACAATGAACGTCCTCGAACTCGTTTTGAATGTCTGAAGGCCGAATGGAGATACTAGTAAGATCACCAAAAGAATTTTCCCATTCATACGCAGTATACATTTTATTATTAATCAGGCATTAAAATCATCAGATTTAATTATTATTTAGCATAATTATGTAATTTTAAAGGTGCGATGTCTGTTTCAATTCCGTATAGAGTATATTTGCAAATATCCGTTTTATGTGTTTCCAAGGCCAGACCAGTGCGGTTACTACGAGGAATTTAATTTAATTTTATTTTATTTATTTTAGGGAAAGTTGACAGCAAATCAGAGATTACAAAATAATACAATAATAATATGATAATTATGCCAATCATGAACTTTCCACTGATAATAATTAATAATAAAGTGTGACAGTGTAAGGGTATTTTCTTAGTTTTATTGTTTAGTTACAAAACATAAAAAAGGGGGAGGGGGGGAGGAGGAACATAGGGATAGGATTAAGTGGTAAATGACGGGAATATATAGGGATTGAACTTTCTAGTTTGTGTCATGTTGCTTGGTGAGTTTTCGTTTTATGTCACGTAAAGTTGAGTTAAAAATGTCAATGTGGTAATAATTTAAGTTAAATGAGTGTGTGGATCTGTAGATAAATGAGTTCTGTTTAGAGTTGGTCTTGCAAAGAGGGAGATTAAAGGTAAGCGACTGTCTACTGTTGCGATTTGGAACATGGAAGGATAGGCGTTGAAGAAGATCAGGACAATCGATTAAGTTATGTGTAATTTTAAATAACATTACCGAATCTGCTATATTTCTTCGACAAGTTAACGTTTGCATTTTGAAGAACTTTGCAGAGTCTTCATTACTAACATGCGATCGAAAAGAGCGGAAATTGAGGTACCTTAAAAATCTGTTTTGAACGCTTTCAATTCTATTTTTGTGCACTGCATAGCCTGGGTTCCATACCTGAGATGCGTATTCAAGGATACTACGAACATATGAGAAATACAGTGTTTTGAAAGTAGTAAGGTCTTTAAATTGTTTACAGGAGCGGATTATGAAACCAAGCATAGAAGATGCGTTAGTGACTATATGGTCGATATGTTTATTGAAATTCAGTTTACTATCAAGTATAACCCCAAGGTCCTTACTTTCGAATTTGATAGACAACGGTACATGATTAATTGAGTATTCATGGATTAATACGTTTTTATTTCTAGTAAAGCGCACGATGAAGCATTTAGAAATATTTATTTCTAGACAATGGGCATTACAATACGTGCTCAAACGTAGCAAATCATCTTGCAGCTTCTGACAGTCCTCGATTGAATTTATAGGTGAAAATATTTTCATGTCATCTGCATACAGGATAGTTTGGGAGTTTAGAAAACAGTTACCAACATCATTGATATATAAATGTTAAATAATAATGGTCTTAACAGACTGCCTTGAGGAACTCCTGATGTAACAGCAACGAAGAGAGCCAACGATAAAGATTGCCATGAATACCAATCTCTAAGAGCTTGTTTAACAAGATTGAGTGATCAACCCTGTCAAACGCCTTACTAAAGTCGGTATAGATAGTGTCCACTTGTATTCGGTGGAAGTTGTTATGGGGGAAGTTGTGTTGGACTCTGGGAAATTAAACATATAGCGCGTTGAGGCTAATCTTTCCGTAACGGGACATATCATATAAGTTGGTACCAATATCTCAGCTGATGCATGATTTTAATATATATTTTAGTAGTGTTATAATACCAAACCTTTGCCATAAATCTAACGCCATTAGCGTCAACATTTTGTGCATTCATGCGTTTCAAACAAACACATTATTTTTAATTGAAATACAACAAAGATTTACAGTTTACAGTTACAGTTTACAGTTTCAGTGCCGGCAACCCGGGCGTTTATTTAGTTTCATGGTTATTTACATTGTTTTCTTTTCTTTTACCCGCCTCACTAGACAAAGTCTGTTCCGAGGCGAGTAAATCACATATTTTGTGTGTTCCAAAAGAAATGTGTGTATTTAAACAAATATATATATATGTATGTAAAAAGATAAATTATATGTTGGTATATTAAATATTTACATACATACTTTGTTTTTTAGATAAAATTAAATTAACATTGTGTGACAGTTGAATATAGCGGTTACATAATAGAAGTAATAATTAATAATTACTGTAATTAATTAATAATAATAATTAATATTGCAAAATTGCAGTTTCTCGTATTTGTTTTTTTGTATATTATATAATTTCGTGAGAACTTGTACGAAATGTTATTTATTTAGAATATTTTGAATGTCTGTTCTTTCCTTTTCATTCAACCATAAGATTAACTAATTATTATTATTATTATTTCATTCAAGATTAACTAAACTCAAAACCGAATTCTCGCATGACCATTTTTTGTGCCTAATACGTAAGCCTATGAAATTTCCCATAATCCGAGATAATTAAAAAATAGTATTTAAGCCAGAACTTACGAGTTCATATTCGTTCACTCTTAATTCTTACTAAATGCAGTCTACACGCTGCTCTTTCTTTTCAATATTTGACATTGTCTAATTACGAGATTAATTATTATACTTATACTTTTCGACACAGGTATATCCTAGTGAGACAGACAACGAAACACCTAATGTAAACATACTTTATATCTGTAAAAAAATAAAATATAAACTTTAAATAAAGTTATTATTACATTTATAACAGTTTGAAATTATAATTCACAAGTAAGCACCGAATAATTAAGTTGGTGGCTACGCATCAATTCAAATAGAAATTTAAATTCCTAATTGGAAATATAACTTTGAACAAATGAAATCCAGCATTTCTTTTGTTGCCCAAAACATACTACGAACAAGAGAATTTTTCATCAAGAGTTCCAAGTAGAAAGCCAGAGGGTCCGGATGTTTGTTTCGACGAGAGAAGACACATACTTCGGTGAGATCGCCATTACCTGTGAGCTAATACTTCGGTTAGTTTGGAGTTTATTGATTTACCATTTAATTTTGTTCTATTTAAACTCCCTCCCCCCCCTTGTAGTAACTTTAACATCTTGATCATCATTTTAAAACATTTGATTTTGTATTTAAAACGCGACAAGCTATCGGTTTATTTTATTTAGTTTATAACCATTTAGTTTCCTTTTAGGGCTAAACACGACCCTGAGTATTAGAGTATTATTATTTTTATATGAGTCTCATGTTCTGGTTACATTTTTATTTAATAATATAATTTAATTGTTGCCACAATTCTTTTATTTATAGCTATAATGTTTTATTAAGTGTTGCACTTATTTACTCAGCATTACATTGGCGCCCAACGTGGGGTGTGTTATTGCTATTGGGTGCTTACTTCATCAAGTTCTTACTTGTGCATTATCATTTCAAACTGTTACATATTTCTACACGGGATCTTCCAACTTTACCTCAAGACGTCTGCATACATTCTTCATATCTGCAAATACAGTACTTTCATCTCTAATCCAATGACTCCGAAGAGAATTTATTATTTTGCCGCGTCCTCAGCCGAGGGTCGTAGCATTAGTTTGGTTGTGAACTCAAATTAGCTTTATTGGATTTAATGTTATGTCAATATTAATTAGAGCATGTCTCCTGTGACGTTAAGAGACACCATCGCATTATTTTACCCAAGCTCACTTTGAGATATCGAAAAAATAATTATATGTACTTTTTTATTATGTAGGTATTACGTAACTCTTCAAATATATATCCTTTTCGTAAGATAAAAAGAAAAGAGACGACCTCATTCTGACTACACGACGATTTTTACGGGTCTACGATATTAATATTATAATATCAAGTCTCTTACAAATGGAGATATTCGCTACACCAATTTCGAATTAAGCTTAGGTATACAGGTGTGACAGCACGTACCCGAAGGATTTTAACCAGTTATTCCTGAGGAAATTCGGAGTAGATGTCATTTTGTTGTACGATAATATATGTATATTTTCTCATAAAAACAAAAAAAAACGTCGCCACTGATCACACTCCTACATGCCGCGATACGCGTACTCTTTCATATGTTACCGTGTTGTTACAACGAGACGGAGTGCTCATAACGTGAGAAGCTAGGCTTCATCCGAGTACACAGTTGCGACGTGCGATAGAAAAATATTTTTATTGTTTTTAATTGAAAAATATATATCATCGGACAGAAAATTGACATCAACATTTCTGACTCCAAATATGCTCAGGAATCGCTGGTTAAAATCCTTAGGGTACTGTTACATCACCTTCTTCCCCTTATTCTATTCAGGTCGGTGATCCATTGTCTCTGCCTTGCGCTAAGCCTCCGTTCATGGCAGTCCCATCCTCTCCTTACACAGTTTTTGGAGTTGTCTCGCCCAACTGTGTCTAGGAAGGCACACTGGACGTCTACCCTCCAGTATTTTCAGTATTCCCATCGGGTACCTACTGTTACACCCCGTATAATTAAAATAAGTAAATTTTTTAAACACATTTCATTATTGTAATCCACATTACATAATATATGTCCAAAAAGAAACATATTATGATTGCGGAAGAACAGTCGTCTCGGACAGGTGTACAGGTGTGCAGAAATCAGCGGAGATGAACGACTCTTCCTTAATAAAATGAAGAATAATAAATATAATAAGATAATTATCAACTTCACGGACCGGTGATTCTTCCGAGCATTATGAATAATAAATAGCAAAAAATGCATTAATAACAATGCATCATACACGATTACATTAACACTTGTGATTTTAGAAATGTGGTAAATTGTTTTAAGAATAATACTATTGTCGACACGTGAAAAATCATTGAATATTATACTCGTAATTGCAAATTAGCTAAAAAGCGCATACTCTTGAAATATCACATCTGACATTGTTTGTCAAAATTAACTAAGGAATTTAAACAAAAGAAATACACATATAAAATACGGAAATAAATAATTCAATAAAGTATTACATTACGCTTAATACACTTTTCTGAATTCTTGGCACATCAGTTTCAATTTTCAAAATGACAATTGAAATAAATTTTTTTTTGGCCAAAATATTATTTTAAAATTTAAAAATGCTGACAGGACCAAATGTCAATTGTTCAGGAGAGCGATAACAATGTTTTTTTTCGAAAATCATATTTCGCGTTTTTGTAATTATAATTATGAAATTTTAATATAAATCTTGAATAGATCTTTGAATCCTTTTTTTTTAAATTTCTTTATTAACAGAATTTAATTTATTTTTAATTTCTCAGAAAAAAAATCCTTTTAAAATGCACGTCGTAATTAATTGACTCACTTATTTTCCTAGAAATATTTAGACGACGTAGATCGAAAGAGACAAAAACGGAGAAAAATTACATTTCAAATTTTCCGCTATCGAATCACAGGTAGGTACTTTATTGCTTGTTCTATGCTTGACACAATTCGTTCCAATTTTGAAAATGACATTCAAACGCAAAAGAAATCCGGGTTCATTGAACCAGAATTACAATCTTTTTGTTATTTATTTTTGGGGCGTTATGCCGTGCTGCGCGCTACCTCCTCATTTTGCCAACGTTTCGGACAGAGTTAAGTGTGATGTAAATTTGTACAGCATACCCCTTAGGGTGAATTTTCACAAAAACGGCGCTATACAAATCATACAATTATTTTTATTATTAGAGATCTGGAACATGTACCTAAATAATATATTTGTCAATAGCCAGTGTAGGAAGCAACAAACTTATCATAAATATAAAATATGCGAAATCCGAAAAACATACATAAAATATGGCATATAAAATCAGATATAATTGGAAATATGATATTAAAATAAACAAAGTCATACGTAGAAGTTATTTTGATTCTTAAGAAAACCCAGATTTTTTTATTTAAAAAAACGTTTCATGGGAATCTTTCCCTGTAAGGTAAGGATTCTAAGTATTGTATCACTTATCGTGCAAAACAACGACGTGACTGAGTCCTTCATTCCAAGAATAATAAGTGTTATAAGAACTATAAAGGGGATTTTAAAATCTTGATACAAGTTTTTCGATAAATATTAACATCCAATATACTTTACAGATCGAGAAAAGGAGGCAGTGATCGTTTGTATGCGTAGCCAAGAACTATTACACAACGAAGACAGGTATTGTCTCATAATATTTATATGGAACTCATAGCAGGCCAATTACTCTCATTGTCTTGCAGATTTTCTGATGTCGTAATCACCACAATTGTTACAAAATAAACATGAATTATACAAGCATTATTCCTATTTGCTAAACACGACATAACATAACACACATTTGATTTAAGTATGTATTTACATATTCATGAAGTGTTTTTTTTACGAATGTATTTGGCTCCATGGTAAGTGTTCAAACAGAAGAAGAAGTTGACTTAAAATGGTTACAAAGGGAGATATGTAAATACGATTGTCAGAGGGAGCACTCTGATATTAATAAAGGCGTAAGCGTCTGTTGTAAAAATATTAATAAAACACGACTTATTTAAAATACAGCAAAAATCTCACCACAATTGTCTTAATTTTTTCATGCAACATGTAAAATCAATAACAGATTTTTTTACATGGAGCATACCTTGCGATTTTTGTCTATCGATGAAATTTCATACAATTATTTTTTCAACTCGGCCAATTTATAGAGATTATTTAAAAAATAACGTAAAGGTACTTATTTATTTAAAGCCCGTATGGCTTTTGCAAACAAAATACTTACAAGTAGAAATTTAACATAATGCAGAAACAAAATATACATCAGCATATATAATAAATACCAGTAGTTACAATAAATACTTTCCATGTTACTTTGTAGTCGTATTATCGTAGAGACTTGCAGAAAGAAGTTCAATAAGTGTATAATTTTATTCATTTATCTTTTCCTTCACTTTAAATACACTTTTAGATAGACATTAATTTGTATGTTTTATACAATGTATTCATAAAAAAAAAGTTAATTTTACAGCCATAAACCAACATTCTTTTGCACAGGCAGAAATGTATCTATGTTTTTAAGACCTTAAAAACTTCTAAGTTTTAAAGGGAAGTGTGTTGTATGTCGGTAGAATTTCGGAATCGTGAGACATCTTCAAATCTGATTCATAACATTACATTGAATCCAATAATTTTACCACAAGTCCAGACATCGGAATCCATTACAATAACAATAATAATACCAACTTCAGACAATGAAGACGGAAGAAAATATAACAAGTCGTAAACCAATAACAAGCATCGTTTGCGCTTTAGAAATCGTAGGTACAATCTGTATATTTTGCTCACCAGATCTACGGGTAAAAGCATAGAATTCAACTCTTTCACGATTGTTTCTCTACAATGCATATTCATTTGTTGTACTAGAAACAACGATGAAATCAAAACAATGAAGGAGTTCAAAATAGAGCACATAAACTCTCATGTATGAAGCGCAGACTCCATGTAAGGATTTCTTTTTTTTAACCTTTATTTGCATAAACTCAGAAATATTCATAAAACTCGACATGACACCTGGCTGTCAAATTATCGAGCGTGAAATTTGTTACAACCGTAATTTAAACCAATGAACAGACTCGAAACGAGTGTTTGTTTAAAGATGGTAACACCTTTTAATATCGTTTTAACTGGACTGGGGGAAAAATATGGACTGTATTAAGAATTTATGTCGGGTAATAAGACTTCGAAAGAAAGTTTGATACAATGAAGTGCGAGAGAAAGATTTAGGAGCCAAAAATTTAAATAATAATATTTCAAAAGAAGCAAACACATTGTGTCTTGACATTTTAAATACATAGATAAAAGAAAATACTTTGTTTTACGTCACTTTATTGATATTTTATAGTCTACCGGTCTACCTCCGTACCATCATCAGAACCAAAACCGGTAGACTACAAAATATCAATAAAGTGACTTAAAACAAAGTATTTTCTTTTTATTTATTTAAATAATAACTTATTTAATTAGTTACAGGGGTAATACATAGATATTAATAATAAATATTCTAATTAAATCCTTGTACTACTGTACCGCATATCATAAAATTTTGCTGCTGCTTTTGCTTTCCCAAACATGTTCATTACAGAACATATAATATATTATTATTAAAATAATATCAGGTTTAAATAATAGCATTTCCAATAACGTGTGTTTTCTCTAATATACAATAAACAGTGGTAATCTCAAGTGGCTCCTTAGGTAAGCTTATTCCTGTACATTTTCTACATTTTAGCGCAGTATCACTTTCATTGGTCAAATACATCGTACATATAGTTTTATATTAGTGATTGACGAACCGGTGAATGCAATCTGTTATTAAGTTATAAAAGTTATAAGTTGTTAAAACAGTTTGTCTAGTCTGCAGTTAGTAGTAAATAGAGGATAGTACAAATATGTAAAAAAAAAATGTACAAATCATCCAAAAATTATTATTATAGTGAGTGGCGAAGAAATGTTTTTTTTACATTAACTCCACACGAGGCCCGAATAATAATAATAATATTAAAAAAAATTCCCTCAGGGGACTATATAGTCCCTGACATCATCTTAGGGGGTGTAATATGGAGGATTTGGTAAATCGGTAGAAGTAATCAGTAAGCAATCGAAATTTCGATTGGTTTGACATTGTTGACTAAAATAATTTTTCAGTTCAATTTGCGACCATAAATAATAATCTGTCTTATATAAATCATAATCACTACAACATTTTAAGGAATGGATATAAGAATGTACATTGAATTTACATATACATTTCGAAACCTCCAAAAATCACCACAGTCGTTTGAAAATATCACTGTATTATTACGAGAAACGAAATATCCATTACGTAACTCTGGCATTAACATTAAATTATATATAGCAAATGACAGAACAGTCGATGCAACCAACACTTATGGAAGTACCTATAACTTATATGGCTGGAACGACCATTGCTGACGTGAGGAACCACCTGACACAAAGGCAGGAAATAAATCGACAGTTGATTCAATCGAAGACATAAATGAGTCGAAAGAGTTATTAGATGGCGTAACTAGGAAACGGTACACGTCTACAATAATCGTACTATCATTTTAACAAATAACTATAACTTTTGTAAGAACGCAATTACAGATAAACCGAATCGAAGATAGTATTAAATGCAGCGATAAACAAACGTTCTGAGTAACTTGTGCACATAGAAGATAGCATCAGACAATAGACCACTATCAAACTTACTGTTTATAGTACCATAATAGCGAATGTACGACGTAGCTGACGGTCTCCGTGGTCGAGAGGTAAGACTCTCGACTAGCAAACCGTAGGTCGCGGGTTCAAATCAATGAACTCAAAGTCTTCAAATTTGTTTTGAATGAAAGTGCCATTTTCAAAATTGGAACTGATTACTATTAGGTAGCTACCTACTTTATCTTTTATGACGGCATCCGTGGTCCAGGGGTAGCAAGCCGAAGGTCGTGAATAAATTTTATTTGATTAATTTGTGTTATTTCAGAATTTATTTATATAAAAGAATATATTGTATATTTTTGGCATTTTCCAGAGAGGAAGATACTCTCAGCATCGCCATGGTGTATTCAGAATCGAAACGTTGCATGAAATGGCTATAGCCGTATTTGGTGACTAAATCTGAAAAGCTAGGTCTTCCCCACGTTCCTCTTTTCCATCTCCTTCCCTTCCCCATTATGTTCAGCCTCACAATATACCCCTATTGGGGATGCCATAGTCTCAATGGCTTCAGACGGTTGCGGGCAAATGAATGCAAGATATTAAAATGTCTAATTTTGTCGTTTGAAAAAAAAACGGTATAAAACCGCACACTCCGAAACGATTCTAACAGGCCACAACGTCATTATGACGTAGAAAATGCCACTGTATTCATTGTAAGACAGCCGTCACCGACGACGTTGCAACGAGGCCACATTCAGCAACAAAAACAAACGTGACGTTTTGGCAGTACATCAAAAATGCCACATTTTAAAACGACATAGAAAATATATTCGTCAACGTAAAAATAAAATAAAAATTCTTTGAAAAAACAGTGAAAATGCCCCATTTTGGGGTTAATTGAAGTGAAAACTTCTTTAGAACCATTGTGATTTAAATCTCGATGAAACGGAAGGAAGCAAACGGACACTAAAAAGAGACAAACACATGCATCTATAAGATTAAGCTTTCGAGAGAATTAGTATAATCGATCTCCTCTTTATGCGGTGCTTCGTAACCTATCGGTCTCTTCATTATGAAGTACTTCGTAGCCTATCGGTCTCCTCTTTGTTCGGTACCTACTTCACAGCCTTCCCACTATTGTCTACTTTAGCTTACCGTTCTTTTGAAGTGAAAACTTCTTTAGAACCATTGTGATTTGAAACTGGATAAAACGGAAGCAAGCGACACTAAAAAGAGACAAACACATACATCTATAGGATTTAGCCTGCGAGAGAATGAGATAGTATAATCCGTCTCCTCTTTGTGCGATGTTTCGTTGCCTTCCCGCTCTCGTCTACTTTAGTTTTCTGAAGGTTTTACTTCTACCTCATGTGAATTACAAACTATGTTTTATATTCTTGGTCTTCAAAGAGTGCAAACTTTAGAATTATTCAATTTTTTATAAGAAAAACTCTCTTTTTATTACTTTTGAAGGTTATTCCCACAAAGTAATATGTCATTGAAGAAGATAACAATAATAATCTAAACGAAAATATGAAAGAGAACAAGGCACAGAAAAAAAGAAAAAGACAATGGTCGCAACTGGAACTCGAACTCAGACCTCTCGTCTAACCGGGACTTCAAAAGTTATAAAAATAGAGTTTTTCTTATAAAAAATTGAATATTCATTTAGACATTTATAAAAAGTCAATAGTTCCATATAAATTAATTCGGATATATTTATCCGAGACGCTATCCAGGTTACAGATCAATTATTCTTAGAATGATTGTTTCCAATCAAAAGGGTAGTTGCACGTAATATGGAAAAAGAATTAGTTGAAGATATTAGGTATGGTTAATACTAAAATTTGAAATATGAGATTGACAAATATGACGATTAGGTGTAAGTCTGGGTTCGAGTCCCAGTTGCGACCATTGTCTTTTTCTCTTTCATATTTTCGTTCAGATTATTATTATTATCTTCTATTTCAATGATATTTAGAATTTTTGTTTATGAGTCATAATTCATAATCAAAGTTTCAAGAAAGAAAAAGAAATCAGAGGCACAACATGGAAAGAATGATACGAAGAGAGTTTTCGTCGTGGTTATAAAATCAAAACCAAAATAATTAAGAGTGCGGTTAAAGCCCACACATCGAAGGTATAATAATAATTATTATATTATTCGAGAAGACTGAAAGAGAAATTCAAACCTTCGCTTGTCTCGTCACGCTGCGGTTTAAATATACGGACGCCCGATTGCCTATGCATAAAAACTACACACGCGCGGTATGACGGAGAAAAATGGGTGTGAAAAGTGAACCTCGCGGACCACTTTCGATATTATCTGAGAGCCGATTAGCCAATTACATCTAGGACAGGTGTCGGACTCGAGCAACTCCGGATGCTCCGACTTAGGCTAGCTTTACACTCGTAAGTAAAATTTACGACTAACGTAAGTTTTTGACATGTTACTCCCAGTAGCGTTTACATAATATGCTAGCTTGTGTCGCTCTCCATAGAGAGAAAAAAATGGCCTTAGTTTAAAACGCCCGGGATCTCAAAAGTTTCGTATGATCTGTAGCTTTTCGAAAACGTAAAAATTAATGAAATTATTGTTCACTATTAGCCCGCTAAAATTGCCGGAAGTTTTGAAAAAAAAAGATTACGTGATTTGGAAAAAAAATAAAACAAAGGGTCCATATTTTATATTTTGCACCAAACTCAATTTTTATTCCATAACTGCAGTACAAAGATGGCAAAAAAAAAATTTTTTAAACATAAGTGATGTGTTTGTTAAAAATATAAAGGGGGAAAATAACACTTTTTCTGGATAAAATCAGTAATCTTGTTGACTTACTTGTATTCACAAACTCGATTTTTTTTTTTCATTTTTGTCAGCTATACGCATTTTTTAAAAACAAATAAACGTTAAAAGGTTAAATTATTGAAAAAAAAATTATTAAAATAATTTTTTTAAATGTTTTAGGTTTGTTTTCTGATTTTCAATGCATTTTACGTAAGAATAAATAATTGACACACCTTAATATGCATCCGATTTGTGGTAATTAATGCTTACGGAAGCTGGTCGGAAGTTCAACATGTGTAAATGCTCATGCGACCATTTACATCTGTAAATTTATTTGCGGTAAGATGGCTTCCTGTTAACAACGATCTGCTACTACTGTCAAATTTACGCGATTTTGTAAATAAAAACGAAAAGGCCCAAATATAGTGTTTAAATAGAGTTTGGCTTTATTGTTATTTTAATTAAACAATTATCCACGCATTTTTGGGCCGTCAAAGGTGGTAATTAACTTCAAATTCAAATACGTAATGTTAAAACCAGAATAGAAAAGATTGGACCGATAATTGAATAGAAGGATGCCCAATTTCAGAAACCTTTAATAAGTGTAAATAAATACTAGTTTTATATGAAAAAAATCCTACAAAAACAATTGTCTTTTAATTTTTTACATCTCGAAACGGTGCACTTTGGTACTATTTCTTGCGGCAAGTCTTTTAGCTTGTCCAACTGATTTTATAAGCTGTAAGAAGGCTGGAAGATCGCGCGGACGTGATTAGACCTGTAAAAAACTTCCGAAAGAACAAGTTCTGTAACTTGCTATAAATTACGTTAAGTGACTTTTGGTGTCGTTTACATCGGTAATTTCGCCATGAATCGCTTATGTGAGCGATTTACGGGAAAAAACTTACGAGTGTAAACCCAGCCATATTGTTATCTTCCGCTAGTTGGTTCACAGAAGATAACGATTTCATTGCGAGTTATTGTTTGGATGCACTAACCGCCAGGTACAGACGGGCATTTCAACGTATTAGAAAGCATGGAGAGAAATGAACATAAACTAATTAATTTACGATATGTATTACGTCATTATTTCCGTGATGCGTTTGTGCTTATCAAAGATTTGATATGTTAAAATTCCAGGCTCGCACGGTCGATCGATAAGGATTGTATCGATACCTTTCGGTAACTTCTTATCGTTCCCAGGACAACCGCAGATAGCTAATATACAACCAACAGTTGACATCGAATGTATTAAGAACACTTAATCATTATGAACTGTTATTGAATCGTTGGCAGTTTGCAGTCATGCTAGGGAAGATCCTTATCGATCGACCGTCCACCTGGTTAATTTGGTTTCCTTTATAAGATCTCTTCGTGAGAGGTCATTAACGGAATTGATAAATCGTACTAATCAACCAAATTGGATTCAAACAGCTCGTTTTCTTATTCAAATTAGCGTAAGAAAAAAAACTTACATTTTTTTAAAGTTACAGTAAACAATATTTTCATCACATATGTTTTTAGATTTTCACTGCCAAAAGTATTTTTGTTATTTATTTTTGGGGTGTTATGCCGTGTTGCGCTACCTCCTCATTTAGCCAACGTTTCGGACAGCGTGTCCATCAGTGTGTACAACGCTGTCCGAAACGTTGGCTAAAGGAGGAGGTAGCGCACCACGGCACAACACCCCAAAAAACTAACAAAAATATCTTCATCGTATAATTTTTGTAAGAATTTTGTTATCGTCATAATTACATATTAATACTTTCAAAATCCTATACAGGGTGTTATGTATGGTAGGGACATACTTGACTTACCGAGCAACCAACCACTCAACCCGTCGCCCCGACCCTACTTACGTTCAATACCTACTGATGTTTATGTTACGCGACATTTTTTATGATTTTTTGTTTTTGTTATGGCCGGTTACTCGGCTGAGTGAACAGTGATGATATTTGGAAAAAAATTTGGTTTTGAGAAAAAAAATGAACAACAAAAAAAAACAACAAAATATTCAACGGAGACCAAAATTTAATTAATTTTTTTTTACTTCAAATAAAGTCAGAAATCACTGGTTAAAGTAAGTCAAGTGCGTCCCATAACAGCCTGAATGTAAAAGTCCAAAAATTAAATCCTTTCTAATGCGGTGTTTCTAAATAAGAACGCTGCCCAAGATGTAAATTGTTGCCAGGCAACCAAAGAACCCATAGTTATTAGTTATGGATAAGTACAAAACAAGTGCCAAATACGCCTATACCACATGAGGCGAGTTCAGTCGAGAGGTCATAGCTTGATTTATCAGGTGTTTGAGAGTAGCTTAAAATCCCTAGAAATATATAATCAAGGTGTTTCTAAACATGCTGATGCATATTTATGGGCTCATGACCTGGGCTTTACCGCGAGCCTTCTTCAATAGCCAGGAACTATTAGCAGACCAGTGAGAGTAACTAACAATTTAATAACTTACAGTAAGCCGAGATAGGAGTTATTATTGATTGCAAGTTGTCGACGGTATGCGGAGATAAATACGTTCCAATACGATTTCTCAAGAATTAAATACAATGGTGTGTAAAATTACGAAATGACCAAAGAAAGTCAGTTTTAAATAACTCATCACCTTAGATAATGTCTTTGCTTATAACGCCTAAGAAATGCATTATTATTACATGACATTAACTTATAAACTTTATGCCAAAAACATACTAGTATACCTCTTCTGAGTGTTTGAAAATGTCCAAACTGCTCGAGATACTAGAACCAAAGGACACAATCTTTTACTATCCCTTTTGCTAAAACAACTTTTGGCCAGAGAAATTTTAGATACTTTCTAACAAAACTTTACAATGCACTTCCACTGGCCATTAGACAAAACACAATGAATCTTAAATATAAATCTGACACTAAGTCCTGAAAAGTCAGCCAAAACAGATCCAACTTCAAAGATATTATCAAAACGAACTTATAAGTATATATTTTTTCAATGGTAGGATGATGATTGTCTCTTACTTTTAATGTAATATTGTGTGATTTTTTGTATTTTTATTATAAACTGCTCATATTTTAAAGCGCGTGCTCTCAATGCACAGGTGTTACTAGTGAGACAAGCATAGGACATCACAAATTTAAGTCTAGAATTAATAAAGACATTTTAATAAAAACATAAGAATTGTAACATCAGGGGTAAAATCTAGCAGTTTAGTTTACGTACCTAAGATAAGAACGGAAATACAACAATAAATGGATTTAACAAACAGTAATAAAAAAATAATATAAAAAGCATAACACAATATTGATCGAGATCATCGTCCGATTAAATGGTTCCTCGCAGTAATACCATTGTGTGTATTGGAACACCACTTCCTTTGCCTCGCAACGCAAAGCTTGGAGCAATCATCCTATTGAGAGCTCGACCACAAAGCAAATCCTATGATGCTTCACGTGTTCGGACTACCTATGGACTACTAACAAATCGTCGGAACTACAAACGAATGTCTGCTTGGATAGTACAACGGTAGTCTTGTTTAAAAACAAAAACATCAAAGGAATTCTAGGATATAGGTGTAAACTGGGGTTATCAACAGGGGATTTTAAAGTTTCAACGGTTCAACGAAGTACACAGACGGAAGTAATAAAGAGTAAAGTAAAATCCACAAAATAGATGTGGGTTTGGAGGCAATGAATTTTCTTTTACTTTATTTAAGTTTAGTGTTACCCAGGGTTTTACAGCAGTTTCTAAAGCGTGCTAAATAAATAATCCAAACAACAAAAAAGAATCCGACAAAAAAGATAACGGTCGCAGCAACTGGGAATCGAATCCAGGATATAAATTTACTTAAACACGAGTATTACCTAACCAGCAGGCTTTTGCTGCTCGGTTCGGCTTCGCCCAGTTTGATTGCTGGTGACCATTTTTTAAATCATTGTGATCCAATGACACTTAGTCACCGGGACAAAGTAACCGCGACAGGCAATTTACAACTCTAACTCTAAGTATTACCGTCAATCTTTCCACATCCGGAGAGATACCTACTCAAATTCGACAAATCCGTAGTACTTATATCTAGAGGCGTCCTCATGCGACCTGCTAACGTAAGTGGCGCCATCCTTTGACGAATTATTGAATTCGAAACCGAATTACAAAGGTAGCTTTTTTAGCATATTAATAATATAGATGGCAGCACTCCCGTTTGTATCTATTTGTGAATTGAGTGTGTACTGTTTGATGATTGATTTTACCTACATTTACATCTACTGATTTGTTGGCAGCGATTGACGACGGACATTGGCATTTTATTGAATAATTGATTCAAATACATTGATTCTCAAACAAGTGGCTTTAAAACATGTGGGAAGGGTTGCTGAGGAGAATAAACCTGTTGATCTACATATAAGTGGATGTCCAATGTCCACTGGTAAAAGACGAGCTTGACACGGAACGTAAACACTTGCAGATTATTCCAGAAGCGATCGAGGAACATCTCATTCTTGTGCCGCTCACGAACCTCGCTGTCTTCCTGTTATGCTAATTATTATAAAGGATTTGTATTTATAACGGAATCAAATACGTGATCTGAGCGCTGATTTATGCACCCCGAACAATGATTGCATTCAAATGAGTGAAAAGGAGAAAGACGAGAGATAATTAGTCCTCATTCTTCATACATCTAATTACTACAAAAATGTGTTATAAATTCTGCACTAAATTCAAGAACTGTGAGATAACATTGGGACTTAAGTAGACAAAATTTAAAGCCGACTTTCTAAGCTTCTTGGAGTACGAGTAGATATCAACTATCGGTGTTGTTTCTAGACCATGTGAAGTAGGTGAAAGAGACCAACGTAAATTTATTGCCAACAATATCCTGAAAGCAGTAAAAGACAGAGGTGGGTTGGTGGAATGGATAAAATAACAGCTATAATAACATCGTAATATCTTAAATCTCTGAATTATGCGCCCCGGAAAATACCGGTCCGAGGCAATTGACCATTAGATCAGCAACTTCATCGGCTATAGACAGAAGAATAGAACCTAAACGAAAGCTAAATACTAAGTTTGGAAATCGTGCTTTCGGAGTATCTAGGCCTAAGGCTTGAATTAGACGCCCTCCGGAATTAAGATGCATAACAAGCCCAATAGAATTCAGGTCCAAACTAAAAACCTACCTTTTTGGGCTCTCATATACTTAATTTAAATATACCTATCTGAGATATCATACTTGTATTGCCTATGATATGTCAATCACACTTTTCATATTGAATTAAAATTACTCGAATCCTTACACATCAATCTGTCTCTTGACGAATCACACTTAGGAAGATCAAATCCTTGTACTACTGTACCGCCCACCATAAAATTTTGCTTTTGCTTTCCAAAATACTAAAGATACCTAAAGAATATATTATATATTCATATTTAAGTATATTTCAGGAATAAATAACATGTGTTCACAATTATGTCGTCTGCGTGCGAACACTATCTAAATTTCTTTAAATAGACAATAGACAGTGTTAATCTCAAGCGACCTCCCAGGTAAGTATGGTCCTGTATACATTTTTAGGTAGCATCGCGTTCATTGGTCAAAGCTTGTGCATATATTTTCGTATCAGTGATCAATAAACCGGTGGATGCAGTTTCTAACCATAAGGTGGATTTAATTGTTTGTCTAATTTGTAACCTTTCTAGATTTTGGAAATATATTATAAGTTAGTAAAGCGCCCTGGAGGTGATTTTTCACAACAACGACGCTATATAAATCATCCAAATATTACCTATTATTATTATTTATCTGATGTTCCTGCTGAATTAAATGTGACTGCTGTCAATCACGAGGGGCTGGCAAAAGATACTATTTTTAGAATAATTGATAGATACCGACGAACATCTTACCAAAAATAAAAAGAAAATTAACTGCCCAATCAATTATCGAGAATAACGTGTTTGGAAAAATAACTAAACTACTCAGATGAACACATCACGAGAGGAAGTGATAATGAAAGGAAGAAAACGGACGTGTCGATTAACCGGATCAAGAGGGGCTTCACAGTCTACACACGTCGGAATTACAAAAAACAGCCTCAGAGGATTGAGGCAGTCGATACGCTGTCAATTCGCTGTTTTCTAATGGATTGAAATTACCTGTGAACTTACAAGTTATAATTACAAGCCGGTAATATAGTTGTTTTAGGTGGGTATAGGGTGCGCAAGAAATACAGTGTGTGAGAATACAATATCAAACCAGTAAACTTTGTTCTTAGATTAATTTGATGAAGAAAGAAATTTCGGATTACAAATCACTCTTTTTAGGGTGAATTTCCTAATTCAAACAAAAAAGTTATGGACAGGGAACATCGATGTATGAATTCAGGAAGTATCAAAAGCGGAGAGAAGGGAAAGAAGTGTGCTTAGGAAAAAGAGTAGTTTGGAATATACGTTGATGTTGAACTATGTACCTCCTTAATAAAAAAAGTGAAAACAAAGAAGGACGAGAAATAATTGTCGATACAATTGAACTAACTGGGTAACTCAACAAAAAATCGAATGCTTGTTAATTTTTTTAATATTAGCACCACCCAGGAGGCCCTGTCATCTTTGAAGATTCTGTGTGGGGGTCTTTTTAATGAAACGAAGGAGAGGAAGTTCAGGGAAGGAAAAAAATATGAGGGGTAGGTAGGAATCCAGTTATTAAAGTGACCTAAAGTGACGAACGTATGAATCCATCCCCACTAATGCGGTGCAAGGCGACGGGTCGAGAGAGTCCGGCTGGAGAGGTCAAAAGATCTCCCTCAACCAGTATCTCTCTCTCTCGCCACGCAGTAAGGTGGACAAACGCATCCGCAGTTCTAGACAAACCTCACCATATGAATCCTGACACCAATTCAATGCCAACCTGCCAATTCACGGAACGTAGCGAACAACTTGGGTATTGGTTATCTAATAAATGGTTCCCGGAGCGGTGGTACCCATTCTTGCCTCCCAAATCGAAAGCCATGAACACCCAATAATATGCCCAACATGCATCAAATTTCTTCAACTTGTACCACCTAGCAAAATACGCTGCACCCTGTACACTTGTACACACCTGAGGAGCCTAGTTAGCAGATGCCGCTTCATTAGCCACCGGTCGACGATATTACTCTGTACAGCCACCAGAACAGCAGATCACTGCGGGTATTATTGCTTTCTCCATCGCAAGGAAAGTGGCTCTAGCGTGCAATGCGCAATGCCTGCATTAGGCCGACGGCGGTCATCCCATAGGTGGCCAATGGTCAATGGCTAATGGCTAGTTACTGTGATTGTGGATAGCCGGCTGTTGTCTATCTACATCCTACTTGTGGCAGGTTCCTAATTATAACGCGACTCGTGATCAGATATACAGTGTGTAATAGCACGTACCCGGAGGATTTTAACAATCGATTTCTTAGCAAATTTGGAATAGATATGTAGATGATATTTTCTGTCCTATGATAGATTTTTTTATCAATTAAAATCAATAAAAATATTTTTCCATCACACATCGCAACTGAGTAGTTGGGTATATAGCCTAGCGGCGGGTCACAGGATAAGCACTTCGTTTCATTCCAGCTGCAGGGTAACACACAAAACAGCATGTGTATCACGTGATCCCGTCACGATACACAGGAGTGGGGCGACTGTGATTTAAAAATATATTTTTGGTTTTTAATTGAAAAAAAAAATGTCATCAGGAAGCAAAAAGATATCCACTTTTTGAACTCCAAATATGCCCAGGAATTGTTGGTTAAAATCCTTCGGGTACGTGCAGTTACACCCTGTTTACTGGCATTGGTAAGCATTGGTAACCTCATAAGGCAAATAAAAGGCAAACATTCTAAAAATCACTTCTCGTGTTGAAATCACAAATAAAATTACTAAATGAGTCGCCATGGATTTTAGAGATTAATGCATTGTCATAGCAAATTTTACGTGGCTATGCCACGAGAAACAAACAATTACATTATATATGCAAATAATATTGCCATCATCTATGGTCAGGTGTTAAAGAAAAATACGACATCACTGAGAATAAACGCAGGTGAAGCCGGATATGAAAGCCAGTTAAATCTATTTTGATTCAAAAGATCTATAGAAACTTACAAATGGTCAAGGCCACTTTTAATTTAGATGATGCTTAAATACATCTATGAAGCCATCATGTGTTTTATAGCAAAGAAACAAATAAGAAAGGTTTTTTACTCAAAAGCAACATTAATCATTCGTATTGAAACAAGCAATTGATTGCCAAACAATAAAATCTTGATTACAGTGTACATAACATCATGTTTACTTAACCACTTCATCAAGCAATCAAAGAGTAAAAAGATTGAATCGTTAATTATACAATGATAGTCCGCTAATTAATTATGCAAGTTTGACATCTTAAATCAATGCTCACTGAATGCAAATGAACACATTACACACCGGTAGAAAGTGGACAGACAATAACAGATACAATACCACGATTTGGTGACTTATACAATAAGTGGTTTGAACTTTCTTTATTGTGACGTAATTATAATGCTGATGTTACATTCGTGAGCTAATTCGGACATAAAAAATTGATTAAGTATGTTAATCATAATTAAGATCAACGTTTGACCAACACTAAAGAGCTTGATGACCGAACCAAGATGCAAAAAAATCATCAGTTGAACATTCTCGTCTTGCAATCGCAACGAGAAAATTATGTTGAATTGACTACCAGAACAAGGCCTGGAAAAGTGTTTAACGATGTCCAGTTTAAAGATATGTTCAAACCGCAATACAAGTGATTCTAATTGTCTGCTCTGCTTAAAAAGAGAAAGTTTGACATAAGCCAAAATTATTCAAGCTCATGATAGATTCTGTAAGCGTGATCTTGAAAACTAAATCGGGTCATAAACAAATGTCTCAACTAATTCATTACATTAGTTTTCCTTTTCAGTTTTCGGTGTAGGTACATAAGAAAACAGATATAGGATAGTGGTGCATTCATATAAAATACTAAACCCACCATTATCAGAGATGAACAGGTTGACACCTTAATTAGGATAAAGGGAAAATTAGACCTTAAGACAACAAAACAACAACAATTGGTCTTCAGAGCAATAAAACACAAGTTAAACGAATGGAAATAATTCAGAAAAGAGGCATGAGGTCTATATTGCGCTGTAGCAGATATACTAGGATAAAAGCCATGCAACGCTAACTCAATATTTGAAGTGTGTGGCAACAATTGGTACATAATAATGGACTGGTCGGTGGTTGAGTGGGCAGAGCGCTTGGGTCCCACCCGAGCGTCGCGTGTT
Organism: Limnephilus marmoratus; assembly: GCA_917880885.1. Taxonomy (NCBI): domain Eukaryota; kingdom Metazoa; phylum Arthropoda; class Insecta; order Trichoptera; family Limnephilidae; genus Limnephilus; species Limnephilus marmoratus. Next base: position 70,625,010 of record OU862906.1, read on the forward strand.
CGATTCCTCGGCTGGCTAAGTCCTCCATCACAACACAAGCAACATTTTCGGCTTTCTGTGGTGGTAGTAGGAGATTTTCTAACATTGTTGGGTAATTCGTAACCCGGGAATGTTTTGCTTTCTTTATAAAAAAAAAATTATAAAAAAAAAAAAATTTAATAAAATAAAAAAAAATAAAAAAAATAAAAAATACTCTGGTAATTATTTAAAAGTTGAAAAATAAAATTTTACCATATATTATAGGTTAAACAATATTAGTATTAAAATTACGTAGCTATCCTACGAGAAGCTGCAACAATTTAAGGCTTCCTAAGTCAAATTTATCGGGAACACAAAACAATATTTATTATAAAGGTTTTAAAATGTTCATTGTACTCCCTGGAAGCTAAAAAAAAGTCTTGCAGTTTTTCGTGGGTTATGGTCTCAATGTTGTGAGGACCAAATTTTAGTACGTACCTAAGGGAACGTACCCATACTACGTGACACGTTTAGGGGGGGGGGGTCTTCAAAATGTCACGCTCCATACAAATGAGCGGCGGGTTGCTTAGGATTTTGGTCACCGGGGGGGGGGGGGGGGGGGGGGGGTTAAATATAATATTAGTATAGTAGTTTTAGAAGATAAATACTAGATAAAAGATGTAAAACATTTATAATAAAAAAAAATACACAAAGAAGAGATAGTGTAAAGAGACGAATCAAATAAATAATGGTTAAAGAATATGTATATTAGGGTGTATTATTGACTATTTTTTCAAATGGGATTTACAAATAAATAAAGTCCGCGAACGACTGAGATCTATTATTAGTAGATTATATAAATTTAAATTCTATGTTCCAATATAAGCTTCGAATAAATTATTTATCATTGGGTGAATCTATTATGAGGTATGGAATTACAGCTTGGGGACTTCCTTATAAATCATGTTCAATCCGTTCAAAATTCACTTGTTTTTACATATATGTATTAGCGCATAAAAGTTTATACGAATAAAGGCATAATATTTCATACTTTTACCAGAATCTCAATAGGTAAGGTTGAAAAAGAAAATGAAATAGGAGAAGGTTAAATAAAACTTATGCCAAAGCAATTGAAATTATTCAAGAGCCCACGATATGCAAAATGTGCATAGCTGTTAGTTAGTTACCTGGCCATGCATATTCAGATATCGCCGATGCATGAAAGTGCAAGAAGGAGAAAATTGAGCAAAGCGAGTGCCCGGGTCGTAAGAGTCAATTTCTCCGGTCGGGTTATGGGACCACTGCCGCCTACACAGCACACAGCACTGAACAGGCTGCAATTTGAGAGAGCGGGAGGACGAGGGTAAAAGTTTAATATTTTCGTAGAAATGTTTCCTTTTATACAAAAGTTTTATATTCTTGCATACCTACCGAAATATCTTTATAAAAATCTCGCGCCAAGATGTTTGTACGAGATTAACTCCGAAACCACTTAACGGATTTTGATGAAATTTGGCTTAAGTGTGTAATTTGGTCCAACTTAAAAAATAGGATAGTTTTAATCTAGATTATTGACCTCAATGTTTACTTTTTATATTGTAATACCTCACAAGAGTCTCAGCTGCTCCCGTCTGGAGCCAGTGAAACTATGGCATCCCCAACTGGGGTATGTTGTGAGGCTGAAGGTAGTGAGGAGGGGAAGGAGATGGGAAAGAGGTAGGTGGGGAAGTACCTGGCTATTCAGATCTGGTCACCAAACACGGCTAAAGCCATTTCAAGTAACGTTTCAATTCTGAATAGTGGTCTTACACCAGGGCGATACTGAGAGTATCTTCCACTCTGGAACGTGCCGCAAATATACTACACATTATTTTAAATGAATTAATTGTGAAATTACACAAACTATTCAAATGAAATTGATTTGCCTACGCCGGGATTCTATCCCGCGACCTTGGGATTGCGGCTCAAAAGCCTTACCGCTAGACAACGCCGGCCGTCGGCCATTATTGCGAATTAAATGTTTTTTATAAGACAAAGCTTTGTAATTATTTGTAAAACAGGCGGTGTGAGTTAATTTATCGACACAACACTTGGTTATCTAGGTTTGATAACCATCCAGTAGATGGCGTTGTGTTTCGTTAGTCACCGGGTTACAGTTAGTGGCCGGGTCAGCTAGGTAAATATATAATATATTTTTTAATCTATATAAATAAAACTGAATCGCCGAAATGTATGTACGCGCATAACTTCCGGACCACAGCACCAAATTCGATAATTCTTTTTTTGTTGTGTTTGTTATGGTCAGGACAAGGTTTGTATAAAACTACTGGTGAGCTTTGGCATTACGAAATTTGTATAAAAAATTGTAATAATTAGGTGGCACGCGAGCTGTTTGAAAACCCAATGTACCGGGACTGAATGAATGGAATGAGGGAGGGTGGAACTCGGGAGGAGGTTTCGCGGGACGGGGGAAACGCGAGAGGGGAAAGGGGACGCGGGAGAGGAGGAACGGGACGAGTGGGAAAGGACACGCAGGGAGAAACAAGTTCTTTCTAAATGACATAGCAACGCATGCCGGGAACCAGCTAGTTTATTATAAATAAATAAATTATATGTTGAACCATGAAATAATATTATTAATTTCAGTTAGGGGTGTGCCGTGTATGTGAGTAATTGTAACTCTTTTTCAATCGTCAGATTTAAAAACAAATTAAGTGTCAATCGATAAAATATCCATACCCACAATATAATATTTTATAAGGATTTCTTTGGTTTGAAAAAGTTGTCAAGGGTCTGCGCATTTTCCATTTCAAGAAAGCGTTATTTATTAACTTACTTGGTTTACTAACCTATCTTACTACAAATAAAAATTTTGATTTCAATTTATTGGCATTTGAGTCCAGAGTGATCACGAGAATAACAAAAAACAAATATATCTTACGGGTGTCTCCCAAACTAACCTTGGTTAAAATAATTCTATGACATTTGGCTACGTCTGTTTACCAAACTTAAAGTTTTAAAAGAAGGTTCCTACGTAACATATTATACAAGTCGTTTTGGTTCAGAAGACACCCTTCGATAAAATACGCAAATTTTGTTTTTCAAAAGAGGGTCAATGCTCTCCATCTTAAAATAGCAAGTAAAGACAACAAGCCACCCTCTTATGACTAGGGATTGCAATCCCGCAAAGCGGGATCCCGCAATCCCGCGGGATCCCGCAGCTTTTATTAATCCCGCAATCCCGCACCTTCAAAGCGTGGATCCGCGGATCCCGCAAGTTAAAAATTTGGCGCTAAAACTTTCGCGTAAATCGAGAGTAGCACGAGCGCAATGTTACCGTTAAGCACAAGATAGCCCGCCTGCCACCAACCGCTAGTGGCGCTAGTCGCCGGCCACGAGAGGATTGGCCGGGGACTAGCGCCACTAGCGGTTGGCGGCAGGCGGGCTATCCTAGTATCCTGTATCCTGTCGGCGCCTGCCAGTTGTTCATAAATACTCCATATACTAATATCTACAGCCTGTATGTCGGACGAATATCTACAGCTCATATGTTGAACTAATGTCTACGAACTTCAGAGTGTTGACTAATATCTACAAAGCGTAGGTTGAACTAATATCTACAGAGCGTAGGTTGGACTAATAAGCTAAATGCGTCCAATAGTCCGATATTAGGGATTTTTACATACATACTTACATAAATTAAGTTTTTTAAACTGCATACGCAATATTACGTTATTCCAATATGCCTATATAATTGCAAATCCAACCTCTGCCAGTGCTGTAGTTATTCGTCAACACTTTGGTTCTCATAGATATTAGTCAACAGTTTGAGCTGTAGATATTCGTCAACACTTTGGTTCCCATAGATATTAGATCGATTTTTTCAATTTTTGGAATTCCTGTAGATATTAGTAGACGCCTCCGTTCATAAATAGTACTACGAAGCGCACGTCTTTCTGTAGGTGACGAGTGTTTTCGTATTCACCGACCGGCGTTTAATGTAAGTACCTAAATTTTAATGTTTTTGATTTAGTTTTGTTCTGTTTTATTTTAAAAGCAGATTGTGCGGTAAATAGCAATATAATGTCGTAATATAGCGTGAAACAGTATGACTTAAAGTGGATTTTGTTAATAAAGTTTTTTGGATATGGTTATCAATGATCCTAATCAATTTTAATGGTGTAAAAACTAAATAAATTAAGATAAATCTATAGCAATATAACATTATTTCAAAGATGCGGGATCCCGCGGGATCCGCGCGGGATTGAGCAATCCCGCATATCAATCCCGCGGGATTGAATTAGCTGCGGGATTGCAATCCCTACTTATGACCTTATTAGCATAATTCTTAAACAACACGTCGTATTGTATATTCATGGAAGCCCCAACAACGTATTTTTAAAATGATGTTTATTCATGTAAATTTGTTGTTATTTTGTAGGTCCTCCAAAATAGAGCCGGAACTGTAAATAATAATAATAACAATAATGCACAAAATCTGTAATCGGATGCAAGAAAGTGCATAAAGCGCCAGGAAGGAATGCAGTTTATCGCTATAAGAACTGAAAACGGTTTATGGCTGAGTAAACCAGTTACCATACACCTATTGCAGGTAGGTACTAATATAATGTAAATGGGATCGTTAGATTTATCAACTCGGTAGAAGAGTTAGAGACTCGTGCATCAGATAGCTCGGAAAGGGAAAGAAAGTACTTAGAAATTGTGGAGAAATTGTCAGAATCGTGGAAAGCTGTAACGTTTTCACGTTTTCCAGTTCCAATAGGTGTCTAATGTCTACTTCCTACATACTAAATCTCATCGCGTGGTGTTTTAATCAGTTTGAGTAACTGTTCTCCGGTATAGATATCTACTGGAGGATTCGCCGATCGCACCTACATAATAAATATAAATCACAATACAATAAATGCAGTTAAATACTGGCATACAAGCCTTCACGCAGCTCGCGGAAAAGAACAGATTTTGAAGAAAAAAGTTGTAATAATTAATTACGTACAGAAAAAGATATAATACTTCCTCAAATTTATTAAAAAACTAGCGCAATCCTGTGAAAAAAAAACCGGATGTTATAATTGTAGGATTTGTAAAACTGAAAAAAAAAACACATTTGAAGAACATAACACATATGTATTTTCTGAACTCAGATAGGTACCTAAATTATCATCATCACTTTTGTGAATTCACACGTCATCAGTTTTAATTTTGAATGTTTCAAATGAAATTTGAGTTCATTACGCAGACATATTTCATATCTCAGACAACCGAAAGTAGTATGTTTAATACTAAGAAGCAACAAAAGAATCGAAAAGAATTTCAGGTAGTGTAGACGATATATTGGTAGTTTTATGTGGGACTTAGCCCTATTGTTCTGATACTGTATTACAGTGAATCGATATTATGATCTTAAAGGGCGCAGCTGGCGATAATCACTACACAAGCACATCATAGATTCGTAGCAAAACGCACTAAGGCGTTTTAATTAATTCAGTATGTTCACTGTACCGGTTTCCTTAACACACTCGATATTCAATGCACTGAGAGATCACTATGGTGATCATTGCACAGGCAGCTTTAACTGACTGATTGTACAATAATGTATTGTCGTAAATGATACACACGTAGATATATTAGCTACACATTGTCAGATACTCGGATAACAACTTAGGTGGAGGAGTGAGGGAACATATATGTTAGAGAGAGTTGTTATTTATTTATTTATTTTATTTGTAAGAAACAAACAGCTTATATACTTATAATAGACATATATACGTGTGAACTGCAGTGAAGCCAAAAGAGTTTCTTATGCTAATATTGTTTGGAGATGGAGTTTTAATTTACCTTAAGCTAAATTTTAGACTTAGGAAGGGGAGAGGAGGGGGATGGGAGGGAGAATATAGGATAAGGATATGAGATGCTCTCGATACCTTCCACACCCCCGTATCAATCCAATATCGCACGCGTTACTTCTATTCGATACTTCTGAAGGTTTAAATTAAAAATGTCTACGCTGCGAAACAATTCGTTGTATTGCGCACATATTCGAGGAATCGGGAAATTTTTTCTAAGGTTTGTTCTACAAGTGGGCAAATGAAGTAAATTTGATTGTCGGGTTAATCTTGAAGGAATATGGATTTTTATTAAAGTCCAGGCCATTGTTTAGAATAAATTTTAAATAATAAAATTTGATCAAAAATTAATCGTCGTGTATGAAGGGAGTTGAAGTGGTGAAATTTAATAGAATCGGTGTAATTTAGAAAGTGTAAGTTAAGTTTATAATTTAACAGCCTTACTAAAAAACCCAGTGAAAATTTTATTCAATTGACAAACGGCCGCGGATGTGAAAACATTACTAATTAACAATTTGTTCTTTGAAAGAAATACACATGGTTTCCACGGCCTGAGAGGGTAGTTTATCTCTGTTTTAACCATTGATGTCCGAACGATATTTGTAATTTTTCCATAGTATTTTGAATGTTCTATATATTTCTTATTTTTGATGGTGTCGTAAAAACAAATACCATTTATGAAAACTAGATAAAATTACCTTTTAGATTTGTATATTTGAAATATAGTTTAGTTTTAAAAAACTGACATATTTTAAGATTCAAACTCGGAAATAAATGGAAAAAAATTTCTTACCAAATTTTTTTTGACTAAAATGTAGAGAAATTAAAAAAAAAAAACAAAATTTCAAAAACACAGTCCTTTTATGTAATAAATTTGGAAGGAAACTATCACCTCACTTTTTCCTCGTGCATACAATAAAAAAATAATAAAAAATTTCAAAGTTTTTTTTATTGCTAAAAAACCAACCTCAAAATTATACCGTCTTTTATATCAGATTTCTTGCATCTCTAAAGACGTTAATTACTTTGATGCATTTACGCACACATGTATTAGATAATATTATTAAAAAAAAAAACACCACTGTCATAAAATTATCATAAAATAAAACCTTTAAATGTAAATTTGAATTCTCATGTATCATATAAAATAGTTTTTGACACTTCAATTTTCAAAGTACGATTATTGTTTTATAACTTGACTAAAACTTATGAAAAACTACAAAAAACACGGTAAATATATCAATGATATAAGTATGAGAGTAAATTATTCATATTAATAGAAATTAACCATCACATAAGTAATATAGGACACACAAAAATCATTTCTTACACACAGAAATCATTTCGCGCTTCCGGCGTCTTTTTCGAGCGCGAACACGAATGCGCAGGCGCCGCGCCGCCGCGCCACCTAGCGGTTATGAAGAAAAACAAACAATTTAGTACTTAAATATGCGTTGTTGCCGGATTTACAATACGTTTTAAGACCAAATCTTATTAGTAATGTTATCGTGTTTTAGTGTATTTTTGTTCTATTCATGTTGCTGCAATAACACGGGTTATCTGGCGTGCTGTGTTTTTTTTTAGTAAGGCTGTTAAGTATTTAATTTTTTTTTTGAATTCTTTCGATCCTATCAATGTGGGTTTGGTAGAAAGGAGTCCAGATCGGTGTGCAGTGTTCTAAGTGTGGGCGGATATATGTGGTGTAAATGGAATATAGAGTATTCATGTTTCGAAAAGGTTTCGATACGAATTATAAATCCCAGCATTTTGTTGGCTTTGTTGATGATTTCATTAGTGTGCTGGATAAAGTTTAATTTAGAATCAAGTGTTACCCCAAGGTCCCTGATAGATTCAACTTATTTTACATGTGTATATTATATAATGTTAGACTATATTTCTGTTCGGATTTAGAGAAAACAACAGGCTACGCGAATTATTTGTTTCAGTATTGCATTCTTACCCCCTTAATAAAAGCCGGGCTGCGCCCTTTTACCTGCGTTCCGAATACTAACCAATGCATTTGGGTTGGTCTGCGGAAACCTTTAGTACTTAGTTCGAGGCAACTCCTATTTAATATTGGAAATGTGCGTTGTTTGTATCGCGTGATTTGCATTATTGGCAACTAACTGAATTCCTTGCGAATGCGAATGAACGAACTTGTGAACTTAAGCTGAATAAAGTTCTCACATTCCTGTAGGGACAATAACCAATAATCAACAACTAATAACTTACATTACGTACAGGTCCCAACAGCTGCTGCTAACGGTATGCAATTTCAATCGACATAATTGGTACACGTAGGAAAAGCTGTCTGTGTTTACCTGAAACAACGAGAAAACATTATTAAACATTGATATTCAACAGTAAAACTGAAACACTTCGGCCTAAAATTAAATTATCAATTAATAGAAGTTGAAAATACGTCCAACGGTTTCTCGTGGAAAAACCAAAAAAACTCATCATCAAACAGTATTAATAGCCTTGCGTCTGCGCGGTTGAAATTTAAGAACCCGGCTTCGAGTGCACGTCTGACGCCGCGCCGTACGCGCCGCGCCGTACGCGCCGCGCCATTTAAACATCTGTGTACGTGAAATTTCAGACAAAGCTACCATTGTAATTCGTTTTCGAATTCAAGAATTCCTCAAATGTTGGCGCCACTTCCGTTAGTAGGTCGCATGAGAACGTGTCCCTGGCAGGTATCACGATTTTGTAAAATTGAGTATCTCTCCCGATATGGAAAGATTGACGGTAATACTTAGTTGTGAATAATAGTATAACGCGGCTAAACATATATTAAATATGACGTCATTGCCTGTCCCGGTTACTTTGTCCCGGTGACTAGCTATCCCTGGATCACAGTGGATCCGAGGAACGGGCTATTTTTGGAACCAGTTCCTATCGGATTTATAAAATTGACACCAACACTCTAGCCGCCCGCAGGGCCTAGCAGCTTTTAACTGCTAGTTGAAATTAATGGTTTGAAAATGAGATACCAAAATGAGTTCCATGACAAAACCATGAAACAAATGTTGACGTTGAACACAATGATATTTACACAAAAAAATGATAAACAACCTGTTACCAAAATTATTTTCAAATAAAATAATGCACAACAAGGACATGATAGACATAACCCAAGGACGTACAATGAAATCAGGCTAACAATAAAGCATAATCGTATACGCAAAATGGTTTACTGTACAAAGCAATGAAGTATTATAAAGTGTTGCCGGAAACATTAAAATCTGCACCAATTGGTAGATTCAAGATGTATTGTAGGTACCATATCAAGCAGGAGAAAACATGGGACGTAATATGTTTTAATTCAGTTTCAGTGTCGGCAACCCGGGCATTTATTTTATTTTCATTGATGCACACAGATTCTTTCTCCGACCTCACTAGACAAAGTCTGTTCCGAGGCGGGTAAATAACACATTATATTTATTACAAAAGATATGTATCAAAGGAGACATGTATGTAAAAAGAAAATAAAATCATATAAAAATATATACATACATGTATACGTACACACATGAACATACACACATGCACATATTTTATCCATTCATACACATATATATGTACGGCTCGGCTGTGGAACGATTTGCCGGCCTCTGTGTTTCCTCCCTCCTACAACATGGGTCTCTTCAAGACCCGTGTTCACTCCTTCCTTTCCTCAAAAGACCTTCCACACAGCATCTTCAAGGATGACATAGGCCCTAAGGGAAGTTATTTTCCTCAGGGCCTCCTGTGTAGAGTTAATGTAAAAAAATAAAAATAAATAAGCACACATGCATACATACATAATGTTGTTATATTAAATATTAAATATAAATTTTGTTTTTGTCATTTGATATATTTCCATAAAAACATTGCATACATAATTTAAAATTACATATGAAAATAAAAAAATTAAAAACCTATCAAAATATAAATATAGTCGGTACATGATAATTAATATTGTAACAGTACCCTGAATGTTTTTGGAAATTATATGAAATGTGTCGATAATATGTGCTCATGTTAGTTATTTAGAATATTTCGAATGTCTGTTCTTTCCTTTTCAGTCAACCATATTTCAACCATATTAATTAGTAATTTGTAAACTTCCATGTAGAAATTCTACAAATAAAATTAATAAATAAATTTAAAAAATCAAAAACTCTTTTGGAAAGTGATATAAAGTCCTAAATAATGAAGAAGAAAAAAAATAGACTAAAAGTAAAAACCAAACCCAGTTTGTTTGTGCAAACCATGGAACCACAAAACGATCTCTTATAAAACATAAAATTAGCAGGCAATATTAAAATAATTAACTATCAATATCGTCCATTAACAATTTATTACAGAATCAATTATTTTTACCTAGTTTAAATACGAGTTAATCAGATAGGTATGCCGCAAATAATGTCGTTACGATAAATTGCCAAGACTTTTATAGGATAAGTTTTTTATGGAGATTCTCTCAGATTGTATCAATAAACTGTATCGATAAATAAAACAATTTTATATAATATAAAATAGGAATAAAAATAGTCATGACTAATTCATTGATGAGCGATGAAATAGGAATTCAGGACTTGCTATAAACTTTTATTCGTGTATTATTTATTCACTGTTTTGGAATAACATCCTATTGGGAATGTGTCTACTTAACCAATTCTATTGGAAATTATTGCTCTATCTATCTATGCAATTGTAGCGGACATGTTATCAGGGAAATAGAAGACGAGGAGTGTTTGCTATAGTTTTCTAGTTTCCTGTCGCTCTGCGGGCACCCTCCTCCTTCAGCCGGCATTATTTTGAATGATAGTAGCGGCGACCCAGGCCCGGCTATATGCGCTAGACCTCTGTACCGTCTCCCCCTCCGCTCCCCGCTTCACTCTAGTACAGAACACCGAAAGCTACCCTTCTCTGCCAGCCGGACCATCTCTCGACAGAATTTCACACTTGGATTTCATGGGATCTAGCGGCAGATAGAATTACCGGCCATCCCTATTTTATAGTCTGTGTAAGAAAGACGAGGACGTCTCTTACACCAATCCTATTGGGAATCTATCTATATATCTAGGGTCCTAGCATGGGCGATTGATAAGGATTGTATCGATAACTTCTGTCGGTAACTTCTCATCTTTTTTTACATTGGCTCCACACGGGGGACCCTGAGGAAAATAATTCCCCTCTGGGTCTATGTCGTCTTTGGGGATGCTGTGTGGAGGGTCTTTTTAGAAATGGAAGGAGAGGGGTATAAGGGGTGGGTAGGAATCTGGGGATCAGTGTGTCCAGGAGTGACATGTGATGTATGAATGAATCCATCCCTCCCACTGTGGTGCAAGGCAATATTCCGATATAGTACGGCTGGAGAAGTCAAAGGGACATCCTCAACCATTCTCTCCCGATTATGCCTGCCATGCAGCTGGTGGGCAGACGCTTCCGCCGCCAAGACCCGGCAAATCTCACCCTATGTACCTGGGAATCCCTGCTAAGTCACCAAAAGTAGCGAACTACTTAGGGTGACCTATGGTAAAGGTGTTGGTTATCCAATAAATGGTTCCCGGGGCGGCGGTGTCCATACCGCCTCACAAATTGACATATTTCCCTAGGACAACAGCAGATCGCTAACAGTTGACCTCGAATATATTACGAACACAGTCGTTGTGAACTGTTATTTTTTACATTGATGAGTATAACGTATAACCTTAAAAAGTTATTGCAATAAAACGAAAAATAATCACATTGAAAACCGGGCCATAAATAATGTGACATTATTTACGGTTGGCGTTAAACGATATTGCAAAAAAAGCAGAAGAGAAATATTATTATGTGGGTGTGATAAAACGTTATAAATTATTGACCTCAACCTTGTTCATAACAATGTATGTTAAAAATAAACCGCACTTAACAACTTCCAGAGAAACAACTGGAGAGACGCGGCCTTCACGTTCGAGGGGTAATGCGAATCCAGAAATTGCAGGTTCAAATCCGGGCGTATTTTATTTAATTAATTTGTGTTGTTTCTTGTTTCACAATCAATTGAATTAAAATACTCTATTTGCAATTTCAACACCCCTTAAAAAGATACGAAAAATAAACTTTAAAAATAGCCTAAAAAACATTTTTTTAATATTTTCATCACTTTAATGATTTCAACGAAGGTGTGGATGTTGAATTCTGAGTTGTCCGGTCACCCTATTTACATAATGAAGAATGTCCGTGGTGGGAGGGCGGTGTGGATTTGATTTTTATACAACGCAGTGGAAGGGTTGGATTCATACGTATACCACTCCTGGATACAGTGACTCCCATATTCCTACTCACCCCTGATACCTTTTTCATTCCTAGAACTTTCTTTCCATCCTTTCCTTTAAAAGACCCTCCACACAGCATCCCCAAAGATGATAAAGACAAAGGCCCTAAAGGAAATTATCTTACTTAGAGCCTCCCGTGTTGTGTAATATTTTTCATCACTCAGCAAACCTAAAATACACTTGTATAATTTGTAATGAGTTAAACCAGTGGTGAAAGTAATCTCTTTAAGTACAACCGCATCTGCTTACAACTGTTAAGTCTATTAACAAGTTAAATTAGAAGAAGGTTCGTTCTCCAAGAACTAATGTGCTTCAGAGTTAATGAAAATCTTAAATCTTAATAAGAAGAACTATTGAAATGCATTATACAGACTCTGTTAGGTACTTGATTTTGTGGTTAGCACGTAATATTAAGAAAGATTGCCTGTTGAAGACACCTAAGAGGAAGCCTTGTATCACTACGAAAATAGGTAATAGGCAAAAAAATAGGTTCCATGCCAACTCGGAATCAAGTCTACTCAACACCTCTTTGAAAAGTCAGTAAAAGCTATGAAAAAAGTATTTTTAAAATATCCCATAACCCTAAACTAACGTAACCTTTTTCAAAACAGGTTCTGAGTTGATTTTATCCCGAGTTGTCCGGTCATCATAAAAATCGCTTGGGAAACATAGTCCAGAGGTCACAATTTAAAGCACAAAAATGGTGTAAAAAAATATATATTTTGTAAATTAATCTTACATGAAAGAAGAAAGTTAATCAATGAAAACTGTCAATATAATTTTTTATATATTTTTTAAATTGTTTCCTATATGCGTTCATACAATTGAAAAATGTGTGAAAATAAGATTTATTCGATATCGAAGGGTTGACTGAAAAATATAATTGTTATGCCCATAATTTTTCTTTCCTAGATTAGGTTTAAATACAATAGGTTTTCTAGCGATCCGCGCTACAAAAAAATAATGTACTTGATGTTCGTCAAAACCACATAAAAATGGTTGCTATCCATTATCAATTTTATTAAGATTTTCTGGATTTTTGTGTACTTGGATAATCCAGGTACACAAAAATCCAGAAAATCTTAATAAAATTGATAATAATAATAATGTGTCATTGTGTCATTTCACTTCAAGTGCGCTTAACTATAATAAATTTAAAAATAATCCTACAGTGCTCCTTATAATTTTGAGAAAATAATATGAAACAATGAATATACAGTGTTTACAAAACAATAAAAATACAATTAAGAGGAAACCGAAACCAAACAATTACGGGAAACTTGAGAAAATGGCTTATTACGTATATTGAAAAGATGTTAGGATTCATGAATGGTATGATTTGTTAAATAATTTGGTTTTTAAAGCCCGTTTAAATTCGGCCAAATTCTGGATATTAGTAAGAGCTGAGGGAAGTTTATTCCAAATTATTGTTCATAAATATATCACAAGAAAGGATCACAAGTGGTCCCAGGGAGCAATACGGCAAAGTATCAAAAGAAAAATACATAATTGGGACCGAAATCGTATAATAAAATCCCCCCAGAATTAAATATTAAAACATACAAAATGTCCTGCATCGGTTCAAAAATAACTAAATGGTTGATTGACTGGGGTAGGGTGAAATCCGAAAAACTATTTAATAATGTTACATGGTTACCTATTAATGGTACAATGAGTAAAAAAATAGTGTTTATATATTTAATTAAAAAGAAACAACAACAATTTTTTTGCAGGATACATATCTGTCATTTTCACCAGCATGGTTCCTTAATCTAGTAACTAATATCGACGTACAAGACATAATAACACTTGACATTTTTAATATTTATTGTTATTTTGAAATATTGTTACTACGTTATTTTTGATGTATAAATGTACCTAATGTAATGTAATAAATAAATATAAAAAATAAATAAATAAGACCAAATATCTGGCGTAAATCGTTATGTTCAATCCGTCTAACTAAATCTTGTTAAGAAATTGTCATTATTTACCTGTTTGCGAAGACATTTAACTCTTTACGCAATATTTGCATTGAGACTAGATTGTTGATGAAGTAACCTCCTTATAAGGAATGCAGTTTTAACCGCACAATCTTAACAAAACCAGAACGTAATAAAATTCTTCCGCTGCATCTCTCGGTTAGATAGAGACAAACAAGAAACGATTAAAAGATTGCACTTAGACAACCCGCATTTTCACAATATTAGATTTTTGTGCCACACAGCAAAAATCCTAAAGAATACAGAAGTAAATTGAGCATAAGTAAATGACGCATAACTTGGATCTGGATGCCGAAGAGCAAGCACAAATAGACAAAGCCATATAGACGTTCCAATAGAAAATTTAACCGCATTCATGAGGGATAAAAAGTCTTTTAACTTACATTCTGAACAAGACCTTGATTTGAAGATAAGACAATCGCTATAGTACGTTGAAATTCTATGTTCACTTCGGTTCCATTCCATTCAGAATTAAGTCAACTGAACACCTCTTTAAAAAGTCATTAAAAACTATGTAAAAAATTATTTTAAAATAGCCGGTAACCCTAAGTTATTTAACCAGTTTTTTATATTTTTTATCACCACTCTTAATGACCTTTCCGAGGTGGTTTTGAGTTGGTTTCGTTCTGAGTTGGCCGGTCACAATTCGCTTCATACCTGGTACATTTATATACAAACAATTACTTTTATATACATACACGTACATTTATATACATACCCGTACCTTCATACACTTCATTTGGCGTGTACTGAGTTCTTAATTAGGGTAGGCGTAGGCAGTAGGAAAAACAAATTAATTCATATAAAAAAACTCACCACATACATTTGCTAAGAATGGTTAAGTTGCTAACTTTAGCCGATGCGAATAAACGCTTTATTTACGCGGAAATAAAAAAATAAAAACACATAAATAAAGAATACATTTGAGATTTGTAATCTACTAATGCGCATTACAGCGACATTTCCGCATAGAATACAGCCAACATTTGAACAAACATAACGTCGTTTGTGCGTCATTTTGTGTATTAGTTCCTGCTTTTGAACCGTTAAAGTCGGGCGTTCGGCAAGGGCGAGCGGTGATGCGATTCGACGCGTATCTTTTAATTGATTTCTTGCAATAATTTTATAAATTTTGAAACTATTTATATTTTTGTGAGAGTAAGGTAGGATAAGCAGTGCTTATGTGCCTATGTTGAGTGCAGGCCTCTGCTGCATAATAATGTTACGAGGAGCCAGACACTGAAATTGGATAGTGAGATTGGAACCTTCAGGTAAATTATAAAATTACTGAAAAAGGTGAAAGGAACCACTTTTCACAGTTGAAGACAAAAAGTCTATACCATTGGTATGAAATACCATCTTCCTTAACTTAGACGTGAAAACGTACGGTAATAATGAGGGAGGAACTTGCTGAAAGGGACTAGAATGAGCCTACCTCTTCGTACAGCAAAATACTGTGAAACTTAAAAAATGGTCATCGTCTCCACAGCTTTACAAGACATACTATTTGATCGAAACTACTATTTGATAGCCACATTGAATCCATGGTATCAAAGGCTTCCAAGATACTAGGCTTTGTACTTAGAACGTGCAAAGATTTAAAAAAAGTAAAAACCATGAAAATGCTTTATTTTGCGTACGTACGCAGTTCTCTGGAGTACGCCTCTCAAATCTGGAACCCCAAGTATATATGTCACATAGATAGGATTGAGAAAGGGCAAAACCGATTTCTACGTTACCTTGATTTTCGGAGCTATCGTCCTCATCTGAGCCACGAAGAGTCAGCCGCGTTCTTCAGGATATCGTCCTTGGAAAGTCGAAGAAATTTGACAGACGTACTATTCTTACAAAAAATAGCTACCTCTATGATAGATTTCCCGGAATTACTAGAAAGAATTCAACTAAGAGTGCCCAAACAGACAAAACCACGAAAGAGTGACAAACCAGACATAACCACGCATTAAACATTCCTCAATGCAACACTAACTCTAAACAAAATACATTCATTCATCGGGCTTCACACACCTTTAACATTTCATACAGTGAATTCGACTTATTTAACACAGTACCTAACGTTTTCAAAACTAAAATGAATTAATAACATTTACACATACATACCATTATTTACACAGAAAGGATCCATCCTTTTCCACTCCGTTCCACCATCCCATCCACATAACATAATTTAACTATTTTTCTCGATTTTTCTTTATACCTACTCACTAAATAATTTACATACTTCAGCGAAAACCTATTATTGGTTAAATTTCTGTACATACTTCATCAAACGTTATTATTAATTGAAACTGTTGGTTTTCCTAATAAAATAAAATAAAATGTTTGATAACCTAGCACCATATATTTACATCTAACGAGCATAACGACTGTGGGAAAATGTAATTCATTTATGTGTTTAGTTAATGAATTAATGCCTGGTAAAGATGAGAACACACCTAATAAAATACTGGATCTGTGGCAAGCCCAAACGGTTGTGTAAATTAGTTAGAATTTTAACCTTTAATAATACAACGACATATAAAGCCAAGAGTGTGATTACGTTATAGAAATATCTGCCAATTGATTCAGCAGTTGTACCTTGAGGGAA
The DNA here is from genome assembly GCA_917880885.1 of Limnephilus marmoratus. NCBI lineage: Eukaryota > Metazoa > Arthropoda > Insecta > Trichoptera > Limnephilidae > Limnephilus > Limnephilus marmoratus. The sequence goes on from OU862906.1 coordinate 70,641,748, forward strand.
ACGAGAAATGAAAGATATTCGAAATATATCGCCATTTATTACCAATAAGAGCATAATTATGTGAATATGGGTCACAATTTCCTTGAGTCGTTTTGTTAATGGAAACATATTATTTTGAAAAATAGTAAATTTTCAAGTGGAACATTTATATGCGCACCTGGGGAATAATAATGACACAACTCAAAAGAAATATTTTTTCAGGGGGGCAGTTTGAATATTTTGTTTAAAACAGTTTTAAAACATTTGATTGAACATTTCGTTTAAAACAGTATTAAAACAGTTTATTAACCAATAAAAAAAAACATTGTTTTACACAAGTTGGGAAGCTGTTATGTAATTTCGTTGCATGTCTAGTGGATAGTTCAGCGCAAATAATCATTATGCCACTGTTTTTGCTTGAATTCGAGGAAAATATTATACATTTTCGCCTTTAGGGCCACAATAATATTTTTAAGAATTGTGCTGTTTTTACCGAATGTAGAACATTTCTGCATACTTTGAATGCAAACGCAATTTTTTGACTTGTGCCATTATTATCGCTCAGGCGCGATATTCAGTTTCAGTGCCGGCAACCCGGGCGTTTATTTAGTTTCATGGTTATTTACATTGTTTTCTTTTCTTTTACCCGCCTCACTAGACAAAGTCTGTTCCGAGGGTATATTATGTAAATCAATGGTTTGCTTGCTTGTTTTGTTTATATGTTTGTTCCTTATGTGTTCCTAAACCGTTCTTCCGATTGCGATGAAACTTTGAGGATTTGATTTGCGCATGCCTGCGATGGTTTCTATATGTAATAGTGAGCTCTGGCGTCATGAAATTATGCATTGCTAAACCATTCATCCGGTTGCGATGAATCTTTGGTGAGTTGTTGTGAGCACGCCCGCGAAGGTTTCTATGTATACAGGTTAGCTCAGGCATTAAAATTTGAAATTTGTATCAAAAAATTGTAATAAGTGGCAAGCGAGCTGTTTGAAAACTGAATGTACAAGTTAAATAATAAACAAACTAGCTTCTGCACAACTGTCTCTATTTCAGCGCAGTAAAAACTATGGTTACATAGCTCTGATTAAGAATTAACACACGTTTGCGTTAGAAACAAGTTAATCTATTAAAACTGAAATACAGAGGGTGCATACAAAGATTATATTTTCAGTGAATTGAAGTTCAAAGGTTATCATAAGATATATTCAGATTTTATTACGCGACATAAAACGGAGTTCCTTTTACACGCAGATAAAAAAATATATGTGTCAGTGAAAACCTGCTTGCCGGGAGATAAAATCTAATCTAAAGAAATCAAATATAATTTTATATAATATCATTAATAATTTAACAGCATGATACAACACCTATAAATATGTAAAATGCGATTAACTTTTATTTCTAAATGCCATGATTAAATCTATAAACGAATTCCGAACAACACTGAACGTTTTATTTATCGTAATATTAATAAATTAACTCTCCAGATTTGTAAAGTTTTGTGCATGTTGGGAAGGAAAGCATCTCTCGTATTTCTTAAGCCAATAGGGCACATGTAGTATATGTAATATACTGTAATATGTAATATACAGCATGTGCCCTATTCAAACCTATACATTTGCCCTGAAGAAGGAATGGTCGTTCCGAAACCGGTCGGCTTTAAACAAATATACAAGTGGTTCAAATAATTTCATTTATCATTTAATATACATAAAAAATTAACTAGACTCGAATTTCGTACTTAAAACCTCCCCAAAAAAAAATTAAATTAATTATTCACTTTTAAAGTTGTATGAAAATTCAGATATGAAAAATGAGTCATGATTGAAATTGTGACGTCACAACGCACCCACCAAGGCCCAGTACGATACCCCCCCCAAAAAATTTAATTAATTAATTCACTTTTAAAGTTGTATTAATTAATTCACTTTTAAAATATAAAATTCAGACATCAAAAACTAGTCATTATTGAAATTGAAATTGTGACGTCGCAATGCACCCACCGAGGCCCATGTCAAGTTGTTTTTGTTTTCGGTTGCTGGTTTGAATAAGTTTAATAGTCATAATCGTTTAGTTACGCACCCTAAACCCGTTCGTTTGTATAAAACATGTATTGTAAATACATACTATCATAGAATGAATCTGTACTTTGTTTGAAAAGCACTTTATTTTTATTTATATTTGTCGACCGGTTTCGGTTGACCTCAACCTACTTCAGGACAATAAACATATAAACAGACTATCATGACAGACAGCGGTTTTCTACAAGGACAGTCTGATAATTTGCCAAAAATCGACGCGATTATGATGACAGTTTTTTAATGCACGTTTTCATCGCATGACACCGCTTTTTACACATTTTGGGAAGCTTTTAAATAGTTTGTTTGGTGTTGAAGATTTTGTATTTGTACACTTTTGTAAAATACAGAATTTATAAACAGTATTTGCGGACATTTTCTTCAAAAAACAAATGATCCACTGAAGACTGATTACTGGATTACAACTAATGGCAACTGTCAAGAAGTGCGCAGGGATATCACAAGCCAAAACCGCGAAAAAGAAGGCGTTTTAGCCCCTAATTTGAAATGTGAATATTCAAAACATTGTTGAAGGTCCATTCCTATCGTAAAAAATATAATATTTAATTAAATGAAGACAATATTAGCGAAACTCAATCGAAATCTGGAGACAGAAAAATGGGACAATTTGACAATGGGACAATGTCCCAGCGGAGCCAATATCTTTTCTGATTTTTCTGTCTCCAGATTTCGATTGAGTTTCGCTAATATTGTCTTCATTTAATTAAATATTATAATTTGAGATTTTACTCATAAAGTTTAAAAAATTAATAATAAAAAGTAAAAAAAATAGTTTGAACATCCCAATTTGTAATTTTTCTCTTTAATTTTTGGTAAAAAAAAAGGTGACTGTACCCTATTGCCACGGCAGTAATTGCGTTATTTGTGTACGCTTTTGTAAGGCACAACGCTCGGGTTAGGAATACTTTTGTCATAAGAAAAAAAAAAGTTTAATATTCTAGAAGTGTGAAATGAATAATAGCCAAAAACGCACGTGCCGAGAAGTGAAGGACTGCATACCAAAACTATTGTGATTTTGCTTCCAGATGATTGACTTCCAGATTTCGACGACCTCCGTAGTCCAGTGGCTAAGACTCTTGACTCACATTCCGGAGGTCGCGGGTTCGAACCCGGCATGCGCAAATAAATTTTATTTGATTAATTTGTGTTATTTCACAATTAATTCATTTAAAATAATATATAGTATATTTGCGGCATGTTCCAGAGTGGAAGATACTATTAGTATCGCCCTGGTGTAAGACCACCATTCAGAATTGAAACGTTGCTTGAAAATGGCTTTAGCCGTGTTTAGTGACCAGATCTGAATAGCCAGGTACTTCCCAACCTTCTTCTTCCCCACCTCCTTCCCCTCCCCACTACCTTCAGCCTCACAACATACCCCAATTGGGGATGCCATAGTCTCACTGGCTCCAGACGGGAGCAGTTGAGATTCTTGTGCGCTATTCACTGTAAAAAAAAAAAAAAAAAAAAAAAAAAAAAAAAAAAAAAAAAAAAAAAAAAAAAAAAAAAAAAAAAAAAAAAAAAAAAAAAAAAAGATATAGGCAGTATTTCACCATCCTCTTGTTAGCTGTCAAAAGCAAAACCCAAAGCAGCGACGGTCTACCTTTTTAGCCGGATGGCCATTTATCCATTTTAAATTTGTTCATGCACCTACAGCTTAAAATTATGAAAATAGCAGTCAGTGTCGCAAACCTATCCGTAAGCATATATTGGTAAGCTCTGGCGTTATGAAATTATTTTTTTTACCGTACGAAAAGCAAAGCGTTGGTAAGTAATTGTTTGACATGCGCTGTCATTTTGTTATTTGTTTAGGTTACTGTGGAGATTCCTTTGATAGTAAAAATTCAAATACGTATAAACTGTTTTTGGCTTACCTCATTTTTAACCGCTTCATTTTTAACATCCTGTATAAAACTGCTGTTTGTTTCTTACAATAAATAAATAAATAAACATTATTTTTAAAATTAAAAAAAAAAAAAAAATGCTAATCTATACTAATATTATAAATGTCTATCCTAATATTATAAATGCGAAATTGCGCGTGTTTGATTGTTACGTTGTAATAGGTGGCATGCGAGCTATTTGAAAAATGGAGGGTGATTGGTGGTTGGAAAGGGGCAGTGGGAGGAGGGTGGGGAGTGGGGATAGGGAAGGTTAAGGAGGCAGAGTGGGAAACCCCCTAATACTATGCGAGCGAAGCCGGAGGCAAAAGCTAGTACCTAGTAAATATATCTTCGATACGTTAACCGAGCCTTCTACATATTGCAAATGTATATTTATTATAATGGATAGTTATTTTGACGGCTTATCAAGAGGATGGTGAAATATCTCCTTAGTAAGATTATATGAGATTTCAATTTGGGAGGCGGGAATGGGTACCGCCGCCCCGGGAACCTTTATTGGATAACCAACACCTCTGCCATAGGTCACCCCAAGTGGTTCGCTACGTTTGGTGATTTAGCAGGGGTGCCCGGGTTCATGGGGTGAGGTTTGTCTAGGTCTTGGAGGCGGATGACCAGGACATACTGAACCCCAGATTCCTACCCACCCCTTAAACCCTTTTCCTTCCCAGAACTCTCCTCTCCTTCCCTTCCTTAAAAAAAACCCTCCACACAGCATCCCCAAAGATGACATAGGCCCTGAGGGAAGTTATTTTCCTCAGGGCCTCCTGTGTGGAGCTCATGTAAAAAAAAAAAAAATAAATAAATAATGAGTCACGAAAGTAATTACTTAATGATAATCACAGTTATCTCCATGATAATCGTAATAGTAAAGGTTTTATGCAAGTCGAAACCAGGCTGAACTCAATCCTCATTATTAACCCACGGAGATGCATGGCAGTTTAATCGCGTAGTTTATCTTCTTCACGGAAATCGATTACGTAATGATATTTTCTGCTTTCTTAAGCATAATTACTTAATGACTTCAATACCTTCATTCTACTGCATATTTCATACGATTGTGATTGGTTTAGATTTCGTAAATAAAACGATGCAATCTAATTGTAAACATCATTAAATTATTTTTTTGCTAAACATTTAACGATTGTATTCGTCACAAGAATCTTCTTGCCCCGTTTTCTGAAATCGGAACAAGGATAGCGATCAGCTGCAGACATCCCTATAACCACAGATAAGAGAAACTTCTTTTATCTGAGCCTATAACATATTTTCAGACAGAAGGAAGAACGGATTCAGGCAGCTGCTCACTTCAGTAACAGTTGGGATCAGGCAGGCTCAAGGCGAGAACGTGTACTTCGGCTTCCAAGGTGGACCAAACATGGCGGAAACTTCGGTAAATCCTACAATTTAAATTATTGGATACTTTTTATTTATTTATTTTATTTATCTGGGAAAAATCAACAGATTATTTACTTTTATAACAAAAAAAATTATAACACACATAAATATAATCCAATAACAGATTTTCCCATAACTTAAAATTATAATAAAAAAAACGAAAGGTCCTATACCGTAAGCTATTTAACAAGTTTACAAAAATACAACCTTGTAAATCTTAATATATAAAACAAAGTTGGGTTAGTTACACCATTTATAACTCAAGAACGGCTGGACCGATTTTCATGATCTTTGATTTGATGGATTTTTCTCCGCCCCGAATAGCAGAAGAGCTATTAAAACATAGGAAAAATTCACGAAAAACAAAAATAAAAAATAAAATTATTTTCCTCATACATTTTGTATGGAACGAATTTTCATCTTTTGAAATAGCTGCAGCAATAATGTGATAAGTTTAATATTTAATAGTGAGTGAATTCCAAAAATCCAAAAATTCAAAAACGTCAAATGTCAATGCGCTGATTATTTTGCTTTTGTTTTTAAGCACATAATGCTGCCCCTTTTTCTTACACACTTAATGTCAACAGTTGAAAATGAGACAAACGGTGAACGTATGTCAGCACCCCTCAAAGGAAAAATACAATAATTATAATATAATTATTTGCAAAAAGTTAACTTTTTACGCACCAGATTTAAATGTCCGGGTTAAATTTTCCCCCAAAAAAAAAAAAAAAAAAAAGAAGGAAAAACTAAACCCTTTCATACACTTCCCCAAATGATCATCTAGTGAATCCACGTTATGCAATTGCACTATATAAGTATTATAAATACAAAACAATACAAGAACAACATGTCAACCTACTAGAGACCAAATGGGAATATAATTCACCGACTCCAGATATTTTCATATCAGAGGGTTCGGCTCTGTGGCATTTCTAATTGAACCTATAAATCCTACTGATCCCTCAATATAAATATTTAAAAAATTTTTTGTAATCCTATATGTATTTAAAATTACTGCTTTTTGCATTTTTATATACAAATTCTTTGACAAATCTAATATGCTTAAATTTTGAATCAGATTCCTAGGTATTATGCCAGTGGCCGAAATAACAAATGGTAATATTTTTATAGTCCGAGAATGCCAAATTCTTTTAATCTCATTTCCTAAACCTGTGTATTTTCTAATTTTTTCAGAAACAGTTTTTTGAACAGTTTTTTTTAATTTTGTCATGTAAAACTATATCAGGTCTATTATGACTAATTGTTCTGTCTGTTAGTATAGTTTTATCATAATATATTTTATAAAATTCATTTTCTATAAATGAATTTGGTTCATATTCATAATAAGGTACTACATTACGGCAATCAATCAAGTTATGTTTAATTACCAAACTTTGGTGAATTATTTTTAAAACCTGATTGTGCCTAAATGTATACTCGGAAGGCGCTAATATAGAACATCCCGATATAATATGTTCTATAGTTTCCGGAAAAGCCAAACATTTTCTACATAAATCATCAATTTGATTTATATCTTTGATTATATGCTTTCTATAATTTTTAGTATTAATGACTCTATCTTGAATTGCAAGCATAAATCCTTCTATTTCTGCGCTCAACTCTCCAATACTCAACCATTTGTTTGACGAAAGTTTGTCAACATACGTTTGGTTGAGATAATTGAAGTGTTTTGCGTGAATAATTTTATTTGACCAGGAATCTAATAATTCCTGGTTAGTATTTATAAGAATGTTGGCATTCTCGTCATATAAATTTAAAGGTGTAATATTTCTATCTGCCTTGCAAATTATTTTGTGCATTTCTGAGCTATTAGCTTTCCTATGGAAAAAATTTCTAAGCATTTCTACCTGATTGTGTTTCAAAGATGTTATTTTGACTACACCTCTACCTCCTAAATTTCTAGGTAAATTAATTCGTTCTATAGCTGAATTTGGATGATGGCAATTAAATTTGGTTAACGTAGTTCTAATTAATCGTTCTAAACTATCTAAATCTGTATTGGACCATTTAATTATGCCAAATGAGTACGTTAGTAGAGGTATTGCCCAAGTATTTATTGCTTTTACTAAATTTTTAGCAGATAGATTGCATTTTAAAATTTTTCTGATCCTAGTTTGAAATTTAATCCTAATATCATTTTTAATACTAGTGTGATCTAATCTATTCGATTGCGGGTATCCTAAATATTTATAAACCTCATCCCCTTTCATACTTTGAATTTTGAAATTTCTAAATATACCCTCGTCTCCATCTACAATTTTGCCTTTCTCTATATGGATAGTTTTACATTTATCTAAACCAAAAGTCATTTTAATATCATCTGAAAAAATTTTAACTACCTTAATCATTTTCTCTAAATTTGATTCAGAATTTGAAAATAATTTTATATCATCCATATATAATAGATGTGAAACTATACTACTCTCTCTTGTATTACCCTTAATTTTTATTCCAAACTTGCTTTTAATTAACATTTTAGAAAGGGGATTCAATGCTAAGCAAAACCAAAGAGGGCTCAATGAGTCTCCTTGAAAAATCCCTCTTTTTATTGAAATGCCCGGTACTACTATTTTCTTACCTTTTAAATTAACTAGCAAATCTGTATTCCAAATAACTTTTATAAAATTTTATTTTTATTTTTGTATTATTATTATTTTCTTTTATTTATTTCCTTTCATTATGTAAAAAAAAAATTCTTTCATCTTGAAATATTTTAATTTAATGTTTTATATATGTATAATACGAAACTCGTGGGACGGCACCACCCTCCCCGAGATCTGGAATAAACGAATAAAAAAAATTAATAATAATAATAAATTTCCCACACACGTATAAAGAAAATGAAACGCAATTCCGGTAAGTGGAAAAATAAGAAAATCATCAATAGAATTTGAATTAATAACAGGATAACCCGATATGGTAAACCCTTAGAGGATATACACATATTTTTTACGTACAAGAGATATTGAAATCGAATTCAAAGAACGAATAGAATTGCGAAATTGGGAATACCTCAAAAGCGAATTCAATAAATTCGTCATGTCAAATTCAGAGAAAAAAAGAGGTTTCATCAAATGTTGATGTGACCGAAGCCCAGGTAAATAAGATGGTAGCAACCAATGAACACTTTTTGACATACCAACTCAACATTTTTGTCGTTTTTTGCTTTATAAAATCTGCCTTGACAACAATGATTTTCGTCATTCACTTTCAAATTGAAGCTATCGAAATAACAAGTCAACGAAAATATTCTTATTTGCTTATTACTTAGGGTGATGCACTACTAAGCACTGCAAAGTCATGTGATTATGGTTTGGAAATTAGATCTACCTAATATTTTAGACTAGCTTTAGCCCCCGGCTTCGCTCGCAGGATTTCCTCTCCGCCTTCTCCACCTTCCCTATCCCCACTCCCCTCCCCCCACCCCCTCTGCCTCCCACCACCGACTCACCATCACCTCCCCCCCCTTCCCCCTTACCGCCCATCCATACCCGTTACATTCATTTTTCAAACAGGTCGCGAGCCATCTATTGCAATTTTTTATACAAATTTCATAATGCCAGAGCTCAGAGCTATAGCCCATATGTTATTCTGATGTATGAGCTATATTATTGTAAAGTTTCGTTAAAATCCATTCAGTAGTTTTTGCGTTACAGAGTAACAAACATACAAACATCCATACATCCATACAAACTTTCGTCTTTATATTACTGAAAGGATTCCTTATTTAAATAATGCGAGTAGAACACATACACGCCTTTGAAACGATCGAGCATTTTTTTTATTAATCTTTTTATAAGCCCAGAAAAAATTAAATATCAGGCCTATAAAATCTTAAAGTTCAAAATTTCCTACTTAAGTACCCATTTTCGATAATGTTTTTATTGTGCAATGTGGAAAATAAAATTCTGTAGAAAATGGTCGTAAACATTTAAATATTTGTGCCTGAGCTTCGCCAAATGAAATAAAACAAGCTTTTGGCGAAGTTTTTTGGTGAATAAATCGAAGGTGGTGTTAAATGGGAATTTAAACTTTATCACCATCTACATAAGGAGTGTTATTGATATCTGCCTGATCCCAAATTTTACACGATGTTGTGCATCACCTCAAAATTTAGATTTTAAAAAACTGTTAATTTATTTATTTTTTAATTTAACACTACAAGACTACAAGTAACTGAAATTGTTATAATTTGATACTACCTGGAATTGCACGAGTTTCAACACACCGTCACTTTTTTGATTGCATAAATGAAAAATATATAATCAGCAATAAGTTATCTTGAGAGTTCAAAGAACATTATTCAATTAATTTCATTTTAAAAATATTACAAAATTCACATATAAAGGCGTTTTTAAAAGAGAGATAATAGATAAGATAAGCAGATTTATACAAACAACAACAAAGCTTGCCGTCTAAATTGTGCTTTCTTGATGTTAAAAATATCGATATACTAAGTGATTTTATTTAACAATAAGACAGCTTTTCCGACTGGCATTACCATTGGCAAGTTAGTTTTGAAAGACTGTAGGAAAAACAGTCTCTGTATGGTGTCGGTGACCAACGGGAACTAATGCTCTCCATGATAGTCGAGTTTTCGAACCATCCACGAATGAGTCTGAAGAAATGAGTGACAATGAGCAATTAGCAATTATGAAGCTATACAACTCGTGACGGAAAAGATGTTGCGAATTGAAGATAATTGAGTTGACTTAGAAATTCCAAAAGAAAGATCTGAAAATTTTAGGACATTTGAGTTCACAGTTAGAGATTTTTTCTCGAGTCATTAAAACAAGTCGCTGCTAAGTAGGGAAGATAGTTTTTCTTACTTAAAACTTCTTAGCTTTTTCTTCGTTTCTTTACTTAAATTTGCTACTACTCACTTTCGTTTTCAATGGATTCTTAACATAACTCTAGTATTTCTCTCCTCATCTTACAACTCACGATAAGATGGGATTGCTCTTGCGTAATAATAAACCACGCTCGAGTCGTGGTCCAGTAAGCGCGAGGCTGGGAAAGTGAACTTCTGCAGATAAGCAAGCATCTCTAGCCGCGGTCATGGAACACTAATTAGACAAGGGGTATATATTAAGCACTCACAACCATTTTTGGATGATCTCGCCATAGTCACCCCAAGTGAATCGTAACGTGGAATAAATAGCAAGGGTTACAACAAAACGAAAATGTTAAGCGCCTTTAACCTGCCAGCTGCCGAGAATCCAAATTTTGTCGAAAGATGTTCTTACGATCGTGCAGGGCGGTTCCAATGAGAAAGATTAATTATTCTCCCTACCAGCTTTTCAAAATAATATCCATTTTATTTCATTAAAAATTTGCTTTAATTTATACTTATATCCAAAAATTCTAAAAGGCGTGATGATAAAACCATTAAAATTATGTACTTATGGTAATTATTTTTTGATCATAAGTATTTATAAATTTTCAATAATGTCTAAGCAAAATAAGAATGTAAAAAAATCTTAAATATATTATTAGTTTGTAAGACCGTAAATAAATAGATAAACTGAAGTATTTTCGTCAAAAAACACGTGCGCAGATCTTTTTTTAACGATTTTATTTAAACTAAAATTAAAATTTTGAAACAAAGCTTTCCCAGATAATTTATTAATTTATTTTACTGCATGATTATATGATTTGAAATGTGTGTTGTGTAATACAAAATGTTGTTTTAAAATTTAAGAAATCTGCCAACGACCTATCATACTAAAAATATTTTTTTTTCTTAAAATTTAAAACATAGCTTTACTAGATAAAAGAACAATCTTTTGAAGTCAATTTATAATTTTTTGTGGAAAAGAGTCAATACGTCTAAAATTTGATTTAAAAATGACATATTTCCAGTTTTCTCCGGTTAATACCCTCTTAACGACGCACGGCTGATTATTTCTTGAATCAAAATATTTCTTGGTGGATCGATTTTTTACGAGCTAAAGTTAAAGGTCCCCACTTCAATCTGCATGGTGCTGTAAGCGACGATATTCTCTTCAAATATTATTTGTTTGCCGGAATCGTTCTGACGTTGAATCTTTTAAAATCCCTCAGCAGATTAAATAGATTGATTATCAATTAATAACATGAATATAATTATCCATATTTATAAAATTATTTACAATTTACGTAAATTTTGCTGACATGAAGTATTCAGCATTATTTACGTAGATGTCAGAGTTAACATGTGACTGCTAGACCTCGGCGTCTAAAAAAGAAACCATTTTCCGGCTTATCAAGGACTGAGCGGCAGATTTAGCTTAAATTTGAGCGAGGAATGTCGTCATAGCGAGGATAGGGACTGACTCATACACCGGGACATAGACATAAGAAAACCTACGGTTAAATCGCCGTAATGGCAAAACGAATGACACTCGTAAACAAAATATCATCCAATAAAATACATTTTATTTCATTAAAAAAAGCCTCATCGAGCAACGGATAGATAACAGCTGATGACAATGCCACAAAACGTCGATTATCACAAATAGAAATAATGTACCTATATAAGAAACCCAGCAATAATGACAAAACTGGTTCAAGAATGATGCAACAGTATTTTCCCAAGACAATCATTAGAAGTTTCACGATTTTTAGAGCAGGAAGTCAGAGCCAGATAAACGTTCTTTTGACATTTATAACTGCTCTAATCGTACCTTTCTTACTGCAACTACTATTGTTTATTGCAATGAAACATCCGAAGCTAAAGGTGACACTATTTACGTGTAATTAAAATTAGGCAATTCCAAAGATTTATTATGACGATATCATTTCGGCGATTTTGGTTTAAATTAATTTCTGGTAAGATTTGCGCTCGTGATAAGCGGCTTTATTGCCAAAAGTTGGAACCAATTATTTCAGGCCAGGGATCGGAAACGTTCTAGCAAATTTCCAAGAACTATATTTTAATGGTGAATTGGTTCGGGTAATATTCAGAGCTGCAGGCTTAAAAGGCGCTGATCGGCAATTGGCGGCTCTCGGGCCAAATCCGGTCCGCGAAGTGCTCCCCTCATTGTTCCTTGGACGATTATTTCTTCCCAGCGTACTTGGCACATTATCAGTCGCAATCATATTTTTTCATGTCTAATTCTTGAGAAGAAAACATAAATGTAAGTTTTTGAGAACCCGCAACATCCAATAGAATTCAATAACTACCACACTACCAACTGGTTGGTCGTGATATTTCAAAACATTTTTCACCTGTGGCACCTTTTCCGAACGTGGCATCCTTCTTTATATCTACAAATAATTTCAGAATGTTTAAAATCCACCCTCATCCATTATTATAAAACGAAAATGTGGCTCATTTAATGATGGAGAACTACACTAGTAGAAGTAGAGGAACTGTCACGCTACCAATTGGTTGGTCTTGATTCAAAATATTTGAAGCCTGCGGCGCTTCTTCCGTCTATTTTGTCTTATCTACTTTTTTTTATTCAAAAGGAGAGGGGGATGCGTTTAAGAAAAATATACTTAGAAAGTGGGCGAAGAGCCCGATAAGATGAGTGTCACACTACATCGTGGCCCGCCAAAAAAAATGACATATTCATACGGCCCGCCCCTACACTAATTGCCGACCGCTGCTGAAGGGTAAAGATTTTCCTGATTATAGCCAAATTATAATATTTTAATGAATCGATGAAGAAATTAATTTTGTATAATTACTAGTGCAAATTGGTTATTTTCATTGACTAAAATAATAAATCGATATATAAGTTACGGTTCCATGTGAAATCAGAAACACCTCAGAGTCATTAAAAGTTATGAAAAAATAATTTTAAAATAGCCGGTAACCCTAACCTAACTTAACATATTTAACCATTTTTATCATGACTCTCCGAGGTGCTTCTGAGTTGGTTTCATTCTGAGTTGGCCGGTCACCATATGTCACAATGTATACATATTTCTCAGTAACTTCAGCCAAAAATCTAATGAGATGGAATCGGGTATTGATAAACTGGTCGCCAAATGAGTAGAGAGTAAGTATCTTTTCTATTTGACAATTGCAACTTTATAAAATGTTTAATTTTTTTGTTGTTGTAATAAACATTTTTAACAAAAAACGATTTTTATTATTGTGCTTGACAGTTCTTTGGCTTTCCGAAGACATTGTACAAATGTTAATTCGTTATTATAAAATATCTAAATCCAACTTTGATTATACAGTTACGTACCATTTAATCATTGAATTCGTTATATTAACAACGTCGATATTATTTGTACATTCATTTGCTAAACTGTGTAGGCGATGAATTGGCGAGTATGTTACATAATTTGTTTGTGAACGGTGACAATGAAATACGTAGGCACTCATAGCTTCTACCGTGTCGAAAAGATTATTAACTAGACTCAGGAGCTCGCAATAGTCGAGTTCCGAATAAACGATTTAAAAGTCACTTATCCTTCCTCGATACTAAGTGTACCAACGTATATTATAAGGCATTTAATAAAAAGGTGTACTTTATTTGTTGTAAGGGAATAATCAACTTAAAATTAATAAATACTAAAAACTTGTGTGACCAAACAAAGGAATTATACTCTAATTGGCTACGAACTAATGACGTAAATATAAGATTTTCTTGAAGTGAATTAAAATTTTTAAAGGTTTTAATCATACTGCATTGTTTATAATGTGTTTTACTTGAGCTCCGAATTTACGATTTAAAAGTCGCTTAACCTTCCTCGATACTAAGTGTTCGTATATTATAAGGTATTTAATATAAAGGTGTACGTTGTCTGTTGTAAGGGAATAATCAACTTAAAATTAATAAATACTAAAAACTTGTGTGACTAAACAAAGGAATTATACTCTAAGTGGCTACGAACTAATGACGTAAATATAAGATTTTCTTGAAGTGAATTAAAGTTTTTAAACGTTTTAATCATATTGCATTGTTTATAATGTGATTGTGAAGCAAAAATTCTAGTTTTTCATCAAATATAACTCCAAGGTCTCTAATTATAGTTAATATCTCCAGTTGTATACTGTGTACACATAATCGAGATCAATAATCTTGCAGAAATTTAATCTTTCATCACTTAAAAGTGATCGAGGATTAAATCCGTATTAATGCGCAATAACTCCAATTTAATCATCATGACCTTTTCGTAACGAGGCATCAAATCGTAGGCGATTTAAAAATAAATAAAAAAGAGTCTGCTTTAGATATTATAAGCACCAAATAGGATACATAAAAAACACATGTCGTAAACATGAACTCGCTGACTTATTCCACGGGGACCTGGCCTTAGCCACTGATGCAAAACACGCTAGATGAACATTTTAACATGCACCATGTCAGTACGTGATGTAAAAAATTCAAATGATTGTGACTTACTAAACAGTTAGTTTAACATCCATTTATGTGACGATTATAAACATGATGAAATCAATATTTACACGATCGTGATCATGAATAGAACTTTTGTTTATTTATTACAGAAAGTATTTAAATTGTAAAAAGAGAAAATATTGAAAAAAATTGCTCTAGACTCCGCTTAAACAAAGACTTTGGTTTCGACTAAACTAATCGTAATGACATTAAGTTAGGAGTACAAATTCATAGAACCTTCGATTTCCACAGAAATCATAACCATGGAAATTTTTCCAATTTTTTTTTTTTTTTTTTTTTTTTTTATTGTAATATAAAAAATAAGAGTTACACATATATATACATATTTTACAAAATTTTATATTAATGGTCGTATTTAGTCATGTATACCTTATCAGAAAAGAGGAGCTCTTGTGCCTGATAAGGGAGCCACGATTCTTACTTAGGTTTTAAGTTATAATATGAAATATAAAATATAATATAAAATATAACATAAAATATTTACTTTTTACTGTAATTTTTTTTTGAAAAATTGTTTAATTTTATTGATTTGTTCTGATTCGGTGGTGATACTGCGTAATTCATAAGGGAGGTTATTATAGTTTTTTATGGCTTGGAAAATATAATGATGTTGCATTTGAGTTGTTTTAAAATTAGGTGTAATAAATTGGTTTCCATTTCTCATTAGTTTGTAAAACTCTTGATATTCTTTGTTATTTTTTTCTTTACACATTTTTATAATAGAAGCTTGTTTGAATATGTCATCGACATTTGGTACTGGAAACAATTTGAAAAGTGATTCTGTTGAGAAGGTAGACTTTTTTTTTAATATTACTTTAATGATGATTCTTTGTGAAACTTTTACTGAGTTTAGATGGTTTTCGTAAGATCCTCCCCACCCTATAATTCCGTAGATAAGTAAAGAATGAACAAGAGCATAGTACACGTTTTTGATAATTTTTACATTTAAAATATTTCTTAACCTAACAAATATATATATACATTTCCTTATTCTCTTCACTAACTCTGAAATGTGACTATTCCACTTCAGGTTTTGATCAATGATTACACCTAGATATTTAATTTCAGAAGAAGAGTTAATGACGGTACAAATAGGATTATGTTGTTTACAGAGTACATGATCACATTTTTCGTGGTGGATTACAATATTCACTGTATGAGCAGGTATTTTCTGTAAGGAAAATAAGACATATGTTGTTTTTTTAGCATTAAGTGTGAGTAAGTTATTATCAAACCACGATTTTAAGATATTAATATCTTCATTTGCCAATTTATTGACTATTTCCCATGTTTGACCTTTTATTAACAATACAGTGTCATCAGCATAAGAGATTAATTCACCTTTAATTTCCTGTTGGAAAATGTCGTTCACATATATTAGAAATAATAATGGTCCGAGGACGGTACCTTGATATTAATTTATTTATTTAAAGGCCAGAGGGCTTTTACATGTTGGTGGAACAATTTTAACATGACAGATAATTTTGAAACTTAAGAAAGAAATAATAGAAATCAAATTACGTTAGATAAAAAATACAACCAAGTAATAAAAATACAAAAAACTGAAAAATACAGCGATTAGATAGGTTTACAAAAATATAAGATGTGTTTGAAATAATGTCAGAATAAATATTTTACACGATCGACAAAACTGGCCAAGTCAATATTAAATATGTCAACGTCGGTGACCCGCGAACTCAGAACCACCTCAGAAATGTAATCGAGTAATGATAAAAAATTATTTAAAAAATTGGTTAAATATGTAAAGTTAGGTTTTAAAATTATTTTTTCATAGCTTTTCTGAGTTGGTTTCATTCTGAGTTGGCATGTAAACGTCAACGTCACCTAAGTATTGATTTCCCATAGTGAGAGAGTGGACAATGTAGTTACGCTTATGACTGCAGCAGTAGAATAGTGTATTTTGTTGTGTTGTTACAGTAAGTATTCGTAAGTTTATGAGTTGCAGGAGTTCACAACAGCCGAATTTAGAGTATAGCATTTTGAATAAAAAGGTTAAATCGTTTTTCATACGTCTGTCTTCCAAGGTGTGTATTTTTAGAATATTTAATAAGAAAGTATATTTTAAGTCTTCTAGTGAGATATTTAATTTAAAATTTATAAAACGCATTAAAAAAATATTATTCATAACCATTGCCTTTGCGTGACACCTGTTTCGGCGTTAACGTTCGGAGCAAATCAGGCAACATAGAGCCGACATATTTACGTGACATGACCACAGTTTAATAAATTAATATAAAAAATAAAATGAAGTTCCTCAAACATTAAAAATTTCATTGTTGATAGATAGAAAAACGTTAAACTTTACTCTAAACTTTACATTACTTTAAGCTAATTTGGGAGACGGCTATGGGTACCGCCGCCCCGGGAACCTTTATTGGATAACAAACACCTAAGCCATAGGTAACGCTAAGTGGTTCGCTACGTTTAGTGACTTAGCAGGGGTGCCCGGGTTAACGGGGTGAGGTTTGTCCAGATTTTGACGACGGATGTGTTTGCACACCTACTGCGTGGCGAGACGGATCGGGAGAGCCTGGTTGAGGGAAAACTCTCTCGACCCATTGCCTTGCACCCCAGTGGGATGGATACATGCGTCCGTCATTCCTGGAGAAGCTGAACCCCATATTCCTACACATTCATCACCTTATTTCTTCCCAGAACTTCTCCTCTCCTTCATTTTCATAAAAAGACCCTCCACTCAGTATCCCCAAAGATGGTATAGGCCCTGAGGGAATTTTGTATTCCTCAAGGCCTCATGTGTAGACCTTATGTAAAAAAAGCTCGTGAAATATGCCTTCATTTTATTATTTTGGCAATATCAATCCGCTTGTACGCTGAATATGAATAAAATTAAACGTATATCAATATTAATAATAACTAACGAAATAAATACAGAAGTTTGTATCATCTCGTACATTCTATTTCAGTTTCGCAAGAGACCTGATCTTTAACCGACCGCAGTAACATGACCCTCGATGACGCAACAGCTGTCACACATCATAACGTCTTCATTAAAAAATTGGCAGTCAAGAAGGAGACCAAGACGCCTTTTACTGCTGAATTTTGATGCGACCTGCTCGCAAGGCTGGAAGGATGCAAAGGACTTTCTATTTTATGTATGAACGCGGAGCCGTCCTGCACATTCCAATAATGACGTGCCCCGGATCTAATGAGCTGAAATATGCATGAAAGGAAATAGCGTCGGAAGCTGTAATGAGATGCACATGAAAGATGTGGAGATCAAAAGCATTTATAGCTATGATAATAAGTGTGCAGTATGCGCTGTTAGTGATCGCGTTTGTTTTGCACACAAGACAAATAATGTTTAAAAATTGGTAATATTCTGTTGATAGTAGATAGGTATATTTTTAACTAGTTTTAACCAGTAAAGCACTACGCATGAGAAAAAGCATTATTATTCGTTTGCTTTCCACGCTTTGGCATACAATATAAACGAACTAACTAACCATCACGCCGTTTACCGAAGGGGTAAGCAGGAAGGAATGAACATCAAACAACTCGGTCTTGGCACACACTCATTTTGTTTAAACAGCTCCACATAGGAGGCCCTGAGGAAAATGATTCCCCTCAGGGTCGATGTCATCTTAGGAAATGCTGGGTGGAGTATCTTTTTAGGAAAGGAAGGAGAGGAAGTTCTGGGAAGGAAAAGGGTATTAGGGGTGGGTAGAAATCTGATGGTCAGTGTGTCCAGGAGTGACGGACATATGAATCCATCCCTCCATCTGCGAGAGAGTACAGCTAGATAAGTCAAAGGGACTACCACAACCATTCTCTCCAGATCCGGCCTGTCAAGCAGCTGGTTGGCAGACGCATCCGCCGCCAAGACCCGGACAAACCTCACCCCATGAACCCGGGCACCCCAACAAACGTAGCGAACCACTTGGGGTGACCTATGGCAGAGGTGTTGGTTATCCAATAAATGGTTACTGGGGCGGCGGTACCTATACCTGCCTCCCAAATTCGTGGTTTTACCACACAAAAAATGGAAAATTCAATATGTTAGTGAACTTTTTTATGAACAAAACCGTTTAATTCTTTGCAGCTACCATAATCTTACGCAAATCAAAGCAAGTTTGGAAAAGTTCATCTTCAGTAGGTAGGTACGAGTACCTTCAAGGCTTCGTTCCAGATTTATAATGCGATCACTCTGAAGGTTCTGCAGACATGACGCGTGATTATAATGAAAAGAAGATCTGAAAGTAATCGACCTTATGCCGATTACTTTAAGAATTTCGGGGGCGTCAGAAATACCTATTAATGCCGTCTGATTTCTTACACATACAACCAATTAAATTGTAATATAAAAATTACAAGTTTTGCGTAAAACAACCTGCTTAAAATATTCAATTTTGCAATATAGTTTAGTTGTTAATCTGATACTGATTTGAATGAATATGCAAGACGAAGAGATTTTGATTACATTAATTACATTGCTATAATACATAAGTAAAATTTTAGGCAAACCCCCGACTCAAAAAGAGCTGATGAACTTGAAACGCCTGAACAGATTTTCACGAATTGTAGCTAAGAACCATCTCGATCACGCCAGCTTTCAAACCAAAAAAACCTATCGTAATCGTTCCATTCGTTTAGGAGCTACGATGCGACACAGACAGACAGACAGACACACAGAAAGTCAAACTTATAACACCGCACCTTACGTCGGGGGTTAAAAATACATTATTACGTTTCTTAAGCTTTAAAATCAGTATTCCAGCAATTTTGTTGAACTGCAACACTCCTTTAAATGATATGAATATAAATATAATAATATTCAGGCACAAAGATTTTTTTTATTTTTATTTAATTAAAATTAAATTTAATAATGTTATTATCAAGTTCTGCAAGTATTTTAGTATGTGTTATGGTTACAGCTGTTTCGACTTACAAGGTCATTTCCAAATTGTGGTTAATCCACTTTGAGACGACTGTTTAGGTATACAATTTTCAATGTCAACGCTAATTAATAAAGTAAGGAAATTTATTTATTAGACACTACTTAGTATATTTACAAAACTGAAAATATAACGCACTGAAATGAGTCATAGCAGTAACGTCATTATAAAACAATTAAGAAAACCCTAACACATAATGCGGGGGGAAACAAATTCCGAACCCCACATAATAATTAATTAGTGTCTCAGCAAATTTATTTAACGGGTAATAAATAGATTTAGACACCTTCAAAAATTGACATTTTAAATCGTATAAATAAGTCGTCTCAAAGTGGATTAACAACAGTTTGAAAATGACCTTGTAAGTCGAAACAACTGTAACAAAAATACTTGATAATAGAAGCTAATAATAATAATAATCCCAGGATTGAAACCAGAGAGAGAGAAAGAACTTGATAATGACCTTATTAAATTTAATTTTAATTAAATTTAAAAAAAACCATTTTAAATGTAGTTCTACGAATTAAACACAAAAACAATTGAGATAGATTTACACTGATTTGGTATTTGGTATTTATTTCTATATAAAATTTTAAATGACGCATCTGGTAGTCCAGAACTGCTTGCATTGATAAGGTTTCGGATTCCACTACGTAATGCTGTGATTTATTTCAGTGCAAAAATTCTGGAACTAACTACCATAATATGTAATCCGCTTTACCCCGAATATTCACAGAGGGAAATAATTAATAATAGTCAGTGGAAATCTTTAATTTATCACAACTAACTAATTAACCATTACGCAGTTTCCTCATAGTGGTAGGCAGAGAGGACGGACCGCCAAACAACTCGAGCTTGGCACACGCTCTGTACCTCACTCACATTCATACATCGTCTCATACATGCTCTTTCGGCATGGCCCGACTCAATATCTGATTCACTCAATCATGCCATGTCTTCCTCGGACGTCCGCGACTTCTTCTACCATTCACATTTGCGTCATATATTCTCCTACACTACCTTCTTCGTTCATTCGCTCTAAATACTCAAACCATCTGAGGGTCTCTTTCTTAATCTTACTCATTACGCTTACATCAGCCTTGCATTCTTTGCGGATCTCCATATTTTTCATATGATCATACATGGTTTTACCATTTCAATAACCTTCAGTCTACTTTCATCTTTCCTCTGCCAGTTCCATGCCTCACTGCCATTTTTTTTTTTACATGAATACCGCACAAGAGTCCCAACTGCTCCCGTCTGGAGCCAGTAAGACTATGGCATCCCCAATTGGGGTATGTTGTGAGGCTGAAAGCAGTGGGGAGGGGAAGGAGATAGGGAAGAGGAAGATGGGGAAGTACCTGGCTATTCAGGTCTGGTCACCAAACACGTCAGAAGCCATTTCAAGCAACGTTTCAATTCTGAATGGTGGTCTTACACCAGGGCGATACTGAGAGTATCTTCCACTCTGGAACGTGCCGCTAATATACTATATATTATTTGAAATGAATAAATTGTGAAATACACAAATTAATCAAATAAAATTTATTTGCCACGCCGGGATTCGATCCCGCGACCTTCGGAATGTTAAACAAGCGCCTTACCGCTGCACTACGCCGACCGTCAAAACATCAAGGTAGATACCAGCACTCCGTTGTGGACTGCTAGCTTCGATTCTTTTGACATTTTTTTAATAGCGCCAACGGCGCTCAGTCCCCCGTTAATGGAGACCTGCATTTACCCTTCTTTCAATATCTGTATTAGCCTTACCATCTCTCGTAAACATACTACCCAGATACACAAACTTATCCACCTGCTCCAAGTTTTCATCATTCACAACTATATTGCACACTGTTTTAGTACTCCCTATTTCAAACATCATGACTTTATCGCTTAATAAATACAAAATATTGTTACTGATACAGTTCGGTTATGTAAAATAAATAATGTATAATTGTTACTATTCATAAGCAAAAGCACATAAAAAGGGCGTTAATAAATATATAAATTAAATGGAAAAACGTTATGGTAAGTTTAATTAGACGTCTACATACAGTTTAATTTTTAAAAAATTCTGATGCAAAACATTAAAAATAATTGCGTTGACGCGCACATTTTAAGAAACTCTGACGAAAAACTACATTGCAAAAAAATATATTGCATCTTTAAAAGGCACTGGCGAGAGAATTTCAAGATCTGATGAGTACAATAACTTAAATTAGTCTTGGCGTAAAATATTGATTAACCACATTTCTAAAGATTCCTGGCACAAACATTTCAAGACTTAAATTGAGGCATTTCAATTTGTCTTGGTACAAACAATTCGAATTTGACTCAACAGACATCATATTCTGAATAAGTCCCGAAAAACATTACAAATAAGAATTGATACACATATTTCATAATCGAATCGAATCGAACAGTATTATATTATCTTAGCGTCTGCGTGGTTGAATTTCGGAACCCACCTACGAGTGCACTTCGGACGCCATGCCATACGCGCCGCGTCTAGGGTTGCCATCTGTCCGGCTTTAGCCGGACATGTTTGGCTTTTTTAGGTCGTGTCCGGCTAAATATTTATATGTCTGGCCTGTCCGGCTTTTGTTAGGCTTTTTTGGTTCGCACGGGTTTTGTCTTCCGAACTTCTGAAATTGGTGGAATATTGCTTTCAAAGAGTTTTCTCTTTAATAAACACGCAGTGGACCAAGGAACGCAATAAATTGCAAACAATTGCTAAGATGGTGTACACATTGTATAATTTAAAAAGGACATGTCAAGGATTT
Organism: Limnephilus marmoratus; assembly: GCA_917880885.1. Classification (NCBI taxonomy): domain Eukaryota; kingdom Metazoa; phylum Arthropoda; class Insecta; order Trichoptera; family Limnephilidae; genus Limnephilus; species Limnephilus marmoratus. The sequence goes on from OU862906.1 coordinate 70,664,231, forward strand.
TATTAAATGATTTCCAAAGAAAACGACGTTTTGGATAAAGTAGGTGAAAACGCCAAACATACAAAATGGTAGCTTTTTGTAATTTTTGAATAATTTGAAGAAGTCGAGATTTCGTTTTAATTTATGTTTTTCGTTTTTTATCCACAAAGATAAATATGTTTCATTTTATATCTATTGAAAAGTTTTAGTCAACTGTTTAACCAGAAAAAAAGTTATGTTTTGTTTATTTGTTTTATAAGTTTAGTATGTCTACAGACAGAAAACTCGATATTTTTTTATTTTGTTATTGACATTTAATGTCAATTTATATTCTATACAAATGTCAACTGATGACAAAGATAAGACAGATTAATGATTGTTGTAATTAAATTGGTTAATGCGTGATTAATAAACAACTGTAAGTTGTAACAGATTTTTTATTATTATGTATAAAAGTTATGTCCAAAATTATGTACGTACGTCCGGCTTTTAGGGCAAAATGTCCGGCCTTATAGAGCGCAGAGTCAGGCTTTTTTATTTTAGAAGATGGCAACCCTAGCCGCGTCACAAATAACATCAGTGTACGTGGAATTTCACACAAAGCTACTGTTATAATTTAGTTTCTTATTCAAGAATTCGACACAAGATGTCGCTACTTCCGCCAGCAGCTCGCGTGTGGACGTTTTTTCCCTAGGTATAACTACTACGGAATTATAGAATTTAAGTACCTTTCCGGATATGGAGAGATTACATATTATGGCGTCATTGCCTGTGAGCCCGTTCACACTTCCGTCGTAAAAACGGAGAGGGGTTCCGTCGTCACGACGGAAGCCCTAGCCGCTGTAGTGGCTCTATGGAGCTGTTCACACTTGTCGGATCCGGCGCGAAGACGGATCCGTTTTTTTTCGCCGGAGAGTTCGCCTACGCAGAGCGTCCGTCGTGAAGCCGGAAGGGAACGCGCTGGCTCATACATTTCAATGGAGCTGTTCACACTACACGGCGGGACGACGGATCCGTTTTGAACCCGCCACACCCCGCTTCACACTTCACCACCGCCCGCTCCCAGACGCAAGGCGGCAGGCAATTTGTGTTTTTATGGGGCGCGCGTTTGGCGTTTTGTAATATTATTATATAATATATATGTTCGTTCCAGAATGCGATTTTTTCTATTTAATCTCAAGAAAATATTTAGTCATATCATTCATGTTTTTTAGTGATTTTAGTTATAATAATTGCTGAATGATTTTCGCGTACTTTCTCCTTTTCAAGTATGCAAACACAATATTCTCCCACGGTTTGAACAAATAAGGTCCGACCCCTGAAGTAATTTTATGGCTGGAATTATATCAATACATTCCCTTACCGAATTTCATCGTCGAGCTTCATCGTCGTCCATTGCGCAGTGCGCACGACCGTCTACTGAAGAATGATAAAATGTTTTGGTCGTTGTTTTCGTAGAGTAGGGTCCGTTTTCAAGACGGATCCGTCTTGAAAACGGAAGTGTGAACAGGGGCCTAGGGCTTCCGTCGTGACGACGGAACCCCTCTCCGTTTTTACGACGGAAGTGTGAACGGGCTCTGTCACGGTTACTCGGTGTCACTGGATCACCAGGATCACAGTAGATCCAAAGAACTGGCAATTGGCAATTTTTGGAACCAGTTCTTAATTCTTATCGGATTTATAAAACGGTTACCTACACTCCAACTGGGCTGGGCGAAGCCGAACAAAAAAGCCGCCCGCAGGGCTTAGCACCAAAAACCGGCGGATTTTTAACTGCTAGTACACATTATCATCCAATATGTGTAACCGAGTATACAGGGTGTAACAGTACGTCTACGTACCCGAAGGATTTTAATCAGCGATTTGGAATACAAAATGTGGATGTCATTTTGCTGTCCGATGATCTTTATTTTCAACCAGCGAATACCCGGTATGCGTTGGAATCCCACAAAAAGAAATTGTTTCTCCCAGCGTGTCCTTTCCCATGCATCTCCGTTCACGCCTCGATTCCCCTCCACCACCCCCTTCCCGCGATTCCCTTGCACTTTCTCCGCCTTTTCCACTCCCGCGTCCAACCGTCCCGCAAACCGTCCCTCCCGCGATCCCCTCCCATGTTCCATTTACCCCTTTTGCGTTATTCTTCAACCTTCCCCCTCCCGGATTACCCTCCTTCTTTCCACTTTGCCGCTAAACTATATAAAATACTCTCACTTTTCTAACAGCTTGAGGGCCACCAATTGTAATATCTTTTTATACAAATTTTATAATGCCATGGCTCACCGAGGGCCATGTTTCATTGCAATCAGATGAATGATGTAGGAAATAATTTCATCATTTCAGAGCTCACTAATATACATAGAAACCTTCGCGGGCTTCCACGTACAGCAAATCACCGAAGTTTCATCGCCATCCGATGAATGATTTAGAAACGCATAAGGGACAAACAAAGAATTCATTTTTATATAAATCATATGCTGTTACACCCTGTATACCAGGGATGGCGAACCAATGGCACGAGACACGTTATTTTGGGCACGTCACTGATCAGTGATCACAAAATTAATTTATTATGCACTACGAAAAAAGTGTAAAGTGATGTGACGTCATTTGATAAACTGAATTTGTCCCCATTCGATTGGTTGAAAATTGATGAATTTGAAATGCAGCTGATTGATTTCCAGTTTAGTTCAATACGGATTCAAAAATTTGTTGAAATAAGGAGAGAGTTAGAATTAATTAAAACAGAAAGATTGACAGGTAATATAAGTGAAAATGTTAATAACAACATTTTGGAAACATGGAATGTGTTACCAGACACATTTAATTGTTTGAAGAAGCTGGCTCATGCTATTTTAACAATATTTTCATCAATCTATGCCTGCGAATCAGTATTTTCAGAGATGAATAACATTAAAGAGTCGGTTATTTACCGTTTGACAGATGACTCCTGTTCAGCATGCATTCTGCTAAAAGTAACATCTTACAACCCTAACATATATGTTATTTGTCATCTAATCTGCAACAACAGAAGTCACACTAATCTTACTTTAATTTAAATTACGCGCATAATGCTTAATTTTCCTATTTAGTAGTAGTAAAGAAAGAGTTTTTAATTGATACTAAGTATTTATTACATTAAACATTTCTTTAGAAAAATGGCACGTTGATACGTAAAGGTTCGCCATCCCTGCTGTATACAATAGACTTATATGTATATGATATACATTTATAAATGTAGTGTCAGTTCAACGTTTCACCTGCTTTACAAACAAATAGATTTTTTATATCTTATCAAGATCTCCACCGCATTGGCTAAAGAAACTTCGTTTCACTTATAATATCTAATCCATTTTTCGAATATTCTTTCTAATCTCCGGCACGTGTAGATACACAGGGTGGGACTTAGGTATAAAAATTAAATTAAAAAATACAGTGAAGATTTACTAATCATGATGTTATTATGTCGAAGCTTCTAAATCTCGTAATGATATTAAATTTCATCATTGAAACGATAATATCAACAACTCCCAATGAAATTGTGAAAGAGATGAAGATACAGATAACAAAAAGGCAAAAAGTTCGTTATTTCTTTTTATTGAAAGTTGCTGGTATTATCTTAATTAAATTGAAAAAAAACAAAATTTACCGCACAAGAGTCCCAACTGCTTTCGTCTGGAGCCAGTGTGACTATGGCATTCCCGATGGGGGTACGTTGTGAGGCTGAAGGTAGTGGGGGGGAAGGAATTGGGGAGGAGGAGGGTAGGGAAGTACCTGGCTATTTATATCTGGTCACCAAACACGACTAAAGCCATTTCAAGAGAGGTTTCAATTCTGAGTGGTGGTCCCACTCCAGGGCGAAACTGAGAATATCTTCGACTCGTCCCGCAAAAATATATAAATACGCTGTATATTATTTTTAATTAATGAATTGTTAAAACTGGAAACATAAGGCAAGAAGTCTGCCAACGAATCTAATGCTACGTATGCACATGTGAACTGAATTGCGAGCTAAACTCCATTTATGGGAAAGGAACGAAGCATAATAAGACAAGATGATTTTCACAAAAAAGCGGCTGTACAAATCATCCAAATATTAATATCATAGGTTCGATCGTTCAGAAGACGAAAATACACTTTACTGTCACATTAACTCCCGGATTATCACGAATCATTAAGAAAGAAATATGCAAGAACATTTCTTTTAAGTTTAAAAATAATAAATTTGTATACTAGAGATGCCGCGAATAGTGATTTTGCCGAATACCGAATATTCGGCTAGGCTCCCGGCCGATGCGCCAAATTTCGGTAGCCGAATATTCGGCAACACTTAGTAGGTACATTTCGCAAATAGTTTTCATGTAAAAATCAACATTTTGCAAATGAAATTGCTTTTACATGAAAATTGTTCGTCTATATCGGACAGCAGACCATTACAAGTGGTGATCAAAATGCAAAACAGTATCCAAGCCTAGCAGAATTTGCTAAGATTTCGTAATTTCGTAATTTTTTAATTTTCGGAAGCAGGTATAATTTGTGAGAAAAAGCGCAATCGTTTGCTATTAAGAACTGCTGAAAAATTGTTTTCATTCATAACTTACCACTGATAGATTTTAAGTGTGAAATATGCTGATTTTTTTATAAAATAAAAAAATTTGTGAGTAAGATTTATTTATTATGAAATTTTTTTCATGATTCAGTATTCGGCCGAATGGTTTGCAATATTCGGCCGAGTACCGAATACTGAAAAAAATTGTCGAATAGGCCGAACACCGAATAGAAACTGAATATCCGTGGCACCTATAGTATTCATAACTTATATTATAACCAACAGAGTGCATGTCAAAAATCGCTCCACAAAAATACATAAAATTACAGTTTATAATTCCTAATATAACCATACAATTAATCGTGGAACGTGTCCCCGAAGTTCAGTATATTTAAAAAACCGAAATTAGAGAAATCTAAACGCTCTAATTTCACGGTAATTATTAGTGTTTAAATCAACTGTCAAATGTGTCAAGTGTTGTTCCGAAAAATCAACATTTAATTCTAATCACCTTAAACATATCTGTGCAAAGACAAATTATACTAAAATACATTAATCTAGTGCATTATATAATACCAGTTTCTTAATCAAATGCATTGAATACACAATTAACAGTGAGTTAAGTGCAAAAAAAAAGATTTTTTTTAAAATAACCTTATCATCTTCCGAAACTGAACACATCTTATAAAGTTTTATACTGACGGTAGCTCCCAACTGGGCCGTGGATCAGCGGATAAATCGGTCGAGTTTCGATTCAGTTCGTTAGGGCGACAGCGCGAGTTCAATCCTCAAGTCAACCAAAATATTTTTTCTTTTTATTCCTTATAAATTAATATAAATATGAGTAGACAGAGGAATGTACAAAAGAAACCAACGACATCTAGCGACGCTGAGGAAGATGAAAATAAAATCATCATTTATATAGACAAAAAGTTTAGAGAAATGAACGACACATTTAAAAGCAAATTAAATATTCTGCCGGATATAAAAGACTCCATCGGCTTCATTTCAGCCGAATACGATGAACTGAAAAAAATGCTAACCGAGTCCCTTAGCACAATAAAAAATCTACAAGCAGAGAATATTAAGCTAAATTCAGAAGTGCGCGACCTTAATGCGCGCGTGTCTCACATGGAGCAGACAGCCAGGGAAACCAATGTCGAGATCCAATGCGTACCAGAACACAAATCGGAGAATCTAATATCGATAATAAAACAACTTGGGACCGTGATTTCCCGCCCCATTGCCGAATCGGAAATTCTTAACATCCATCGAGTCTCCAAGATTAAACAAGATTCCAGAAGGCCAAAAACAATAATCGTGAAGCTCCCGAGCGTGAGGGCAAGGGATGAAGTTCTGGCTGCAGTCGTCAGCTTCAATAAGAAGAACAAGAACTCCAAGCTGAATTCGACGCATTTAGGCATCGATGACATCAAATCGCCGGTATACGTCAGCGAACATCTAACACCAGCAAACAAGGCCTTGCATGCTGCCACGAGGATTAAGGCGAAAGAAGTAAACTACAAATTCGTGTGGATCCGAAATGGCAGAATCCTTGCTCGTAAAGATGAAAACTCGGCGCACGTGGTGGTGATCCGCAACCAGGACTCATTGGCTTCGCTCATCTGATTCCCTACCTTATCTTTATCTAAATCTCAATTGTGCGTTATCTTTGAATAATGTATACTAACATGGATAATCTAAGAATCTATTACCAGAATGTCAGGGGTTTAAGAACAAAACTTAATGAAGTTTACTTAGAAATACTTAATAACAATTTTGATATCATTATTCTAACGGAAACATGGTTGAATGACTCTATTTCTGATGCTGAAATTTTTGGCTTGCGTTATAATGTTTTTAGAAGGGACCGTAGCAGTTCCTCTAACCACAAAAGTGACGGAGGGGGTGTATTGATAGCCGTTTTACAAGAATATCAAACTAACCGCTGTAAGCATTGGGAAAGTGCCTTGGAAGACGTATGGGTGACCATCAAATTCAGCCAGAATAAACTAACGAGATGTCTCTACATATGTGCTGTTTATATACCTCCCCCGTTGCTTGTTGATAATTTTGATTTTTTTTTTTAAATAGTTGGCAAGGTTATGGATGCCGTTGGTGAATCAAATACGTAAATTTTAGGAGATTTCAACCTGGGAAATATCGGTTGGACCAACAACGAACCAAACCATACTCATTCCCTATCTCCAGAAAATTATAATACTGACATCGGTAACCATCTTGTAAATTTTCTTGCCCTAAATAATCTCAATCAATTCAATGGCATTGCTAATAGTAACTGTAGAATCTTAGATCTCGTTCTATCCAATTCAAAAACAATACAAGTCAGGCAAAGTACCGAAATCCTAAGTCGCATTGATATACACCATCCACCTTTAGAGATTGAATATAGTTTTGATTTCAAATTAACAAAAATGCTTAAAAATAAAAACTTACTTAAATATGATTTTAATAAGAATGATTACGTTCAATTCAATCAGGAATTACAAGAACTGAATTGGGCACTTCTTTTACCTGATTTCATGTCGGTAGATGATATGGTTTCTTTATTTTACACTCATTTGTATCGTATAATTGAGAAATGCGTAACCAAATTAGTAAATCGCAACAGGCAGCATCCCCTCTGGTACTCACCAGACTTAGTTAAATTACTAAAAGAAAAAAATAAATTTCGACTTCTCTATAAAAAATATAAGAATCCACGTGATAGAAATTCCTACGAACTCTTACGCATCCGTTGTTCCAAACTCATTAGTAATTGCTACTTTAAACACATTGAACAAATAGAATCGTGTCTGGTTAATCATAATAACGTTAAAGCTTTTTGGAGATTTGTCAAACACAAGAAACAAAACATAAGTACTATCCCCCAAAACATGACGTTTGGAGAAAAAAAATCATCAAACGGCGAGGAAAGCAGCGAACTATTTGCCCAACACTTTTCATCAGTGTATGAGAAAGATGACATTAGAAGCAATGAAGAGACTCAACCTCAATCTGAATCAATAGACTATTCAAACAGCTCTCTGCATACAGTAAACATTAGTGTACACGATGTAAAAATAGAAATGCTTAACCTCGACCAAAGCAAAGGCCCTGGCCCTGACAAAATTCCACCAGTCCTAATAAAAAAATGTGCACACAGTCTCGCACTCCCTCTGACTATCATTTACAGAAAATCATTATCTTCATCCATTTTTCCAACAAGATGGAAACAGGCTAATATTGTACCAATACCTAAAAGCGGAGACCTTCACGAAGTCACAAACTATAGACCCATCTCTATTCTTTGTTCATTTGCGAAAATTTTTGAAAAATTAATTTGTCCATATCTGAATTATCATCTCAAAAATCTTATAACTCCAAAACAGCATGGTTTTCTCTCCCAGAAATCAACATCCTCTAATTTACTTTGCTATGTCAATACCTTAACCGAAGCTGTCGATAGAGGTCAACAGATAGACACAATCTACACAGATTTTAGCAAGGCCTTCGATAAAGTAAATCATAGATTACTAATTCATAAACTAAAACAAATGGGTGTTCATGGTACCTTGCTAAATTGGTTTTACTCCTATCTAACTGATCGCATACAAAGAGTAGTATTTGATGGCTATGAGTCAAGAGGATTAGATGTGCCATCTGGAGTGCCGCAAGGGTCCCATTTGGGCCCAATCTTGTTTCTTGTTTTTATAAATGACTTGTGCGATGTTATTTTGGATTCTGAAATTTTGTTGTTTGCGGATGATTGTAAGATATTCAAAATTATCCATACATTACTAGACTCAATACTTCTCCAAAACGATATAAACAGAGTTTCAAAGTGGTGTAACGACAATAGAATGTTTCTGAATTCTTTAAAATGTGTTCACATAACCTTTACGCGTAAACACAATTCTATTCCGACTCAATATTTTATCGACGGTACTAAACTCCAGGAAGTCGCAACCATTCGGGACCTAGGCGTATTATTTGATAAAAAACTTACTTTCACACCTCATATCGACAATATCATTTCTAGATCTATGAAAATGCTAGGATTTATCAAACGAAACAGTAAACATTTTAAAAATCCCACATCAAAAATAACGCTGTACAATTCCTTCACCCGCAACGTGTTGGAGTACGCAAGTGCTGTATGGAGTCCAACTTACAAAGTTCATATTCAGCGAATAGAGCAGGTTCAAAAACATTTTATGTACCACCTGGCGTATTCCGATAGGCAAGCTCGATCACTTCCTCACTACACTGATAGACTAAAATTTTACAATGTACGCACCCTTGAACAGAGAAGACTAAATACTGATCTAAATTTTCTATTCAAAATTGTAAATGGTTTAATAAACTGTCCTTTTCTACTTCATCAAATCAGGTTCAATGTTCCTAGAATTGGTTCACGACTGGTAAATTATGTTCCGTTAAATATTAAAAAATATCGAACTAAGCTGGGGTATGACTCAGCTTTATCGAGAATGTGCCGTAATTTCAATGAGGCTTACAAAAAACATTCGATTAATTTGACAATGTCAACATTGGCCAACTTCAAATCAGCTCTTAACAAGCTTTAAAGCTCTCTATTACGTTGTTCTATAAACTTATGAACCTATAAACTCAATGTTCTAAAAAATTGTTTCTTGTAAAACTTTTTAATTATTATTTTGTAATGTATAGTATGTGTTTGTGTGAATTAATGTAATATTATATTACCAATGTTGTGTTTGTCTTTAATTAGTGATAGCATCAACCATGTTCAGTGTAATTGTATCTGTGAAAGCTTTGATGTAAATCGCTGTTGACAAACCTAATAAAAAAAAAAAAAAAAAAAAAAAAAAAAAAAAAAAAAAAAAAAAAAAAAAAAAAAAAAAATTCTTCCATGCCAACTCAGAATGAAACTAACTGAGAACCACCTCAGAAAGGCCATTAAAAGCTATGAAAAAATAATTTTAAAATAGCCGGTAACCCTAACCTAACCTATTTTTTAACATCAATCCTAATGACATTTCTGAGGTGGTTCTGAGTTGGTTTCATTCTGAGTTGGCTGGTCACCCTCAGAAGTTTAGTGTTTAAAGTTGAAACTATTTTAATACGGCGATTATGTTCCTGTCGCAATTAATTACATCACGATGAATCGTGAGAACCGTTGACAGATTCACAAATTAAGCAAATATTTACAAACATCAATAAACTATCGCAATAGAAATGTTTCCCAAATCAATAAAACAACAATATAATTAAGAAAAAATGATTACGAATTCATTATGTAATAGTAATCGATTTTTTTCGTTGTGATTTGCAAACGGTAAACGGTCAGTTCGGTGCTGTACGAACCAACGCGTTGCAGCATTAGAAAGAGGAAAACTGGTAGAAATTTCCTATAGCTCTTTACATGGCGCCAATAATAAGTCGTATGGCCTAACAGGGTCTCTAGTGACGGTGTTAATCCGGAGTCCGAAGTTAATGTGACGGGAAAGTGGAGCCGGTAAGCTGAGATCTGCGGAGGTTCGAGGGACACTTTATCAGAAGTATAAATGTATGAGTTTGGTTCGTTATACAGTTGATGTTTTTTTGAAACGCAAAACGAAGAGTTACATTTTTAAGCAGTCAAATATGTTGGTTGTAAGTAGATCACCAATAATAAAACACTCAATTAAAGTGTCACAAATTGATGTCCAGGAGAACAAAGTGATTTCAAGAGTGAAATTTTGGTGTTGCAAAAAATCTATGCCAAACATATTTTGGTTCATCACCTTAAAAAAGACACAAAAGCAAAACCTCAAGAGAGCCAGCACATAGACACACTAAATATACCTAAGTGAATTTTTGAAACCTTTGGACAAAGAAGAAAGACTCAGTTTTTTAGCAATAAAGTTTTATAACAAACTCCCACACAGTATCAAACAAATTAAAACAAACAAAAAACTATGTTGGGGACATCAAATCTTGGCTTAAGGAAAGAACTATCGGAAAGAGAACTAACTAGTATATTATAAACATCGTCATAAAAATACTAAAAAAAAACTTACACAACCAATGAAGTTGTACCATTGAAGTAGCTGAAAACTTATTCAAACATTGTCCCCCTCAGCACAGTAAGGAGGACTACTAAAATAAACTGAATTTATTTCATACTAGCTGACCCGGGAACTTCGTACCACCTCAGAAACAATTACTGCTGTGTTAACTTATTAGCTGAATTAACATTTTTTTATTAAGTTAAAAATTACACAATGAAGCAATTATCGATGCGCAACTACCCGTATTTTGTTTTTGTCAATATCAGAGATGGCGTTGTCTACGGATTTATATTTTTTGTGATTTTCTTATTTTTCCACTAACTTACAGGAACTGCGTTTCATTTTCTTTGTACGTGTGAGGCAGATTTGCTATAAATATTTATTTTTCCTTTGGAGGAGTGCAGACATACATTACGTTTAAGAAAGAAGGGCAGGGTTTTAGTGTGTAAGAAAGAAGGGTGGCATTATATGTTTAAGAACATAAGCAAAACGCACTTGAAGTGAAATATCACCAAACTGCGCTATATAAATACTACGTTATTATTATATTATTAAAACATTCAGCGCATTGACATTTGACGTTTTTGAATTTTTTAGAGTTCACTCACCATTCAATATTATATTTATCACAATATTACTGCAGTTCTTTCAAAAGATGAGGATTCGTTCCATACAAAATGTATGAGGAAAAGAATTTATAATTTTTTTTCGTGAATTTTTCCGATATTTTAATAGTTATTCTGCTATTCGGGCGAAGACAAATCCAACAAATCAAAGATCATAAAAATCAGTCCAGCCGTTCTTGAGTCATAAATGATGCAACTAACCCGACATTGTTTTATATATTAGAAGATATATACGAGTATTTCATCCTTTTGGTGATTTAAAAGTTTGAATTTTCGGAATTTAAAATGAAAAGCAAAATATCAAAACATCACTTTATTTCTTAGAAATAGAAATTTTACAATAATTTAAGTGTAAAAACGATTCACTTAATACCGAATTAATTACTGTAGGTAGAACCTAATAAGAATTTGCATTTCGTATAAATAAAACGTGACACGTACCTTTCTCAGTTAGCAGAGAAATTCCGTTTGCATGAGCTCTCATCATCATCTCAGGGTCCTGCGTGGGATAAAAAAAGCTACTATCTGATGTAAATAAAAGAACTCACATTAAACAAAATGTACTTGTTATTATTGACAAGCAAAAACATAATCTACATAAATACCTTTGTAAACTCAAAAAAATGTAGATAGAGAGATAATTCAGTTATTTTAGTAGAATCCACTCCAAATGATCATTCATAGCTTGCGATAGTAAATATAGCACACCTCTTCTAACCTCATCGACAAGGGCTCCAGATAGCTGGAGAAGAGCCCCAGAGCTGCCGCTTCGCAAGCCCATGACACCGTGAAGCAGCTGAGATTCCAGTCCATCCACAAAGGCCCGCTGATGGCCATCTCTGAGCATTGAAAGGATATAACCCGCAGTTCTAGATTGTTGATGTCATTTAAGAAGCGCCTGCAATCTTCATCAAAGTTGTCCTCGGTGATGTAAGATTGTGCGTGGCAGGCACTGGGTGCACGGAGGCCAACGCTTATTGTTTTCCCCTTCATCATCGACATCCTGCGTGTACCGCTACAAGGTACTATTTAACAGTCTTGTAAAGGCATCACGTCTGTTACACGCATAATATTGCAAATTTACATCATTTACGAGTATCAAAACTCCTTACAAATCAAACTTCCGACAAATTCCTTGGTCTGTCATGACGTGCCCTTACAACCGTTTTCTGCTTTTTTTCCCAAAAACAATCGAGCAACGTCCAGGCAATTTGAATTTGTTATCAGTCGTTCCAACGAAATTAATAATACTCATTCTGAGCAAGAACCGACTGAATAACTACCATTAAAATAATTACGTTACAAACGTTTTCTCCTCTTCCATCACACTGTCACCGAGAAAAGCATATTATGAATTGAAGAAAACGATAGATTTTATTTGCCATATCATCAGTAGAGCAGTTTCCATTTTAGAACTGACAAAAGCAAAATCCATAACGGAGACAACTAACCTCCCTCCGTTTCCACGCAGGGGTAGGCAGAGAGGACGGACCTTCAATCAACTAGGTCTTGGCACACACTCTTTGCCTCACTCACATTCATACATCGTCTCATACATATTCTTCTATTATTCTGACCTTTGACATGGCCCGACTCAAGTATCAAGTATGTGATTCACTTGATTGTTCCATGTCTTCCTCGGGCGTCGCCAACTTCTTCTACGATTCACATTTACGTCATATATTCTTCTCACACTACTTTCTTCGTTCATTCGATCTACATGCCTAAACCATCTGAGGGTCCCTTCTTAATCTTAATCATTATGCTTACATTCTTTGCGGACATCCACATTTCTCACACGATCGTACATTGTTTTACCACACATACGCCTCAGGGATCTCATTTCTACTGCTATACACCAGGACTCTATTGTGGACTGCTAGCTTCGCTTCTTTTGACAGTTTTTTATTAGGGTCAACGGCATTCAGTCCTCCATTAAGGGAACGTACCCATACTACGTGACACGTTTAGGGGGGGGGGTCTTCAAAATGTCACGCTCCATACAAATGAGCGGCGGGTTGCTTAGGATTTTGGTCACCGGGGGGGGGGGGGGGGGGTTAAAAATTGCAAAAAGTTGGTCACGTAGTATGGGTACGTTCCCTAATGGAGTTACCTGCATTTACCCTTCTTTTAATATCTCCATCAGCCTTCCAATATCTCGTAGAGACAAACAAACGTAAATAAAAGCCGTAATAAATTGTTGAGAATTGTTTTTGTTGCAAAGTATCCAATTATAATCATCGTTTCAAAACATTTCGCTACACTAATAATGTATAAAACACGAAAAACAATCGGACTAAAATTGATCGCAAAGTGAACAAAATCGAACCGGGAAACTAGCAAATTGGATATAATAACAATAATTAGACGTTAAAGTGCTTTCGAAGATGTATCAAGCCATCAGGCGGGTTGTGCTCAAAGGCCACAAAGGCCGTAGTCCAATTTGTAACACCTTTTCAGACACTTTCGTTGGCGCTCCGACAGCAAAAACTCCCAAGTAATTTAACTTTCATCCTCGTGTTAGGTAATGTGTTGGACGGTTTACTTAACTGGCAAACACTATTACGGCTAAACTTAGATTATAGAAGTCTGTTTTGTAAGTGGCAAAGTCAGCTAAGTATAAAAATTGAGTTTGGACAGTGCTGATTGATTAATTTCTTAGCATAAAAAATCTCCATTCAAGTCAAAATGATATCAGTCGGTATTTAAAAGACAGTTAACATAACACTACTTGTAGTACGGCTGTTAAGGGACATTATTTGGAGTAAAAATGTCAATGAAATTTTGGTGTCCGGTGGTATTTTAGAAGTTTTTCAAACTTCTTTAGCACCATTGTGATTTTAAAACTCGATGAAACGAAAAATAGCGACAAACACATACATCTATAGAATTTAGCCAGCGAGAGAATGAGATACTATAATCGGTCTCCTATTTGTTGCGGTGCTTTGTAGACTCCCCACTATTTAGTTTTTTGAAGGTTTCACTTTGACCGCAAGGAGTTGCGCACTCTGATTTTATTTCTACAAAAACAATAAATGCAGATAATGGACAGTGGGGGGTAGGTTGAGAGGTTGGGCGGTTACTCGACTGAATTTTTTTTTTTACATTAACTTCACACTGGAGGCCCTGAGGAAAATAATTCCCCTCAAGGGAATGTGTCTTTGGGGATGTGGCATCATTGGGGATGCTGTGTGAAAGGTCCTTTTAGGGAAAGGACGTAGAGCAAATTGTGGGAAGAAAAAGGTATGAGGGTGTGGATAGGAAAGACACCAAACGTAGGGAACCACTTGGGATGACCTATGGCAGAGGTGTTGGTAATCCAATAAATGGTTCCGGGGTGGCGGTACCCATACCCGCCTCGCGAATTGGAATGACCAGTATAAAATTTTTGGTTTGATTTTGAAGAAAAAAATTTAAAAAAAACAGAAGTCACGAATAAGTCACCGGAGACCAAAATTTCGTTCAAATTTTTTTACTCCAAATAATGTCAGAAATCGCTGGTTAACGTAATTCAAGTACGTCCCATACACATAGGTGCAATTGTATATATTAATAGCTATGAATCCGAAGGAAAAAGTTTTGTTCAATTAATCAAGGCGGTTAATGTTGAAATTAACATGTTTTTCGGGATAAAAATAGTCCATATCACTTCCCAGACCCCATTTAATTCTAAACACACCTCGATAGGTCGCTCCGTTGCGACGTGAGCGAAGAACAAACAAACAAACACACTTTTTATTTTATTTTTTATTATTATTAAGTTAAAAGAAACATAATATTTCGCTTTCTTAACTTAAATACAGAGCTTATATAGTACAGTAGTAAGAAGTAATATTTTTAATTTTGTTCCAACATTTTGAGTTTAAATAGTTTTTTTTTTTAAATGTTTTTATATTATTTTCCGTTTTTAGGTTATCTGGAAGGAGATTATATATATATGAACTCCCTCGTGACCAATATTTCTCTTGCCACTTTCAGTCTTGACAGTATTTGTGTACAATTTATTGTGTTGTCTAGTATAATGTTCGTGTACTTGTGATGTTTTTATAAATGTTGTGTTTGTGTGTATAAGTCCATTTTGTATTTTGTAGATTAAAAGACATATGTTATATTCGTACAATGTTCTTATTTTCAAAAGGTTCATTTCCTGGTATAGTTTTTTTGTGGGAGTGTCTGGGTTATAGTTGAAGAGTTTTTTTAATAACTTTGTTCTGTATTATTTGTAAGTCGTTTAAGTACGTAAGGTATGTGTTTCCCCATATTTCTATTAAATAATTTAGGTGGGACTGGATTAAGCTAAAGTATAAGCCCCTCTTTACCTCTGTTGGTAGAAGATGAGCAATTCTACCAAATACACCAATTAATGGGATGATTTTTGTTTTTAGTTTTTCTACGCGTTGTTTAAATGATAAATGTTTATCAATATATAAGCCCAGGTATTTTTCGCTATCTAGGATATGTAGGTCTCTTTCTTCTATTTGTAATGGTTTATGCGATGGTATTATTCTTTTAGGTGAGCTTAAGATCATGTAACCGGTTTTATTAATATTTATTGTTAATATATTTTTTATTAGCCAATCGTTTAGTACATTAAGATCCGTTTGAGATTGTTCTAATAGACTTTCTAAGTTTTTGCCGAAGTAAAAAATTGCCGTGTCATCTGCGTATAAGAAGATTTCACCATGTAGTTTTAGCTGATAGATGTCATTTATGTATATTTGGAATAAAAGTGGCCCCAGTATTGATCCTTGTGGAACTCCGTAGTTTATACTCTCGAGTTGACTGTTTTTATCTCCTATGTTAACACATTGTTTTCTGTTGGACAGATAGGATTATATTAGTTTGATAGCTGGACCGGTTACACCTGTTTTTTCTATTTTTTTAATCAGTATTTCATGACTTACGGTGTCAAAGGCTTTTTGAAGGTCTACGAGAATTGCTATGACATAGTTTTTATTATCTATGCTAGTTCTAAGTTTATTTATAAGATCATTAGTTGCAGAGAGAGTATTAGATTTTTTTCTGAAACCGTATTGTTTGGCATATAGAAATGATTTTTTTTTTCAGAAAGTTGTCTAGCCTATCGTATATTACTCTTTCATATATTTTTGATAAAATCGGTAGGACAGAAATGGGCCTATAGTTAGATGTTTGAGTTTTCAAGCTCCCTTTATATATTGGAATAGCCCTTGCAATTTTACAACTGTCCGGAAATTGACCTTCTTTCAGGCTCAGGTTAATCAGTTTAGTTAGTGTAGGAGTTAGTAGTGGGGCAAGTTTTTGTAATGTTGTACATTTTAGTTGATCATGTCCAGCACTCGCGTTTGATTTTAGGGATTTTATAATGGGTAATATTTCGGGTTCAGTTGTGGGTTGTAAGTATATTGATTCCGCACTTTCATACTTTAATGTAATTTTATCATCCAGTTTATGGGTGTATTTGTTGATTATATTATCAGCCAAAGAAGCGCCAATATTACAAAAGTAGTTATTAAAGTATTCGTATTAGTTATTAAAGTATTATTATTAGTAGTTATTAAAGTATCATATATCTTGATGTCTTCTGTGATGATTTCATTACCGTTCTTTGATTTTGTACATGGTTTACTTTGCGTGTTTGTTTGGTTCTTGATGATGCTGTTTATTACGTTCCAAGTCTTTTTGGTATTCTTTTCACATTTTTTAAATAGGCTGCTGTAGTATTGTTTTTTTAAGTTTCGTTTTTTTATAGTTATGTCGTTACGTATTTTAGTAAATTCTGTTTTTAGTAATAGGTTACATGGTTGTTTTTTAATTTTTAGGTGCAGTTTATTTCTTTTTTTAATCATTTTTAATAAGTCCTTTGTTATCCAATCAGGAAGACAGGTTTTATTTGCTTTTATTGTTATTGAACTGTTGCAATTAATTTTGTTTATCAGATAGTTTACAAAGTTATTGTAGTTCAGTTCCGAGTCCTCATTATTGTTTATAGAAAAGGGGTTTTGTCGGATATCCTCCTCTAGTTTATCATAATCAATTTTTGTATATTTGTAAGAGGATTTTTGCGAGTTTTTTTAGTATGAAGTATGTCAAGAATCAGTAGGTTGTGATCAGATATTGAGGTGTCACAGTTTGTTATAGTATACGAAAGGTTTACGTCTGAGATGATGTGATCAATAATGGTGTTGGTGTTTTCTGTAATACGTGTTGCATGTAATTTGTTTATTTTGTTCATTATTGTGAAACCGTTTGACTTGATGATTTCTGTGTATTTACAAGTATGTGTGTTTGTGGAATCAAGTAAGTTGATATTGAAATCCCCCAGTATTATGGACCTTTTGTGAGTTTTCAGTTGTATGTTTAACTTATCTAAAAAATCTTGAAAATCTTCCTAACTTTCATATTTATAATAATAGTAAGGATTTATATTGTTCGTCGTAATACTAGCCACGTTTAATTAGGTTCCAAAATACAAGTTTAAACTATAGAGAGTAAACATAGACTAATTATAATTAGGTTTGTTTCGTCTGGTCTCAGGTAACCCAATTATTAATGCTGACCTCGCGTGCAACTACGAATTAGGTACCTACCTCAAGGAAAGGTCAATAAATAATTGCGAAGAGTCAAGTGAAAATAGCCGTTCCAATTATCTAAGTCACATTTCGCCACATTTCTTCTTACAACTTTGAGCAATCATTTGCAAAAATAAACACATAAATAACGCATGGCATGCCTGCGAAAAATACCATATGTAATAACGTTCGTTCAAATATCAAATTTTAACTAAATAGACACAATCAATGGACAAATTATTTCTTACGCCAACGACACAGCAATAAGAGTAAACAGAAATTCTTCGATCGAAACGTTTCACAAAGGCAAAAGAATGTATCGCACTGGATATGGATTTGTTCGATTGAAACATGTGACAGCTTCGACCAAGTATACCCTACGTATATATCAAAAGTCAATGTGTGACAGTAACAAGCTACGCGAGGGCTTGTTTTGATCATTTACTACTGTAGGTTGATTAGTTGGATTAAAAAGCAAATAAAAAAAATTAACCTGCGGCGCTCATTCTTGGTTTATGCTTTATTCAAGCCGCTTTCACAGGAGAAAAATATCTGAAGTGGAAAACGGCGTTTGGACATTCTCACCAAAACGAAAATTTTTTGATAATTTTTATATTTAATTACAATACTCATTAGGGAACGTACCCATACTACGTGACACGTTTAGGGGGGGGGGGTCTTCAAAATGTCACGCTCCATACAAATGAGCGGCGGGTTGCTTAGGATTTTGGTCACCGGGGGGGGGGGGGGGGGTTAAAAATTTCAAAAAGTTGGTCACGTAGTATGGGTACGTTCCCTTAGCATTATTACGACCGCCATACTAGGCTCATGCCCGTGATAGTCGTAAAAAGGTTAGGGAACGTACCCATACTACGTGACACGTTTAGGGGGGGGTCTTCAAAATGTCACGCTTGGTACAAATGAGCGGCGGCGGGCTTAGGTTTTTGGTCACCGGGGGGGGGGGGGGGGGGGGGTTAAAAATTTCGATTTGGGAGGCGGGAATGGGTACCGCCGCCCCGGGAACCTTTATTGGATAATCAACACCTCTGCCGTAGATCACCCCAAGTAGTTCGCTACGTTTGGTGATTTAGGAGGGGCGCCCAGGTTCATCGGGTGAGGTTTGTTTGCTTGGCGGCGGGTGACCTGGACACGCTGAACCCCAGATTCCTACCCACCCCTTAAACCTTTTTCCTTCCCAGAACACTCCTCTCCT
The DNA here is from genome assembly GCA_917880885.1 of Limnephilus marmoratus. Taxonomy (NCBI): domain Eukaryota; kingdom Metazoa; phylum Arthropoda; class Insecta; order Trichoptera; family Limnephilidae; genus Limnephilus; species Limnephilus marmoratus. Next base: position 70,683,181 of record OU862906.1, read on the forward strand.
TCCTTTCCTTAACAAAAAAAAACCTCCACACAGCATTCCCAAAAATAACATAGGCCCTGAAGGAAATTATTTTCCTCAGGGCCTCCTGTGTGGAGCTCAAATAAAAAATAAAATAAAATAAGAATAGTAAATGTAAACACAAAAATAAAAACCATAACATCAAAATCAAAACTAAAATTAAATTGAATGATGAAAAAAACGTTTCAAAGAAAACTTACATAAAAGACACAGATAATATTAAAAAGCAAGATAAAAAGTCTATTATAAGAGCTCCATGACAACTCAAAAAAATAGCCTTTCAACTCTAAATTTGGGAGGCGAGAATGGATACCGCCGCCCCGGGAACCTTTATTGGATAACCAACACCTCTGCCACAGGTCACATTGGTTCGCTATGTTTGGTGATTTAGCAGGGGTGCCCGGGTTCATGAGGTGAGGTTTGTCTAGGTTTTAGAGGCGGATGACCGGGAGACATTGAACCCCAGATTCCTACCAGCCCCTTAAACCCTTTTCCTTCCCAGAACTCTCCTCTCGTTCCCTTACTTAAAAAACCCTCCGTACACAGCATCCCCAAAGATGACATAGGCCCTGGGGGAAATTATTTTTCTCGGGATCTCCTGTGTGAAGCTCATGTAAAAAAAAAAACTTCCCTTTGAACACATTAAACGCGATGAAAAAATATAGTCCATAGCCTAACCACCTAACCTAACCTATTTATTTTTGTTTCATCACTTTTAATGTCTTTTCAAAGGAGTGATGAAGCGCCACTTTTTTGAGTTGTCCGGTTACCTTATATTTTTCAAAAACGATGAACCAGAATTGTCGTTGAACGAATTTGGGTCTAGTTGGACGCACCCACGCCCCACGCTTGACAAAAGCGGGGCCACCAGTAGGTTATTTTTCCATATATAAAATATGCTTAAAAGGTTTGCATTAAGCTCTGCATGTTTAATTAAGTTTATTAATAAGCCTAGATCAACTCAGAACAGCAGACATACGTAACAATTTTTGGAGGCTTAAAGGCAGTTGATGAATAGGGGAGAATCGATCCTAAACTTTTCAGCCAAGTTGTCAACCAAATTTTAAACTTTTACTATGCAAATTTCTCCAGCGCCAGACATCTATCCCCCAATTAATTCAAGAAAAATTGGCGAGGTCAAACGTCATTTAAGATCAAGTATTCCAAGTTGGTCACATGGTAATAGTGTGAACCAATAAAAATGATACCAGTTTTATTTTCGTTCAAACGAAAGTGAATATCGAAAGAGGCAATGGTATAAAATGGATTAGATAGACCTTCAGGGGTAATTTTTATTTTTTTAGACACAAACAGTACTCGCTTAGATAAATGAGTTGTGAACAGTTTTCAAGGCTTTAGAAACATAGTTGCAAGTGCAATATAGTTGTGATTGATGAATACTTTGAGCAGGTGGATGAGTTTTTGTATTTGGGAAGTATGTTTACGAGAGATGGGAAAGCTGATAGAGATATGAAAAGTAGTGTAAATGTAGGTAATTCCATTAATGGAGGAATGTTGTTGACGCCAACAAAAAACTGACCAAAGAAGCAAAGCTAACCGTCCAGAATGGAGTGCTGGTACCTACACTGATGTATGGCAGTGAGACATGGAACTGGCAGAGGAAGGGTGAAAGTAGACTGAATGCCGTAGAACTCATTTTTCATGGATCTCAATCCCTGAGGCGTATATGTGGTAAAACATGCTAGATCGTGTGAAAAACGTGGAGATTCGCAAATAATGCAAGGTTGATGTAAGCGTAATCAGTAAGATTAAGAAAGGGATGCTCAGATGGTTTGGGCATTTAGAGCGAATGAACGAAGGAAGGAGTTTAAGGAGAATATATGACGCAAATATGAATGGTAGAAGAAGTCGGGGATGCCTGACGACGACACGGCACGACCAAGTGAATCGGATATTTGAGTCAGGCCATGTCAAGAGTCAGAATAATAAAATAGCACGTATGAATGTGAATGAGGCAAGGAATGTGTGCCAAGGCCGAGTTGTTTGGCGGTCCGTCCTCTCTGCCTACCCCTGCGGAGAAACGGGTTGATGGTTTAGTTAGTTTAGATGGTTCAGTACCAATGACATGTCTCGTTGAAATATCTGGTGAAATATTTTAATAACAACTTACGTTAAGTTTCTCTTTTCTAGGTCGAAAAGTAAGCGATCATTTTCGATGTCCTTGCTTGGGACGTAGTGGAAAAGCAGTTTGTATTTACCTGAAACAAAAAAATAATCATCAGTAAGGTTAACCTTTAACAATTATACTAATAAAAAAACGAGTGTGCTTTAGACCACACGACTGAGGTAAAACTTCACTAACTTATAAAATAACAAATGACATTGACATTGGCATTGTCATTGGGGTGACATATGACATTGGGGAGACATATGCCCATGGAGTGACCTACGACCGTGGGGTGACCTACGACCTTGGGGTGACCAACCTCATCACTCCCCAAGTCAAGCGTGCATAAAGGCCCGACCATTCGTCTCGCTCTCGATCACCGTTTGCATCGATTACCGTTCGCATCACACTTTTCGTAACACATCACCACTTTTCGTAACGCACTTACTCGCCAAGTTGAGCATGCGTAAAGAAGTTTTACTTCAAAAAGAACATCACACTCGAACGCAAATACTCTCACCCTGAAATAAAACGTTACATGAAAACATGACGTAATATAATAATATGAAATGAAATGAATGTTCTCAAAAGTCAAGATTGTTCACATTCCCTATATTCAGGGTGAATCAACACGTACCCGAAGGATTTTAACCAGCGATTCCTGATCATGTTTGGAGTAAAAAACGTGGATGTCATTTCGTTGTCCGAGGATTTTTTTTCCAATAAAAACAATCAAAAAATGATTCTGTCACACGTTCACTGCTCACACTGCTACGCGTGGCGACGCGGGATCACGTGATACGCGCTCTCTCTCCTCAGTTATCGTGCAGACGAGTGCGTAAAACATGACCCGTGCTGGCTACACCCATTTTTCTTAAATTGAATTAAACATTTCATCGTATCGTAAAATGACATCCACATTTTTTAATCCAAACGTGTCACACACGGTATACGCATTGTTTTCCATTCTGGTAAGATCCTGGAAGGACACCTAAAATAAAGTTAAAAAAATGGGTCACGGAATGTTTTTTCGGACTTTAATTTAATTTTTAAGACATTAAAAGATGGGTTTGGAAAGCATTTTTTACCATTTTAATCCTTTACCGATAAACAAGAAATCTTTTTAAATTGAGCAAATTAGAAGTAAAGCAACTGGGAGACGCAGTGCCATAGAAAGATAATATGGACGTCATTGTTTTAAAACAAGATTTAAAAAAATTGAGTTTGGTTTCACGAAAATATATTTTGAGGAAACAAAAAATTAATGATATCGGTTTCGATTGTAGAAACGTTATCGAAACAGATATCGACATTTTCCTAAGATTCATCAGAAATCTGAAAACATATTACGGAATGGCAAACGACCGCCATGTATAATTTAAATCAATGGACGAACCGTGTTATTCCGAATGTTATTGTTATTATTGGAAAATTATTCAGGTTTGTAGTTTTATGGGCAATAGCCTATCGAGCCATCTCAGTAACAATAATTAATAATTCGTATGCTCTACTTCGATGGAGGCAACACTTTCCCCGGAGATTTGGCGCCTATAAGGCGGCCTGGACATTCATTGTCATATATCATTGAAGAAGATAACAATAATAATCTAAACTAAAATATGAAAAAGAACAAGACACAGAAAAATATTAAATTCATTTAGACTTTTATAAAAATCCAATAGTTCCATGTGAATAAATTCGGATACATTTATCCAAGACGCTATCCAGGTTACAAACCAATTCTTAGAATGATTGTTTCCAATAAAACGGTAGTTGCCCGTAATATGGAAAAAAGAATTAGTTGAAGATAATATTGTTAATTCTAAGATTTGAAATATGAGATTGATAAATATGATCGTTTGACAAAAGGCGGCAATAGCGAAATTGGTTAACGCGCACGTACCAGTTAGGCGAGAGGTTTGGGTTCGAGTCCCAGTTGCGATCATTGCCTTTTTCTATTTTTCTGTGTCTTGTTCTCTTTCATATTTTCGTTTAGATTATTATTGTTATGTTCTTCTTCAATGATATATTACATTGATGGGAATAATCTTCAAAAGTTATAAAAAGAGAGTTTTTCTTTTAAAAAATAGAATATTAATTGTATTATTCAAACAGTTGTTTGTGCTTTCCGCTGATAGCTTTGTTGTAATTTGTGTGTGTCCGGGTTTATGGGGTAAGGTTTGTCTAGGTCTTGACGGTGGATGACCTGGACACACTAAACCCCAGATTCCTACCCACCTCTCATAGCATTTCCTTCCCAGAACTTCCTCTCCTTCCTTTTCTATAAAGACCCTCCATACAGCATCCCCAAAGATGACATACACTCTTTCTCTAAATCGTATACGATGAACCTAACAGAAATAGAATTCACAGTGGCAGGACCACAATAATATCCTTTGTTCTCTCTTCTGGGGCAAAGATGAATTGGTTCCGCGCGTTTTCATCCCGCGACAAAACATCCTACGGACAAAACATCCCCCAACAAAATATCTACTAAAACCTAACCTAACCTAACAAAAAATGGGACCAAAATAATACAAAAATCCTACAATAAATTATTGTGAGGTTACGTTAGGTTAGATTTTAGTAGATATTTTGTTGGGGGATGTTTTGTCCATATTTATATAAATATCTACTAAAACCCAAATAATACAAAAATCCTTTAAAGACAATAAATTATTGTTAGGTTAGGTTAGATTTTAGTAGATATTTTGTCGCGGGATGAAAACGCGCATTACCGGATGAAGTCACATCGCTTGGGGTGACCTACGGCAGAGTTGTTGGTTATCCAATAAATGGTTCTTGAATATGAATGAAGTGCGCCAAAACAGAGCTGTGTTCTAGTTCATCCTCTGTGGAAAGTGGCCTAATGGTTACGTAGAATACGGATCAACGAAGGGCATTTATTTGAGTCCTGCACCGAATCTGCAAACAGCAGTCTAATGGACTCATATAAAATGACGACGACGTCTGGGCTCGTGTTGGGTAGGACACGACATTAGGATGAGTTTGTATGAGGTACTCAAATACTGAAACGAGGTGAGATGAGACACTTCTCTGGGCCGAAAGCCAAATCCTCTTGCCACTCTGCCCCGGAGCTGAGTCTTGCACCTGGTAGTGTTGAATGTATGTGGCTGGAAGCTAATGTGTTTGACTGCATGATTGCAAATTAGTATAGATGCGATCACGACCGGCGCGTTAGAGCCTCCAACGAATAACATGCCACTTAATTTAGACAACGATAACGGGTGTGCCAAAACTCACCTGCTAGCGAGAAACAAACTTCTGTGTTGGTCAAATAACACAGAAGGCTTTTAATATAAATGAAAAAAGTGTGGAAACTGACCATTTGAAAGAAGGGCGTAAAAAATGCCCTTTAAACTAGGAACTTGTAAAAATATCTATTAGAAGAAAATGTTCATATATTAATATAATATTATTATGGTTGATGGCTGGCATATACAATATTACATATCAAATATCTAGTACGGATATGAACTACTTTATTTATTTTTGCGTTAAAAATGCGGTTATTGGGTAAAATTTTAATAGATAAATTTTTTAATATACTGGTACAAACCACCAATTTTTAGTAGGTAATTTGTAATTTACATTTACACCAAAAAAATGATTTCTTTAATTAATTTTTATTTCATATTTCATTCCTTTTTATTTTATTTTACTATAAGTTCATAAACATTAAAATCTTTAATTGCCTGTATCTTATAATTTAAAGCAAAAATAAAAAAAAGTAAATCAATAAATGAAAATCAGGTTGGTTGGGTTTTTTTTACATCAGCTCCACACAGGAGGACTCCAGATACTAATATCTACAGCCCGTATGTCAGACGAATATCTACAGCTCATATGTTGAACTAATATCTACGAACTTCAGAGTGTTGACTAATATCTACAGAGCGTAGGTTCAACTAATATCTACAGAGCGTAGGTTGGACTAATCAGCTAAATGTGTCCAATAGTCCGATATTAGGGATTTTTACATACATACTTACATAAATTAAGTTTTTTAAACTGCATACGCAATATTACATTATTCCAATATGCTATACATAATTGCAAATCCAACCTCTGCCAGTGCTGTAGATATTCGTCAACACTTTGGTTCTCACAGATATTAATCAACAGTTTGAGCTGTAGATATTCGTCAACACTTTGATTCTCATAGATATTAGTTCGATTTTTTCAGTTTTTGGAATTCCTGTAGATATTAGTAGACGCCTCCCACAGGAGGCCCTGAGGAAAATTATTTTTCTCATGGTCTATGTCATCTTTGGGGATGTTGTGTGGAGGGTTTATTTAAGGGAAGGAGAGGAGAGTTCTGGGAAGGAAAAGGGTTTAAGGGGTGGGTAGGAATCTGGGGTTCAGTGTGACCTGGTCATCAGCCTCCAAGACCTAGAAAAACCTCACCCCATGAACCCGGGCACCCCTGCTAATTCACCAAACGAAGCGAACCACTTGGGGTGACCTATGGCAGAGGTGTTGGTTATCCAATAAAGGTTCCCGGGGCGGCGGTACCCATTCCCGTCTCCCAAATTTAGATCTCAAATGCAAACTTAGGATTTGTATGAAACGGGCCGAAAAGTGCCGCGCAAACGTTGAACTTCAACGTGTTCATAAATTTCTAATGAAAAAATACATTTTTTTGTAGTTTGTGCTTATATTTTTTTAAAATATTAATGATTTTATACAATAATTATTATAATTTTACACAATCGAAACAGTGGGAAAAGATTCAATTCATCCCAAACATTTTTTTTTGTATAGATATTTAATATAAACCGATTCGAGTAAAGATTAATCTACAAAGTAATTTCCGATTTCATTGTAATTTCACCTTAAATTTCGGAATTAAATGAAAGTATAAACAGTTACTGTTTTAGCTTGTTTATTTAAACGGTAACTTTACAATATTATTTGAGATGATATAAATTAATGAGCGGGCTGGGGGTCCTGTATAGGGATGCAACGATATAACGGAAAAACGATACGCCGATATCGATATATCAATATCGAAAAACTCAATATATATCGAAATATCGGATGAAGATAAAGGTGAATTTGATTTTTGAAGGCACCATTAATCTTTGGCTCACACGCAGATGCAAACGAAAAAAAAATTGACAGTTACGACGAGCTTACGCAATATCTTTCTGCTCCTGTAAATACTCTAAAAGTAAACATTCTTGAAACATGCCAAGAGATGCAAGGTGTATACAGGGCCGAATCTACGAAATCTTGCGCCCTGTGCAGTAGGTACCGATGGCGCCCCCCCCTACATTTTTATTTTGATTAAAAATTCGTTCACCCCAATTTTTTTATTTTTTTTATTTTTTTTTTACACTAATTTATCAAATAAAATCAAGACATAAAGGGTGTAACTTTTCCAAGTGACCTGGCGGTAGCTCTCACACTCGTTTTTTTTAAAGAGAGAATCGCCAGGAGCCCTATACTCTCTGAATCTATTGGGTAAACATAAAATTATGGTGCTATGTTAATTATTTTAGGAAAAACTCTTTTTGCAAGTTATGCTTTAAAATAATACAACGAATTGTTTGTTTGTGCCCGTACCATGATTTAAAATATAGGTTACGAGACAATGCGGGTGGTTTCACTGAACTAGGTCCATTAGACATTCTTGAGATTTACTGCGTTTATGTATATACCCAACGCGAATATTAATAAAAAAAGCAAATACAAATACGTTCTCACGGCAACGTACAACACAAGAATAGCATCTACAGCTTCTGACTAATAAGAATATAACCTCAAATTTGTACCTTGCATTTCCCCTGTGTTGAGCGAACAAACACCAAATTGAGCGAACAAACACCATACAAACACTAAACACTGACGTATGGTATCAACGGCTTACGAAGACGCTTACACTGACACCGTAAAATAACAAATCCAACAAATCTAATAGATATTAATTATACATTTAACGAACTTTAAATAATATGTCAAATCAATGATCTGCAATGATCAAACTGTCAACACGTAACACGTTGCAACCTGCAAATCCTGCAAACCGTGCGATGTTTTTGTATATGGAATTTTCTGAAGATTTCATAAGAAAATGGTCTTTAACTACCTTCTCCTAGAGACTTAAATCGTACAAAATAAAACAATAGCGAGCGTACGCTAACTAAAATTGTCAGCATTTTTAAAGGCGGTTGGTTTGTTTGTTCTCTTGAACAAAAATACCGCGCTGTGATTGGTTATTGAATTTGGATCGCACCCATTCGTCGTAAAAGACGGTAAAAGATATATGGAAAAATAGATCTTACGTTTTAACTAAATATATGGAATTTGTAAAAAAAATCTGTAACTGACTATAAATTCCTAAGCTGTAAACCAACCTATGATGCGTAGGCATTCTGTTTCTTTGGAAAGTGTTGCTAGAGCGTAATAATTATTTCGTACTATGGGTAATTTTGAAACGATTCAGGGAATATTATAACTAAATTTTAATACAATATTTATTTTCTCACGGCGCCCCTTCGGAGTTGGCGCTAGGTTTTTGCACGTTTTTGAACGTATGGCAGATCCAGCGCTGGGTGTATATCCCAATCTTTTTAAAGTGGCAATGAGTCATCTACCAATTGTGGCAACAAGTGTTCCCTTTGAACATCTTTTTTAAAGGCATGAGCCACTATAACTCAAAGCAGAAACCGGCCACAAAGAAGCAGACTGTCAAAGTTACTATTTTTAAGTTCGATAGCTGGTACAAAATAATGCAATTAATTTTTTTAAATAAATTTACGAAAAAAAACACATTTTATATATCTGTCCTAATTTTGTGATTATTCACATAGGTATAAAAAAATATTTACATACATAATCGATAAACGTTTGATATAACTAAAACTACATCGGAATTCTATAAGCTTTTAAAAAAAATATCGATGTATCGGCCTACACGACCGATATATCGATATATCAATATCGACTTAATTCGATATATATCGATATATAGATATTTTTGAAAACCTTGCATCCCTAGTACTGTAGGTCGGGAAGGTAATGAGCGAGCTGTTAGAAAGAGGCTTGGCGTTTGGTATTGCCTTTACTAAGATAATGATCTGGATCGCTTTAAACTTAAAATGTATACTGCGGTGCTTTACCACAGTAATTTAGAAGTTATTATTAGTCAATTATTTTATACCTTGTTATTACCGACATTATTTATATTCATCATCATCATCGACTTCTTCACCTTATCCTATTCGGGTCGGGGACCCATTGCATCGACAAGGCGCCCCCATTCGTCCCTGCCTTGCGCTGATTATTCGGCCCTCGTCCATTGCAGTCCCATCCTCTCCTCACATAGTTTTAATATATTCAAATTTATCTATTTTTTTTAATTGCACACTGTTTCTGCGTACCCTGTATGTGTGAATCACTTTCTAAACGTTAAGTACGTAGGTATCGTTCAAGTTAATCGATATTCAAATCAGGTGAAATGTGAACCAGGCTTTAAGTAGACTCCAACGGCCGAGACGGCTAAACAAGAAACCTCATAAGTTACTGTCTAAGAACATTCATTGTTGCGATTTCGGATAATATTACCCAGTCGAGAGATTAACTCGAAATATACTTAATATTCCCTCTAACTTTAAACCGGAACAACTCAGCGGAAGATTAATGCCAATTGCGTAGATTTCGAAATGTAAACATGCGCCAAATTTATCATGATTAAATTTTGGTTTATTATGCCGTGTTGCATTTCCGCCTTCTTACAGACGATAGGGACTATCGTCAGTGTCCGGTACTTTTTTACATTAGCTCCACACAAGAAGAATGAAAATATATGTAAATCAGCCACAAAGATGTTGGGTTTTGTCATACACAATTCGAAGGAACTAACCAATCTTACAGTTATAAGACTGCTTTACTTTAGCTTAGTGCGTAGCATTCTCGAGAGTGGATCTCAGGTATGGGGGCCAGAGGACTTCGTCTATGTACAAATGGTCGAGAAAATACAAAAGAAATTTTTACGATTCCTCTATATGAGAGAGTTTGGTTTTTACCCATGGCTGTTTCCAACAGCATTTATCTCGGGAATGTTGGGTATCTGCAGCCTTGGTTCCTGAAGAGACGTCATATAACTACTGATGGCTTATAAGCTTCTAAATGGTTTTATATCGGTACCAGATATACTGGCAAAAATAGGATTCTATGTCCCGGATAATTTCGCGCGAGGCCGCCCACACAGGCTTTTGATTCTTCCCAGATGCAGAACTAACTTGCCAATGGTGATGCCCCTGGAAAGAATCACTAGGTTAATTAATTGCCTCGCAGGACATGTGGATATTTTCCATATGTCCTACAATGAGTTTAAACGTGAAATATCACTCATGTTTTAATTTGTGTCTTAAATGTAAATATATGTATTATATATATGTACCGCTTTTGCAATGTATTGGTTTTTACACTGTTTTTGCAAATAAATAAATAAAGCCCTGAGGCAGAAAAATCCCTCAAGGCGTATGTCATCTTTGAGGATGCTGTGTGGTTGTATTTTCAGGGAAAGGAAGGAGAGAAATTTCTGAGAAGGAAAAAGTTGTGTAGGTAGGAATCTCGGGGTGAGTGTGTCCAGGAGTGACGGACGTATAAATCCATTCCACTGTGGTGGAAGGCGATAGATCGAGAGAGTCTGGCTGGAGAGGTCCAGTTTAGGTCTCCCTCAAATTTCTCTCTCGGTCTGGCAGTAGGTGGGCAGACGCACTCGCCGCCAAGACCTAGCCCGCCTGAGAATTTCTGTGTTGGTGATCATGTCGGTCCATGGGACCATGAGCATTCTCCGGTGAAGCCACATTGCAAAATCCTCTAACCTTTTCATGCTATTTATTATCCTTCTCTTCCTTAAAAAGACCCTCCACACAGTATCCCCCAAGACGAAATAGGCTCTGTGGCAATTTATTTTCTTCAGAGCCTCCCGTGTGGAGCAAATGTAAAAAAAGCGGAATACGGCATAATTACCCAAAAATTAATCACAATAGTTCTTTTGGCCGTGAAAATCTTAACTCATGTATGCCCTACATTGTTTAAACCCACTAAAAAATAATGCATTTTGCATTAAGCAAAATTGCTTTCAATATCAACGATAAATTTTTTTCTCGAATGTTCTATTCTTAGAACATGCTTTTCGTGATCCGAAAAATACATCTTCTTGACGTTTCGAGATGAGTCTCACGACCCGTCATCGGGAGTCACGTTTCCACCGGAGGCTGCACGATATAAATCCTGTACCTACCACCTACTGCATTTTTTCATAAAGAAAATGAACTTCCCATTGGTGCATCTGTCTGTGACTCTGACAGTTCGGTCATTAAACTGCTTTGATTATATCTTATTGGTTGTTTCAGTAAGATTATAGACAATACTTCAGCCTAATTGGTCGTTCCTTTGCATCTGAACTGCTGCAAATATCCGTCAATTATTGAACAGTGGATTTGTAAATGTTCGTTCAACCAAGAAGAAATCCAACATTGGAAAGTCGACTGAATTAAAACTATGTTAAAAATACCTATAAGTTTGTGCAATCTGGCGAAAATTAAGTGGAAATATAACTATGGTAAGTCAAGCGTATTAAAGGCGGGCGTATAATGAACAGAAAATGCTAAGAATTTTTCTATACCGATTTGAAATTAAATTGAAATCCCCACTTTACACAAGACCCTTCAATTCCTGGAAACAAATATAATAGAATTCTTTTGCTAATACCCAAGACAGAAAATGAAATTGATTGCCCAAGAAATAATTTCGGGATTTGAAAAAATTTGGACCAATTTCTTAAAAGAAGCAAGACAAAAATGAACTTTGAAAACTGGTTGGCAACTTAATCCACGACGCAATTCAATTTTACGATATCAGCTTGTTAATCAAACATTTCAATTATTAATAATTTATCAATTATCAACCTTAATATTTAATAATAATTTATCAACCTTCTGAAGGAAATCGATATTTTCCTGCTTTGACTTATTTACTTGAAATTACTCGAAAACTTGATAGGACGTGAGGCGCAACCATCGCAAACTGTCAACCTGGCAACTGAAACGCGCCGGCCGCAGCGACCAGCACTGCGAGTTGTGGCGTCGCCCTTGACAACTGGTCTATAATAACAAGTTGCCTGTGTGTGGACCGTCAATGACATTCGCAAGTTCCTTACCTGTGGACAGCGATTGAGTTGCCAAGTGGATTTATTTCAGTTGCCCCATGAGTGGGTGGACTTACTATGAATGAAATGTACTTAAATAAACCAAAAATAAATACCAATGTCAGTAAGTTTATTTGAAACATGCGCCATCGCTTTCCACTTCACATAAAGATGTTTTTTTTTCACTGATCACGCACGATTACAGTGTATGATTTTATTTACGGATGGAGTTAGCGAAAATCAACAACGTTTCGCTTTCCATAGCAGAAGCGAAATCGGACTAAGTTAGTGAGATACCCTCTCGTTTTTCGCGACCCGCAGCTGCAGCGAATATCGCCTTATTCGTAAATTTCGATGAAAATCGATACCTTTCAATGGCGATATATTGCCCATTTCGGCTACAGTCAAACCCGCATCAGACTACGGAAGTCAGTTTATTAAAACCGTTAGAACGTATAAACGTCACCATAAAACCAAAGCCCAGTTATTACAAAAAACCTACAAAATTAAGTTCCAGTGACATTCATTGCTCTGTGACCATATATGCTGCGTGTAGATCTTGATATATGGTTGTGAATTGCGCTTTGAATACATGATATTGGGTATTTTTTATAATATCATTTAACCGAAAGTCAGGATGTCGGACGGCTTCCGTCGTGCGTTATAGGCTGTCAAATTTTCTGTGAGTTTCTATGGCCTTTAATGGCTTTTCTATACCTGTCATGTGTTGATATCCAGTTGGTGTGGATTAAATAATAAGCAAGAATGATTATATTATTTATTGAAGTAAAACTTCTTTATGCACCCTTGACTTGGGGAGCAAGCTGGCGAATGCGCGACGAGAGCGTTACGAAAAGCGAGGCGAACGCTTTGTATACTACTGTAGGGGCAAGAGAGAGAGAGGTGCGAGCACACATTTTCTTTCTCTTTCTCTCATAGCCAGTTACGTTACACAATGTAGGCCTATTGTCTGTATCACACTGTAGGAGCAAGAGAGAGCAGTGCGCGCACACATTTTCTTTCTCTCTTCCTATCATATAGATGGAGCAGAAGTTTTATTTCAGTTTTGTGGGTCTAAAGCACACTCGTTTTTTTAGTTATTCTAACTACCTACTTATGTACATGAAAGCCTAATAGGCATTTATAAATGACTATCCGTTCGTCGTATTATTTTGATGTTTGTACGAGATTACATTCGATTTGCAAATTTTCCAGTGACTGAGATCTCTTAACGCGCCAGCTTCTCATCAGCGCTTTTCAACTGTGGCGTTAGCGTAACTACTATTGCAGTACTTAGCTCGTTAGGGCGTTACTGAATACCGCATTTAAGAAAACTGTCAAAATGTGTCGTATACGGCCAATTTAATCCGCGTTAAACTGTCGCAAAGGATACAGAACCACCACTCAGAGGTCAACAATTTACGATAACATGGTACGAAAAAAATGGAAAAAAATAGAAAGTAAGTAAAAATGAAGGTATAAACCCAGTGTTAAGAAGTCATTTAAACTAAAAAAAACTCTTCAATGTTGAACACCGATAGAAATTTGGTATTACGAGGTTAATGCCAACTGATAAAGTAGGCTTACAAATTCCTTGCAAATTTAATGGAAAAATACATTTATATCAGAAGTTTGTCAACTTTTAATTTTGTTTTAATGTTTCTTCTAATGCTTCGTTTTTTGAAAAACTTATTTAGCACCATTGTGATTTGAACCTCGATGAAACGAAAAATAGCGATATTAAAAGAGACAAACACATACATCTATAGGATTCAGCCTGCAAGAGAATGAGATAGTATAATCGGTCTCCTCTTTGTGTGGTACTTCGTAGACTATCGGTCTCCTCTTTGTGCGGTGCTTCGTAGCCTTGTCTACTTTAGTTTTCTGAAGGTTTCACTTTTACCGAGTGTGAATTGCAGAACGCACACTCTGTATTATTATTTTTTATGTGAATACCGCACAAGAGTCCCAACTGCTCCCGGCTGAAGCCAGTGAGACTATGGCATCCCCAATTGGGACTGAAGGTAGTGGGGAGGGGAAGTAGATAGGGAAGAGGAAGGTGGGGAAGTACCTGGCTATTCAGATCTGGTCACCAAACACGGCTAATGCCATTTCAAGCAACGTTTCAATTCTGAATGGTGGTCTTACACCAGGACGATACTGAGAGTATCTTCCACTCTGGAACGTGCCGCAAATATACTATATATTATTTGAAACGAATAATTTGTGAAATAACACAAATTAATCAAATAAACTTTATTTGCCACGCCGGGATTCGATCCCGCGACCTTCGGTGTGCGAGTCAAGAGCCTTACCGCTGGACTACGCCGGCTTGAATGTATGTTTGAAACATACACACAGGCTGTATGAAACATCTTTAGCACCGTTGTGATTTTAAACTCGATGAAACGGAAACGGCACTAAAAAGAGACAAACACAAACATCTATAGGATTTAGCTAGCGAGAGAATGAGATAGAATGAACCTTACCGCATTGGCCGCTTTGATTATGAGCTCACTTTTCAAGGCTCCTGTTAGTTGAGATTGTGTGGGTGAAGGTTTCACTACCGCGTGTGAAGTGCACAAAATTTTTGGTCTTTAGGGTAGGCACTGTTTTCTTTTCACGAACTGCACGCCACTGCCATGTTAATGTGGTTATAAGAATATCCCATGACCACTTACCATCAAAACGAACGGTAAAAATTGAAAACACAGTAGGAATATTTTTTACAGGGATCACTCTAATCGTACCAAGCACGACATTAAAGTTTATTGATTGGTTGAATCAAAAACTACATGCTATTATTTCTATATCAAGATTTTGATTAATCATTAGGTAGGTACACGATGCAGAGATTTATGTTTCTCGTGTATTATTCCGAGACTTGTCGTGATGTGCTCATATAGGTAAAATTGAAGATATTACCAGTTACATTTTTATTTATTTTTTTATATTAACTACTAGCAGACCCGGAAACACGTTGCTGTGGCTAACGAAACACCACGCGACGCCATTACCCAACCTTTATAACCAACGCCACCTGTTAAATCAAATCCGCAACGCCCGCATGCCAGCCCGCTGCCCGCTCCCTTTATTTATATATTTCAACCAATTTGCACAAAACCTTGGCAAATTATATATCTTAAAACCTTCCTCATGAATCACTCTATCTATTGGTGAAAACCGCATGAAAATCCGTTGCGTAGTTCAAAAGATCTAAGCGCAAAGCCAGCGGGAGCGACTTTATTTTATACTATGTAAAGATGTAACAATTTTTAGACATTTTGTTTTGAAGAGTTTTATCCACAATGCACATTTGTTACCAATTTCGACACATACGTGTCATTCACTAGCGTTCTTAAAACTAACATTGAAATCATAACTAACTAACCATCATGCCGTTTACCCGCAGGGGTAGGCAGAGAGGATAGACTGCCAAACAACTCGATCTTAGCACATTTTCCTTGCCTCATTCATATTCATACATCGTCTCATACATGCTCTTCTATTATTTTGACTCTTGATATGGCCTGACTCAAGTATTTGATTCACTTGGTCGTGCCATGTCTTCCTCGGGTGTCCCGACTTCTTTAACATTTGAACTCGTTCATTCGGTTTACATGGCCAAAGCATATGAGCGTGCATTTCTTTTAATCTTACTCACTACGCTTACATCAGCCTCCACGATTCTCACACGATTGTACATGGTTTTACCACACATACGCCTCGGCAGTTCTACAGCATTTAGTCTACTTTCACCTTTCCTCTGCCAGTTCCATGCCTCACTACCATACAGGGGTAGGTACCAGCACTCCATTATGGACGGCTAGCTTCGCTTTTTTGGATAGTATTTTGTCGGTGCCAACGGCGTTCAGTCCATAAAAAATCATACATGTACAGAAACGATTAGATATTATTAGGTGAGGGTTGTGGAAGTGGTGATCTTGGGAGGGGGGAGAACGGTGGGAGGAGTCGAAATAACAAGGAAACATGGCCAACAAAGATGACGTACAGGGTGCTATTATTTCGTTAACTAAATTATTTTTTGATTATTTTTAAGGTTTTTAAGGCGCGCATATTAAAATATGTATTAATATGTTGTTTACACATAGTTTTTTTTCTTTATTAAAACTATGTTAAATGACTAGCAAACTCAAAATTGTAATTATTTAGCAAACAAAGTATATGTTTGTTCATATGAAGCGGATACTTTGTGATGTGACATTATTAATTTAAAATAAAACAATAACTTTGTAAACACCACTTTTATTTTTATACTTTATGCCGACCGGGTTTCGCTACACTAATAGTAAGGTAATTAATAATCAACTAAATTTAAATAAAAGTCCCATACTAAGATTGTTCCCTATTGATAAAGAACACGTCCGTTCCCTTCCCAATTCTCCATCTATGTCTTCTTCCTCCCCCTACACTTGACGAGTCCGGCCCATTATATATTATAACACACATGTAACCTAATGTTAGTAGAGAATTATACTGCCCTGATGAAGCTACGGTTGTAGCGAAACCCGGTCGGCATAAAGTATAAAAATAAAAGTGGTGTTTACAAAGTTATTGTTTTATTTTAAATTAAAGTATATGTTCCCTGATTCTAGTTTTAAATACTCTAGTAGTTTGTACCTGTATACTGTGCGTCACATTCATATTTTTACTTATTTTTTATATCGACAGTTTAGAAAAAAGACTTCTTACATAGGCTTGAATGCTGTAGAAATGAGATCTCTGAGGCGAATGTCCTGGAAAACCATGTATGACCGTGGGGAAATGTGGAGATTCGCAAAAAGTGCAAGGTTGATGTAAGCGTAATGGGTAAGATTAAGAAAGGAAGGCTTAGATGGTTTGGGCACGTAGAGCGGATGAACGAAAAATTAAGGAAAATATATGAGTATGACGCGAATTTCAGTGCTGGAAGAAGTCGGAGAAGAAACGACACGATCAAGTAAACCAATTACTTGAGTCGGGCAATGTTAGAGTCAGAATCTAGGTCAAATCGAGCTGTTTACTATGATCGCTCTTTTCATGTAACGGGCCCTCTCATTTGGAATAAACTTCCCTCAGCTCTTGCTAATATCCAGAATTTGGCTGAATTTAAACGGGCCTTAAAAACAAAATTATTTAAAAATTCATACCATTTGTGAATCCTAACATCTTTTCAATATACGTAATAATAATAAGCCATGTTCTCAAGTTTCCCGTAATTGTTTGGTTTCGGTTTCCTCATAATTGTATTTTAATTTTTATGTTTATTATCCGAATTTATGTCAGAATATTTCTCATTTCTGAAAGCAAACTGCCTTTCTGTTTATATATTATTTTTATTTATTTATTTTGAAAACATTACATATTACATCTTTATAATGATCTTTGGCTGTCCAACTAGGCAATTTGCCTGTTTTAGAACAGTCAAAATGAACAGATTTTTTTTACATGTAATAAGTGTGATGACTATAATATTGTCTTATACTTAAATATAACACTTGATAAATAATATTAAGGTTTTGATGGTAGATACAAGAAGTTACTTATAAGTGTAAATTATATATTTAACAATTAAAAAAAATAATATAGAGAAGAGAAATAAAAAGAATATTCCAAAAATAAAATTGTTTTTTTTTATTTTATTTTTTATTAGCACGTGTGCTTTTCAACCATTCCAAGAAATTTTAGTATTGACTTTGATGAATTAATTAACTGGAGAATCAAAAAATGGATAAGAAAAAAATAATGGATTAAAAAAAGAAAAAAGAAAGTAGAGGAAAGAAAATGCAAAGAAAAAACATTTAAGCAGTTTTTTTAAACTTAAATTGTATAAAAATAATATTAAGGTAATGCCAATATAATACCGGTATATATGAATGTCAACAAAAAAGAAAATTTAATGGCTGTTGTTTAACATATTTTCGCATTCAGCTCTCCCCAAGACCAGAAGCCAATCATTTACCAGATTACGCAGAATGCTATCACTTTTTGATTTCAGTTTTAAAGTTCTTGTTTTGTCCTGTGTCACAATAGCACCGTTATTGTCTATTATTATTATTGTTCCGTGCGTGCTATAACAGCACTGTCTTTGTTAATTTTGTTATTTGTCATTGTTTTGTAAATACTGTAGATTCTTTTATTATTTTCTCAATATTATAAGGAGCACTGCAGAATTATTTTTAAATTTATTATAGTTAAACGCACTTGAAGTGAAATGTCACAAAACTGCGCTATATAAATATAACGATATTAATATTATTATTAGAATAACAGAAGTTGGAACAGTTAGATAACAACCGTACCTATCCCACTGACAGTAATTAGTTATTAGCCAGTGATCTCTACGGTGAGTGGATCGCCAACTTGGACGCTTCCCCGAATTCAAACAAATGTTAACCGCTGCCTGCTCCTATAAATATTATAATAAATTGGTAGATTGTTTGGTAGTTTGATAAACGTTTGATTTTAATATCAGTTGAAATTCTCACAATGAAACCAGTAAAAGTAAAAAACAGTAATTACCACATGCAATAGCCATTTATTTTTATTTTTATTAAAAAGGCTTCGATTTAATAGGAATTGAATTTCAATTACACGCTACTTTAGAGCGAATAAAAATGATTTAAAAAATATAAAAAATAATTAGAAATAATATTCAAAATTATTATTAAACCTACAACGAATTTTCTCCGCAATATAAATTAATGGATAATAACGCAACATTACCTAGTACATAACCATGTTAATCTTGACAAAATCATTTCAAATAAAATAATTATTTGTATTTCTTTAGAGCTTTTACATAAAATAAGTATTAATAAATTACATCGGTGTATTAAATTACGAAACATAATAATAATAGAAACAATAAAAATTATGTTTTCATAACGATATACCTGCCTAGAGTAAATAGCAAAAACCACCATCAAAAGAAGTGGGATAAAAATATGGTAAATATTAACATATTTACATACATAATTACTATTTGTTACTGGTGTGTAATTTTATGTATTCGAAAAACCTTTGTATGTGTGAGATTTAAGGAGAAAAATATTACTATTATTTGTTACTGGTGTGTAATTTTATGTATTCGAAAGACCTTTGTACGTGTGTGATTTAAGGAGAAAAATATTACTATTTGTTACTGGTGTGTAATTTTATGTATTCGAAAGACCTTTGTATGTGTGTGATTTAAGAAAAAAATAAGCTTCAAGGAAGAAAGGAAAGGACTCATCGAGAGTATTTGAATCCCAATTATCTTCTCGTTAGATAATCTTCACGGCACTCGCAAAAAGCGGACTTGATTGAACGGTGTAATATTTTTATTTAGCCGCAGGCGAATACGCGTAATTCGGTGTACTTTTTTAGCGGCGGGCAACGGATTGCGATTCGGAGGATCGATTACCGACTGGCAATATATTAATGCAATAATATTATTAAATACTAGCTTTTTCCGCGGCTTCGCTCGCATGGTATAAGGTGGGTTCCCACTCCAACTCCATCCCCTCCCTCCTCTCAACCCCTCCCTCACCCCTTTCCAACCCCTCCCCTTCCCCCCATACGCATTTATTAGAAGTACCCCCATAATAATTTGAAACGAATAATCGAATAAATTATAGATATCTTACTAATCGTGCCACCTATTGCAATATTTTTATACAAATTTCATAACGCCACATTCTGAGCTATAGCCTAAATGTTATTCTGATGTATGAGCTATATTATTGTAAAGTTTCATTAAAATCCATTCAGTAGTATTTTCGTGAAAGAGTAACAAACGAAGGTCTTTCTAAATTGCATAATTATTAAAACAAAAATTTTAACAAAACAAAAAAACGACTTCAACAAAGGCACTAAAAGTAAAAAAAATATTTCGTATTCTTCTACAACTTATAATTCCGTTACTTTGTCATGGATCCCATAATCAGAACCTAACCAAAATCTCACCAAACTACCCTTGAAGTACATCCTTTCCAATAAAAAAAGAATCATCGAAATCGGTTGGCGTTTCGTCGCGCACATACTTAATGCATATTTAAGACTTATGTATATGGTTTTCTCGTAGATGCCATTGTCACTGGACCAAATGGAAGTCGGACCACACGGGAAGCACCAGCCTTCAAATAATCATCAATATCGGTTCAGCCAGCCGAAAGTTCTGAGGTAACAAACATAATTTTTTTTTTTAAATACAGTCAAATTGAGAACCTCCTCCTTTTTGAAGTCGTTTAAAAATTGCAGAAGTTACTGATTTTAATTTTGGAATTGAATAAATTAAATATCATCGGAACTGAATTTATTTCCAAGCATATATTTTGGCCTTTAAATGGGGAATAAATGAAATAGTTTGTTTTAACGAATAAACAAAGAACAACTCTGGAAACCTCGTATTACGATTTGGTACTCTGAACTTTATTTGCTTTACATATTTGTAAAAAGCATTAACTTTGTGGCTCGCCATAATTTACAATAAAATCACATATAAATTTGTTGTAGACCTCTTTTATTTTATAAACACTCTACCGGTTTCGTGTTTATAAAATCCTTCGTCAGGAAAATATTATAACTAAACTATAGTACGATTTTATAGATATAGATATAGATATATATTTATAGCGATGTGATACTTTTATTCAAATGAGTTAATGGCCCATTGAAACCTGACTTAATAAAGCAAATAAACAATAAAATCACATATAAATTTGTTGTAGACCACTTTTATTTTATAAACACTCTACCGGTTTCGGAAGCACCCTTCCTTCGTCAGGAGAATATTATAACTAAACTATAGTACGATTTTAGTTATAATATTCTCCTGACGAAGGAAGGGTGCTTCCGAAACCGGTAGAGTGTTTATAAAATAAAAGTGGTCTACAACAAATTTATATGTGATTTTATTGTTTATTTGCTTTATTAAGTCAGGTTTCAATGGGCCATTAACTCATTTGAATAAAAGTATCACATCGCTCATGGTTCTTCTTCTGAAAGATAAGTCAGTTAAATCTAGTAGTAATTTAATTAAATGATCATACCTAATTTGTTCAGCCGATATGGATACTTTGAAATGAATGAACCTTAAAAATTTGTATTGAACTCTCTCAATTTATATTTGATGTGCTTTATAGTATGGGGACCAAAAAGTGGAATTGTATTCTAAATTACTTCCTACTAAGGGAGTGAAGAGAATCGTAAATAATTGTTTGTCACAATGTATAGAGAAAAAAAGGTTTTTTTAAGTTTACGTGGAATCGATAACAGTATGATTGTTAGTTTAATACAAACGACAACTAGAACTTGTTAGCGTTTTTCTACAACGATTGTAAAATGCAAATTGTATTTTTTTTATATTCTTCAAAAGTTATTAATAAGTTTTTCAAAAAATTGAACAACATTTTTATTTAATAACGTATTTAGTTGGCATGGTATTCGAAATAATAGAATAAAGATTGTTAATTTACTTACAAATTCACTTATGCGACTTTGTGTACCTATCCCACGAACATGAACAATTCTGGCGACAGTTTTCTTACCTACAACAAAAAGATACAAATTATTAGACTTAGTGCACCTACTGCAAAAAAATGAAATTCAAGAAATAAGTTGAACCAAAAATAAGTAAGGGATTTATTAATCAATTTTTATAACGACAGCTAACGAGAAACTTAAGAACTCTCATCACAATGTGAAAAAACGGTAAATATTCGGAACAAACGTCAACGGTTATGTAACGGGATTGTGTATGTTATCTTTACTTTAAAAAACAGCCTACGTTTTAGAATGGTTTATTTGGCTACGCAGGGTTTGTGTAGCGGGCTTGTGTATATTATCTTAATTTAAAAAGTTTTATAAAAAAAAAGTGCGTATTAACCGTTGACGTTTGTTCCGAACTGCAAACAGAGTGATTTGACAGGGTGAAAGCAAATTTTCAATTTACGTAAATAAAATTAAAAATGTAACATTTTCAACCTCCCCCAATGCAAATAGTTGTCTTTTATGGTAATTAAGAAGAATCTAAAAGTTTTATCAAAAAAAAGTGCGTATTAACCGTTGACGTTTGTTCCGAACAATTACCGAAAAAACATATAAAATGATAAATCCACTTAATAAGTGTTTGCCAAGGTGAATAGTTCGGAATCGCAGTCCAAAGAAAATATATTTTAAACAGCAAAATAGTCAACCATTGCAAAAAAAATCTTCCCCCAATTAATCCAAATGCTACATATGTCACATTTAATGTAATTAATTCTTCGGATTAATTCGATTAAGTCGGCAAACCAGAATACTGAATACTGTCTCAGTGAGTAAAGTGATTCATTGAGAGAAAATGCATACATATTAGAGAAATGCTCTCACCGAAAATGAATAAAAGTGATTGGACTTTTCATTGAAATTGTGTTGAACCTTGCATCAGGTCTCCCTTTGTAGTGTCAAGGATACTTACTTACTTTCCTCGGAAGGAAGGATCTTGAATTCAGAGACTTTGGTTTCATAAAATATATTTTTTGTGATTAACTTTAAGATTTGAATATATAGCGTGGTTTTTCGTTACTTGTTTTTGGGGTGTTGTGCCGTGTTGCGCTACCTCCTTCTTTAGCCAACGTTTCGGACAGCGTTGCAGTGTCCATCATCAGGGCAGATCCGGTAGATGTGCAACGCTGTCCGAAAATTTGGCTAAAGAAGGAGGTAGCGCAACACGGCATAACACCCTAAAAACAAATAACGAAAATACTTTTGGTCGTGAAAATCTTAAAACGTATACATGTAGCGTGGTGTTTTATATTTCCAACACCGTTTAGATCAAACTTCTAACAGTGATTTCTATGAGACGAGTTGTTCCGAAAGGGGAACAAATTCCTCTTTCATTCTGTTTACAAAAACCCCATCCTTTCTAAAACAGATGCTAATATTTTTAATAGGAGTATTTTTGCTAACCTTAACAAAATACTCAGAACATTAACTTTTAAATATAACTGTTAACATATAATCCCACGGTAACAATTTATGTATGAAGTAAATAAAACACAATTTTTGGAAAACAATTCGAAATTTAAGGTGATTCAATGGTTGAACATTTCTGTAACCACTTCAAAAATGGTCGTGTTTATTCCTAATTGGTTATTTTTAACAAATCCAAAGGTATGATATAATCTTAACATTTATCCTAAAATTGTACGACGGTAAATAGTATTGTTTTGAAGTTTACTGTTTAGATTGATGGCCCCTACTGGTGACCTCAACTTTTTGTTACTCGTAGAAAACGAAAAAGAAACATGTGTATTTTCTCAGTAGGCCTTACTTCACCGCGAATATAGATAATGGACATAAAAATTGCTTGAAAAACTGGATCTAAAAACGGTCGACTTTAGGGCAAAAGTTATTTTTATTTATTTCATGAATAATAAGCGTAATGAGTAAGATTAAGAAAGGGACGCTCAGATGGTTTGGACATGTAGAGCGAATGAACGAGGAAAGGAGTGTAAGGAGCAGTAGCGGTTCTTCACAGGGGGACAATGAGGAAAGTCCCCACCAATTACACTCAAAATCTACTAAAGGAAATAACAGTCGATGCTTTGTCTTCACCAAAATGAATGAATTCTTTAAACATAAAAGTAATTAATATTTGCAGAAATAAAATAAAAAAAATATACCGAATGATTTTAATAAGACCCTACGCCCGTACAGCGAACAATGTAAGGCGCATAAGAACAGCGGGTCTATTTCTCAGATTCTTAGTGCGCAGAATGTACTGCGCACTTGGGGGATGATCCGAACTATCCCCATACTTTCCTTGCGTTGTTCCGCGATCGTATGCAACGGCGCATGCGCACTCGTACGTGAATTCAAATACCCGCGGGGACAATTCTTTGGATCCCCTCTGAACCATTTGTTTGCGCAGTTACGGGCGGGAATCGCTCGCGTTCAAATTAAGTTCGATAACAGTCTTGCAAGATAAAGCTTTATTTTTATAATATTTATTGTAAATTGGTATAGGTATATCTATGGAGATTTTATATTATTTTGTATTTATATATCCGACTAGCATGATTAGACCATCAAATTTTTTTCTGCGAAATTTTATATTACGTTCTACGGTTGGTAAGATTACGGTACAGTACGTAACATATGTCGATCCCCACCACTAAAGAAGTGCTCGAGCCGCCACTGGTAAGGAGAATATATGACGCAAATGTGAATGGTAGAAGAAGTCGGGGACCCCGAGGAAGACATGGCACGACCAAGTGAATCAGATACTTGAGCCTTGGGCCATGTTAAGAGTCGGAATAATAGAAGAGCATGTATGAGACAATGTATGAATGTGAACGAGGCAAGGAGTGTGTGCCAGGATCGAGTTGTTTGGCGGTCCGTCCTCTCTGCCTACCCCTGCGGGGAAACGGCGTGATGGGTGGTTAATTAGTTAGTCATGAATAATTTTATAAGAAAGAAAAAAATCTAATCAAGGGAAACTGTCACAGATAACCTTAGCCATAAAATTATATTTTTAAAGGTTGTTTCTTATATGCGTTCTTACATTTCTAACAACAAAAAATAACTTTTCAGTAATTTTAATTTATATTTTTTTATAAAGTAAGGAATAATATTCTTTCAATTATACTCAAGCGAAACGATAGGAAAAGCTTTGATTTATTCAAAATATATTTTTAAATATTCATAATGTAAACCAATTCGTAGTAAAGATTAATCGAAAATAGTGATTTCACATTAAGCGTTATTTTAAAATGAATAATGCATACTGTCATATTATTTTACAAAACATGACAAAACGTCGATGAATTCAACAAAGGCTTTTATTCGAATGCGTCACATGAAATAAATCATTATTCTTTGACCTAAAACTCACGCTAGTAAATGCAGTGCACGATATCTTTTTTCTCTTTGACGGTGTGATTGTCATAACATTACGATCTAGTCTAGAAGGTGAATACATTCCGTAGCGTGTGAGTGCATATAAAAAATTCCATTCTACGTGCGCTATGTAATTAGTGATATAAAATTTTCATACGTATTATAAAACTCGTGTGATATGTAGGGTGGGCCATAAACATTTGCACTTTTTAAATAATCATGTGAAAAAATACAGATTGCATTTAACTAACACCTAATTATTACATTACAACATCATTATATTTTCCCAGCCATAAAAAACTATGATAACCTCCCTTATGAATTACGCTGATCACCGAATCAGAACAAATAAATAATATTAAACAATTTTTCAAAAAAAAAATTATAGTAAAAAGTAAATATTTTATATTATATTTCATATTATAACTTAAAACCTAAGTAAAAATCGTGGCTCCCTTATCAGGCACAAGAGCTCCTCTTTTCTGATAAGGTACCTATACATGACTAAATACGACCTTTAATAATAATAATAAATTTGGACAACTTATATAGCGCTGTTTTTGCGAAAAATCGCCTCAAGAGCGCTGTACAAATTAGCATGGATTTTACTTTAGAATTTACTTAACTATGTAGGAGGCCACTCATCTTGCAGCTATCAAGCGCATGGATTATTGGAATTCCAGCCCCCCAATAAATTAAATAAAATATCTTTTTATATGTACGTATTTCAATTTACTTAACTATGTAGGAGGCCAGATAACCACTCGTCTTGCAGCTATCAAGCGCATGGATTATTGGAATTCTAGCCCCCCAATAAATTAAATAAAATATCTTTTTATATGTACGTATTTCAATTTACTTAACTATGTAGGAGGCCAGATAACAACTCGTCTTGCAGCTATCAAGCGCATGGATTATTGGAATTCTGGCCCCCCAATAAATTAAACAAAATATCTTTATATATGTACGTATTTCAATTTGCTTAATCATGTAGGAGGCTAGATAACAACTCGTCTTGCAGCTATCAAGCGCATGGATTATTGGAATTCCAGCCCCTCAATAAATTAAACAAAATATCTTTTTATATGTACGTATTTCAATTTACTTAACTATGTAGGAGGCCAGATAACCACTCGTCTTGCAGCTATCAAGCGCATGGATTATTGGAATTCTAGCCCCCCAACAAATTAAATAAAATATCTTTTTATATTATCGGAATATATATAAATACTATCTCGCTTCAACATTTGAACCTAGAAATAATAATGAGCTACCAGCCCTAGGGCCACTAACTGGAGGTGGCGGATGCTTCCCAGGGGGGCCTAATCGCCCTTCCCAATCAAACAAACACACATAAAATGTAATGCAGAGTTAAGGAGAATATATTTATATAGCTAAATCAGCACAGTGCAGGCTTCTTTCTATACATTTTATGTAAATATTAACGAAATATTGTATTTTGTTGACATGCACATGCCTCTCCTTTTTACTCCCAAATATGATATGTCTCCTACCGGGCCCTCGGCGACCCTCTCTCTATCTGATCCAATTTGCAGAACCCAATATGTCGGGTTTCTGCAAGTCGGATCATATGTAGGCAAAGTCGCCGACCAATAATAATCACGAAGTCCTGGAGTCAACATGCCGCTCCATTTTACTCCATTTCACTAGCAATAGGGGATATCCCAGAGACCACCAATGAGAAATTCTTCTCGGTGACCGGAGCTGTGGTGGACTGAGATGGTCCGTTTTTCCGACGAGTAACTCGAGCGTACCTCAGATTTCATCCACTGACAAGACCGGACTTGTTGTGGGCTTATCATTATTTGGAGAGGAAGATTGTCCCCCTTGCCAGTGATAAGCTAATTTATGCAAGAATTTTTTTGAAGTGATTTTATGCAAAATGAAAGGAAAATACAACGAAATGTTAACGAAAAATCTGCTTACTACTTTAGTCGACTGGTAAAAGAACACTGAATTGATTTAAAACTTTCACATCTTTCAAACTGGCGGGAAGGTCCTCGAAGCCAGATGTTTTCGCGCGCGATGGAAAAAACACTCCGATATCAGACACGTGGGCACGGAAATCTGACGGCTTGCAATTCGCGAATTTAATAAAACGTGTGTATAAACCGAAAGGAACTGATTTTATTTTTATGCAAATTTGTGCAAATTAACGTGAGTAAAAAATTTTTTTGAGTAAAATGAATTTAATCAAAAAAGAGAATTTATTTATAAACGAAGCTATATACAACGAAATGTTAACGAAAAATCTGCTTACTACCTACTTTAGTCGACTGGTAAAAGAACACTGAATTGATTTAAAACTTTCACATCTTTCAAAATGGCGGGAAGGTCCTAATATAATATTATGTAAAATATGTATACATATACGTAACTTATTTTATTTATATTACAAAAAAAAAAAATGATTATTGATTTAAAAATACGCTGGAAAATCGGTTCCTAAAAATAATTTCGTCAAAATGGTCGCCATCTCGCGGCTGGCTTTCCTCAAATCAGGCCCTTAGATTGTCGAGATCTTTTCGACACAAATCTAAGAGTATGTTGACCATTTCATGATGGATGTTCTCTTTTAATTGTAGTATAGTCGCTGGTTTATTTACGTAGACTCGACTTGTCATAAAAAAAAAATCAGGGGGTTAGATCCGGGCTGCGGGGAGGCCATGGAATATCTCCTCTGTGCGATATCACTTTGTTAGGGAAAATGTTTACAACCAATTTCTTTTGCTCCGTAGCCGCCCTGTTTGTTTTCCTGCCGGTTTCTTCGAAATTTTTAAATATTGATTTAATTAAATTAACACTTGGACACTGATTAATAGTCTGTAATTGGAATGCGAACGAAATAGGCGGCGTGCATCATTGTTTTGTAAAACAGAATATAATCACTGTTCACAACAGAAAATAACAAAATCATTTTTTGTTAAAATGTTTTACCCAGAAAGCGCGTTGCTCTCCCGTAAAGCGATTCATTGTGACTAAATTTCCAAGAAGCGAGGAGCCATGCATAGGTGACCCCGTTCTCCTCCCCCGTTCGCAATCCCTGATAGCACGATTACAAAGTGCAAATGTTTACTGCCCACCCTATATTTGTGAATCAGAGGTTCTAAAACATGTTTGAACTTCCGACACTTTGTTTCTGTTAGCTCATCTCCAGTCCTGGGAGGCATTCTGTTCTGCTAACGAGGTTAGCACGAGCTACAGTTCAAAAAGAGGGAATAAAGTTTGTCCTTAGGAAAAGCAGGTCTGAGCTTCATAAATAATACCAGTATGAGTATAACCGTAAGACTTGCATGGTCGAGCGGTTAAGATCTGCGATTACGATTCCAGAGGTCGCAGTTTTCAATCCCATTGTGATATTTATATAAAAGAATACATATTTTCGTTATTTGTTTTCGGGGAGCTACGCCGTGTTGCGCTACCTTCTTCTTTAACCAACGTTTCGGACAGCGTTGTAGTGTCCATCATCAGGGCAGATCCGCTGATAATAAACACTGAAAGAAGTAGGTAACGCAACACGCCATAACACCTTAAAAACAAATATCGAAAAACTTTTGGCCGTGAAAATCTAAAAAACGTGACCAAAAGAATACGTAGATATTTTTAGCTCCATACAGGAGGCCCTGAGGAAAATATTTCCCCTCAGGGTCTGTGTCAGCTTTGGGGATGCGGTGTGGAGGGTCTTTTTAGAAAACGAAGGAGAGGAAGTTCTGGAAAGGAAAAATGCATTAACAGTAGGAATCTTAGGATGAGTGTTTCCAGGAGTAGGAACCCATCCGTGGAAGTGCAAGGCGATTTTTCGAGAGTCCTGCTGGGGAGATTTAAATGTCTCCCTCAACCAGTCTCTCTCGATCCGGCCTGCCTCGCAGTTGGTGGGCAGATGTGTCCGCCGTCAAGACCCGGATAAACCTCATCCTATGAACCCGGGCATCCCTGATAAGTCATCAAACGTAGCGAACCACTTGGGGTGTCCTATGGCATTTTTTACATAATCTCCCCACACAGGAGGTCCTGAGGAAAAAACCCTAAGGGCCTATGTCATATTTGGGGATGCTATGTTGAGGGATTCTGTAAGGAAAGGAAGGAGACGAAGTTCTGGCAAGGAAAAAATGTAAAAGGGATGGGTAGGTTGTGAGGGTCATTGTGTCAAGGAGTGATGAACGTATGAATCTATCTGTCCCACTGCGGTGCGAGGCGATGGGTCGAGAGAATCCGGATGGAGGTCAAAAAGTCTTCCTCAACCAGTCTCTCCCGATCCAACCTGCCACCCAGTTGGTGGGCAGACGCGTCCGTCACCAAGACCTGGATAAACCTGACCCTACTTGGGGTGACCTGTGGCAGAAGTATTAGTTATCCAATAAATGATTTCCGTGTGGCGGTACCCATACCCGTCTCCCAAAAAGAGAATATTTGCGGTACGTATCAGAGTGGTAGATTCTCCGCAACACGGCAAGATTTTCTAACAGACAACGTCGCTGATGCGTTGATCTGCCCAATGATGTTAACTTTTGAGATAGTTTAAGTTTTATCATTGTAACTGTCTTTTTGATCATTTTCTTTGTCTTTTGGTAAGTTTCGGGAATAGAAAGGTAGTAAAACCATGGCATGAACTATTCAGATCATTATCGTGTTATTTATTTAGAATTTAGAGAGTTATAAAATTTACACCAATTGAGATTTCAATCAATTTACCAATTCAATGCAGAGTTTAACACATTATTTAATTGATTCGTTGATCGCGTGCAATATTACATTTATTTATAAAAACAAAAATCTTATTGGTCAAGCTTATCAGATTTGTCGCAAGAGTTCCGGTAAAATATGATTACAAATTACAACACAATAACATAAAAACAGTTATTCTTAGAATATTTGTACAACTTACAATAGCACATCAGAGAAAATTTCGGTTTCGTATTACTTTCTAATAATTTGATATACAATCTAATTTTAAATAAATTTCGTTTCACTCTCATCCTTTTCTCAATCTACTTGATAAAAAAACAATTAGGTACGAAGGAGTAAAATAAAACTCTCAATGTCAAACTGGGTTGATTGGAATACATTCTTAGTGTCTTACAGCACCACGAATACAGGTATAGTACCTATACGCCAAACTTTAATACCGAACTGTCATTGGCAGAAATCGTCGCAATAGGCGAGTTTAATCGTCATTGTAAAGTCATATATACCTGCGCGAGAATGGATGGTAGCAAGTTCTGATCGGCATTAAAGTTTATTTTTCATAATAGGCGTAAAATCGCTTGGCAAGTGGAGTCTAGCAATGGTCGATTTAAGTAATTTGAGAGGCAGGTATAAGGACCGCCCCCCCCCCCGCGAATCATTTATGACGGTTGGCGTAGTCTAGCGGTAAGGCTCTTGGTCTTGACTAGCACTCGAAGGTCGCGGGATCGAATCCCGGCGTGGCAAATAAATTTTATTTGTTTAATTTGTGTTATTTCACAATTTATTCATCTAAAATAATAATAACATATTTGCGGCACGTTCCAGAGTGGAACATACTCTCAGTATCGCTCTGGTGTAAGACCATCATCCAGAACTGAAACGTTGCTTGAAATGGCGTTAGCCGTGTTTGGTGACCAGATCTGAATAGCCAGGTACTTCCCCCACCTCCCTCTTCCCCATCTCCTTCCCTTCCCCATTACCTTCAGCCTCACAACATACCCCAATTAGGGATGCCATAGTCCCACAGTTGGGACTCTTGTGCGGTATACATGTAAAAAAAAATGTAACCATAGGTGACCACAAGTGGTTCGCTACGTTTGGTAACTTAGCAGGATAACTTCATGGGGGTGATGTTTATCTAGGTCTCGGCGACGGATTCGTCTGTCCACTTACACACTGCGTGGCGGACCGGATCGGGAGAGACTGGTTGAGAATTTTAACCTCCGGTCGGACACTCTTGGATGCACTGACCCCAAAATCCTATCCAATCCTACCCACATAGGTTACTTTTCCTTTCCAGAACATCCTCTCCTTCCTTTCCTTAAAAACACCCTCCGCACAGCATCCCCTAACACAGGTCCTGAGAGAAATTATTTTCCTCAAGGTCTCCAGGGTTGGGCTAACGTAAAAAAGCGAAAAGTGGTTTTTTAAATTTATTTTAAGAATAATTTCAAAAGAAATTCAAAAATAATATCAGACATAGAATAAATAGTATTTTTAAAGTTAATGCATTTATTATTAACTAATTTAAAAATAAATTAATTAGTAAGTAAGTACCTAGTGCACGCTTATATATTTTTAAAACCACTTTATTTCATTTTCGTTATTTATTTTGGAGGTGTAATGCCGTGTTGCGCTACCTCCTTCTTTAGCCAACGTTTCGGACAGCGTTACAGTGTCCATCGTCAGGGCAGATGCGTAAACTTTATTTTAATTCTACCCAAGCAAAACTGTAAAAAAAGCTTCGGTTTATTCAAGTTTTTTAAGTATTCATAATGTAAACCGATTCGTAGTAAAGAATAATAGAAAAGAGTGATTTTACCGCTATCATTGTATTGCACGTGAAGTTATCGTGGCAAACACATTAAATAGGTGATATGAAAATAATTTCATTCGGAGAACTAAATAAGTTTGTTCAATAAATAAAATAAAATAGACGTGGGAAAGCGGGATATTTCACTGTGCATTGTTGACAGTTAAGTTACAAATATAATCGATTGTTCAACTTCCGTTTTGAAGCGGTAAATTCAACACCGGGTTCCGGTTGCAAATAAGTGTAATTCTGTTTTTGAAATTGGACTGCCATTGTACGGCATTGGCAAAGGTTGAGTTAAGTGGGTTGGGTTGGATTGGGTTAGGATTTGTTAAATTAGATTGTAGCAGGTTGTATTATTTATGTTTTATTAACCTACTTACAAACTACATTACATTTAAAAATATAGATAGTTCAATACCAATAACAATGGTTTTTTTTTTTAACAAAACTGCACAATTCAATAGAGAAATGATTTCGCGGGTTTGAATTGGCAATAATGCCATTATGTTTTATAAGAAACACATCAATCATGCCTTATTTCAGAGGAAATTGAAATTCAAAAAAATATTAGTAGAGACTACAGGACTAAGCTCAAAAGTTCTTGGTATCCGGTAATTGACGGCTACATCAAAACTAAATGCAGAAAACCAACTAAATTATACTGTAATACCAGCTACCAGATTAGAGCTGACAACACGGTATCGCACCTATATACATTTAACACACTTAATCACTATCGAATACACATCTGTCCTGATGATGGACACTGTGACGCTTTCCGAAATTTTGGCTAAAATAGGAGGTAGCGTAACCCCAAAAATATATCACTTAATTAATAAATTTACTTAATAGTATATAACCAAAGAAAACCGGAATTTGTCATTTATAAAACAAATTTTAGACGTATTGACGCTTTTCCACAAAAAATTACAAGTTGATTTTGAAAGATTGTTCTTTTATCTAGTAAACGCATGTTTTAAATTTTGAGAAAAAAATGTTTATTTTTAGTATAATAAGGTTATACCATATGTCGTTGGCAGATTTGTTAAATTTTCAAACGAAAAATCTTATTTTACAAGACATATTTCATATCATGTAATTTATACATTATTGTAAATCAATACGTTATCTAGTAAACTTACAAATTAACATATTTAATTTTTTTTTGCACATTTATTTTGCTTAAACATTATTGAAAAATTATAAATACTTATGATAAAAAAACAATAACAAAAAGTACATAATTATAATAGTTTTATCATCATGCCTTTTAGCATTTTTGGATGTAGGTATAAATTAAAGCAAATTTGGAATGAAATAAAATCGACAATAATTAATCTTTCTCATTGGAACCATAAGAACACCTTTCGACGAAATGTAGATTTTCGGAGGCTTGCTGGTTAAAGGCCTTTAAAAGATAGGTGATAGTAATTCGGTGGGTACATAGTTGGTTCCGAAATGTGGGATAAGCAATAATATATAGCTGGCCATTTTAGGCTATTTTGAAAGTGTTACGTAATATACAATTATGATTGTAAGTGATTGATTACAATGAAAATTTAATGATTATTCATATATGTTACGTATCGTTCTTTGGCTAAATTCTACTAAAATATCATTATTTTAACGTGCATTAATTATGTACACAGGTACTTATCTGTTAATTTCCTTTCTCTTCCTTCCATTTTACACACAAAGATTTTGTTTAAATGTTATAGAAATAACACTCACTCATACAAAAACTACACAATAAATATATTACCAGCGTAAATCTGGTTTACAATATTAAGACAAATGTGTTTAAAACCTGTAGACGTGATTTGTCTGTTTCCAAACCACTTTATTTAATTAAATAAATTAGAAATGTGCTAAAACTGATCCGGCCCGCCTCGCAGTAGGGGGCAAACGCATCCGCGCCAAGACCTAGGCAAACCTCACCTCATGACCCCGGACCCCGGCTAAGATTGTGGAACCACTTGGGGCGACCTATGGCAGGGGTGTTGGTTACCTAATAAATGGTTACCGAGGCGGCCATACCCAAACCCGCCTCCCAAATTGAGAAAATTCTAACACTAGTTATAGTTTGTAGTTTTTCTACTGGACATCGGGACAGGATCCCTGAAAACACGTTATGAATGCCCTATACTCCGGAGAACCCGAATTTTATTAACACAACGTAAAACTTTAATTAAAAAAAATGTGGCCTTAATAATATTATTATCTAATTATTTAATTTCACAAAATTATTTGCATTACATAAAAATTATTTTTGATACGTGCGTCATATAAGATTTAAGAATTTCACAGCCAAATTTTTCATTTTATTTTGTGTTGCTCACAAACGCTCTGATGATGGACACTGTAAAGCTATCCAAAAAGTTGGCTAAAGAACGAGGAAGCAAAACACAGCATAGTAACACCAAAATTATTCACAATAGAAATCCGATCCAATGGACCGCACTCTGCCTCTGGTAAGAGTTGTAGTCGTGTAATATTCATGATCCGGATCCATATTCACATCAGCTCCTTTCCAGTGGAGAAAGTGAGCCACTCCGTCGGACATCTAGACACAACTAAGGAATCCGCAAATAATAAAACCAAATGGAGGATGCATGAAGCGGATTTGCATGCAAATGGACCCAACCTTCTCCCAGACTTTCTGCGGGACCGAATCACTTATTGAAAAAGAACGGAATGGGAGAAGAAAATAGAGTTTTACTGAATCAACCCGTCTTGAATGAACGCTATCAACTTTTATGCCTGGGCTTTTAGGGTTACCATCTAATGAAAAATAAGGTAGGTAACGTCTTTTTTATGCGAGGGTCAAAAGATAGGTAAGTAAGACAACTGTATTTTTAATTTGTTTAGCGTCCAACAAGGTGCAATAAACCGGTTGTTACATTTGATGGGCTCTATAACAAAGCGGTCCGGCTTTGGATTTAGATAGGTAAAGAAGATATATTAGGTACATACTATTATGGATTTATAGAAACGTTAGGTCAACCTAGTAAATGCACAATATTCTCGTAACCATAATGTAAGTTTTGTTTTAGGAAACTTAAATACCTAGTGCAGGTGAAACGAACGTTTTTTATTGCATATTTTTATTCTGCTTAAATAAAATATTCTCTGTAATAATAACATTATATACCTTAAGAGCTCGTATTCTTTTTTTAGTATAGTAACAGTAGTTTAGGAACACATAGTATCCTATACCTATGAACTAGCTTTTATCATACATACTCTTGTTAAATGGACATTCTTACTTCGTTATTATTGTAATACTGATTCCCTCCTGCGTACTACTGAAACATCAGATATCACTTGAATGTAAAAGTCATCAACTAGCTTTTATCATACATACTCTTGTTAAATGGACATTCTTACTTCGTTATTATGTAATACTGATACCCTCCTGTGTACCACTGAAATATCATGTATCACTTGAATGTAAAAGTCATCAACTAGCTTTTATCATACATACTCTTGTTAAATGGACATTCTTACTTCGTTATTATGTAATACTGATACCCTCCTGTGAACCACTGAAATATCATGTATCACTTGAATGTAAAAGTCATCAACTAGCTTTTATCATACATACTCTTGTTAAATGGACATTCTTACTTCGTTATTATGTAACACTGATACCCTCCTGTCTACCACTGAAATATCATGTATCACTTGAATGTAAAAGTCATCAACTAGCTTTTATCATACATACTCTTGTTAAATGGACATTCTTACTTCGTTATTATGTAACACTGATACCCTCCTGTGTACCACTGAAATATCATGTATCACTTGAACGTAAAAGTCATCAACTAGCTTTCATCATACATACTCTTGTTAAATGGACATTCTTACTTCGTTATTATTGTAATACTGATTCCCTCCTGCGTACTACTGAAACATCAGA
This sequence comes from Limnephilus marmoratus, assembly GCA_917880885.1. Lineage (NCBI taxonomy): Eukaryota > Metazoa > Arthropoda > Insecta > Trichoptera > Limnephilidae > Limnephilus > Limnephilus marmoratus. Next base: position 70,718,816 of record OU862906.1, read on the forward strand.
TATCACTTGAATGTAAAAGTCATCAACTAGCTTTTATCATACATACTCTTGTTAAATGGACATTCTTACTTCGTTATTATGTAATACTGATACCCTCCTGTGTACCACTGAAATATCATGTATCACTTGAATGTAAAAGTCATCAACTAGCTTTTATCATACATACTCTTGTTAAATGGACATTCTTACTTCGTTATTATGTAACACTGATACCCTCCTGTCTACCACTGAAAAATCATGTATCACTTGAATGTAAAAGTCATCAACTAGCTTTTATCATACATACTCTTGTTAAATGGACATTCTTACTTCGTTATTATGTAACACTGATACCCTCCTGTCTACCACTGAAATATCATGTATCACTTGAATGTAAAAGTCATCAACTAGCTTTTATCATACATACTCTTGTTAAATGGACATTCTTATTTCGTTATTATTGTAATACTAATAGCCTCCTGTGTACCACTGAAATATCATGTATCACTTGAATGTAAAAGCGATTTTATGGTGTTTAAATAAATAAATAAAATGATACACGGTCCCTGTTGTTAAGTGGTTACAATCCTTGGTCAATTCGGAAATCAAGGGTTCAAATCTCGGCATGCTATGTAAATTCCACGTCATTATTTTTTTCTTATTTCACAATTTTTTCATTAAAAATAATATGCAATATCTATATTTGTGGCACGTTCCAGAGTGGAAGACACTTTTAGTATCATCCTGGTAAAAGAACACTATTCAGAATCGAAATTTGCTTGAAAGGACTTTGGTCATGTTTAGTGGTAATATTTTAATAGCCATTAGTACTTACACAACCTACCACAGCTGGGAATTCAAAATCTCACTGGCTCTAGACATTTCGTACTTATTTTTTATGTTTTTTATTTGGAAAACAAACAAAAAACAATAAAAAATGTCACCGGAGACAAAATTTCACTCACATTCTTTATTCTAAATAATGTCAGGATCACTGGCCAGGTACGTCCCTTAACACATTGCATTAAAAAAATCAATTTCTAAATACAAAATAATTTAAAAAAAAAAACAGTTCCATTGGATCAGAGCGGCCATTTACCAAACACTACTGACCGCGGATTTAAATTAAAAATACATTACTGTTGCGCCGTGCCTCGGATGCAATATGCACACAGTTAATTAAGTGGAACGAACACCACAAAAATAAATTGAATAATATGTTGCTGCATCTGCGGTCACCGCTAACTGATCCGGCTCAGTTCACTTTTCACTTGGTGGTACCGTTCGTTTAACGTAGATCAAAACCACAATGGTCTTCCGCCCAGATAAGAAATTCACACGATCAAAAATCAAACAACGCCAGTGTATAATCTAATAGGCCCGGTATATCAGCCAGTCCTAATCCTTGCTATGTACGGCCTTCCTCGCCCAAATTTAAGCGAGAACATCTACCGCTCAAGCTTCGATAAGCCGCCGAATAGTTCGTATTTTAGACGCCGAGGCGCTAACAGGATACGTCAAATCTGGCATTTGTGGATATACCATTTAAATACTTCCCACCGAAATATACGTAAATTTCCTCATTTTATAAGTATGGACTATTATATTCATCGAGAGATGAGGAATGACGATGTTATTATTTGATAATCAATCTAAAATAGTCAAGGTATGACGAAAGGTTTAACGGCAGTATACATAGTTTGTTTTCGGCAGTTAAATCCATGAATAGGGCACGACTCAAGCAAAATGAATACTATTTAAAATTCTGATTGAAGTAAGGAACTTTATTAAAAATTAACTCGTAAATTAAACCCGCCTAAAAAATAAAAAAAGATAAATAGAGACGTTCCTGTGAAGATGACAGAGGAGAGCATAGATAAACCACTCGTGTAGGACAGTATGTTTGTTTATCCAAAAAAAACGAAGCACAACCCTTTATTAAATACCCTCGACTCTGTGCAGAAACGGGCGGTCCGTTTGATAGATTCTCCCATCTTAACAGACGGATTGCAATCTTTAGAGCACAGGCGTCGGGTGGGAATGCTATCCTTGTTCTACCGGTATTACAATGGAAGATGCTCCGAGGAACTAGCATCATTGATCCCTTCGGCACCGGTGCATAGTCGGGAAACACGCCAAACGCGTGCCCAACATTTGTACACGGTTGACATTTGTCACATGAGAACGGGTCGTTTCTTCGACTCGTTCTTGTGTTCAACAGCTCGGCTGTGGAATGATTTGCCGGCCTCTGTGTTTCCTCCTTCCTACAACATGGGTCTCTTCAAGACCAATGTTCATTCCTTCCTCTCCTCAAAAAGACCCTCCACACAGCATCCCAGATGACATAGGCCCTGAGGGAAATTATTTTCCTCAGGGCCTCCTGTGTGGAGTTAATGTAAAAAAAAAAAAAAAAAAAAAACAGACAATACACGTAATATTGGTGACATCTAGGTTTTCGACCTATATACGGTTATGTTCAAAGCTGTGCTAAGCTCGACATTCGGATATAACAGTGCCATAGTGCTGATTAGGTCCATAATCTAATAGTGCTAACTGATTCCATAATTTAAGGGGAAGCCACAAGCTAAAAATGCATGTAGTCTTAGTGTGCCTTACACCGTCACGAATATAGGTAATGGCTTCGACAAAGTGACTTTATTGATCGATGGATAATGGGCATAAAAATCGTTTGGCAAACGGAGTCTAGAGGTCACGATTTCTGGAGCAAAAGAATTTTTTGGGAAATCAATCGATTGTTCCACAAATAACGATCCGTCGTGAGTTCGGACTTACTTGGTTAACTTTAGTGGGTTCGAACGTTAGTAGGTACAACCTCATATCAACTCTCTAACCGAAGACATAAAATTACTAAACGCTCAAATAAAATAAGTCAACATTACACATAAAACAACTCCATTATGTTCCTAAATAATCTACTATTAAAAAAATGGTCGAAAGCGTAGGTATTTGTAAAAGTAAATAAATTATTAGAAAGTACTAGGCGCAGTAAGGCAACGTGCCGTAATCCACCAGTGATAGATATTATTATAACTTCAGTTAGATAATAAATCTACACACACAAACAATTCTAAATTATGCATTTGCATCTAAAATTAAGTATAACAATCACTCGTAAGTCGTGACTCATGAACCACGAGTGATTCTTCCCATCTCATAACTCATCTCATAATACACAAATCCGAAGAAATATATATGTAAGTCTACTAGGTAGGTACAAAAAATGTAATTTTATTGTGCATGTATGAAAAATAAAAGCGTGGTTTATGTTTGGTCAGAATATTATTGTGCAAGTTGGTCACGTTTGTTAATCAGAGCTAAAACATGTAAATTTGTTGAACACAGTTATGCTAAGCGTTTTAATGAATCTATAGATGTGCTTGCTTCAGATATTATAATGAAATTTCGTAATCATAAATATTACATGTTACACATGATTTATTTTTTTTATATTTTCGTCATCTCCACACAGGAGGTCTCGAGGAAAAAACCCTCAGGGTCATTCGTTACGTTTGGTGACTTAGCAGGCGTGCCTGAGTTTATGGGGTGATGTTTGTGCACTTCTTGGCTAAGGATACGTTTGCCCCCCACAACGTGGCAGGCCGGATCAGGAGAGACTGCTTGAGGATGACCTTTTGGCCTTTCCAACCGGAATCTCTCGACCCATCGCCTTGCATAGCAGTGGGAGGGATGGATTCATTGACCTCAAATTCCTACCCACCCCTCTAATTAATTATAAGCACATTGAAGTACCCACCACTGTCCCGCCCCGGTAAAGGCGACTTATGGTCGCCCCTTCGGAGCTCTCGCAAGAATCTAATTTTTTTGAATGAACGACTCTACATTTAATAAAACGAATCTAGACCTTCAATGCCCCTACATACTTTATTAGGTGGCGGATGTGGGCACGCCTACAGACTGTACTGTAATGGTCAAGCTACAATTCTACAGCCCATTGAGGAAAACCTCAAGGACAGTCAAACAGGTGTTAGTGGTACATACAAAAGAAATTAATCAAAACGGAAAGTTTTTACAGCAACCATCATGAGTGTCAGTTCATGTGGTTGCTGATGGATGGAGGGAGACCACACACTCCAGACCTGCAGGCATCTGCGTAAGAAAGAAAAATCAGTTAAATTAAACGAAGCATAAAAATATTAAAAAAAGATATGGTAAAATAACCGTCAGGCGCCCGGCAGTCCCCGAGAGAATGCATAAGGTTGTTAGTCCAACGTCACGACATCCAACGGCGTCGTCCTTTAGCCAGCTAGCCGGTGGTGCCTAGAAGAAGTGACTGTACGATTATACAGAAGACCCTAGGGAGAGAAGCGTCGGAGGCGGGAGGCGGGACGGACAACCTTCGGATGCCGCTCAGTCTTTCCCCCAACCTCATCATGTCAGGGGGGGGGGGGGGGGTGGCGCGGGCGTCTGGTGGAGCTCACCAAATACAAAAGGTAAATTATAAGCACAATTAAATATTTTATTATGACGATAGTTTCTTCAACTGTAATACCCCTGCCGTACACAGCTATAAAATATAAAAGATCATCGCACGCCAAATAATGCTCTCCATACAATCCCTTTAGATCTGTCACACCTAAGCAGTTTATGCGCAGATCAACCCTAGACAATACGCGCCGTAACGGCTCCTGACGCGATATGTGAAAAGTTATACGACCCCCTCTCCTCCGAAAACAGGAGGGGGTCATTTTAATTACGCAGCTGCCTAAATGAGCGGATGACAGCTGTCAAGTTGATAGATTCAGTGCAAAGAAATGGCATTTCGTAACGCTCCATAATTCATCTGACCCCCCCTCCTATCATAGGAAGACATATTTGATAGCGACGCGAGACGGTACAACACAAACGCTCGCGGTTTAACATCTGCTCGCGCTTTTATAACTGTGTGTGTCAGGTGCATAATACTGTTACAGCCCTGTGGTCATAAATTCAGGGAACCAATTTAACCCTGATTAAGCGGTAGGATATTTCCTAGAGCTAGATTTGTCAAGGTTCCAACTTGGGATCCAATCTAGAACTAAACTCGTGATGAAAAACCGGACCTTACTGCTAAATTTGTAATATTCCGCGAAAACAGAACAAGCAGCGTTTCTGAAAAGTCCGATCGAATTATTATTATTTCTATGCTCGTAAATTATACAGTTTATATTTTACAAGAAAGAATAAAAATGATATAATAGGTACTGTAACTCATTTAAATATTATATTGTTTCGTGAACGCCTCCCTAGGAGAACCTGTTGTATTCACTTATTTTTGTAGGTACGAGTATGTGGTTGTGCATTCATTATATTATTACATACATAAAGATAGCAGCCAATAAAATATGCGTTAAGAAAAATGAAGAAAATGTTGGTAGCTCTTAGTCGAAGTATGATACAGATAAAAATGACCGAATCGAATTGAAACACCTTAGCTCAGTTGGTAGAGCTGCGGCCTGGAAAGCCGAAGGTCCTGGGTTCGAGATCCAGAGGTGTCAATATGTTTTACTAACTTTTCTGTTTCTAGATTTTTTATTGTTTCGCTAAAATTGTCATTATTAAATTTAGATAATGTTTAAGTGAAAATTGTGAAAATGCTAAATAAAACACGACTCGTTTCTAATGGAGCAAAAATCTTGCAGGAAATGTCTTAAATAGCATTTAAAGAAACACAGAATTTTTTCACATTAATTAAAGTAATTAGTAAAATAACAGAAAAAAACGTATTTATAATAAAAAAAATTTTCCATCGGGGGAATTTCATGTAATTACTGTTTCGGCGTGGCAAATACATAGATATTATCTTCAAAATAACATAACGTGTTCAAGAGAAATATATTATAAGACGGTATGATTGGGGAATGACGCGGCGCGGTGTTCTTGTGGATTTTTTTTTGTTTTAAGACGTTGCACAGTTATTATTGAATTTATTTTTTATGTGAACACCTCACAATAGTCTCAGCTGCTTCCGTCTGTAGCCAGTGAAACTATGGCATCCCCAATTGAGCTGAACAACAAGGCTGAAGGTAGTGGAGAGGGGAAGTAGAAGGGGAAGATAAATGCGGGAAATATCCGGATATTCCGATCTGATCACCAAACACGGCTTAAGCCATTTCAAGTAACGTTTCAATTCTGAATGGTGGTCTTACACCCGGGCGATACTGACAGTAAATTCTATTCAGGAAGGTGCTGCAAATATACTATATATTATTTTTAATGAATTAATGGTGAAATAACACAAATTAATAAAATAAAATTTATTTGCCCACGCCGGGTTGCGTATTTACAATCCCTACCGCGTTTCAGTCGCTTGAAATTTTCAATATCAAAATTTAAATATTTAGAAATAAAATTATTAATTTCTAATATACACATTAAAAAGATTATTTTATCTAGATTTTAGAACAATTTTTGTTTTTGCAAAGTGATAAAAAATTATCAATATAGAGGTGAATTTATAATATATGGGAATAATATTAAAATTTAAAAATTTAGAAATAAAATTGTTAATTTCTAATATACACATCAGAAAGATTATTTTATCTAGATTTTAGAACAATTTTTGTTTTTGCAATGTGATAAAAAATAACCAATAGAGAGGTTTATTTAAAATGTAAATTGTCGTTACCGCGACTGAATACGCCGCCGGGTTCGATCCCTCGACCTTCAGATTGCGAGTCAAGAGAGACCTCTAGACCACACCGGTCGTCAATATATTGTACAGAATGAAATAGAAGGGAAGGGAAGGGTCACAGATTTGGTCACAGATTTTGTGACAAGTTCACTAAATACAAATCTAATAAAATTCCTTCGCAAAGTAGGTATTAATCTGAAAAAATAATTTGTATTAAACTTCGAGCCAAGAAAGTGCTTTACTTTTCTCAACGAGAACTTCAAATCATCACTCTTTTCTTTAGCCTCGTGGAATCGAGTTAAAACCCAAAACACTCTTTCTTCGTTGAGTTCTTTCTCATTAAAAGTTCACATTGGCCGTTATTTCACATCATATATTAGATTCTAGTGACGCATTCAATGGGAGAAAGGCAGAATTATAACAATACGATAGATAAATTAGAGTAAACTCCCGAAATAGAAATTAACCGGTTTCTCCACAAAAAAACATCTCTAGAATCTAGAATAGATATTTTAATATCATCTTGGATATATTTTGTAGATTTGGATATTTCTGGCCCATTGTTTGGGACAGCAAGGTCGTGCTTGGAATATAAAGTGGATAAATAACGATGTGGGAAGTTTTAAGATGAGAAAATGATTCGCATATAAAATATTTTTGTTTGAAGAATCATTGGTATGGTAGAATTGTAGGTTTGTCCGCAAACAATTTGGTTTTGATACAAAAAACGAACAGAGATATGGTAACCTGAAAATTGATTCCCGACAGCTGGCCCACGAACTTAAAATGATCATAAACTATGACCTGACCGGTCAGTGGCTGAGGGGGCATCGCGTTTGGGTCCCATCCGGGCTTCGGTTATATGATTCCTCGGCTGGCTAAGTCCTCCACCACGACACAAGCAACATTTTCCGCTTAGTGCGATGGTAGTAGGAGATTTTCAAACATTGTTGGGTTATTCGTAACCCGGGAATGTTCGATATGATTTGTTACCTATACCAGGGCGGGGAAGTGGTGGGTCCTCCAACCCGGGAATGTTCGTCTTTCTTTAAAAAAAAAGTGCATTATTTACCAATTTCAAACATAAAATCGACTTCAAAAATGTCTTTAAAATTAAATTGGTATGAACATCAAACGAATTTATTTAGTGTCGATATTTTTGTACATATACACTGGTATACATAGTATTATAGAAAAGTAGTTTTATCTTTGATGCATTTGAATGAAAATATGTTTTTTTTAAAGGGGCCATCTATAAATTACGTCACACGAATTTCATGATTTTTTTACCGCCCCCCCCCCCCCTCCCGGCCCTGTCACACATCGTCACATTTGTGAGACCCCCTCCACCCTAGTGGGACGCACAAAGAGGAGACCGATTATACTATCTCAATCTCTCGCAGGCTAAATCCCACAGATGTATGTGTTTGTCACTTTTTAGTGTCGCTATATTTCGTTTCATCGAGTTTCAAATCACAATGTTACAAGTTACAGCGCTCTTGAGGCGATTTTTCGCAAAAACAGCGCTATATAAGTTGTCCAAATTTATTATTAATTAAGAAATAATAAGAAATTTTCACTTCAAAAGGAAAAAATCTAAAATTCTGTCTAGGAGTAAATACTATATCATATCATAGTTTATTATCAAATACATGAAAAAACATGCATTTGTTACTTTCGGAAATCATAGGTAATAAAAAAACGATTTGGTAAAGCGGATTAAACTGCATATTATGCAGAAAACATGGGTAATGTATTGTTCACACAAAATATTCTATAATAAAATGATTATATCATGCCACACAATTAATAAATATAACGATAAGGTCTGATGGCGGATTTTCCTTATGTACAACTTAATTATTTATAATCAAACGATACTCTGACAAATAAAAAAGTCAGTTTACCTCAAACTACCACAAATATTACATTAAGTTCGGATAATTCTGATCAAGTCTTTTTTATATTAGCTCCACACAGGAGGCTCCAAAGAAAAAAAAATCCTAGCGCCTATGTTATCTTTGGAGATGCTTTGTGGAGGGTCTTTTTAGGAACAAGGTATAAGAGATGTGTAGGAATCTGAGGGTCAATGTGTCCAGGAATGACGTAGGGGAGGGTGGGGCGTGTTGTGACGGGGGCGTGTTGATACATCGCGTTTAAAATTCCCGCTAGTTGACTTATATGCGCGCGCATCGCGCCGTTTCGTGTGAACACCGTACCGCCAGTTTCTGTCAAAACGGTGGTGCCGTGCGGTCGATATAATTAAAGTTATACGACAAAGTGTGATTTTTAAGTGCTAAACGAACTTTTCCAGGAAATTTTCGAAGTCGTCTGCCAACCTGCTAACACTCGATAAGTCGTTATATGTTTTTTTCTCCACAAACTGTATCTTTTGACTATGTTATTAGTTATAAATGAAATGCGTACGTCAAGTATGTTTACTTGCATGGCCATTTTTATGTAAAATCGTCGGATGGGGCGAGTTGTTACATCAAGGCGGGGGCGAGTTGTGGCAGACATAACTCGCCGCTAGAATTTAGTTTTTTTTTACGTTTATATAAAATATGCATTAATACAATATGTGTTATGTAAACAGGCGTATTTTTTTACATATTATGAATGTATATATGTATTACCTAGATACATTTCCTTTTTGTGCCTATTTGTAATTTTTTTTTTTTTAGTTTTGCAAAATGGTCCGAAATTATAAAAAAAAGACGAATAGAGGGGAAATTCCAGAAAACGTTTATGAACAAGCTGTAGCAGAAATCATTACTACAAACGTGTAACTTCGAAAAGCTGCAGTCTCTTTTGGAATTAATCATATGACACGAAAGCGGTTCATCGAAAGGAAAAAAGCTAGTCCTCTTACAAATTGTAATGTGGGATATTCCAATCCTGGTCAAGTTTTTACTCATGCACAGGAAAAAGAACTTGCAGATTACATCGCAAAATGCAGCAAAGTTTACTATGGGCTTAATACAACTGATGTCCACATCATCCAGTGAAACTGAAGAGGAGCCACCACTTATGGAAACTGACGACAGCGATGCAAAGGAAGAAGAGCAATGTATATTTTGTCGTAACCCCTATTCTAATGATATTTCTGGTGAAAGATGGGTGAGGTGCATAAAATGTCATAAATGGTGTCATAAGTTATGTACCGGAGTGGATGAATACATTCCTGACTTCATCTGCGACTTTTGCTTGACTGGCTGAGATTTATTTTAAATGTTTTTATTTTTTTATTACATTGGAGGTATACTACAACCACTTTTATTTAACTGTTGATAATATATTATCGGGACTTTCGTTTTTACCAATTTTATTTCGTACCTACCTAATGCTTTTACTTAATTATTTGTTCGTCTCAACACGCCCCACCCCCGTCACAACTAGCCCCACGGGTGGGGCGTGTTGTGCCAATTCCCATATTTTGTAAAATAATATTTTGTCACTTTATTCGTATGTTAACAAGGTTAATAATACCAAAATAATGTAGCCAAAGAGTTATTTGTTTCCATTAAAATGTCAAACCTTTGATTTCATTAAAGATTTTTCTACTACACTCAGTTTTGTAATTTAGTCACAACACGCCCCACCCTCCCCTACGTATGAATTCATACCTCCCACTGCGGTACAAAGCGGTGGGTTTGAGAGATTCCAGCTAGAGAGGTAAAAAGGTCTCCCTCGACCGGTCTCTCCCGATCAAGCAGTAGGTAGGAAAATGCATGTGTCGCCAAGATTTAGACCCGGATACTCCTAGTAAGTCAGCAAACGTAGCAAAACACTTGGGGTGAACTATAGCAGGAGTGATGGTTATCCAATAAATAGTTCCAGGGGCGGCGGTACCTACCCATACCCACCTCCAAAATTGAATGGACATATTATATGTAATGAAAGCCTACAAATATTATGGCACTCGAACTGATTGGAAAAAATTGGACTTCAGTGTAAACTAATAAACTTGTCACAAAAGGAATTATTTAAGAGTATTAGTATTCTATTGCTGTGAGTATTTTTAACATTCTAAAAAAAATTGTGTATTCGCTGTTTTATTAAGGTGGTCTGCATTTCAGAAATGTGACAGAAAGTTATGAAAAAATGGAAGTGAAAAATTAGTGGCTTCTGATATTGTGAAGGCAGAGGAATGAAAAAACTGTACGTGATATCAAAGCGCGAACCAGATCTTTCGAAAGTCAAAACAGCAATTTGTTAGTTTTCGTTTTAAATTAATAGGTCCACCGCAGATTTCTGCTCGTTTATCAGATCCAATCAGGAACTAGCCTCCGGATCCGGACCGTGGTCCAGCAGAAGCGACAGCAGCAGCTGGGAGGTATAAACATTTAACGACCTAATGCAAAACTTCCTATACACTATACATACAGCCTCATGTAGGTATGGACGATTAATCGGCCAACATGTCGTCATGCTGATCGTTGGCGAAGTTCTAACATTATTTATTTTTTTATTACCTATTAATGCTCCAGTGGGTTTTAACACTGGAAAACAGAATGTTTTATCAGCGATATAAGAAGAACCTAAGTAAAATGAAAAGAACGCAATCAGCATGTATTTCACAGCGTAATTTACAAAATTCATTCAAAGTCGCCTGAAGTAAGGAATGGAATATTGTAGTTCACACAATTTATTAAAAATCGCCTGAAAAGGGAATGGAATTGTAGTTGACACAATTCATTCAAAGTCGCCTGAAATAAGGAATGAAATTGTAGTTCAAATAATTCATTCAAAGTCACCTGAAATAAGGAAAGGAATTGTAGTTCACACAATTCATTCAAAGCCGCGTAAAACGAAGGAATGGAATTGTAATTCTCACAATTCATTCCTGAAATAAGAAATGGGATTGTTATTCACACAATACACTCAAAGTCGCCTGAAATAAGGAATGGAATTGTAGTTATTCAAACATTCATAGAGTGTTAACAATTATTACATAAATGAAATTTCCATTGGGATGTGCATAGATATTCACACTAGAATTAAAAATGTTACACGCGTAAATTAAGGTTTAGTTGTTACTAGGTGGAGATGCTACTAGTGGAATAAAAAAATAATAATAAGCAAAACAAAATATAAAACATATTAAGTGTATAACATATATTACAGAGAAAGAGAAGTAAAAAAACAGTAATAATAAATCATAATAAAGCAATTACACAATTTTTAATTCAAATACTTCTATTTGACATGATGTCACATAGCGAACAAAATTAGCATAATATGTTTTTTTTAAATACACGAGGTTGCTTGTAGAGATGTCTATATCGTCACATTATATGGCATTATACAATCTACGTACACATTTGAGACATTGGATTGAAATATGCAATATTGTTATTAAATAATTCAAGATAAAATATTTAATGTCTCCTTAAATAACGTCTGTTAGGAACTTCATAACGTTTGATGTTTACTATTATACAATTATACTAGACTTGGAAAATGGTTGGTAAACAGATCGCTATGTTTTATGCATGGAGACATTAAAACGTACAATACATTAATTAAAATGGTTGTTTGATTTTAGATTGTTCGATGGTAGTATTGGTGACCGTTAGTGGTAATAATAAATTCACAATGGATGCGAATTAAACGATCGGAAAAGGGTAGTAATTGACCAAGCAGCCAAATAAAGTATGATGGAAAATACTCCCCTGTCAAACTTTCTGTGTGGAAGAAATTGCCAACTACTGGTAATAAACCCAGCTCTGTGTTAACGTGAAATGTAAATACATACAAATCCGTGAATAAATCAAATAAAAATATCTTCTCGTTCAATAAGAAATTGATGAATTCTTCCTATAGCGTTAACGAGATACAACAAATGAATCTTCCGAAACGTTTGGCTACTAATTATGTAATTAAGGACTGCACACGTGTAACAATATTGGTGAACGATTTAAAGTTTTAAAGCAAAGACAATGAAAGGAAAGTTGGGAGAAACGTTGAGAGAATAAGGTCATCTATTTATTTATATACTAGCTGGTACCCGGCATGCTTTGCTATGCCATTTAATAAAGAAATTGCGTGTCCTTTCCCATTCATAAGGGGTACGGGGCCTCCCCTTCCTCTCCCGCGTCCCCTTCCCCTCTCGCGTTCCCACTCCGCCTCCTCCCCTCCCCAATTCCATACATTCATTCCCGGTACATTCAGTTTTCAAACATCTCGCGTGTCACCTATTGCAATTTTTTAATAAAAATTTCATAATGCCAGAGCTCACCAGTAGTTTTATACAAACCTTGCCCTGAGAATAACGATCGCAAAAAAGAATTATCCAATTTGGTGCAGTCGTTCGAAAGTTATGCGCGTACCAACATACATTTCGGCGATTCATTTTTATTTAGATAGATAGATTAACAACTAGGAGACATTGACAACGCCATTAACTAACCTTTATAACCAACGCCATTTGCTAATTTGCATACATATCAAATTCACACCACCCGCTTGTCAGCCCGCTGCCCGCTTGCCAGTCCGCTCCCTTTATCTATATATATATATAAAAATCTCATGTCACGGTGTTTGTGGTCGCACTCCTTCGTAACGGCTCTATGATTTTTTTATGCATATTTGGTAGGTATGAGAATAGGTCGTTAAGTATTATGATTAGGGTGTCCCTATCCAGAACAGACGAGCGAGCTGGCAAGCGGGCGGTGTGATTTGATTTGTTTGCAAATTAATAGATGGCGGTGTGAGTTAATTTATCGTGGTTATAAAGGTTGGGTAACCATCCAGTAGATGGCGTTGTGTTTCGTTAGCCACAGCAACGCGTGTCCGGGTCAGCTAGTATATTACACAAAACCTTGACAAATTCTTTACCTAAACCTTCCTTATGAATCACTCTATCTATTGGTAAAAACCGCATGAAAATCCGTCGTTTAGTATAAAAGATCTAAGCGTACAAGCAGCGGGAACGGTTTTGCTTTATACTAAGTAAAGATAAAATAAAACGAATTTAAAAAACGTATACATTATAAGAATAAATGACGGTAAATGAAAGCAAAGGCAAAAATCAGAGATAAACATAAGAAAATAGAAGAGATTAGTCAAGTCAAGTCTTGGCTAGAAATCAAAAAACATAGTTATAAAATATCGTCAATTGTTTAGCGACCGTCTAAAATCATTTAGACTTATGCTAAAAAAAAGTCTAGGTATTGACTTCAGTTGACCAGTTCACGCATCTGGACAGAGGTAAATTATATCCATAATTAGTCAAGTGTTGATTGAGGGAAAGAAGTTCATTATATCTCAATCTACGGGAAAGTATATTGAAAGGGATGAACTGTAGATAGGTGAATCAATAAAACAATTGATAATTTTGAATAAATAAATTTAATTAGATCATTTTTTTCTGATGGTCTTCTAAAGGTCTTCATTTCATGCATAAACGACTATACTAGAGTTGTGCCCCGACAAAACCCATCATGTATTGATCATATTTGGACAAAAGCTGACATAACTACACAATTAACACCTGTCATTTGGAAAACAAATATAACTGATCACTTTGCGTGTTTTTTAATTCTTGATTTAAAAAAAAATATATCCTTTTCCTCAACTGCATTACAGCAGTATAATATAAAAACCATTAACACACAACTTCTAGAACAAAAATTAAAATCGGAAAAGTGGGAAGAAATATTAAATACCGAAGATGCCGAAAAATCTTCAATTAATTTCGAAAAAACACTTCGCGATCACATAATAAATGCAACTAAAGAAAATAACGTCAAACTAAAATCAAAACATAGAAAAATTAAACCTTGGATCACCCATGGAATAGTTACCTCAATTAGGAATAAAGAAAAACTATTTTATCAAACCCGTAAACAACCCAATGACTTTATTTTATTACAATTATATAAAAAATACAGAAATAATTTTACAAACTTGATTAAAAAAACAAAAGAAAATTACTTCAAAGAAAAAATTGAAGATTGTGGTGAAGATAACAAAAAAGTCTGGGCTACAATTAATAACATCATTGGCAAGGGTAATAAAAATAAACAAATAAATAAAATAACATATGACAATGAAACAATAGAGACAGTAAAAGAACCAACTAAAATTGCTAATATTTTCAACAACTACTTTGCAAAAGTCGGTGAGAACCTAGCCAAAAAAATTGACGCTGTCCAATCTAAAAAAACTTTCAGTACATCCACACAAACTTGCCAAAATATTTTCAAAAAGTTTGAAAAATGCACACAGATAGAAATAGAAAAAATAATAATGAACTTACGAGTGTCAGCGAGCCCTGGTTTCGACCATATCACAGTAAATTTACTAAAACAAATGAGACAACTAATATCAAAACCAATAGCACATATCATAAATAACAGCATGCAACAAGGAATTTACCCGAAAATATATAAAAATACAATAATAACTCCGATTTTCAAATCAGGAATTGCAACCGACATCTCAAACTACCGTCCCATATCTATTGTATCAAACGTAGCAAAAATATTTGAAAAAGTCGTAAAGTCACAATTAACTAAGCACATCACTTCAAATAAAATTATTAATGATAACCAATTCGGCTTCAGAGAAAATTTAGGCACGCAAGATGCAATCGCAAAAATAACCTCAATAATATATAATGCTCTTGACTCGGGAAATAAATGTTTAAGTATATTCATTGATCTAAGAAAAGCTTTTGACAGTATATGCCACAAAAAACTAATCAAGAAATTAGAAAATATTGGAATTCAAGGAACAGTTATAGAATGGTTCAAAAGTTATCTACATGAAAGACACCAACACGTGAAAATTAACAATACATTGAGTGAACCCACCTATTCAGAATTTGGAATTCCTCAAGGGACAGTGTTAGGTCCAATATTGTTTATCATTTACGTGAATGAAATGCTTACAATACCGAAAATTGGAAAAATCATATCTTTCGCTGACGACACAGTCTTAATCATAGAAAAAAAAACTTGGGATGAAGCCTACCGAACCGCAAATGTAGAAATAAACAACTTAAAACAATGGCTGGATGACAACTATCTTTCCTTAAACTCTGACAAAACTTACTTCATGACATTTACACTATCAGACAAATTCCTTCCAATTATAAATTCCAATATAACTATTCATAGCTCTTGTAAAAATTATACTGACAACTGCAACTCATCTAAATGCACAAAAATTTCAAAAAAGAACAACATTAAATATTTAGGCATAATAATAGACCAACATATTAAATGGACAGAACATATTGCACAAACTATAAACAGAATACGTAAACTTTTTTACGTATTCCTCAAACTAAGAAATATACTTCATAAATCTATACTACTGAAGGTTTACTATGCATTAGCCCAATCAGTTCTGCAATACGGAATAATAGGTTGGGGAGGAGCGTATAAAACCAACTTAGCCCCACTTGAAATAGTACATAGAAGACTCATCAAAATTATTCTAAAAAAACCTTTAGACTATTCAACTCAAAAAATATTCGATGAATTCAAAGTTTTACAAATAAACAGAATCTATCAAAAAAATGCATTACTTCAAATCCATAAAGACAAACTAACAATAAAGTCATTTAGCTCCAGGCCGAGAACAACAGGACAAATAATAATCCCTAAACTTAATACTACAACGGCCCAACACCATTACACATACTCAGCCATAAAATGCTTTAACGAACTCCCTAAAGATATTCAATCCGAAAAAAATTATAAAATTTTTAAGAAAAAAATTAAAATACATTTCACCACTAAGTAATTTCATGTTTGTGTTATATTACGCCCACTTATATTTTCAATGTGTACACAGGTTTTATATTTTATAATTTAAAAAAAAACTTTCTTCCTAAAATAGTGCACAGGTATATAATTTTACATACATGTTGTTTTTATTTTATTTTTTCATAAATACGCTTATGGTAGCATCAATTAAACATATATCAAAATATCAATTGTGTTAGTACTCCCTCCCTAAACACGAGAAATTCTCAATTAGAGAGGTATTATTACCACCATTAAAAAATATTTGCATTACATGTACATAATTAAAAAAATAATTGTACTTATACCTAACTTTGTAAAATTGTAAAAATGGAATAAATAAATAAATAAATAAAAAAGGAAAAAGGTTCAGAGTTATATAGTTCAATTTCATCATATGAGTAATTGATTCTTTCTAATCCTAGCCTCCTAGCAATCCCTCTTAAGAAACGATGTCGAACGGATTCAATATGAGGAATATGGAGACCAAACAATACAAGCATTTTCAAGATGAGGGCGAACCAAGGAGCAGTAAAGAGTTCTAAGGGTATTAATGTTTAACCAGATCTAGTCATTGAAAATATAGCAAAAGCATTTCAAGCCTAATTTACGGCCCCTTCCAAGGTAATGTATCTTGTATTCTGATGCCTTACTTTCGAAAAGCACTTATGAATTTACGTAATAGAGATCGATCGAGGGTCAAAAGTCGGAAACGACACGTTTGGGAATAAAAACGAACAAATCAATCGGTTTGAGTTGAAAAAGCACCGTGAAACGGTTTTTATAGCGGTCCTAACTCGATTTGTTAGCATTTATAGTCCGTTTACCTTTGTACTATGAACACTGTGTACTTCAAACACATATAACATCAATACTAGATGTAGGGGGAACAGGGAGCTTTTAGTTTTACAGGCTTACGGGCTTTACAGGCTTTCATGCAATGAGGAATAAATAACCGATAGAAATAATGTGGAGTGAGAGGTCTTATCAAATAATACGGTTTTGCGATTGAGAGCTGGTTTTAAATATAAATATTGAAATGGGTAAAGTTTACGGAACTAAAAGAGTAAAGATGAAATTGTGTGACTGTCTGTTTTCAGAAACCACGCGGTGGTGAAAAAGTGCGAGGTCTTATTATTTATCAACTTATCAAGTCCTTAAATTATCAACTCAAAAAGTTCTTAACTTATGAAGTTTTTAATTGACTTATCAACTTCTTAACATCAATATGCATACACAAGGTGAACGTGTGATACATTAAGCTTTTAAACGAACCTAATTTATTCCATAGCTTTTAAAAATGAATTTACAATTACTGTTTTCCAAATCAGCGCGATTTTGTTTTTTTTTTTACAATGGAAGATGCTCCGAGGAACTAGTATAATTGATCCCTTCGGCACCGATGCGTAGTCGGGAAACTCGCCAAACGCGTGTACAACATTTGTCACATGAGAACGGGTCGTTTCTTCGACTCGTTCTTGTGTTCAACAGCTCGGCTGTGGAATGATTTGCCGGCCTCTGTGTTTCCTCCTTCCTACAACATCAATCTCTTCAAGACCAATGTTCGTTCCTTTCTCTCCTCAAAAAGACCCTCCACACAGCATCCCAGACGACATAGGCCCTGAGGGAAATTATTTTACTCAGGGCCTCCTGTGTGGAGTTAATTTAAAAAAAAAAATAAAATAAAATAAAAATAAATAAATTAACATTTGACAGGTTCCCGTTAAACGTCGATTCTAGGTGCTTTTCAGCTTTCTATAAAATTCTAATAAGCTGTAAGCTTAACATCATGATAAATGTCCTCTTCTGCTGATCATAATTTGTTCAAAATACGAAACAGACTTAAACTCGGCATTTAAGACCCCAATTCCGAATTTCTACCGATTTATAACATATTTACAAAACACAAAGTTTTTTAGTTCCTAAAAAAATATATATGTTATTTCTGAAGACATATCTACACATTTGTAGAGCAGCATCGATAGAAAAAAATCGGTAAAGTATGCTCCGAAAATTATTTAAAACAATTTTCTTTTATTTAACAAGTTATAGATACGAAACAAATCACAGTACACGTGCAGCTGAGACAATTTCGAGGGTTTTTGCTCTATTTTAAACGTGTCTGGTTTTATTAAATGTTTTCACAATTTTCGCATAATTACTAACGTTTTTTTTAATATTAGCGCACTCCTTCTAACATTCCAATTTACAACTACTTCTTCTCTTTGGACGCTTACTACGGAACCTTTACGGCGACCAGTCAACCAAAAAAAACAAAATGTCGCTGAATGGCAACTTGATGGCAATGTCATATGATTCTTTCATCATAGAAATATGAACGTACAAATATATTCAGAAAGCTCATGACATTGAATAAAAACTTAAACCCCACTGGCAAATAATTTCTCTTAAACCTCACCACATCTCTCCAGTACTCCGTCCTCAATCACTGTAGGTCTGTGATAGACACGCCACGATAGAGCGAGTTAAGCAAGAAATTCATTATTCATTAACTGAGATTACCCCTCATTAATCATTATGATCTCTGTTTCGGTTTAAACAAAATCGCACTCGCTAATAACCGATCTGTATCAATTTCACGACATTACTTATTTATTTGGCGTGTAAAAGCCCACGGGTGCTACACATTAAAATACTATCTTACAAAATGAAATAGCAAAAAAGAAAGGCGAAAAAACTTATTAAAAAATTAAATATTATAAATAAGTATTACAAATTTAATTTGTTATTATTTATCTAACACTGTATTGGGGTACGTGTTTAATGGCACTGAATTTAAGTACAAGAAGGCTATAGCACAGGATTTCCCAACCAGCGGGGCGTAGAGAAATGTGAGGGGGGGGGGGGGGGCAATAGGTACGTTTGCATTTCCATACAACCATAGTTCTAGCAGACTGAATCCAGAATCGACCAGCTTGCAAGCTCAAGTATCTCATTAGTACTTTAAAAGTTTTTTTATTTATTTGTTCTAAAATTACTTTGAAAGTTGTTAGATATTATCTAATTATAAAAATATAATTGAAATAAATAAAAAAAATAATAATAGAATAATATGTACAATTAAAAGAAAACTAAGAAATGTAAATGTAAAAGTAATTAATGATTAAAAGTGTACCTACTCTTCTATTAAAGATCCATAATAAATAAATATATTGTATCTGCGTTGTACCTATTTGAAATTCAAATAAAAAATTAAGTTAATATAAATAAACTAGCTGGTTCCCGGCATGCGCTGCTATGCCATTTAATAAAGAAATTGTTTCTAACTGCGTGTCCTTTCCCATTCATCCCGTTCCCCTTCCACCTCCCCTTCCTCTCCCGCATCCCCTTCCCCTCTCGCGTTCCTACTCGCACCCCCCTCCCGAGTTCCCCTTCACCCTCACGGGTTCACAGGATACATTCAGTCCCGGTACATTAAGTTTTCAAACAGCTCGCGTGCCACCTATAGCAATTTTTTAATAAGAATTTCATAATGTCAGAGCTCACCAGTAATTTTATACAAACCATGTCCTGACAAAAACGAACACATCAAAAAAAGAATAATAAAATTTGGTGCAGTCATTCGGAAGTTATGCGCGTACATACATTTCGGCGATTCATTTTTATTTATATAGAAGATAGAAGATAGAAGAAGGAGATAGAAGATAGATGCGTTTCTTATTTTTGTTGACACTTAATTAAGGGGGGCATGATTTTTTTTTGGTTCGGGGAGGCTCGGCGAAATAAAGGTTGGGAAACCCTGCTATAGTATATTTATTATGTTGCTCTTTTGAACCAAAATATATATATTCGTTTTAAGATTTTTCACGGCCCAAAGTATTTTCGTTTTTTGTTTTTGGGGTGTTATGCCGGGTTGCGCTACCTCCTTCTTTAGCCAACGTTTCGGACGGCATCTACCGGATCTGCTGGATCTGCCCTGATGATGGACACTGCAACGCTGTGCGAATAATACAAATATATATTTTTTTTCACTTTATGAGTAAAACCTCAATTTGTTATACTTAATTAAATGGAGCCAATATTAGAGAAACTCAATTGAAAATCTGGAAACAGAAAAATCTGAAAACAGAAAAGTCAGAAAAAGATATTGGCACCTCTGGGATACCAGTGTCGCTAATATTGTCTTCATTTACTTTTAAAAAAAATTGTTTTAAAAATACTACTTACGTCCTTTGAATTGAATCAGGTGTTAATTACGCTATTTAAATTTAATAAATATTCATGGATTTGTTAGAAAGGATTTTTGGATTTGAAACTGAACAACTATATTGTGGCTATGTCGTGTGCTCTTTCGCAGAGATACAGTGGTAAGTGATTGGATTACCATTTTCCTTGCATACCTTGTTTTTCCTACGCATACTATCACCCAATTCCAGCAACATCTTTTCATCTTCTTTCGTTTTTATTATTTACAGTTCATTACAAGCGCATCTGAAGCTCTATTCGTATTTGGTTGCACAACGGTTGCATAATGCATAATGATACTGTCTTCAAACCAAATTAGATTAAAGTGGGAAGAAAACTTATAAAGTTTACTGCAGAGTGCTGGATGTTTTAAAATTAGATATTATTGTGTATATTAAACAGATGTTTCAACCGTATCAACGCAATGGCTAATTAACATAAACAATTTGAATACAATTTTGTGCATAAATATAGAATGAAACTGAAAAGTTTCACCGGCTACCACGCTATAATCTTTTTGTTCGCTCGCCTTCTAGAGAACGGTCTGTATTCTCAACACGCCTGTGGGAGCTGAGAGAACGGTATATTCACATGTGCCACAATTTAACTAACGCCAACATTGTGTGCGAAATGAAATATGGATTCGGAGGCGTTGCCTTTCCTGCAAAAACAGGTGACTGACAGTAAAAACTTCTGTTGGAACTAGTGCGCGAGCTTGGCAAAACTATCTAGAATTCATAATATTTTTATATGAATTATGAAACATTTTTATATTTTTGGATTTCATCTGTAAAAAGATTTTAACTATTCTTATTATAAAGGATGATTTAAAGTTTAAAGGAAGTAGGTAAAATAAGTATTGAAGTGTTTGAACAGCATTATTGGAAACATGGCAACCGTCAGTGATAGCGAAGCTCGCAGTCCACAATGGCAGAGGAAGGATGAATGTGGACTGAATGCTGTAGAATTAAGATCCATGAGGCGTATGTGTGGCATGTAACCATGAATGAGAAATGTAGAGATCAGTAAGTAATGCAAAGCTGATGTAAGCATAATGAGTAAGATTAAGAAAGGTACCCTCGGATGGTTTGGGCATGTATAGCCAATAAACGAAGAAAGGAGTGTAAGGAGAATATTTGACGCAAATGAGAATGGTAGAAGAAGTTGGGAACGCCCCAGGAAAACATGACACGATACAATTTGGGAGGCGGGAATGGGTACCGCCGCCCCGGGAACCTTTATTGGATAACCAACACCTCTGCCATAGGTCACCCCAAGTGGTTCGCTATGTTTGGTGATTTAGCAGGGGTGCCCGGGTTCATGGGGTGAGGTTTGTCTAGGTCTTGGAGGCGGATGACCAGGACATACTGAACCCCAGATTCCTACCCACCCCTTAAACCCTTTTCCTTCCCAGAACTCTCCTCTCCTTCCTTTCCTTAAAAAAACCCTACACACAGCATCCCCAAAGACAACATAGGCTGTGAGGGAAATTATTTTCCTTAGGGCCTCCTGTGTGGAGCTCATGTAAAAAAAAACAAAAGTGAATCAGACACTTGAGTCGGGCCATGTCAAGAGTCAGAATAATAGAAGACTATATATGAGACGATATACGAATGTGAAAGGGGGCAGTGCGTGCCAAGACCGATTTGTTTGGCTGACCGTCCTCTCTGCCTACCCCAGAGGGGACACGGCGTGACGGTTAGTTAGTTATTAGTCAAACTTACATTGACTTTGATCGAATGCCAATAACACAGGTTGCTTTGGAGATGTTTTGAGAATACTATCAAATACGTAGTCAGCATACATGGTTTAATGGGGTATTTACACAAACGAGGGTTCTATAGAAAATATACGGAATATTTAAAGATCATTGTCTGATTTTAATCATCTTAGGGAACGTACCCATAATACGTGACCTCTTCGGGGGGGGGGGGGTCTTCAAAATGTCACGCTTGATACAAATGAGCGGCAGTTTGCTTAGGATTTTGGTCACCGGGGGGGGGGGGGGGGGGGTTAAAAATTGCAAAAAAATTGGTCACGTAGTATGGGTACGTTCCCTTACTAAAAATGTCTGTTTTTATGTTTTCATTCAATATTATTGATTTTAAAAACGACCTAAAACTGACAAAATCAAAACGGCCCGTGGTTGGCAAAATCGGATTGTGACGTCGACGTGCGTCGCTCAGCTTGGCCAGCATAAATAAACACTGTCAGTGAGGATCCACGATCATGACGTCACACGATAGCTCCGCTCCGTAATATCGTTTTAGCGGTAATTCAAAAATGGGAAACTTTGACTCGCCGTAGAAAATTTATTCGTCAACATAAAAATAAAATAAAAATGCTGAAAAAACCTGGAAATACCCCGTTTCGCCTGTAGAACTACACTGCCTATGATCTTTCAGCCAGGGAGCTCAGGTATAGTATTACTGCATACAATAATAACGGCTCTTATAATCTTTAAAAAAACTCACATTATTTTTTTAACAAGTTATTTCTTGCATAAATATGTCAAATAACGTAGGCACGCTCTGAATCTATATCGAGTATTTTGATCAGAGTCTTCTATTTTATAAGTAAAATAGTTAGATACGAGCAAACGAGGCATCTCTAAAATGGTCTCGGCGTATTTCCACACCGTGTTGATGTCAATATTGACAAGTTGACATTTTCGGACAACAGGATGCGAGTTATTGAATTGAATTGAATTAGCGAAGGGTCGACAATGAACGTGCCTGTGTCCTCTAAGTTTCAAAAGATGTCAATGACATCTATTCAGCTATTAGTTGAATCTCAAACCATTCATAATTTTTTTTCCCATTCCCAAAGACATATGTACATTTCCAAAATAATTTTACATATTTTCTAAATACAGTAAGATGTAAACATAAGGTAAAAGTAATATTTTAATAGTTAGCAATAAGTAAATATACATATAATAGACAAAAGTAGGTGATGGGAACCCACTAAGGCACTGCCTGTGTGTGGGTAATATAAACAAAAATGCTATATTACATCAATAAGTCATCATCATCATCACTATTGGCTCTACAACCCCTGGTGGGTCTTGGCCTCCTTAAGAGTCTTCCTCCACTCATCTCGGTTTTGTGCCAGCTCTCTCCAGTTTGGAAGCTCCAAGATAGATATGTCTTTGAGGACGTTGTCGCTCCATCTTAGTCTTGGCTTTCCCAGACTCCTTCGCCCTATTGGTCTTGAGTTCAGCAGGGACTTTCGTGCTTGATGCTCGGTCATTCTCTCCACATGACCCAGCCACCGAAGTCTTCCCAATTTTATAAATTTTGCGATGTTTAGCTCCTTAAACAAGGTATAGAGCTCATTGTTATAGCGTCTGCGCCAAAATCCATTTTCTAGAACCGGTCCGAAGATGCGCCTCAAAATTTTTCTTTCAAAAACGTCCAGTGCTCGCTCATTCCTCTTAGTTAGAACCCAAATCTCAGCTGCGTACGTAAGTACTGATCTGATAAATGTTTTGTACACTAATATCTTCGTGTTTCTGGACAGCAGTCTGGACTTTAATTAATTTTGTTTTTTACATCAATAAGTATGAGAAAAAAATGTTACTTTTAAAGTATATGTTTATAAATTTAGGTATCTGTGAAAAAATGTAGTAAAAAACAGCGAAAAGATTTTTTTTTTTGATGATTTTTTGTTATTGTTTTAAGAAAGTAGATAAAGTAGTCTTAAAGTTACTGTAGATTTGTATTCAAAAGTGAAACAGGAAGGTTTACAAAGAATTCATAAGAAAAGTGTTTTAATTAATGTTTTCTCCATCATTCAGCCATAATTAATTTTTTTTTTATGTAAAGGGAAATTTTATGTGTCATTTAAATGTTTTTTGGTAGAAGATTAAATGTACGAGGACCAATAAAACTGCTATGTGTTTGCATTAACTTGGTATTGGTCTGGGGGGTGTAAAACATATTATTCGTTCTTTTGCTAACTCTATTTTCATTATTTACGAAACAATTTTTGTTTTTAAATATTTCGGTTCCATGCCAACTCAGAATGAAACCAACTCAAAACCACCTCAGAAAGGTCACTAGCATTTTCATAGCATGATGAAAAAATGATTTGAAAATAGCCGGTAACCCTAACAATTTTTTTTATAATTTTTTATCACAACTCTTAATGATATTTTTGATGTGGTTCTGGTCATATTTCATAGTCTGCTATGTAATTTTTTTTTTTCATATGTTTATATTCCAGTAAAAAAGAAAATAACATTTTCACTTACTTAACTAGAATATTGAATTATGTACAGTTTTTACATTACATTGTTTTTACATTTCATAACCTTAGATTACATTAGATTGCAATACTAACATTTACATGATATTATATTACCATACGATATTATTCACTATCACTACTTTGTTTTTTGTGAATAAACATTAACAATTTTTTTTTGAATTTGCACACACTTTTTTCGTTTTTGATATTATCTGGAAGGGAATTTTATAAATTGCCCCCCTCGTAACTAATTGATTGCTTACCGTAGTTAGTATGAATGGTGTTTAAACGTATGTTATCGTGTTGTCGTGTAAAATGTTTGTGTACTTGGGACGTTTTAATGAATTCTGTGTTTGTATGTATGAGTTTATTATTTATTTTGTATATGTATAAGGATACATATATTGTACTCGTATAGTTTTCTTAATGTTAGCAGTTTTGTTTCCAAATATAATTTTTTGTGGATGTTTTGGATTCGTAGTGAAATAGTTTTTTGATTATCTTATTTTGAATTACCTGTAATTCATTGATGTATGTTTCATACGCATTTCCCCAGATTTCAATTAGGTAATTTAGGTGTGAGTGGATATTTAGAATATTATATTTATATTTAGTTTTACGGATATTGAATATTTTATTCTCTTTGAATAATAACTACGTCGAGAATGTTTTATTTCTATTATACACAACTTTAATGTGCGCTTTTGAGTGGTTTGTAAAGGCTTAATAAATGCATCAAGCGCACCACCCCATCCTATAATGCCGTAGATTATTGAGGATTGTACCAGGGAAAAGTAGATCATTTTCAATTTGTCAAGATTGAGTAATTCCTTAAATCTATAAAATGTGTATGTAAGATACCTTAATGAAATGGTTATACCTACGATTATCATAGCTGTGAATAATAATCGGATAAAATGCTGTTTTATTCCCGATAACGTATGGCTCCGAATACTGGACTATGTATCTACAACTCCTACTCTAGGCAACTTGAAACAGCAGAAATGCGAATGTCTAGATGGTCGGCAGGAGTATCACTAAAAGATAGGATTAAAAGTTCACGCATTCGTGGTAGCCTGGGTGTCACGAACATAAACAGATAGCTGGAGGAACAACAGTTGAGATGGTATGAGCACATAAGACGGATACCATCAGACCACACAGTGAAGCAGGCAATGTCTATGGAGCTTCATCGGCAGTCATCCAGAGGAAGACTAAAGAACACCTGGATGACTCAATGCTCCAAAATATAACAGAAAAACGGTCTGGATGAAAGCGATACTAAGAACCAAAGCCTGAGAACGAGGAGAACAGCCTATCTAGGCTATGAGTTGGGACAATGCGAGGAAGAATGCTGTTTTATTCCCGAAATTATTTTAAACAATTTAGGAATGTTTCAATACGTCGCGCTCGTGTGTCGATAGTCGAGAAGATTTGTTATTATAAAAAAATGATTAATGTTAAAGATCAAACGGGAAACTAGCGAGCGTTAGGAAATGTGGGAGGGTCGGAATTCACGATGAAGTGAGGATGACGAGGCGCTATGTTAGTTATGGTTCTGGCAAAAACAAGGGGTCTCTTGCTTGAAGTAAGAAAGGTTGTTACATTGAAAATTAATACTTTAAAAAATAAGACACTCGAAAAGGACACTTGATTAAATTGCTCTAAGCTAGCGAAAATATTCTAGTTGACATATAAAATCATTTGATATATAAAATTACATAGGTACCTACTAAGCCAAACAATGGATACATGTGAATTTAATTGAATTGGGTGCACGTGATTCCTCACAAGAGTCTCAGCTGCTCCCGTCTGGAGCCAGTGATACTATGTTGTGAGGCTGAAGGTAGTGGGGAGGGGAAGGAGATAGGGAAGAGGAAGGTGTGGAAGTACCTGGCTATTCAGATCTGGTCACCAAACACGGCTAATGCCATTTCAAGCAACGTTTCAATTTTGAATGGTGATCTTACACCAGGGCGATACTGAGAGTATCTTCCACTCTGGAACGTGAAGCAAATATACTATATTTTATTTTAAATGAATAAATTGTGAAATAACACAAATTAATGAAATAAAATTTATTTGTAATGTATTAATACATTATGTCCCAAGTCAACATTAGTTTCTAACTAGTCAGTGCCTGTTCTAATAAACTAATCATGGCATCAAATTTTGATGTTTGAAACGAAATGTCAAATTGTGAAGATTTTTTTAATTGTATATTATATTAATTGATCTTTATTTGTAATATAATGTAATAGACTAAAAGCGAAAAGAAGAAAAAAAAATTAAAAAGCTAAAAGGCGTTAACGTTAAATTAAGTATTAAAAATTAAATTAATTATTTTAAGGTCATTTAATTACACCACATTTCAATTTAAATTTGAGAGGTGAGTAGAGGCGCCCGGGTTCCCGGGTGTGAGGTTTGCTCAGGTCTTGGCGGATGATGCGTCTGCCCATCATCTTTGATCTTCAGAGATCTTTGAACTCTTTAACCGAACTCTCTCGATCAATCACCTTTACCGCAGTGGGAGGGATGGATTCATACGTCAGTCACTTCTGGACACACTGATACCCAGATTCCTATCTATCATACCACTTACTTCCCAGAACTACCCCTTCTTCCTTTTCTTAGAAAGACCTTCCACACAATGTTTCCAAAGACGACATACGTATAGACCCTGAGCGAAATTATTTTCCTCAAGGCTTTCTGTAGGTACCTAACTTATTTAAAAAATTAGGATACAAACAAAAATAAAAAGCAATGGGACCTGTAATAAAACACGAATGTGCAAATTGAAAAGAAGGTTGCAGTTGTTTTACGTAGGTAGATGTGAATTTGCAGAATTAAATCACCACTTTCCCGCTGTCATCGTTTTAAAACCGCTACTTGACATCGTGGAAGTTTAGTGAACTGATACGCGAATTGAATAAATAAATACAAGAAATATCAGTCATGAGGTGCAAGATCTAGTTCACACGAAGCTATAGGCAAATGTTCAAAGTACCGCACTTCAATGTTTGATACAAAACATCAAAGTTTTATGCTAATGTTCCGAGGGAAATCTACTACATGGGAATCGTGAACTTTTCTAGATCGTGAAACGTGACCCACTTTTAAGAACGATAAAATTTCACGACCCACCCATCAGATGGATCGAAGGAGAGCTATTTTTTCCGAAGTAAGCAAATACTTGCGGTTGTGACATAATGATTTATTAAACTAACTGAAGTCCCGGCGTTGCCCGGGCTTTAAACAGAGTTTTAAATGTAGACAGTGGCCTTCCTCTTGTTTTCATCAACCTCGGCATTGAATGTAGATTTGCATAAAAATCAACTCAACACCGCCCGCTTGACAGCCCGCTCGTCCACCACAGACATACATTATCCTTTATATATTACAATATATTTCAACCAATTTACACAAAACCTTGACAAATTATATACCTAAACCTTTCCCATGAATCACTCTATCTATTGGTGAAAACCGCATGAAAATCCGTCCAGCAGTTTTTGAGTTTATCGCAGACAGACAGACAGACATCCGCGGCGAAGGACTTTAATTCATAATATGTAGAGATGAATACACACACAGTAAGACACCACTTTCAAATGACTT
Source organism: Limnephilus marmoratus (assembly GCA_917880885.1). Lineage (NCBI taxonomy): Eukaryota > Metazoa > Arthropoda > Insecta > Trichoptera > Limnephilidae > Limnephilus > Limnephilus marmoratus. Next base: position 70,747,280 of record OU862906.1, read on the forward strand.
TTTTGATCAACAAACTATCGTGTATTGGAAAATCCGTTCAGCAGTTTTTGAGTACATCGCAAACAGACAGAAAAACATCCACGGCGGAGGACTTTAATTTATAATATGTAGATATGAATACACACATAGTAAGATACCACTTTCAATTGACTTTTTTGATCAACTTGTAGAGATGAATACACACATAGTAAGATACCACTTTCAATTGACTTTTTTGATCAACAAACTATCGTGTATTGATTCATTAAAAGAGGTGTATTAAAGTTTTTTCATTCAAGTTTAAAAAATGTAAGCGTGTAAGAAAGAGCTATAACATTATTGTGATAAGAAACGAACGTTTATTGCCTTTTTGTGCTGTGGAAATTATAAAAGCCCACATCGTACGAGTACAATGCCATAAACCATAAGACATCAATCACTAAGTTCTTTACACGATGGCCGATCGTAGTGAAACAATATTTCCCAACAAAGGGGAAAATGAAATAAATGGATTGCCGTGTTGATCTTGACGGAATATGATTTTTTTAAAGTTGGTAAGCGAGTCCGGGGCCACTGTTTAGAATTTTAAATAATAAAATTCAGATGCAGACTGTCCTAGAACGGGAGACCTTCCTAGTTGGATAGTCAAAGCTTCAATATACTGTTAATGTATTCTTTATAACAAAATAAATCAATTAAATAAATAAAAAATTTAAGTTGATAAAATTTATAGATTCGGAGTAATTTTAAAAGTACATGTTTAGTTTATGATTTATGATACATATAAAAGAGACAAACACCTACATTTATAGGATTTAGCCTGCGAGAGAATGAGATAGCAATAAAATATTTATTTAATTCGCGAGCGTCGTGTGTCCGATTCCTCGGCTGACTAAGTCCTCCATCACATCACAAGCAACATTTTCGGCTTTCTGTGAAAGATATTTTCAAACATTGTTGGGTTATTCATAACCCAGGAATAGTCGTCTTTGGCCAAGGATCAAATCAGGCGAAATTCAAAAAAATATATATATACATCTATATTTTTTTGTAAAATCACTATCCATTCTTCAAATCACCCCAAAATTAACGGGCAAAAGAAAACACAAAAGAAAGAACCATCTAGCGACTCCGAAGAAGAATACTCAAATACTAACATGATGACCAAATGTATAGGAGAAGGTACATTGTAATTCGACGATCAAAATATGGAAAAAATCATCCTTCACATTGTTAAAAAAAGTGCTTGGTAGTCTCCCCACTTTTGTCTACTTTAATTTTCTGAAGGTTTTACTTCTAGCGCGTGTGAATTGCACACTATGATATTTTTAATTTAATTCTTTCGAATCGATTTTTTTAATTTTTTCGAATCTTTCAATTTAGCGCCAATGACTTAAAGAATGCAACGACGAAAACCTTAAGATTCACACAACCCGCGGTTACGATGCATCTGAATCGTGGATGTTGCATCACAGCACAAAAATGATTATTACCGTTGGATTAGAAAGGTTAATAGCATATTATGCTTAATTACTTAAGGTGGGCATCAAACTATTACTAGCGTGATGAACAATCTACATGACTGATAAACATGCACTCGTCTGTAATTTTTAATCAAGTAAAAGTTAAAAGCAATTGTAATTAAACAGGAGAAGCATCCATAAATAAAGAAACGCACGTGTTAGTTGAAAGTCAATCAACTCGTATAAATAATTATTATTTTAATTCGGTGGGTAGCTAATGAAAATGTAAAGCTGCCAACATGACATGCGAAATGAAAAGAAACAACAATCATTTATCTTAATGTAAACGATTTCTAAGAAGTTGATTAGATTATTAATTTACATGTTGCGGTTCACGGAATTGTGATAATTTTTGCGGTTGATACCCTAATGCGGTTGGTCCATTGTGAATTAGGTATAATTCGCACAGAAATACGATCGTTTTTAAACAAAATACTAGAGCTCTACATAATTAAGGGAACGTACACATACTACGTGACCAACTTTTTGCAATTTTTAACCCCCCCCTCCCCCCCGGTGACCAACAACCTAAGCAACCCGCCGCACATTATTATTTGGTTTGACTGAGGTTTGAACGTCCTACTTTAATTATTAACTCTGTCTACAAATAAATGCCTTATCGGAGAAAGAAAACACTTTTTCATTTGTATAATGTCAAGCCACAAACAATTTTCTTGTTTATTTAAACTTAAAACAATACTAAAATTGGTCTAGCTAAGGTTTGAACCTTCCTACTCAGTGATCGGAATCAACGATCGGGTCAAATCCGGAGTTGGAAAAGCTAATATTTACTTCCTGTGTTAAGTGCATTAATATTATTGAAATTGCACAAAAATGCGTGTATATCCGCGTGATTGTGCGACCAAATAATTGCATTGTCATCGACAACGATCTGCCAATCTATCTGCCGAGTTTCAGCTCGAAAGGATGGCGGGAAGTGGGTTAATTTCCACATCCAAGTTTGCACATCATTCATACATACATTCAATCGAGAAAACAAAAGTGAAATTAAAATAGAAGTATTTAAAAGTTCACTTTTTGAAGAAGTTTTATTGTGTAAAACTGATTTCTAAAATACGAGTATTATATTATATTACGTAGATAATTATTTGATAGCATATTGTGATGCCACACACCAACCAACGCCAGATGGCGTGATGATGTGTTATGTTCAATTCGACCATGGCAAGAAAGGGGAAAACATCCGAAGAGATTTTTTTTTCAGTAGTGGATCGAGCACACTTTAAAAGATTAAGGTAAATTAATTGTTTGCGCCCGTACATTAATTAATTTACCTCAATATTAATTAAGCGTAACGTGCAAAACGAATAAAAAATCTAAAATTATTTAATTGGCGCCATCTGTGAATGCGTAGATTATAACGTACGTGACGTTTAACCTAACACGAGTACACTCCTTAAAGGCGCCTTATCCCCGCTAAAAAAGAAGATGTGTAATTACAATTGTTGGAGAGAGTGCGCTAATATTTAAAACGACAAAATTTAAGCGAAAATTGTGAAAATGTTTAATAAAACACGACTCGTTTAAAAAAGAGCAAAAACCTCTTGGGGGGCGTCTAAATTTTTTCATACATATAACTTGTAAAATAACTGAAACAGACGTGAAAATAATAATTTTCGGAGCATACTTTGCGATTTTTTTCAATGGAAGGAATTTCATATCATATGCGTTTCGGCGTGAGGAAAGTGTAGATATTTTATTAAAAAATAACAGAAGTATATTTTTTAAGATCTTAAAAACTTCAAATGTTTAAGGGGCATATATGTATAAGAAATCGGTAGAAATTCGGGTAGCAGCGGCGGCTTAAAAAGGTATTGAAAAATCATCATCTTCTACCCCTTATCCTATTCGGGTCGGGGACCCATTGCTTCGACAAGGCTCCTCCACACGTCTCTGTCTTGTGTTGATTGTTCAGCCTCTGTCCATGGTAGACCAATCTTCTCCTCACACAGTTTCTGGAGTTGCCTCGCCCAACTGGGTCTGGGGCGGCCCACTGGACGTCTACCCTCTGGAATCGCACTCAGTATCTTCCTCGGAATTCGGTCTTCACACATTCTTAGTACGTGCCCAAGCCACCTCATTTGCGATTTTTCTATGAAGAGTAGCAATGGTTCAATGTTTAGATCATCTCGGATCGTCGAGTTTCTTATATGATCCCATTTCGTAACTCCTGCCACTCCTCTCAAGTACCTCATTTCGGCAGCTTGGACTCTAGAACGTGTTCGTTCATTTAGCATCTATGTCTGCTGGTGGTATTGAAAAATAAGAATATTTATTAATAAATTAATCAACAATAAATTACTTTGGATACGCTTGTCTGAATTGATCCAACAAACAGTTCCAATTTAAAAAAAAATCAATTTATCAAATTGATTTTTCAAATCCAAGTTCTAGAGTTCATTGAACCGGAGTTACAGGGAGAGTCATAACCGCGAAATTAGTATTTTTAATGATAAAATTCACGGATCCTTCTCTGTAATGTTTATCGAATAAATTAGAAGCGATAGCAAAATCACACATCAATATGTATATTTTTATCGATTCATCATGGGTACACCGAGCTTGAAAGAAAAAACAAACACTATTGATTGGTGTACACACTTTATTTACTCACATTAAACAAGATATTCAATTCTGTGAATTTTTATGCCAATTTAACACGGGAGAAAAAAAAGAGTTCTAGTAATGAAACGAAAAAAGAAGAATTTTAATGCAAAACCGGTCATTGGAGTGAATCATTTCAGCGAATTTTAAAGATTCAATTTACAATGCCGTGTGAACCCAGCCTATTGTAAGGAGACATTATATTTTATTTATTTTAAAGGAAATTTTGTGATATTTATAATTGACAGGGTATAACAGCAAGTACTCCGAAGAATTTTAACAAGCGATTCCGAAGCATATTTAGAGTAAAAATATACATGTCATTTTGCTGTCTGATGATGCTTTATTTCTAATAAAAACAATAAAAATATTTTTCCATCAAATTTCGAGTTGAATGGACTTAATATTTATTTTTGTTACGATTGAACATATTTAACGACAATTTTATGATCAAGAAATTGAATTTTAACTATAAAGTACGAAATTTTATTTACAAGAAGTCTAAAACAGCAAAAAACTGAGTTCTGGTATCTTGAAATTTGTACGGATTTTTTCAGGTTAGAATTTACAGGTAAACGTAAGAACACAAATTATGTTTAGTGTATCAGCACTTTACATCTTTAATTCCATAACATAGATTTTATTAAGAGGACTTTTGTACATTTTTTTATGAATTATTTGTTGTAACTTGAAAATCATTACAAATTTGCTAGGAATTTTTTAAAAACTCCTTAAAATTCCCCGGTACATTTTTATACCGTCAGGGAATAAGTAACAATTTATCCCACAATTTAATTGTTTTCATTTTGTTGAAATTATAATTTAATATGGTTTATTGTTTACTTCTAAATAGCTAACATTTTTGATAAATAAATGAATTACATTACTGGTTTACAACATGAATTATAATATTTTTGTTATTATAACTTCTCGAGAGATAACTCGATTAACCATGTGACCATTCAATGTAAAATAATTTCTCCTGGTGTCCGTTTTCGTAACTAAGCTCTGAAAAATTGTCGACCTATAAAATAATGTCCAACAATGAATTGACAGGAATAAAATGTAAAAAATGTATTTAGTATAGAAGATACATTTGAGTTTTATAGACGAGTACAAATTTGTCCGTCTGTTAAAAAATAAGAAACGATATCATAAGTTCCAACAATTTTTCAACACGAAAATAAATTTAAATTCGGGCGAATCACAGAACCTGATTTAGTATGATATAAAATTAAACGTTTTAACTCCAAAAAACTGTCAGAATGTCAAATATTCCCGGTTATGGTAGTGGATACATTCAGGCTCCCTAAAAATCCACAAAGCCTCGCCGTGCAGCCTAAAAAAGTGTTTATTTCGGTTCCAACGTGAATAAGATATGTAACGTATTCCAATCCACAGCCGCACAGACTCCATCTGGGATAATGAAAACAAACGGGTAGCTTTTTCTACCCTCTTTCTCTGATTGAACCAGATGGGCTGCTAAATAAGTAACGTTGTGCAATGGCGGTTTTCAGTCAAATTGTCTCTACAGTCGTACAGTAGGATATAAACAACAATGTCGGGAAAGGAGTCCTGATTTTGTTGAGGGTTGAATTTGGAGAAGGGTCGATGTGTGCAAGAAACTTTCAGAAATCATTTTGGTTAAATTTGTGGTATAGCAGAAAGACTCCAATGAGCGTTTTGGTTAAATTTGTGGTATAGCAGAAAGACTCCAATGAGCGTTTTGGTTAAATTTGTGGTATAGCAGAAAGACTCCAATGAGCGTTTTGGTTAAATTTGTGGTATAGCAGAAAGACTCTAATGAGCGTTTTGGTTAAATTTGTGGTATAGCAGAAAGACTCCAATGAGCGTTTTGGTTAAATTTGTGGTATAGCAGAAAGACTCCAATAAGCGTTTTGGTTAAATTTGTGGTATAGCAGAAAGACTCCAATGAGCGTTTTGGTTAAATTTGTGGTATAGCAGAAAGACTCCAATGAGCGTTTTGCATGATACTTTTCTTTTCATACCGATTCTATTCCCATATGGAAAAAAAAAACTTTGCTTTTCACAATGACTATTTACATACTTACGACTTCATACAGATACTCGTAGATGTTCCGAGGAATTAGCGTAATTGATCCCTTCGGCAGCGGTGCATAATCGGGAAGCACGCAAAACGCGTGCCCAACATATGTACACGGTTGACGTTTGTCATAAAAGAACGGGTCGCATCTACGGCTCTATCTTGAGTTTTGTTATCTGAACTGTTGTTCGGCTGTGGACTGATTTGCCGGCCTCTGTGTTTCCTTCCGCCTACAACAGTTCACTCCTTCATCTCTTCAAAAAGACCCTCCACAGAGCATCTTCAAAGATGATACAAGCCCTGAGGGAAATTATTTTCCTCGGGATCTCCTGTGTAGAACTAATGTGCAGTTCGCACGCGGTAGAAGTGAAACCTTCAGAAAACTAAAGTAGACAAAAATGGGGAGGCTACGAAGTACCGCATAAAGAAGAGACTGATTATTCTATCTCATTCTCTCGCAGGCTAAATCCTATAGATGTATGTGACAATAACTATACTTAAGTATGAAATTTTATTTGTAAGAAGTTTAAAGCAGCGAAAAACTCGTAAAGTGAGTTCTGGTTTCATGAAATTTGTACACTATTTTTTAGGTTTGATTTTAAATTTGGTTTAGTGTATCAACGCATTAATTATAAGTAGGGAAATGTCAGTTTAACTATAAAAAAAATAAGACAGGATGACATTCAATTTTTCAAGAGGAGACCCATTATACTATCTCTTTCTCTTGCTGGCTAAATCCTATAAACGTATGTGTTTGTCTCTATTTAGTGTCGCTATTTTTCATTTCATCGAGTTTCAAATCAAAACTGTGCAAAAGAAGTTTTGTGCAATTCACACGCGGTAGAAGTGAAACCTTCATAAAACTAAAGTAGAAGAGGGTGGGGAGATTACGAAGCACCGCACAAAGGGGAGACCGATAGGCTACGAAGTACCGCACAAAGAGGAGACCGATTATACTATCTCATTCTATCGCAGGCTAAATCCTGTAGATGTATCTGTTTGTCTATTTTTAGTGTCGCTTTTTCGTTTCATCGAGTATTAAATCACAACGGTGGTGAAGAAGTTTTCACTTCAAAAAGTAAATAAATAAAAAATAAATAAAAAGACGCAGCTACGTAAGAAAAAATATTGATATATTTATAACACCTGGAAAATAACTATTGAAAGCACCTGTCGTTTGCCTTTGTCGTAACCGTTAGTTAACAAAGAATGAAAAATACACGCGAAATTTACCGTACCGAACAGTAATACAAGTTTAAAATCAGTAATAAACATACACTACACATTTTATTTCAATATTTTAAATAATATAAAACGAAAAAAGTGCAACATATTCACATAAAATAGTCACGTGAATCAATGACAGACGACAGGTCTGGTGTCATATAATGTCGAAACTATACTAAATAACTACCAAAATAGAACACGTTCTATTTTTCATCCCGAATTCGCATGAAAATCGACCCATGTGGAAACTGAACGAAAAAAGCACCGTGTAAAACTAAAATCGAATTTACAAACCGTTCAGTGACAAAGTCGATAGAGAATAATTTTTCTGCTATTTTCAAATAATGCAAACCGATTTTTTAGGGGATTTGATGTGCGCATGACCGCGATAGTTTCTATATATAAAAGTGAGCTATGGCGTTATGAAATTATGCATTGCTAAACCATTCATCCGATTGCGATGAAACTTTGGGGATTTGATGTGTGCTTGCCCGCGATGGTTTCTGTATATAATTGTGAGCTCTGGCGATATAAAGTTATTTCCTACACCATTCATTCGATTGCGATTAAACTTTAGTGAGTTATTGTGCGCACCCTTATAATGGTTTCTCTAGGTGTACTGGTGAGCTCTAGCATTATGAAATTTGTATAAAAAAATTGTAATATGTGGCACGCGAGCTGCTTGAAAACTGAATGAACCGGTACTGGAGGAAGGGAGGGGGGGGGAGGGGGAAGGCAGAGTGGAAACGGGACGCGAGAGAGGAAGGGGAGGCGAATGGGAAAGGACACGCAGGGAGAAACAATTTCTTAATCAAGTGGCGTTGCTAGGGAACTTGCTAGTCTAGTAATAAAAACAACGTGGATAATAATCATACAGATGAACTGAATAGCAAAACAGAACTCGCTAAGTATTCCTATCAAGTTTATTAGATTTAAATAAGCAAAACACGCGATTGGTAAGGTACTGGTGTCGCCATATTATCATATTTTCATCTTTTACGAGTCTAAAATATGAATATAATAATGTAACAACGTGCATAAATACTTTCACCGAGATTTCGTTGATTTCACAAATTACATAACATAAAATTAAAATTGATTTTAGAGAAGGACGCAGCAGCAAAATTAACAATTTGTAAGTGGGACAGCCGCGCCATACGAAAATAACATAGCATGAATTGGACATTTCTAAACTCAAAACCAAACAGATATTTAAAAAAATCAGAGTGTGCAATTTATAGGTGGTAGAAGTGAAACCTTAAAAAAACTAAAGTAGACAAAAGGGGGGGGGGGGCTACGAAGCACCACACACAAAGATGAGACCGATTATACTATTTCATTCTCTCGCAGGCTAAATCCTCGATGTATGTGTTTGTCTCTTTTTAGTGTAGCTATTTTTCGTTTCATCGAGTGTCAAATCACAACAGCGCGCTAAAAAGTTTTTCCCTTCAAAAAATGTATCTAAAATAAGAATAAAACTCAATCAATATTGAAAATTCTTATAAAAACAATTAAACAGCGTAATTTATGGCACAAATACCGCCGCTACAAGAACCATTTATTGGATGGCCAACACCCTAGCAGGGGTGCCCGAGGTAATGGGGTGTGGTTTATCTAGGTCTTGGCGGCGAATGCTTTTGCCCACCTACTCTCTGGACTCTCTTGCTTTGCACCGCAGTGGTGGGGGTGAATTTATACGTTCGCCTCTCTGGACACATTGACCCCCAGATTCCTACCCACTTTTTGAAGTGAAGACGTCTTTAGCACTGTCGTGATTGATGATCGTGTCACACTCACATGCGAGCACACTTGAAACTCGATGAAACGAAAAATAGCGACACTAAAAAGAGACAAACACATAGATACCAGTGGCGGTCCATGAGTTTTAAGTGAGCTAGAAGAGCGCTAAAATTGAAAAATATGACGTTACTGATGTTGTTTTTTTTTTAATTTCAACTTTTTGTATGAAGATCTGATCCTTTCAGTCAAGGGATGCGCCGCATCCACATACTGAAAGATCTTCGTACAAAATGTTGAAATTTTGGAAAAAAAAATCATTTTTAGCTACCACAACATTACTAATATCGTATTTTTCAATCTTAGCACTCTAACTCACTGAAAAATCACGGACCGTCACTGATAGGTACATCTACACATCTACAGGATTTAGCGAGAGAATGAGATCAGAAATGAGATCCCTGAGGCGTATGTGTGGTAAAACCATGTATGATCGTGTGAGAAATGTGGAGATCCGCAAAGAATGCAAGACTGATGTAAGCGTAATGAGTAAGATCAAGAAAGGAACGCTCCGATGGTTTGGGCATGTAGAGCGAATGAACGAAGAAAGGAGTGTAAGGAGAATATATGAGGCAGAGGTGAATGGTAGAAGGAGTCGGAGACGCCCGAGAAAGACATGGCACGACCAAGCGAATCAGATACTTCAGTCGGGCCATGTCAAGAGTCAGAATAATAGAAGAGCATGTATGAGACCATGTATGAATGTGAACGAGGCAAGGAGTGTGTGCCAAGACCGAGCTGTTTGGCGGTCCGTCCTCTTTGCCTACCCCTGCGGGGAAACAGCGTGGTGGTTAGTTAGTTAGTTTAGTTAGAGAATGAGATGGTATAAACGGTCTCCTCTTTGTGCAGTTCTTCGTAGCCGCCCCACTCTTGTCTACTTTAGTTTTCTGCAGGTTTCACTTCTACCGCGTCTTAACTGCACACTCTGATTTTTTTTCTTCTTCCTTTCCTTAAAAATACCCTCCATACAGCATCCCCAAAGATTTGAGGGATTTTTTTTCCTCAGGGCCTCCTGTGTGGAGAAAACGTAAACAAAGAGTGGTCATTCTTAAACCAGAGGGAAGAACGTAATACTGACATGAAAGGCATGCATGGTCACAAGAAATGAAAAAAAAAAACAATAAAAGTAATTTATTTATTTATTTGTTTGTTAACGCCCTTTTTCGGGGCTTTTACATATGAAATAGTAAGAAATACACAGTATTTATTGTACATAACTGAACTGCCTTCGTAACAATATTTTATATTTGTTTAAAGATAAATTGAAGATGTCCACTGACTTGGTATAATTGTTTCCCTCCATTAGTATTCTGGGCAAAGAGGAATACATATGGTAGTTAGTTCCAGAATTACTGCACTGAAATAAATCCTGACTCCTAGTATTACGTATTGGAATCCGGAAGCTTATCAATTCGAGCAATATCGGACTGTCAACTAAATCATTTAGAATTTTATACAGAAATACCAAGTCAGTGAAAGTTCTTCTGTCTGACAATTTGAGCATATTCATATCATTCAAAATAGTATTGTAGTTCAACATAATTGCTGAAATACCTATTTTAAAATTAAGAAAACGTAAGAATTTGTTTTGTATTCTTTCAATAGCTTGTACATGTATATTGTAATATGGGTTCCAGACGGGAGAATTGTATTCAAGTTGACTTCTAACATATGCAAAATATACACTTAATATTGTTAAAATTTCTAGTTAGCCTAGTTATAAATCCCAACATTTTTAAGGCCTTATTAGAGATTTCTGTTATGTGGTTAACAAATGAAAGATTAGATTGAAAAGTGATGCCCAAGTCTTTAATTTTGTTAGTGTCTCCAGAGTATTATTATCAATGTTGTAATTGAAGATCACTGGATTTTTTATTCGAGAAAATCTAACTATATGACATTTTGAGATATTTAAGTAAAGTCTATTTTCATTACACCAAATTAACAATTTGTTGATATTATCTTGAAGAATGTTGCAATGGTTAATATTTTGAATTATTCTAAAAATTTTGAGGTCATCAGCAAAAAGTAAGATAAATACATCATGAAATATTTTTGTAAGATCATTTATAAACAAGATAAATAATATTGGGCCAAGGTGTGAACCCTGTGGAACTCCACTTGTTGCATAAATTTTTTCCGACAATGAGGATTTTATTCTAACAATTTGTTGTCTTCCAGTAAGATAGCTTTCAAACCAGGCTAATATACTGCCACGTATACCAAGCTTTTTTAATTTCCAAATGAGAATTTTATGGGAAACTGAATCAAAGGCTTTACTAAAATCAGTATAGACAGAGTCTACTTGTTTTTTTTTTCTTTAAAAGCATTGGTTATAAAATTTTCATAAATAATCAAGTTAGAAAGTGTACTTCTACCTGGCATAAATCCAAACTGGTAAGGTGATATTACAGGTTTTATTTGGGCAAAAAGTTTGTCAAGTATTAGGCTTTCAAATAGTTTCGGTATGGTGGATTGAATGCATATTGGTCTATAATTACAAACATCACTTTTATCGCCCTTTTTGAAAATTGGAGTCAAATAACTATTTTTCCACATATCGGGAAAAATTCCACTGGATAAAGATAAATTAAAAAGTTTGGTTAATGGAAGAGCAATTACTTTGATACATTCTTTGATAAATATTGTGGGGATATTATCCGGTCCTGCAGATTTGTTGATATCTAATGATTTAACTGAAAATGATTTTGAAAACTCGTGATTTCACTTCCCATTCATACCTACTACCTATAAATAAACATCGTGAATAAAACTTTTTAATGCGTGGAATTTTTAACAAATAATGCCTAATCTAACTAAACGACAGGCGTGAGAAAAGTTTCATCTTTTTATTTCTAGTCTCACAATTTCAGTAAAAACACTTTGTCGTTAAGTCCAAATTTTTATTACTGCAATTAAGATTTATCATTTCCTTGATTTACGTTTATAGTTTTTTTTAACATCTTTTATTAATAGCTTCACGTGGGTGAAAGCGAACGCTTTTGTTTGAAATTGGATGCTGTGAAAAATAAACCCCTTGAGAAATTCACTACCTTCATCTGCAATGCTACGAAACTTGATTACCTATTGCCTACGCCAAAATATGCTTCAAAACAAATGACTGAATCTACGAGTATATGTTGGTTTCCCAGTGAAACGAATATTTCAGAAAAATCACTATTTTAGAATAATCTTTACTACGAATCGGTTTACATTATAAATGCCAAAAAATGTGCTTGAGATAAATTGAACCTTTTCCTACCGTTTCCCTTGAGTAGAATAAAAATAAAAATTCAATTTTAATATAAAAAATGAGCGTTTCTTCGTTTGTCTCTTATGCGCTCCTAAATCACTGATCCGATTGCGCTGAAACCTAGATGATTTGATGTGCTTGTCTTGTGCTTGATGTGCCAGCGATGATTTCTATATATAGTGGTGAGCTCTGGTGTTATGAATTTATTTAAATTGAACCTTTTCCTAACGTTTCCATTGAGTAGAACTATAATAAAATTGTTCTTAATATATAAAAATTAATGTTTCTTGGTTTGTCTCTCATGCGCACCTAAGTCACTCATCCGATTGCGTTAAAACTTTGATGACTTGATGTGCTTGCCTTGTGCTTGATGTGCCAGCGATGGTTTCTATATATAGTGGTGAGCTCTGGTGTTATGAAATTATTTCCTATACTATCATTCGATTGCGATGAAACTTATTGAGTGAGTTTTTGTGCGCACGTCCGCGAAGGTTTCTATACATGCATACAAATTTTGCAAAAGGTAACGCGCGAGTTTTCTGAAAAATTAATGTATTTCATATAGTTTAGCTACAAATGTAGAAGGGGAACGGAGACAAATGTGAAAGGACACGCAAGGAGAAAAAATCTTAATTTTTTAAATGGCTTGCAACACATGCCGGGAACTCGCTAATCACTACCCTAAAAGTACAAGTGTAAACTACTAAAAATGTATTTTTCATTAGAAATGTGTGAACCCATTTAATAAAAAAAAATAAAAATACAATTTTTTTGCAAAAATTATCAGTGATGTTTTCCCTTGATTAATTTATTTTCTTTTGTGAAATTAGTCACAAAATAAATAAAAAAAACCACATTAAATAGTGACTTTTATTAATGACTTTTAGTGCTTGAAATAGTGACTTTCAAACTTCGTTCGCCAAGCGAACAGATACATTTTTGGCTTGCGTCTTGCTTCAAAATAGACAAAATACTTTTGTTTTATTTTTGGTTGAACAGTTTCAAGTTGTTACAATTTGGTAAATTTAAAAATTTTAGGCGTCAGCGTGGGGTAAAAACTAGATCGTTTATAATAGTGGCACGGTCTGAAGATGTTCAGGGAAAAACCAGTATAAAAAATAAACAAATGAAAGAGAGATCCATTTTGTAATGTAACCACAAATACCTACACAGTTTAAAAAATATTAATCGAAACATTTTGGGGTAGTCCATTAATCACGTGAAGCTCGAAAGGGGGGGGGGGCGGAAAAAAATCACGAAATATCACGAGGGGGGGGGGGGGGATAGTGAGATATCACGTGTATTTATTTTTTGTGATAATATCCTGAAAATTTAAAAATACTTTGTACTAAAAAAAATACACGTGATTTGGGGGGGGGGTTAGTCTGAATCCTCACCATATATCACCAGGGGGGGGGTTAAGAGCTTGCTAAAAAACATCACGTGATTGGACGACCCCTTTGTGGAAAATGTATTTATTTAATAGGATAAAAATGCACTGTATTTTTATAGATATATTCGTACCTACTACGACATTTACGCAATTTACTATTTTTAGTTTAGTCTAAGGATGTTTTACCGTACCTAATTATATTTTAGAATTTAATACCCTGCCAAAACTAAATGTTGCAACAAGGTACCTACTTACTAAATTTAAAGGCTTTTTTCATGCGCAATTTCACGCCATTCTTCACGAGATTACTTTCTGAAGAGCGTACGAAGAGACGTGGGGGTAGATTGGTTTAGAGTAATGTACCGCCTACCCCTCAGAGCACATGTACCGCATTGCTACATTTCACCACTCACTCCCCCTCCCTACAAATAAATTACTCGCACAAATCTCCCATTCAACTAACTAACACTACGCAACATTTAACTAATAAACATTTCAGACAATTCAATATTAACTCATTCTTGAATTGGAGCTAGAAAAAAACTCGTAATAGTGCGTATCATTTTAAAGATGTAATTTATCATTTTACTATTAAAATATAACGCCAACAGAATCTAATTAGAATCTCACGTGTTTAGCATTTGAAAAAAGATGTCAGCATGTTTTTGACGTTAATATTATAAATAAATAATACACGCAGTTTGTTTATAAAGAATAAATTAATACAGTACCAAAAAACTAGCAAATAGTACGCATTTTCTCACATCATTACGAAGAATTCCATTCTGAAGAAGATTTTTCGGAATCTTCAAAATCGATTCGAGCAAAACAATTCAAATAATAATCGACGTTCTGATACAGATTTTAATGTTTCATGAATGAAACTATTTATAAAATGGTCTTGACGAAACAGGAGACACACGTCTATTGATTATTTCCGATGAATGGGATGGGAGAACAGTTTATTATCATTCATAACAAACCTTGGATGTTCCCGAGGGAATTTGCGTGAAGCACAGGAGGGCAAAAATCCAAATGGCGACGAAAACTAGGATAATCTTGAAGTTGCGTCTCATCTTGGCACTTTGTTTTGTTACGGATAGTTTAATTATTATATACACTGTCTATTTACAAGAGCAAATGTCACGATCGATAGATGCTTTGCCAGTTACCGCCAGCCGAGCATCGCGCGGCACCGCTCGACGCCATTTACTAACTGATAGAAGTGTGTCGTTCCGGCCGGAACGAATCCAAAGATTCCGAGTCCGAATGCGTTTGATTCGTTCCGAGTCCGCAAAATGTTATGAATCAGTTCCGGAGTCGCTCGCACTCGGGCGAGGTTGACGCGGAAGGAAGTGTGCGACGCGGGCCGGGCGGCAGGAATCATTTACGGGAGGAGGTGCGCGGCGCAGGCCGGGCGGGGATTTGTCACTCTATCACTCGGGAACGAGTGACAGAGTGAGAATACAGGACTCATTCACGGGATGAGGTGTGTGGCGCAAGCGGGGCGGCGTTGTATTGCTCTAGCGGGGCGCGATGACAGCGTGAAAACATTTTTCGAAAAGAAATAGCATTATATCTTAGTCAAAAGATAGCAAGGAGCACTGCTTTTTACCTTTTGTCGGTCATCACGGAGCAAATTTGCCTTCCCGCAAGTTTGCGCCGGTGATACTCTGGTGAATTACTAGTTTTATGAAGAACGTAAAATATCTAACTAACCATCACGCCGTTTCTCCGCAGGGGTTCTTCTCATTCCTGAGAGGAATGACCGCCAAACAACTCGATCTTGGCACACACTCCTTGCCTCACTCACATTCATACATCGTCTCAAACATACTCTTCTTTTATTCTGACTTTTGACATGGCCCGACTCAAGTATCTGATTCACTTGATCTTGCCATGTCTTCCCCGGGCGTCCCCAACATCTTCCACCATTCACATTTTGCCATATATTCTTCTTACACTACTTTCTTCGTTCATTTCTCTCACGATCATACATAGTTTCACCACATATACGCCTCAGGGATCTCATTTCAACAGCATTCAGTTTACTTTCATCCTTCCTCTGCCGGTTCCATGGCTCACTGCTATACAAGGACTCCACTGTTCGTAAGTTTCAAATTTATCGTAAATATCTTACACGGTTCTCATAAAGCCGACAAAGATATCACTCATGTCAAATACATTATTATTAGCTATATAAAGATAAGACTTCTCGCTCGCAATAAACAATAGCATGTTAATGTACACACGCCCGGCTACTTAAACACATGATTCCTTAACTCCGTAACGTTCCACGATTCCACCGAGTACGGCGAGTTCAGCTGAATCAACTCTCGGCATTGAATCAGCAGGAGTCAAATTGAGTTTCGTTCCGGCCGATTCAACGACTCCGGCGGAGCGCCACAATGAGTTTGGTTCGGCGAGTCCGGCGGAATCAACTCTGGCATTGAATCAGCAAGAGCCAAACTGAGTTTGATTCCGGCCGATTCAACGACTCCGGCGGAGCGCCACAATGAGTTTGATTCGGTGAGTCCGGTGGAATCGCCGGAATCAAAGGAGCGAGTCCAGTGAATCGAGTCCACCCAGTCGAATATGGGTCCGGAATTGATTCCGTAAAATGAGTGAATCAACCCACTTCTACTAACTGACTGAAGACCGAACTGAAGTTAGTGAAGTTCGCTCGGGACCGTTCGATTATGCCACCGCAGTTGGCTCCCCCCTACTCCCTCTTGCGGTGCGGCGGATGGCGGGAACGTCATAATTTATACCTACTAAACTAAACTAATTTAAAGTAATTATTTACCTAACCGCGCCGCATTTTAGGCACATATTATGGAGGTTATACTTCTTTTCAACAATTGCTACAAGAAATAACTGTTTACATGCACCACATAGGTTATTCCTTATTAGGTTCTTAATTTGAACAAAGTTAGTAATTTGTGCGTATGTTTTTAGATTGAAACGAAACGTTCGCGAACGTCAAATTCATACTAAAAAAAAACATCCGAAATAGCGGCAAAGGAATTGTTTTTATAAAGGAACTTTTGAACATTGCTTGAGTAAAAATGGATTTTTATTACATCTTCTACCATCTACCCTGACGTAGATATTTGTTTCTTATAATCTGTGCCTATTAAAATTGGGGCCGTTGGGTCAACATTTACTAAATTTATTACTAGGTACTATTTGATAATGCTCAGTTTGGCTAGGTATGCCTTCAGAAGGCGAAACAGCCAACACGCGTAATAACAATTAGCGTAATAACAATTAAGCGGCGGGATTTGCTTATAGATGAACTGTGTTTCATAAATTGAACTATAAGAAAGTAGGTATATTATTGAATAATAAAGATAAACTTAAACTTGCATTATTATAAACGGCCAATGTGCCTAATGAAATAAATAATATATTATTATGTTTCTATAAATAACTGCTCTTTTCTGTGGTGCATCGCACATTATCTGCATATGAATGAAATATGTTTGTTGTGACATTTGTGCATTGTAAAAGATTTTTCTTTTTTTCAGACGTTTTATCTTCTCTGGTGAGTAAACAAAATAAACGCATAAATTCTTTAACCTTTTTCATGTTTCAATGGCGGTTCAACTGAAAAGTATTGGTATTATACAGTTAGGTATACACCAGTTAATTACAATTGGAGTAATTATTTAAATCTCCAGGTCAATTGCTAATTACTTTATTAAGTCATTAGGGGGCGTTCAAGTATTACGTGACGCAATTTTTGAAGATTTTTGGCCCCCCTCTCCTCCTGTAATGCGCCGTAACGTTTTTCTGTACCCCCCCCCCCCCTAAACTTAAGTGACAATTTTTACCTGAAAGTCACATTAAGTTGCGCAAATTACTGGAAAGTCACTTAAATACCCACCCTTTTTCTTGATTTAATCGCGTATCCGGTAATATATAAAACAAAGAGATTTCGAGAACGAAAAGGGTGGCCAATTTGGAAGATTTTAATTCCCTAGTTTTTTTTATTTAAATAAAGAAAAACATGTGACGTAACGGGTTGTTTGAACTCCCCTCCCCCCCTCGTAACGCACAGTAACTTTTCACAAGACCCCCCCCCCACCCAAGTGCGTTACGTAATACTTGAACGGCCCCTTAGGTACCCATAACAATTATTTTCAATAGTCATTACTGTCATTAGGTATCACCTACCTACTACTGTTTCTCATTTTTTAATTTCTCAAAACCGTTAGTTCTGGTAAGATCAGTTAGTTTACATTCATAATTTTTTTTCCAGAACGATATTGTATTACAAGCGCGGACCCGTAAAAATCACGGAACATAATTTATTGTAGGGTTTGTGAAGCTGAAGGTATTTATAAAAAATATATTTGCCTCTAACTTGAAACTTTACGATATCTAACACAAATTTATACAAAAGCTACACACTAAAATATAAAATAATTATCAATTAATTAACTTACTTTATCGCTTGAGATATGATTTTAGATTTTCACGGCCAAAAGTATTTTTGTTATTGGTTTTTGGGGTATTATGCCATGTTGCGCTACTTCCTCCTTTAGCCAACATTTCGGATAGCGTTACAGTGTCCATCATCAGGGCACATCTGCCCTGATGATGGACACTGTAACGCTGTCCGAAACGTTGGCTAAAGGAGGAGGTAGCACAACACGGCATAATACCCCAAAAACCAATAACAAAAATACTTTATCGCTTGTCTGAATCGTTCCCACAACCAATTCCAATTTTGAAAATCAAAGCAAATCCTATTTCCATAGTGTTCATTGAACACTGCACATAAATAACAAAAGCATAAATTATTATTTTTAATAATGAATAGATAAGATTGGAAACTGTAGAAATTCTGATACATGATAGCTACTCTAGTCTAAAGTAAAATAATTATTCGAAATTTCCGCGTTATTTTCCCAGCACAAACAAGAATCATCTCAAAGTAATAAATTGACCTGAAAAGTATAACAGCGTTCGAACATTACATATCAAAAGTAATATTTTAACCGAATAGGTACCTACCTCATAAATTCAATGTACCTACATAATTTGCTGAATAGTTTATTTTTATTACTTTCGGAGAAAAACGGTTAGTGACGGAACAAGGATAAAATTTGGCGCGAAATCTCGTTTCCCGTGATCAATAATAAAGCGATGATAAGAATTAAATATTTATCAGTTACGGACATCTATCGGCAAAAAATGTAACCTCTCAACTACAATTTGTGATGAATAAATTATGCTTCAAAAAAGATAAATCTTTTTATCGATAGATGTCAGTATGCAATTAAAAGATAATTTGAATTTCAAATAATGTTCATGCCGACGTCGCTACTTCTACAATTACAACGACCTACGATATTATAAAACTACCAAATAAGACAACCACATAATCAAACTGTGGAAATAATGAAAAAAACTAAAACCGAATCGAGTTTGAGTTTATATTTCGTTTAATACAATAATTCTTAAATACAATAATTCTTGATATATGTTTTCATGATATTCATCAATGCTATTCGTTGGGAATAATTTCTACAGTCACAGCAAAATTAAAGAATATGTAAAAACATTTTTTTAATAATAGAAGTAATTTTGAACTACCTCTTAGCCGAGAAGCACACCAACAACATTGCAGGTTTTAGGTTAGTTTCAGCGCTGGGCTGTGGCAGCACCGTCGCTTCCATCCGCTCGATGTTCACTTCGCTCATTCGTTATCACAAACTGACAAGTGACAGTTCAACTGTTCACCAGTTAGCGAGGCGCGTAGATTGTGATAGGTTCGTCGTTCTGGTTTCCGAAGTTTTTTCGTACAATTCTGTTTTGTTAGTGTGTTTTACTAAACAGTTCACAGCTTCGGTAGCATTTGGAAACAACATCAGCTGTACCCAAACAAAAGAATCGTGAGTATTCTGTGTAATGATTTATTTATTTTCCCTTTGAATTATTACATTTATTTATAGACGTTTTCGTAAATTACTCTCGAAGCGACACTTCATTACACATTATATTTTAACATTTATGAGTTAAATCCATACTGGTTTTATACGATTTGAATTCAAAACAGAATTAATGATTCATTTGTGTTGTTCTGAATATGCACGGTTCAAATACATACATATTTGTGGATGTTGAGATTGTTGAAGTGCTGTATTATTGTGATTATTATTTCAATCAAATAAATAATGCACAGTTAGTGGTTTTATGATACGCCACGTTTAGAATGTAAACATTTCGTAATACACACTCGTAATTATTTTAAGAATAAAACGTATTTACATTTTACGACCTGACTCGAACGATAACGATACATAAACTTTCGTTGTTTTTAGCTTGAATTTTGGTTCTATTAATAGAATTTATTTTATATTTAGAATTCTTCTTTCTAATCTCTGTAAAAAAGCAAAAATAGACGTCTAGGCCTGATGGATGTCTTTGTTCAGAAGAGGTCGAAGGTACAGTTCAAATAATTACTACTAAATAGCCTACCTACGTGTAAAAGAAAAATCTACCAAAATGTTTTACCAATACATTATAGTACTTGCGGTGTTTTACGAAATCTAAAATGAAATAACGCAATACAAAGCATTAACAATAAAAATATTGTCAAAGTGCAAAACCCTCCTAGCGCATGCGGTAGGTAGTTCTGCGATATTCGGAAGTCCAATGTTTTTGCTACGCCAGAAATGCAGAAGTTTAAAATTTTTCTCTTAGCTTCTTTCCAACCATTATTGCTTTTAGGTAATACAAGAGAGTGCATTTAAAATTGTGTTGATAGCATTGCTTTTGATAATATGATTTATTTTTTTATGATTGTACAAATGTCATACCTACCTACATGTGACCCCAGAAACTAAAATTATGATAAAGTCATATTTTTGGGTGCATTATTTACCAATTTCAAACCGAAAATCGACTTCAACAATACCTTTAGTATTTAAATTTAAAACCAAATTCTTCAGTCTCGATCTTTTGTACTTATACAGTGGTATATACCTAGGTAGTAGGTACAGTATACAGACAAGTAGTTGTTTCCTTGATGCATTTGAATGAAAATATGTTTTATACTTTTGTTATTTGGCGGTACATCCTCTCTGTAAACCCCTTTGGGGGACTGCATAATAAATATATATATATAAGTATGCCGGGGGTAGGGTTGCCGTACGTCCGGAATTTTCCGGACATGTTCGGAAATATAGGCCTTTGTCCGGAATGCGGGGGGAATCCTAAACAGTCCGGAATTTCTACAATTAAGTGGAAATTGTTATAAAAAATTAAATAAATCAAATTATTTTTATTACAAATCAAAGTAAAAACATCACTACTGATATTTAATGCTCCCGGATATATCGTTAAACACTTACTTTCAAATCTTAAAAATAGTTTTTTAGAACATTTCGCAAGTCATATTTTTTAAAATTATACACTATTAAGAGGGTTAATGTCAATTGAGTTCCCATTAAAGAAAAGATCTTTTGTACATTGGCATTTTGTGCCTGCTTCGCAAATATATAAGAGCATAAGGTGGAATTTGAAGAACTATTAAATAACGTCACTTAAAATTTTACATGGCCTATTAACGGCACATTTAGTAAAAATTCAGTACGTATATTATTCAAATAAAAAATAAAAAAACATTTTTCTTTTCTTTTTCTTTTTTGTTACAGAATAAATTTTCAGGCATTTTTATTGATGTATATTTAATTTAAAAAATTAAAATGAACATTTTGTTAATTTTTTTTTTTTTTTTGCATTCTCACCAGCTTTTGGTTCCTTAGAACGGGCAATCTGCCTAGCTAGGAACTAATATCGACCCACAAGACATAATAACACTTGTACACATTTTATAGTTATTTTTCAATGTTATTATTGTTTTTTTGGCCATACAAATGTATCAAATGTAATGTTATAAATAAATAAATAAATATCTTTGTTAATTTCGTAACTTTTCCTGGTCCAGCTGCTTTCAGAATAATGGTCCATTGGTTATTGGCATTTAATCTCAAAACTTCGTTGCTTGATTAGTCACCTCCTCCCCCCCCCATTAAAGTTGACAAATGCAAATTTCGACTTCCTAAAAAATTTGTCCGTTCTGGGGAGGTGGGGGGGGGGGGGTGTGGTTAGAGAATTGGGCTCGGTTGGAGTGGAACCCGGGGCGTCATTAATATGATATTTGCGAGAAAGTCCGGAATTTTTTTCAAATGTCAGGAATTTTCTCCGGAATTTTGATGTTTTGATGAGGGGGGGGGTCAGTTGTCAGACGATCAACTGTCATAGAACCCCACCTACTCCACCTGTAACTAGAGAAAAAAATGATTGTTTAATTTTATTATTAATTATATTGAAATGACTTAAAAACATAAAATATCTCGGAGTAATAATTGACGAAAATCTTAGATGGGACCTGCACATCAAAGGTATTACGGAAAAACTCACAAGCCTTATATATTTCTTTAAAAATCTAAGAAACGTGATAAATAAAAAGGATATGAAAAAGGTCTACTACGCGTTATGTCATTCTCGAATTGAATATGGAATCATAGGATGGGGATCTGCTACACATACGTACCTACACAGCTTGAATACGATTAAAAAAGGAATCATAAAGACCATATCGAAAGTACCAATTAGAACGCCTTCGATTGAAATTTTCAATAACTTTGACGTACCAAATGTACAGCAAATATATGCCAAAAATATATTATTGAAGATCTTCAAAAATAATGAATCCTCTACTAGACCGTGTATTCATAACACTAGATCGAATAAAAATGATATAAAAAATATTCCAAGTTATAAAACCACATTAGGACAAAGAAATTATACATACTTTGCAACAAAACTCCATAACATCCTTCCCCAAGACATAAAACAAATAAAAAATCCAATTGAATACAAATCAAGAATAAAAATATGGCTTAAAGAGGTCAATGAGAAAACCCTAGCGAAGACGCTAAAAACGACATAGAAGACAAATGAACTATATTTAAATAACATTAGTCCGCCTCGGCATAGGACCCTCTAGTGAGGAGGACTAAGAAATACAATACTGTATACTTAATTTCACCATTACAATTTGTATGTAATTTTTTTTTTTATATAGTCGCTATAATAAAAAAAAATTTAAATAGTTAATGTGAGTTGTCATAGAATCAAATCCCTGTAGCCACTGGAGCGACAGCGCAGTTTAAAACTATTTTCTCCGATCGCTCGAGATTTTTTGGTTATAATTTTTAAGATGCTCCACCCATTTAAAAAAACTCGTACTTCCGAATTTTAGTATGGAGACATACAAACTGATTATAGTTCTATTTAGCCGATGAATTCACCTATCGTTTGTAGATTATCAGATAAATATATTCGTAGGATTTATAAAAAAACATTAAGTAATAAAATCGTAACTTAATTACTTACAAATAAGAGAAAATTTGCCAAAATTGGCAGCAAAGCAATCCGAAGTATTTTAAATAGTGCCATATTGTGGCAAAAAGTGCTCCATTAGATATATCACACTTTATTCGTTTTATCAGTAACACAATAAATAAATGAACTAAGTCGAACACTTTGTTCAATTAGATTAATTATCAATGTAGGTATGTAGGTTGATGATTATTTTTCTTGATAAATATTAATATGTAATATTCATATAAATTTTCCATTGTTAAGTACCTACCTAAGATTCTCTTTCGTAACAGGATTAATATTGCCGACTTCAATTTATGCAAGTCATAAACCGCGAAAACGACGATTATTTCCGCATTATTGAGCACTTTTCTATAACCTCGGCAAATAATAATGTCAATATATGATTTTTTTATCACCGTACATCAGTAACAGTCATTGGGACTCTGGCTTCCAGAATAAAATTGCGCTTTATAAAATATCTGCGAGTACCCGGCATGCGTTGCAATGCCACTCAAAGAAAATGTATTTGTTATAACTCTGTTTGTTGAAGTACTTTTGGATTCACAATATTTGTTGTTTTTCTTTTGGTGCGTTTTCCCCCTCCACCTTCCCCGCCTTCTCCCCTTTCTCCTGTCTCCCCCTCCCGCGAACCCTCTCATCTCCGTCCCCCACTCCCGGATTCCCCTCTCCCTTCCGCCTCCCTGCGGATAAACTATATGAAGTAAACACACATTTCAAACATCTCGCAGCACCTATTGTAATTTTATCATACAAATTGCATAAAGCCAGAGCTTACCCGTATACACAGAAAACTTCGCGGGCACGTGCAGAATAAATCACCTAAGTTTCATCGCAATCAGATGAATGGTGTAGGAAATAATTCCGAAACGCTAGAACTCCTTGGTGCATAGTCGGGAAACACTTCAAACACGCCCCCAAAATTATGTAATATGTACACGGTTGCCATTAGTCACATGAGAACGGCTCGTTTCTTCTACTCGTTCTTGAGTTCAACAGCTCTGCTATGGAACGATTTGCCGGCCTCTGTGTTTCCTTCCTCCTACAACATGGGTATCTTCAAGACCCATATTCACTCCTTCCTCTCCTCAAAAAGATCCTCCACACAGCATCTTCAAATATGACATAGGCCCTGAGGGAAATTATTTTCTTCAACGTCCTTGTAAGAAAAAGCTCACCATTACGTATAGAAACTTTCGCGGACGTGCGCACAACAAATCACCTAAGTTTCATCGCAATCAGATGAATGGTAGACACGCACACACGGGAAAAACAAAGAAACATTCATTGATATCAAAATCATTATTTATTATATCTATTATATATTATATTACCTAGTATAAAATGAAGTTGCTCAAAATGTATGTGCGCGTTAATCTTTTAAACTACGCAACGGATTTTCACACGGTTTTCACCAATAGATAGAGTGATTGAAGAGGAATGTTTATATGTATAATACATGTAAATTATATTAGAGAAAAGCCGAGAAATTCAAATAAAACATATTTTTGTGCGATTTAAAACGGCTGGCGGGCCGTAGGTACTATAGTCACTTTTGAAATTCGTTCTACGAAAGAAATTGGAAAATAGATGTCCTAGAATAAGTAGGTATTTGATTTGTCGCTCAAAATGTTTGTGCGCATAGATCTTTTAAACTACGCAAAGGATATTCATGCGGTTTTCAAAAATAGATAGAGTGATTCAAGAGGAAGGTTTATATGTATAAAAACATGCTTATTATAGTCGAGAAATTCAAATATTCAATTCAGGTAGCGGGCAGCGGGCAGCTGGATTTTATAAATGTTTGGTAATGGCGTTGTGTTTCGTTAGCCACAGCAGCGTGTGGCCGGGTCTGCTAGTATAAAGATAAATCTTATGTATAAAAATCTCATGTCACGGTGTCGCACTCCTCCGAAACGGCTTGACCGATTTTTATGAAATTTTTTATGTATATTTGGTAGGTATTTTGGATTAATTTGGGAGGCGGGAATGGGTACCGCTGCCCCGGGAACCTTTATTGGATAACCAACACCTCTGCCATAGGTCACCCCAAGTGGTTCGCTACGTTTGGTGATTTAGCAGGGGTGCCCGGGTTCATGGGGTGAGGTTTGTCTAGGTCTTGGAGGCGGATGACCAGGACATACTGAACCCAAGATTCCTACCCACCCCTTAAACCCTTTTTCTTCCCAGAGCTCTCCTCTCCTTCCTTTCCTTAAAAAAAACCCCCACACAGCATCTTAGGTGAGCATAAAGATGACATAGGCCCTGAGGGAAATTATGTTCCTCAGGGCCTCCTGTGTGGAGCTCATGTAAAAAAAAATCGGATGAATGGTAGATATAGGAACACACACGGGAAAAACAAAGAAACATTCATTAATATGTATGATCTATGTACTGATCTATTTTTTCTGTATAAAATTGTTAATAACATGTTTGCTCCCCTGAACTCCTTAGGCTGATTAATTTTCATGTGCCTAGTAGAACAGTTCGTCAGATTGTACCTTACCATTGTAACAATTCAGGTACCAATTCAGAAATAAACTCAGTAATGAACCGACTGCACAGTACAGGGAATAAATATTACATGAATACCAACGGTACTGGAAATCTTATCAACCTATAAAAACATTGTCATTAAATCTGTATGTCTATCTAGATAAATTTGAAATGTTTATAAATTTTCAATATGTGTCGAATGTATATGAATGTGTATCCTTTATTTTATTCTGTTGCTTTTAAGCTGCAAGAAAATCACTTCTTTAAATGTATATGAATGTGTATCCTATAATTTACTCTTTTGTTTTAAGTTAAAAAATCTATACTTGATACTTATTTAATTGTTATCTCTTAATTCTTTGATTATAACAAATGTATTTTTAATTTTATCATATGTAAAAGCCCTAATTGGGCGTGTACAAATAAAAATAAATAAATAAAAAATATATAAAGATAAATCTCATGTATAAAAATCTAATGTCACGGTGTCGCACTCCTCCCAATCGGCTTGACCGATTTTTATGAATTTTTTATGTATTTTTGGTAGGTATGAAAATAGTTTTTAAAGTATATTTCATATTGCTAGGTTATTAGAGTGTCCCTATCCAGAAAAAAATTGTTTGTCAATTTTTTATGTTTATTTTATTTTATTTGCATCAAAAATACCTACAACCCTGAATTTTAACTCTCCTACCCCCACCCTCCCATTTTTTAATCGCGATTTTAGTATTTTTGTATGAACAAATTTAACCGTCTTACGTATTTCAAACAGAATGAAATTATTTTGTTGTTGAATGACAGATGGCGCTACGTCCGCCTCATCGAACTTTCATCCACACATGCGCAAGACATTCACGAGAAGCGTCGCGTCATTTTGATATTTCATTCGGCATCATGTTCTCGCGTGGGCAAACCATCGAGCTGTGTTGGCTAAAGACGGACTGACAAAAATATCGTACATATAAAATTGCTCTTCGAAATATTGATTTTCTTTATTTCACTTTCCTACTTTAGTTGGTGTTTTCTTGCTTATATCAGCGGTCATCGTCTACAGAGCTCCATTCCTCTTTCTGTCATAGATTCCATTCCCACACACTCTCGTACATTAGTTATTTTTTATTAAGAGGGCATTACCAGAGAAAACCGGAAATACGTCATTTTCAAAAAAATTTTTCGACGTATTGACTCTTTTCCACAAAAAATTATAAATGGATTTCGAAAGATTGTTCTTTTATCTAGCATTCGTATGTAATAAATTTTGATAATTTTTTTTTAATTTTTAGTATAATAAGGTTATTCCATAGGTCGTTGGCAGATTTGTTCAATTTTCAAAAAAGTTTTTGTATTATACCACACCAATTTCAAATAATAAAATCATGCAGTAAAATAAATCAATACATTATTTAGCAAACGTATGTTTTAGAATTTTAATTTTAGTTTCAATAAAATCATTAAAAAATATGTACGTACATGTGTTTCTTGGCGAAAATTGGTCCGTTTGTGTATTTATTTGCGCACTTACAAACTAATATATTTCAGATTTTTTAACATTCTTATTAAATTTAGACATTATTGAAAAATGATAAATACTTATAATCAAAAAATAACTACAAAAAGTACATTATTTTAATAGTTTTATCATCACGCCTTTCAGCATTTTTGGATGAAGGTATAAATTAAAGCTAATTTGAATTGAAATAAATTCGATATTGAGTTATAATTTAAAAAATCTGGTACGGAGAATAATTAATCTTTCTCATTGTAACCGCCCTGCACGATCGTAAGAACAACTTTCGACGAAATGTGGATTTTCGTCCGCTGGCTGGTTAAACGCTCCTAAACAACCAAAATATTCACTAGAAATAATTTTATATGGCAGAACAACGCTTGTCGGGTCAGCTAGTATATTATATAATACATACTTCATTCCCTGTGTTCTATAATATTATCACGCCTAAAAAGACTTTAAATGATTTACAATTTTAGTAGATAACTCACTCAAGGACATTACTTCGTAAATAGATAATGACAAGGAAGTTACTTTGTGGTTTCGTTCTTCAAACCACACAACATTGATTGGTAATTAGTAAGTGTATTATTTTTCATATGACTTAATTTTTAATGACTATTACCCACCCAGCGGCCGAGAATTCATATTTCGCTGAAAGATGTTCTTACGATCGTACAGAGCGGTTTCAATGAGAAAGATTAATCATTCTCTTTAATTTAAACCTACATTAAAAAATGCTGAAAGGCTTGATGATAAAACTATTAAAATTATGTACTTTTTGTTATTATTTTTTATCATAAGTATTTATAATTTTTCCATAATGTCTAAGCGAAATAAGAATGTAAAAAAAAACTTCAATGTATTTGTTTGTAAGACCGTAAATAAATACACAAACTGAAGTATTTTCGTCACAAAATAGGTGCCCTGATCTTTTTTTTAATGATTTTTTTAAAACTAAAATTAAAATACTGCAACATAGCTTTCCCAGATAATGTATTGATTTATTTTACTGCATGATTATAATGATTTGAAATGTGTGTTGTATAATACAAAATTTTGTTTGAAGATTTAACAAATCTTCCAACGACCTATGGTATAACCTTATACTAAAAATAAGCATTTTTCTTAAAATTTAAAACATACCTTTACTAGATAAAAAGAATAATCTTTCGAAATCAATTTATAATTTTTTGTGGAAAATAGTCAATACGTATAAAATTTGATTTTCCATTAAATATATATATTACAATTTTTCCAAATTTGAAACTGGGTCTGGTCCGTACCGTAGAGGGCGTAGAGTGGTAGATATTCCGTGGTCCATGCTAAGGCGATGGTCAGCAAAGAAAAGAGGCCCACTCCGTCGATTTATTTATTGACAGCAATTTTACGTACATAAAATAACTAACTATAATTACATAGACTAATAAGAAACCCGTTGTCATATTCAGCCCTGTCTGGGGCTCGCATCTCTCCGACGCACACGTCCGATAGGCTTGTTGAAAAAGTATCGATATATCGATATTTTTGATTCGATATATCGATATTTTTAGCCGATATATTTTGATCCGATATATCGATATATCGATATTAAATATCCAATATCGAAAATTGTATCAAAAACGATATTTTTTTAAATTTATGTATTTAAAGTCACTAGAATCCAAAACCGTATAGGAACGAACGGAAAAAAGTAACTGTATTGGCATGACATCTGGCGGTTGAAATTTTAACTATTAATAGCTTACAAATCTATTGTCTTTGCATTAGTATTTGTGATCACCAATACTATCTCATGTGTGTAGGTACATACATAGAAATGTATGCTATTTTTCGCCATTTTTTTCTAAGCCACTCCTATGTGTTGGTTCCCAATTGCCTATGATTATTGACTATACCTTGTTCCAAGCACGAAGTCCTTTTTGACAGATCATTACGCGAATAGAATGTTACTGAGACGCATACAAACTTTGTATGCGTCTCAGTTTACATATAAATTAGAAGACAGCTTTTTAGGTTTTGATATTTTTGTAATTATTACGTAATAAAAATGAATAGTGATAAAAATCCCTTCATTTTTATTGAGATTTTTGTACATTAAAAAAAGCACATGTGTACAAAAATTACAAATGATAATATTGAGCTGAATACACTATTATTTTAAAAACGCAAAATCTCTAGAAAATTTGACCGATATATCGATATTTTTTCCTCGATATATCGACGTCGATATTGATATTTTAATAAATATCGATACATCGATATATCGATTTTTTTTTTCACTTTCGACATCCCTAACGTCCGATACAAGAGTTATGCACGAGAATATTTAAAAGTGTAGGTTTTATTATTTTGCCGAATCATCTGATTCATGTTTCTAAAAAAATAAAGCAATTATTTGATATTCCCTCGGGACGGGGTATCCCATTACCTTACCGACCGCAAGCAATCTATTAATAATGGACTACTAACACAAGTACCTATGTATTCTGACAGAAAGTACTGTGTACAGTGTATATTCACAATACCGCAATATTTATGTAGGTATCGTATTTTTATTATATTATTTTATCGTTTTTTGTAACCTACGAGTTCATTGAAAATCAATTCATCGAAAGCAAATTCATCGAAAACGAGTTTATCGAAAATCAATTCATCGAAAATCAATTCATCGAAAATCAATTCATCGAATGATCAATTCATCAAATCGCCAATTCATCGAAAAATATATTTTTTGTAGAAATTAGAGGTGTCAAAATTAAATACCCAACAAGGTCTGTTTAACTGAGTTAAACGTGTTTAGCAACTGTCAGTTTCGTAGTGACAATGTAAAATTTATAGGTTATCTCTTCGATTTCCGATTGTCTGATACTGCAAAAAAGGGATATCTAAGGAACGGTGATCAGACAACTCATAATGAAACCAACTCATAAACAACTCGGAAAGGTAATTAAGAGTGATGATAAAAAAATATTTAAAAATTGGTTAAATAGGTTAAGTTAGGTTAGGTTAGGTTAGGTTAGGTTAGGTTAGGTTAGGTTAGGTTAGGTTAGGTTAGGTTAGGTTAGGTTAGGTTAGGTTAGGTTAGGTTAGGTTAGGTTAGGTTAGGTTAGGTTAGGTTAGGTTAGGTTAGGTTAGTTTAGGTTAGTTTAGGTTGACCAATGCTTTTTTAACTTCTCGGTTCACTCGACATTTCTCTCAAATATCAACAAAATATATTTTTTCGATGAATTGGCGATTCGATGAATTGATCATTCGATGAATTGGTTTTCGATGAATTGATTTTCGATGAATTGGTTTTCGATGAACTCGTTTTCGATGAATTTGCTTTCGATGAATTGATTTTCGATGAATTCGTTTTCGATGAACTCGTCGTGAACCATCGTTTTTACACTCTTACCGATGAAGGTTTATCAATAAAATTGACAATATTAATGTTGTGTATATTTTCTAATAATTATTGTAAATATTGTGAAATTTAATTGGATTGTTTATTATAATAAATCTTTTTTAGTACAGCTGATTTTAGTGAGATTTTTTGCACTTTCAGCTAATATTTTGGGTTCTTCTTGTGGCCTCCACCTTGAATATAAATATGGCGGTGGTTCGGTATATTTTATCTAGCATAATAACAAAATATAACAATAATATTATTACGATATTACGAATAAATGTTTTGCCTCGCAGCACAAGTCAGTTTATTTTTTAATCTTGTTGTGACGAATACTTTTTTACATGTTAAACGAAAATAATAAATAAAATATGTATTTTCTCAATGGGGATTTTGATTTATGATTGAAAAGTGCAAGGCTCATGGCAGCACTAGGAATTTATTTTCGTAATCTATTCAAACCATTATATTTTTTCCGCATATTTCTCGGAAGTTCGAATTTTTTTTTACATGAGCTCCACACAGGAGGCCCTGAGGAAAATAATTTCCCTCAGGGCCTATGTCATCTTTGGGGATGCTGTGTGGAAGGTTTTTTTTAAGGGAAGGAGAGGAGAGTTCTGGGAAGGAAAAGGGTTTAAGGGGTGGGTAGGAATATGTGGTTCAGTGTGTCCTGGTCATCCGCCTCCAAGACCTAGACAAACCTCACCCCATGAACCCGGGCACCCCTGCTAAATCACCAAACGTACCGAACCACTTGGGGTGACCTATGGCAGAGGTGTTGGTTATCCAATAAAGGTTCCCGGGTTGGCGGCACCCATTCTCGCCTCCCAAATTTATGAAACTGACCTGATTTTAATATGTGGAGGGCAAGTGCAAAAGACACACATAGGCCCTATGTATAGTGGAGAGCAATGAATTGTACTGCGTGCGACTTCACTGAACATTGTTGCATACATTTTACCCATGTTCACTTTGAAATCTCATGTAATTGAGTTAGGTTTTTAATTTCGTCAATTTTTGAGATATCGACTTTTACCGTCACTAATAACTATTTAAATATACAATATACATAATACATTTTCATCAAAAGAACATAACAATTATGAAACGACACTATCCTCTAAATCACCAGCCATTGTAAACAGACTACTAAAGTTTCCGGACCGAGTATGTTGTTTTGTGCTCAAGAATCCGTGCCAGTGGAAAAATGTATTCGCAATTCGATGGAAATTGAACCTCTGAAACTCCTGATGCAACCTTTGTCCGTATCAAATGGCGTTTAAAGTAAATTGCACAGAAAATAAAGGACGTGAACTCAAATGACACATAACGTAAATAAAGTTGAAATAAAATGGCGTAGAACGTAAATGGTTGAACGCCTTGCACGTTGTTTTCTCTTACCCTCTTGTTTTACATCCACTCTACAACGAAGGACATAGTAATACTCACGGGCGTAGCCAGGTTTTAGTTTCGGGGAGGGTTCAAGAAAATAAAACTACTGAAAGTGCAAAACTCGTGTCGGGGGGGGGGGGGGGGGGGGGGGGTATAGTTTTATTGTTTTTTTTTTAATATATTTTTTTTGAATAAAATTAAAGTAATAAATGTGTATAGAAAATAAAACTTTTCAAAACAAAATACATAATAAACGTTAGTAGTACATGTTAAAACATTTTAAGCAGTCAAATTATTCTAATAATCACATTTATGATGACTGACTGTAACACTTTAATGTTGATACATACCATCTCTTCATAGATTTTAAGGCTGCCTATGACACGGTAAATAGAGAAAGACTGTACAGAGCCCTGGATGAATTTAATATCCCAAGAAAACTGGTAAACTTAGTAAGGCTCACAATGTCTAATGTTGAGTGCCGAGTCAGAATACAACAGGATCTGTCAGACACCCTAAAGACCTACAATGGACTAAGACAAGGAGATGCACTTGCCTGCATTTTATTCAATTTAGCGCTGGAAAAGGCCATCCGAAATGCAGGTATACAAACCACAGGCCATATTTTTAACAAGTCTGTTCAGCTCCTTGCTTATGCTGACGATATAGATATCATCGCACGCTCAGAATATGAACTAAAATCGGCGTTTAAAAGCTTAGCTACGTCGGCAAGGAACATGGGATTGGTCATCAACGAGGGGAAGACAAAATATATGCCCGTACATGGACGCCAGAAACCACCAAGTATACAGATAGATAATTATACATTTGAAACTGTCAACGAGTTTGTATATCTCGGTACTATGGTGACAAATGACAACAATGTATCCAGCGAAATCAAAAGAAGAATAGTAGCTGCAAATCGATACTACTTTGGGCTACAGAAGCATATGAAATCTCGCCACCTTACCAGAAGAACTAAAGTCCTGCTTTACAAGACCCTTATACGACCTGTTCTTATGTATGGTTCGGAATGCTGGACAATCAGTAAGGGTGATGAAGGAGCCCTAGAAAGTTTTGAAAGGAAGGTGCTGCGAAGGATTTACGGCCCAGTCTGTGATAATGGAGAATGGCGTATCAGATACAACCAGGAGCTATACGATCTTTACGAGGACCCTAATATCTCCAAGGAAATCAAAACTGGAAGACTCAGGTGGGCTGGACATATCCAGAGAATGAGCGAAGGAGATATTCCAAAGCGAATTATGGATGGTGCACCTGGGGGTCGGAGAAGAGTTGGAAGACCAAAGCTTCGATGGCTGGATGGAGTGGTGAAGGATGCAAGCACCATCGGCATCCGAAACTGGCGCAATGCAGCACAACACCGACAGTCATGGAGGCAGGCTCTGCTGGAGGCCAAGACCCGACCTGGGTTGTAGAGCCACAGATGATGATGATGACTGTAACACTAATCACAATACACTAACACCTGTCTGTAACACTAATCCTGATATATATGTTTATTTAACACTTTTTGCTAAGTAAAATAATAATTTCAAAGTACGTATACACTTACCACTGATTAGAAACGGAATTCCAAAAAAAATCAACCGCATTCACCGGAAAAACGGATCTTAAAAGTTAAATTATTTTATTTCTTTCAGAGGTCCCCATTTATCTTTTTAGATACATAATATCATAATATCATTTTGAGATGTCAGTGTTACAAATAACATTCTCTTAACTCTCCTTATTTTAATATTATTGATGTTGATTTTTTAACTTTTCGGGGGGGAGTTTGAACCCCCAAAACCCCCCCCCCCTGGCTACGCCCATGGTAATACTAATAATAACTGTTATTAATAACCCGCTATTTGTTCGCTTTTCGGAACAATTTCGGAAATCGTTGTGTCTCCCTTACTATCATAATGAGAAATATTGTGTAAGCTGTGTTAGAAAGAGAAATTTTATATTCAAATCTAAAAATTAACTATAAACGATGTAAAAGTTTTTAGATACCAACATTTCGGATCGCAAATCGAAATTTTTTATTAATTAATTTTACATGGAACGACAAAAAAGCGAGGTGAAAATAACGTTTGTAACAGGTACTTTTATCTAATAAAATATGTATGTGCCAGTGGCGGCGGTCCGTGAGTTTTCAGTGAGCTAGAGCGCTAAGATTGAAAAATATGACGTTATTGACGTTGTTGAAGCTGAAAATTTATTTTATTTTATTTTCCTAATTTATTATTTTTAGATCTTCATACAAAAAGTTGAAATTTTGAAAAAAAAAATCATTTTCAGCCACAACAACGTCAATAACTTCATATTTTTTATTTTTGGAAAAAACTCAACGAACCATTTTTTATGAAATTTGAAAGCGTGTTTTATCACCTTTCAAAAACAGTCGTTTACGTTCAGAAATATTTCATTAATTTGGGTTTTGTTGCAAAGCGGAAATATTTTGATCCTCTGACAAAATACGGTTAGGAGTTAAAGAAAATGATTTCACACCTACAGTTTCATTATACTAGCGCAGATCCGTGAAAAATCACGGGATGTTATCGCTTTCTACGATATTTAGATTTCCGCAACTTCCGCCCACACCTAAGTCACCAAGATTCAGCCGCGTACTTCAATATACTATCATTAGAAGTTCGAAGAAGCTCGGCCGATGTACTTTTTCTTCAAAAAATAGCCAGATCCGTCGTAGATTGTCCAGAACTCCTAGAACGAATACAGATACGAGTTCCAAACAGACGAACAAGATCAGACATTATTCTTAGCCTCCCTCGGTGCAACACTAATTCTAAGCAGAACTCTTTCATCTATCGTGCATCCAACACTTTTAACACACACTATATACAATTTGACATTTTTAACTCTGCACCACACTCCTTAAAATCACACAGACACTCTCTCGATACTCTATAATAACAATACTTATAGATACCCTCTAATACAACCACCACTCTATAAATTTTTTTTTTCTCCTTTAATTTTTTGTCACGCATATTTTTATTACTATACCTCAACTTAACCGATCCCCCCCATCCTACCCCTTTCCTATTCCCGCCTAAATAACTCGTCTCTTGAAATGTAATTTTTTATTAGTAAATATCTCTGGAATCCACATCTGGTTCAATTATTGTACTAAATCATTATATACTTGTTGTTAACGTAAACTGTTGGTCTCCCAAATAAATAAAAATAAAATAAAATGAAGGATAAAGATTTCTGACAAAAGAAACAAAAGTCCTCTGTAGCCCGGGGGCCCCGTCCCTTAACCCGCTGTACTGTACACATGTAGGGTATTTTTAATTTCTACTGTCGAAAGTTTAAATGCGTATCTCATTTAAAGTACCTGATGGATTACAGAAGTAAGGGGTCTTAATTTTTTTATAATCTTTTATAAGAATACGTATCAACAGTTTTCCGAGCTGTAGAAAATCCATTAGCAAGAATTCTCGTTCACCCCTCGTTCGATCCTTCTGTCAGAGTCGTGCAAGTTTCGAGAGATTTCCATACAATGTTCCACTCGCATTTCAGCAGTCGGCAAGTGTTCTCTTTTGTCGACGCGACGCACGTATAACAGTGACTACGATCATGCCATTGTCAGGTTCCATTCCATTTCATCTGTCACCCACACAATAATTGGTCCGCCGTGTGCGGAACTCTATTTTGGGAGACTCTTTGTGACTTACCTACCTACTTATTGTGTTTGCTGTTTCTATTATCACCGTCTGCTTTAAACTCAATGCCAAACAATGTTAATTTCCCTTTCCTGCAGAAGTGGCGTGTGCGAACAATCGCCAGCAGCTGTTGATATAAAGCCAAAAAAATAACATCGTTTTACCGGTCCCAAACATCTCTAAAAAGCAAAAATATTCTCGTTTTCCAAGATTTGTGTAAAAAAATTTGGCAGTCAAAAATATTACTGTAAAAAATATTAGGTACCGGCAACTGTGTTGCCTGTTGATTTTCGCTGTCGCTTTACTTAATATAAACGATTTCTTTTCGATTTTTCAGCACAACTGTTTTGAATTTTTCTTAACAATATTGAAATTTGATAAAAAATTTTCCAAAATCCCATAGTTGTGAAAACATCACAACTATGGGATTTTGGAAATGAAAACTTATTTAGCACCGTTGTTATTTTAAACTCGATGAAACGAAAAATAGACAAACACTTTACACCTAAAGGATGTAAGTGTTAAGCCTGCGAGATAATGAGTTTATCTGAAGTTTATCTACTTTAGTTTTCTGAAGGTTAGTTTTAATTTTAGTTTTTCTTCTACCGCTTGTAAATTGCACTCTGATTTTTTTTAAATGTGCATATTATTATCTATGCTTATTTGAATACCGTGTCATCTCCCCACTGTAGACAGAGCGGATTGTACGCCACCCTATAGTACCTATAATTCAATTCGGGAGGCGGGCATTGGTAGATACTGCCGCCCCGGTAACCATTTATTAGATAACCAACACCCCTGCCATAGGTCGCTCCAAGTGGTTTCCTTTCATTTGGTGACTCAGCAAGGGTGCTGGAATAAGGTTTGTCTCTAGGTCTTGGCGGCGGATGCGTCTGCCCATCTACTGCGTGGCGGGGCGAATCGGGATAGACTGGTTGAGGGAGACCTCCAGCCGGACTCCCGACTCATCGCCTCGCATTGAGGGATGGAATTCCCCAAATTCCTATCCACCCCTCATACACTTTCCTTCCCAGAACAATCTCCTTCCTTTTCATAAAAAGACTCTCCACACAGCATCCCCAAAGATTACAAAGGCCCTAACGATTATTTTTTTCCTCAGGGCCTCCTGTGTGGAGTTAGAAAAAAATAATTCACATTATCTTGTCGTGCACACTCGTCTATTATTTCGATGACCGGCTAACTCAGAATGAAACAAACTCAGAACCACCTCAGAAAGGTCATTAAGAGTGATGATAAAAAATATTAAAAATTGGTTATATAGGTTACGTTGGGTTAGGTTAGGGAACGTACCCATACTACGTGACCAACTTTTTGCAATTTTTAACCCCCCCCCCCCCCCGGTGACCAAAATCCTAAGCAACCTGCCGCTCATTTGTATGGAGCGTGACATTTTGAAGACCCCCCCCCCCCCTAAAAGTGTCACGTAGTATGGGTACGTTCCCTTAGGTGATTTTAAAATCATTTTTTCATAGCTTTTATGAGTTGGTTTCATTCTGAGTTGGCATGGAAACGTTATTTCGACCGTCGCGGTCGATTGTCACTCGTGCCATGTCTTCCTAGGGCGTCACCAACTTCTTGCATCTTCTCCTATTAGACTATTTTATTCGTTCATTGAATCTCGTTCATTGAACGTTGTTTTCTTAATCTAGTTTTTCTTATAAAAATTGAATATTTATTTAGACTTTTATAAAAAGTCAATAGTTCCATATAAATAAAAATCGGATATAGGTATTATCCGTGACGCTATCCAGGTTACAAATCAAATCTTACAATGACTGTTTCCAATAAAAAGGGTAGTTGCCTATAATATGGAAAAAAATTGAATATAATCAAATCAGTATACGTTTGCCCTGAAGAAGGAATGGTCGTTCCGAAACCGGTCGGCTTTACTCAAATATACATATATGTATAAGTGGTTCAAACAAAGTAACATTGTTTCATTTATCTCGAATATAATATTGTTATTTCTAAAATTTGATATATGAGATTGACTAATATGACGGTTTGACAGTAGGTGGCAATGGCGGAATTGGTAAACGCACGTCCCGGTTAGACGAGAGGTTCTGGGTTCGAGTCTCAGTTACGACCATTATCTTTTTCTGTTTTTCTGTGTGTTGTTCTCTTTCATATTCTCGTTTAGATTGTTATTGCTATCTTTTTCTTCAATAATATTGTTTGTTAAACTTCCATTAACACATTCTTTCTTTTTCTATCCGGATGTCTTAGAAAATATGTTTCATGGCTTCCTAGAAGCCAATTGGTATAATATATTAATGTATTATGTGTATCTAAGTCTGGAAAGGCTTATATTTTCAATGTCCCAATAACGGTTTCCCTTTATTTCTGCCTCTAATATTAGTTGTTTGTTTTTGCTGAGCTCTATCGTGCTCCCTAGAGCAGAAAAGGGTTTATCGTCATTACGGATCGAGTTCATCTAAATTGAAAACCGTAGGCCAATAGATACATTATCTCTACATATTATAAATTAAAGCCCTCCGTTGTGTCTGTCTGTCTGTTCGCGATAAACTCAAAAACTGCTGAATTGATTTTCATGCGGTTTTCACCAATAGATAGAGTGACTCATGAGGATGGTTTAGGTATATAATTTGTCATGGTTTTGTGTAAATTGGTTGAAATGTATAATATTTAAAGGAGAATGGCTGTATGTGGTGGACGAGCGACCTGGCAAGCGGGAGGTGTGGATTTGATTTGAATGCAAATCTACAATTTATGCCGAGATTGATGAAATTTTGCACATGTGACCTTTAATACAAGAGGAAGGCCACTCTCTATATTTTTTTATTCGTTTATTGTTTTTTTTATTTCTTACGAGAGCAATCCCGATGAGTTATTTATTGTTTTTTTATTTCTTACTAGAGCAATCCCGATGAGTTATTTATTGTTTTTTTTATTTCTTACTAGAGCAATCCCGATGAGTTATTTATTGTTTTTTTATTTCTTACTAGAGCAATCCCGATGAGTTACAGAACTCATTTTGGGACAGGAGGAACATACAATTCATGGGAAATAGTTACAATTTTACATAGTAATTTAGATATTAAAAATATAAGTTTCATATGCATATATGTAGACGAAAAATAAAAGACAGGTTGAGTAGAACAAACAACAATAGAAAACAATTTAAAAAAAAGGAACAAGGTTATACAAATATGGATGATTACAACTAAAAAAGAGAAAAAGAAACAAGACAATTGAACATGACAAGATATTACTTACATAGTTTCATCCTTAAACATATTTTAAAAAATATTCTCTGATTTTTTTTTTATTTTGATGGATTCCATTGTACATATCTCGAAGCGAATTATATAGCGTATAGGCAACATAGTTTAGAGATTGTATCCCATATTTTGTTGTGTGTGTTTGAGGTACTTGAATTTTATTGCTATTTCGAGTATTGTGAGTGTGGATGTCTTTATTATAAAGTGGCCGTGTGTTGAGTTGATTGTTGAGTAATTTGTAGGACGGTGCTTGTGATTTCATGTTTAGGAAGGGCTGTGATTGGAAGAACACCGGAAACTGAATAGATGTCTCTGGCATGGGTGTCCCATGGAAGTCCAACAACATTTCTGAGAGCTCGGTTTTGAACCACCTGCAGATCAGCTATCAATTTCTTTGGGGCAAATCCCCAGATACAGCAGAGATAAGAAAGGTGTGAGTGTACAATGGCGTAGTACACTGATGTTAGTAAAGGAATGGGCAGTAATCCTTGGAGGCTATATAGTACACCAGTTACGGGGGTAATTTTCTCTTTACATGATTTTTGTGGAGATCCCACGAGAGTTTCGAATCTACGATCAGGCCGTAATATTTTGTACTCATTTTCTTTTCGAGGCAGTTATCACCAACTTTAATTTTGAGGCTGAAATTTTTCTTATTGCCAAAAATTATATAATGAGTTTTTTTTTACGTTAAGAGTTAGTTTGTTTATTCTTAACCAGCTTGTGAGTTTAGAAACATCAGCGTTTATTTCCGTTTCAAGCTCCGCTAGATTCAGTTTATTGTAAAAAATTACTGTATCGTCCGCATAAAGTTGTAGAGTTTCTTTAATACCCCACTTTGTTATGTCATTCACATAGATTAGAAAAAGCAACGGTCCAAGAATTGATCCCTGTGGCACTCCACGTGTTATTTTACCTAACTCACTCGTTTCTCCTAGGAAATTTGATTTCGAAAACTCTGTGTAAAGCCCGGGCATCGCCGGGGACTTCAGCATTTGATGTGTTACAAATTTTACCCGATCTTTCAACATGGGTACCAAAAATTCGAAATTACCATATCGGTACCATACCATACCACATGGTCGAAATGTTTTTGGTTTTCGCTGCAAAACATAATATTTTTTATTTTATTTTACTATATTTATATTTTGTACATTACAGTTTATTGTCTCTTTTAGACTACCATACTAGGCTTTGTGCCCGTGCTGGATGAGGAATTCATGGTCACTATCATCATCTTATATATATGATTTCATACCTTGCCTCCAACAGAAAATGGCGGATCAACTCCAGAGTAACTATTGGTTATCGGAAAGTAAAAGCAAAAGTTAAGAATTACGTCAAACAGGCGGTTTAGTTGATTAAAAAAACGCACTTTTGTGATATTTAGCTGTAGAAATTTCTTTCACTCTTACTTTTACTCTAGCGACCGTTGAAACTTGATTTTGCCACTGACAATAACTATTCAATACTTTATTTCTTGTCTCTCCCTACTTGTTTCTTTTCGCAGAGTGCTGTCTCTTTTGATATCTCGAAGTGAAGTAAATACAAATACTGTCATTCTACTATTTGCGTTTATATCGCAGCATAAAGTTCTGCTGGGAACGTATTACGATATTAATAGTATGACTTATACGAGTCTTTTGTTCGATTCGAACAAATCTTGCAATGATTTTTCCTCAGTTCTTTTTCTAATCTACCGGGTTTCCCACGATAAGCCTCGATTTGTACTTTGTAGGGAACATAGTACCTAATTAGTATGAAGTTTTGAAATATTATTCATACGAATACCCGCGTTATGTAATCTGCGTGTCTTTTACTAGATCCTAATCTGAGTGAGCCAGAATTTGTTTTGTCGCGTTACGAAATGTTTCCAGCAAAGGTTGTGAAAATTCGTGTTCAAATCAAAAACTTATAAGTTGAGCCTAACAGCATTGCTGCAGAATACACGAGGTTGGCCTTTGTGCATGTCGTGGTACTCTTGACTACAACAGCTTGTAATCAATTAATGAATTAAATAAGGACGTTAATTGAAAAGTTGTGTAATGTAAGAAATATGCGAAATGATTCCAAAGGAGCATGCAATACAAATGTCAATCTACTATTGGAAATAAAAGTCAGAATGTTTAATAATATATATAGGTTTATTGAATCTACAATTGTACAAGGATTATTGATTATGTAAATAGATTGACTATTATTTTATTTTATTCTTTATATCTCTTCTCTTTTTTATTAATATTTATACATATATACGTGGGCTTATCAATAAACAATGTAAACACCGGTTATAAGTATATATATATACCTATTATTTTAATAACTATGCTAAGCAAACAACAGTATCTAATAATCAGGTATTAATTGTTTATTTTATTTTACTATATTTTTCCTGTTCTCACTATATAAAATGTGTATGTAGGATTATAATATGTAAGGCAAACACCAGTTATTACCTTATATTTTAATCATTTGCTTTTAAGTACACACATATATAACTTTTATTTATTTTTATTATCATTTCAACAACTATGCTAAACAACCGATGGCTATTTTATGTTTTAATTGGTTAT
Source organism: Limnephilus marmoratus (assembly GCA_917880885.1). Classification (NCBI taxonomy): domain Eukaryota; kingdom Metazoa; phylum Arthropoda; class Insecta; order Trichoptera; family Limnephilidae; genus Limnephilus; species Limnephilus marmoratus. The sequence continues at coordinate 70,788,882 of OU862906.1, forward strand.
TTCATTTTTATTTTATTCTTACAACACATGTATGTAGGACTATAATACGCAATGCATACAGAAGTTACCTAAATGTTTTAACCCTCTCAATTTCTCTTAGTTACCTATATATGTACCTATTTACCTTTTCTTTTTAAAATTTATATTATTTTAATAACTATGCTAAACAAATAACAGTTATTAGGTTTTAAACTTTTTTTTAATTATATTTTATATTATTTCTGTTCTTTTTATTTCATAAATTTTATTTCTTTTTTGTACAAATACAAATCATGTTCCATTTCACCCATAATAATTTGACTGTCCTAAAACGGGAATACTCCTAGTTGGGCAGTCAAAAAAATTAATGAATTATGTATATACATGTATAATCTTGTACTAAATAAACAAACAAATAAATAAATAAATGTCTCTATTATATTTTAAATATCTCAGGGCTGGTTGGAAGCTCGAAGAAACCTTCCAACAGTCAAATTTTAAATATCACAACAACAAAATTATAACGCGGATAAGTAATTTCTAATATATTTAAGGGCGCCCGAACTTTTTAAACAACAAGTAGATAAGCAAGAAAATTAATTTTAAAAAAATTAAGAAGCTTTAGTTTTCATCGTAAGGGTGTTCTTGCCCATTGGTTCAAAAAGAGGGTGTTACTGTAATGTTCCTTAACCCAGTGGTTGAGATTACTTGAAATGTGTTCGGGAAAACACCAATAGGTTTGTCGAAATTACAAATTGATTTATTCAGTTATCGAAAGGTTTACAGTGGATGTTTAACTGGACCAGACTTCCGTATTAATAGAGGCTCTATTTATTCTAAAGCTGGGCGCACAAACATTGTCGGAGGTCGGAGCCCAGCGGTCTGTCAAAAGCCATCGGCTATTTTCGCAATCATTCGTGCATTAGACACGAACGACGATAGATTATACTCTTCTAAGGTACTTCTTAACTGACATCTGTTGAGACACCTATAAAATACATATACTTAACTATCTATACCCGTGGTCGTCAACCTGCTGCCCGCGGCAGGTATTTGTGCGGCCCGCACAAATATCTGCCGTTTTCTTTTTAAATATATTTTTTTTTCATGTACAATTATATTATCCGTTTTTTTTTCTAATATTTTGTGTACGTATACCCTTATGATTTTAAGACGTTGATTTTAATTGATTTGATTTTAAAACGCCCAGCTGGTTTTTGAACACATCCTAAGTCGATTTTGAACGCACGCATAGAGTATGTAGGTTATAAGGTATGCATAGCTGCATTGGTTCTCAACGGTGGGCGATAACGCCCCCCTTGTGGTCGTTTGAGACTTTCAGGGGGGCCGTAGAAGGCCCATAGAAAATTAGAGTGCGTTGAGATGGCACAGTGAGGGCGTGGCTAGGTAAAAAAAATATTGTGTAAAAAAATACAAAAAAAAACCTCGCCAATCACGAACTAATAAAGCAAGGTAAACTTTATTATTGGTTAATTTTTGTTATTGTATTTTTCATTTCGGTAGTTCGGGAAGTGGATGAAAATTGAACTGAAAGATTCCATTGCGATCCGTTACTTAATAGAAAATTATTGTTCTTTAACTTGCTAAAGAAAAAGGTACAACGATCATGAACTCGTGAGTTCAATTCATTTCAATTCAAGTATACGATTTTTATTATTTTAAATTCATGAAGACTTTTTGCGAATATTGAATGTGAATATGAAAGTGTCACCGAATATTCGGCTGCCGAATATTCGGAGATTCGGCCGAGAGCCTAGCCGAATATTCGGTTTTCGGCAAAATCACTATTCGTGGCAACTCTATTCGCGATTGAATATTTATCGATATATGCTCGAAATAAATGAAACAGCGACAGTGACAGCACTGTTTAGTAAAATATATTTATTTAAATTTCTCGGCGACCGTGTTTCTTTTTAAGAGGAAAACATGATAATATTAAAAACATGTGATACACTATGAAGAAAAATATGCTACAGTAAGGACTGGTTTGCATATAACGCAGGGCTAATCTAGAGGTTAGACTATTTCAACCACTAGTATGTACTAGGTAGGTATCCACTTGATATGGCAGGTGAGTGAAAAATGTGTAATACCGCAGAACAAAAAGGCGCACATAATGCGAGCTCGCCCGGGCGCGTATTTACAATCCCTACCGCGTTTCGGTCGCTTTAAATTTTCAATATCAAAATTTAAATATTTAGGAATATAATTATTAATTTCTTATATACACATTGGAAAGATTATTTTATCTAGATTTTAGAACAATTTTTGTTTTTGCAAAGTGATAAAAAATTATCAATATAGAGGTGTATTTACAATATATGGGAATAATATTAAAATTTAAATATTTTGAAATCAAATTATTAATTTCTAATATACACATCAGAAAGATAATTTTATCTCGATTTTTAGAACAATTTTTGTTTTTGCAATGTGATAAAAAATAACCAATATAGAGGGATATTTAAAATGTAAATTGTCGTTACCGCGACTGAATCGGTATGGGTTTTGTAAATACGCCGCCCGGGACGCGTTATATGTATTGATAATTTTTTATCACTTTGCAAAAACAAAAATTGTTCTAAAATCTAGATAAAATAATCTTTCCAATGCGTATATTAGAAATTAATAATTTTATTTCTAAATATTTAAATTTTGATATTGAAAATTTAAAGCGACTGAAACGCTGTAGGGATTGTAAATACGCGCCCGGGCCGCTGAAGGGGCGGGGGGCGGGGGCGGGGGCGGGACGTTCATGAAAATGGGCTCCGTCCATGTTCAGCCTAATTTTAAACATGGTCATGTTTTTTGCTTTCGTCGCAGTGAAAATACCTTAGAAAGAATACAGAAATTCGTTAATATTGGTCTTTGAAACGAAAAGTTTGATACTTATTTCTACATGGTTTGTTGATTATATTATAGCCACGTATGGTAGCTGCGCTCTTTGGAACTTTCTTATTATTAGGTTTTCGTGAAAATTCACGATAACCGAAAAAATGACTCTGTGATGACAGGTCTTGACTATCAATTTGGGCGGGGAGTACGGGTGTCGCCGCCCCGAAAACCATTTATAGGATAACCAACACCCCTGCCGTAGTGACTATAGGTCACCCCGAGTGGTTAGCTTTGTTTGGTGACTTAGCAGAGGTTTTGGGTTTATAGGGTGAGGTTGTTCGGGTTTTGGCGGCGGTTGTGTCTGCCCACTATCTGCGTGGCGGGCCAGATCGGGAGATCTTTTGACCGCTCCAGCAGGTATCTCTCGTAATAGCTTTGTCCACATACATTTAGAGTCGTTTTTTAATAAAAATTAGAGACCTTGCGAGGGACTTGAAGGAATGAAGGAAGACCAGTCTGTTGCTAAGTTGGCATCGCGTTTGGGTCCCACGCAGGCGTCTCGTGTTCGATTTCTCGGCTGGCTAAGTCCTCCGTCACCACTCCAGCAACATTTTCGGCTTAGTGTGGTGGTAGTAGGAGATTTTCAAATATTTTCGAATTATTCGTAACCAAGGAACCCTTGCATACTGCTTTCTAACAACGTATGCAGGGACACTGGAGGTCTAGATTCGTTCAAGATAAATAAATGTAGCTTCGTTTAACAAAAAAATTGAATCTTGCGAGAGCCTTGAAGTAGTAACCATCTGTTACTTATAATATTATTTATTTAATATTATTCCGATTTAACCTGTTTGTATAAAATCATTAATTCAATGTTTGATACCCCTGATTTATTATACGAAATCTCTTTTCATACTCCAGGCAGGTCAGTCACAAGACAGTACCTACCATATTATTGTAGCAATTCTAAGTCAACAAGTCAATATTATACTCCTATGCGACGGATTCAACAGCTTGGAAACAAATACTCTGAAGTTGTTGATATCTTTAGTACATCAATTTTATTATATAAGCGCACCTTATTGAAGTTTTTTTCATCACATAAGGGAATAATACTTTGATAAAGCTATTAAAATTGACTAATTCATTGGCAGTATTTTGTCGGCTGAAAGAAAAAAAACTATTTCTGATTTATTATATTTTGTACCTACATACTGTGTGGTTTAAATTCAATACCTAATATTTTTACTTTGTATTTATTTTTGTGCAAGTGTTTTAAACAGTAGTTTCCTGCACTATTTACCAGTATAATTTTGTTAATATTGTTATATATATGTATGTAAAAGCCTAAATAGGCGTAAATAAATAAATAAATATACCAGGGCGGGTAAGTGGTTGATAACCCCCTCCAACCCAGGAATGTTTGTCTTTCTTTAAAAAAAAATTAACCATAAGTTACTAATACCAGGGCGGGAAAGAGTGGGGCTCTCCAAGTGCACCGCAGTGGGAGGGATGACAATCAAATTCCTACCCACTCTTCATACCTTTTTCCTTCCCAGAACTTCCTTTCATAAAAAGACGTTCCATACGTCGTCCCAAAGACGTCATGGGCCCTGAGGGAAATTATTTACCACATGGCCTCCTGTGTGGAGCTAATTTAATAAAATCATATTTTTATCTTTGTCATACCTGCCATTTTTAAACTACTGTTTTAGGGCAATAACACAAGTTAGCTTTCTCTTAGAATGGGCCGTAAATAAAATTAGTACGCTAACAGCAGTTATTGCTAATTAATCGTAATATTTATTATTATTAACGGTCGTGTTATCATATTCACATTGGCGAATTTTAACGAGGAAGGAAGTATACTTATGTAAAGCAATAATATTTTGACTCGCCTCGCAGCACATCTTAGAAAGTGATCACCTAATATTATTATGAATCAACGCAGGTTATTATTATTATTTTTTTATTGTTTTCTGACCTTCACGCTCATTTACCCGGAGTGGAAGATATTCTCAGTTTTGCCCTTGTGTAAGACCATCATTCGGTATTGAAACATTGCTTGAAATGGCTTAAGCCTTGTTTGGTGATAGCCAGATACTTCCACACCTCCTTCTTCACCATATCCTTCCTCTCTCTCCTACCTTCACCCTTACAACATACTCCAATTGGGTAAGCCATAGTCTCACTGGTTCCGGGTGGTGGGAGCAGTTAGGATTCTTGTGAGGTATTCATGTGTTTGGTGATCAGATCTGAATGGCCAGGTACTTCCCCACCTTCCTCTTCCACATCTCCTTCCCTTTCCTTGTACCTTCAGCCTCATAACATACCCTAATTGATGATGCAATAGTCTCACTGGTTCAAGGTTGGGAGCAGTTCGGACTCTTGTTTCTTGCGTATACACGTGTTTGGTGATCAGATCTGAACAGCCAGAAACTTCCTCATCTCCGTCTTCCCCATCTCTTTCCTCTTCCCCCTACCTTCAACCTGAAAACGTACCCCAATTGGGTATGCAATGGGCTCACTGGTTCCATCTGGTTGGGAGTAGTTGGGACTCCTGCGGTAGTTATGTGTTTAGTGACCAGAACTGAATAGCCAGGTACTTTTCCACCTTCCTTTTCCCGTCCCCATCCCCTCCCTTCTACCTTTAGCCTTACATCATACTCCGATTTAGAATGCAACAGTCTTACTGGCTCCAGACTGTAGTAGTTGGGTCTCTTGTGCTGTATTCACATTAAAAAGATATGCAGCGAAGTTAAAACCCTATTAATGTGTGTCACATTCCATGCTCTTTTATTATTAATTTATTTAAATGATACCAAAACTTAACATTGTTTTAGCATGATTTTTAATTTATATTTTAGATGCTCTTTTTTACCTAAACTCTACACAGGATGCCCTGAGTAAAATAATTTTCTTCAGTGCTTGTGTCATATTTGAAGATACTGTGTGGAGGGTATTTTAAGGGAAAGGATCGAGATGAAGTTCTGGTAAGTTAAGAATCTGGGGGTCAGTATGTCCAAGAGTGATGGACGTATGAATCGATTCCTCTCACTGAAGTGCAAGGCGTTGTGTCGAGAGAGTCCAGCTGGAGAGATCAAATGATCTCCCCCATCCAGTCCCTCTCCCTATCCGACCCACCACGCAATAAGTGGGCAGACGCATCCTCCGCCAAGATCTAGATAAACCACACCTACAATGTTAAAAAAATAATTAGTGCAAAACTGGAAAACGACCATAAACCTTTGAATTTGGCTTCTTAAACCATCGCAACATAGAAAATGTATTCTTTATTATGAAATGAATTTCAAAACATTGCTTTTTTTCGATAAAAGTAGATGACGACTTTTATTACCACTTTTATTTAGAACAATTAGTGGGTTACCTACCTGTCCGTAGTGTCTACTTTCATAATTGATTATTGTCGATGGTGGCATCTCTGTCAATGTTGACCATAAACAACGAAGGGAAAAGCTTTTAGCTTAATTTATCGGTTTCACTTCGGTTCGACGCAATACTCGTACATGCAAAATGAAGAATAACGTATAATATTTGCTGTAGAATTTACATTTTGTTTTGAAAAGTTTTATTTCAACTAGCGAATTCCCGGCAATTCTTTGCAATGCCACTAATAAAAAAAATTGTTTCTCCTTGCGTGTCTTTTCCCATTCGTCCTCTTCACCTTCGGCCTCGTCTTTCCCTCCCATGTCCTCTTCTCATCATTCTTTCCCCCTCCACCTTCCCCGCGTCCCCTCTCCCGCGAATCCCATTCCCGCGATCCCCTCCCCTCTCTCGCGCTCAATGTATTCAGTCCAGGTACATTCAGATTTTCAAACAGCTCGCATGCCACATACTGCAATTTTTTTTACAAATTTTATTTTACAATTTTTTTTTAACAAATTTTTTTCCCCTCTCCCGCGAACCCCCTTCCCGCGATCCCCTCCCCTCTCTCGCGCTCAATGTATTCAGTCCAGGTACATTTAGATTGCAATTTTTTTTACAAACGTTCATTTTTGTATACTGTAAGAACAATAAATCAAATTTGGTACCTGCGTAACATAGATTGGTACCTACTTAAAATAAATATAATTTTTGATTAAATTCAAAGTATTCGATTTTGGTTAGCACCATAGGTGAGTACTAACTAACTAACTAACTAACTAACTAACCATCACGCCGTTTCCCCGCAGGGGTAGGCAGAGAGGACGGACCGCCAAACAACTCGGTCTTGGCACACACTCTTTGCCTCACTCACATTCATACATCGTCTCATACATACTCTTCTATTATTCTGACTTTTGACATGGCCCGTCTCAAGTATCTGATTCACTTGATCGTGCCATGTCTTCCTCGGGCGTCCCCGACTTCTTCTACCATTCACATTTGCATCATATATTCTTTTTACACTACTTTCTTCGCTCATTCGCTCTACGTGCCCAAACCATCTGAGGGTCCCTTTCTTAATTTTGCTCATTATACTTACATCAGCCTTACATTCTTTGCGGATATCCACATTTCTAACACGATCATACATGGTTTTACCACACATACGTCTCAGGGATCTCATTTCAACAGCATTCAGTTTACTTTCATCCTTCCTCTGCCAGTTCCATGCCTCACTGCCATACATCAGGGTAGGTACCAGGACTTCATTGTGGACTGCTAGCTTCGCTTTTTACTTTCATTAGAATTCCTTAATTTAAAGAAGTTTATTCGAAAATTGAATTTTGGTTGAAAAATCGATGTTTGCAAAATGTCATTCTCAAATTATGACATTTTTGACAGTTTCGTATGAGTTTTTATAATGATTAAAGGTGTATTGTCAAGTGGTTGTAATAATCCAGAAACCTTCGCAAGGGTGGAAAGATGATATTTTGAAAGTTTCAAACATTTCCTATGCTTAATATAGCAATGTTTGGACAACCCACATACAAAGAAATAAGCATATTTTGATTTATATATATACATTTGTTACTTAATTTTTATTTACCTGCTACCGGTTTTGACACATCCGTGTCATTCACCAGCAATCCTAAAAGAGTAGGATTAACAGTCTGGCAAAATATTACAAGTAAATATATGTTTTAATTAACTCTTTGTTAATTATTGTATCAGTAAATTGAAGCGCAAATAACTTGGTTTAACGCTACGGCCGTAAAATAAATTGCAATGAAATATTTGCTCGAAATGTTTCGCGTGCAATTGGGGAAATGAACAATTATTTATACGTAAACCACTCTCATTTGAATTCTGATTAATTATTATTAATTATTATGGGAAATTTTGTAATCGAAATGAAGGGACATTGTGTGCATATTGCTGTAAATTCATTCATATCGTGTGTAACGTAACGATATACAATTTTCATACCGCAAGCAAACTCCATTTTTATCCATTAAAACTGTTGAATCAAACGATTTCACAATTATGGACATTTTAGATATAATCTGATCACATAAATAATTAAAAGAAATAGGCAATTTGGGAAGCGAGTAGCGCCGGGAATCATTTATTGGGTAACCAACACCCCTGCCATAGGTCACCTCAAAAAAACCACCTCGGGAAAGTCGTGCTTGGGGTAGGAATAACCTTCATCTTCAACAACTCAAGAACGTCTGATCTCGGCAAAAAGGGACACCCACAACTATATCTATATAGGGTAGGGACTTGGGACGCTGATTGAAGCATCCCCTAACAAATACTTGATTGAAATGCTTGGAGGGGTCAAGTATCGGAATTCAATTGAAGGCCTAAATCTGCCTTCCACGAAGCAGATAGATTTGTACACTTGTAAAGGGCTGGCAGATTCTTCAATAGTGTCAATTCGGCGAGTTCAATCTGCTGACCCTATATTATATATATTTTTTTAAATTTTTTAAAAGAAAGACAAACATTCCCGGGTTACGAATAACCCAACAATGTTTGAAAATCTCCTACTACCACCACAGAAAGCCGAAAATGTTGCTTGTGTTGTGATGGAGGACTTAGCCAGCCGAGGAATCGAACACGCGACGCTTGGGTGGGACCCAAGCGCTACGCCCACTCAACCACTGACCAGTCTATATCTGTAGGAACCTGAAGTACGTTCGACAGTTCAATTTGATTCAGTAACAACAAACCTCAAATAACATCTCGACAGTATGCCAACCCAATGTTGATTTAAAAAAATATATCAATCCCGCACAAGAGTCCCAACTGCTCGCTTCTGGAGCCAGTGAGACTACGGCATCCCCAATTGGGGTATTTTGTGAGGCTGAAGGTAGTGAGGAGGAAAAGGAGGCGGAAAATGGTTCGATGGGGAAGTACCTGACTATTCAGATCTGGCTAAAGCCATTTCAAGCAATGTTTCAATTCTGAATGGTGTTATTATGGGGCGATACTGAGAGTATCTTCAACTCTGGAACGTGCCGCAAATACGAGGAAAGTGACCAAATATCGAATACCATTTTGTGTTTTACGCATAAAGTAAATAAAAATACGCAGTCATATATTTGCGCTTTACATAGTAACAGTCTTGAATTATATTTGTAATTATAAGTACTTAAATTTCTCAAAAACCAAATTAACATAAAGCCATCTAATTATAGAATAGGTATCCCTAATATGGAATGCTACAAAGTCGAAATCAAAAATCAACTTTAACTTCTACGAGATATTCGTACTTTAGGAACTTTGGTCAAATATGAAAAAGAACTTAAACTACATATGCAATAATCACAAATCCAGGTGTCGAACTCTGCACCAGCACAATCATTATGTGCCCAGAGTCCGCACATGAGGCATCAGATCCAGGTATCTCCTCGAGTATCTTCAGAAAACAAAACCGTCTCACCGCGGACACAGCACTCGCTCGACTGACAAGTTGAAACTTTTATGCGCGTATAGTGATTAAAAGAGATAGACGATCACTGTTTATTGCGTCCAGGAGTATTTGTTTAGGAGAAATGCTGGTATTCCATATTTGGGAAACTATTCCATATCTCTTTCCTTTACCATATATACGAGTATTTAAATATTTATTAGTTGTAAAATAACACATATGAATCAAATAAAATAACTGGTGGATGAAGGCATTCCTTTAGGCTGAGAAAAGTCTTGATATCATCAAACAATGGCTCCATTAGTACAAACTAACTCTAAATACAAAAAACAAATAACTTCATCATTTGCATATGGAAAAAATCACAAATATGTTTTTTCTGGTAGCAAATTTAAGGTTGTTAATATTACAAGGTGATGAAACTTTTCTCGTGGGAATCGGCTGTTATAATGGAAAATGGATTAAGGTGTGGAGAATTTGTTGCTCTATGGTTAAAATGTGTCGATGAGACTACGGCGTAGTGCCTGAGGGAAATGCATATTAAACCAAGTTGGTTTAGCACAAGCGGATTGGCGATAGAGTTCAGGATCAATAGGTACAAACAATGTGTACCAAGAGAATTCTTATGTGGCGGTGTCAGTGCTACAGGAAACGTGATTTTACTATGTGATAATACACAAGAGTCTGTATTGCTTTTTTTAATTTAAACATAAACAATCAATAAGTGTCGGACGGTACGGTGATAACTCGGCTTTTCGTTTTGAAAAAAAATGAAAAAAGAAAGAAAAAAACATAAAAAAATCACTGGATTCTAAAATTTTGTTTACATTTTTTACTCCAAATAATGTCAGGAATCACTGTTTAAAGTAAGTCAAGTAAATTGTTAAACAACGTACAAAAAATCATGGTTTATTGACAAAAAAAGAAAAACATTTCGTAGATCTTTAATAAAATGGTTTTTTTTTTTTTAATTTTAACTAAGTAAAACTTCAAATTGTAATATTTAATTAATGCAGACAATATTAGCGACACTCAATCGAAAATATATAACAGAAAAAGATACTGTCACATTTAGGAATCGAACCTAGGACCTTTGTCTTGCTCCGCCCCGGGAATGTGTTCTGTGGAAACATGGTAGGTAGTAAGTATGTATTAAAATTCCACTCCACCTTTAAGAGGGTTGGAGAAAACCAGAAATATGTCATTTTTAAATCAGATATTAGACTATTGACTCTTCCACAAAAAATTATAAATGGATTTCAAAAGATTGTTCTTCTATCTCGCATTCTCGTGTTTTAAATTTTGAGAAAAAATGTTTATTTTTAGTATAATAAGGTTATACCGTAGGTCGTTGACAGATTAGTTAAATTTTCAAAAAAGATTTTGTATTATACCACACCCATTTCAAATCATATAATCATGCAGTAAAATAAATCAATACATTATCTGGGTATCGCATGTTTTAGAATTTTAATTTTGGTTTAAATAAAATCATTAAAAAATATATGCGTACTTGTCTTTCTTGACGAAAATTGGTCCGTTTGTGTATTTGTTTGCGCACTTACGAACTAATGTATTTAAGATTTTTTTAACATTCTTATTTAACTTAGACATTATTGAAAAATGATAAATACTTATAATCAAAAAATAATTACAAAAAGGACATTATTTTTATAGTTTTATCATCACGCCTTTCAGCAATTTTGGATGTGGGTATAAATTGAAGCAAATTTAGAATGAAACAAAATCGATATTGAGTTATAATTTTAAAAACCTGGTACGGAGAATAATTAATCTTTTTCATTGTAACCGCCCTGCACGATCGTAAGAACAACTTTCGACGAAATGTGGATTTTTGGCCGCTAGCTGGTTAAACGCTTTTAATATAGTGAAGTAAACGGGTAGATAGCTATCTACAACCTGTGTTCAAGGTTATCGCGGGTGGAGTTTGCTAGCTGAGTTGTGTCTGTGCATCCGGTTCCGTTCCTTTCCCCTAGAGCAGCAGGGATCGGAAAACTTTTAACCAAATTTTTTTCTAACTAAAATTATTGATAACGAAAAAAAAATCATACATAATTTATTAGGCATATGCATTATAAAAGTTATCGTCAACTAACTTTTTTGTCGTTTCATGTAAAAATGTTAATGCATAATAATGAATATTTGTTTTTTTGTCCATTATGCGGTACCTAAACAATTCATCCAATTGCGATGAAACTTTGGTGGATTGTCGTGCGCATGCCCGCGAATGTTTCTATTTATGGCTCTGACGTTATTAAATTTGTATAAAATATTGCAACATGTGGCGCGCGAGTGGTAAAAATGGATGTATTTCATATAGTTTAGCATGGTGGGGGGGGGGGGTGAAAGGATGGGGGAAGGGGAACGGGGACGAATGGGAAAGGACATGCAGAGAGAAATCTTTTCATTGTTTAAGTGACATTGCAACGCATGAGTTGCAATGTCGCCTTAAACACTGTCACTGTCACTTAACTCGCTATTAATTAATAAAAAAAAGTGTTTCTAATTTTTTTCAAATTGCGGTTAGAATCTTTGGATTCATAAAGGTGTACATTTTAATTATTTTGTGGCTAACTTTTAGATTTGAAAATAAAACATGGTATTTCCTCTTTTCAACACCGTTTAGGTCATATTTCTAACCGTGATAGTAGGTAAGGGAGACACAACGATTTCTATGAGACCTATATGAATTGTTCCAAAAACCGAACAAATTGTCTTTACTCAATAAAGTAGGTAAAAATGATAGTCGACAGATGGTGCAGAAATCTGGTCGCAAGAACAACTTTTTTCTCATATGTTTTTTAATGCTTACATATAATTAATATTTTAATTTCTGCAGAGTAGGTATAATGTTTTTAAAGCACTAGTTGGCGTAGGTACTAACTGCAATCTAAATTTATTTCATATTTGTAGTATCGACAATACTTTCAAACGGGCACACGCATTTTTTAGCCTTAGTTCCACATGGAAGGCACTGAGGAAAATAATTTCCTCAGAGCCAATGTCAAAGTGATTCAAGAGCCACGATTTGCAGACCCCTCCCCTAGGCCTTGAAAAGACGCGTAATTAGTGTGACGTTTGAGAGCCATTTCAACAATCTTTAGCACCTTTTCATTCAAATTGTACTCGTACAAAAGACATTTCATTTCTCCTGGGCTTGTGAACTGCAAACTAATTGATTTTTTTAAATATTTTAAACCCCCGCGTTCCGCATTTCTACTGATTTATAACATATTTCTCTTGAACGCTTTTAGTCTTTAAGTTCCTAAAAATATACTAAGATAATATCTGTACATACAAGGTGGGGCAAAAGTAATCATCCTATTGGAAAATGCTATAACTTTTGCAAATGGCGACAAATGTCAATTCGGTTTTGGCATTTGTGAAGTAAACAAACGCAAAATACAAATCGGCAAGTCATGAATCGGTTTACTCCGCAAGAACGCGGAATAATTGGTCCCGATATTTTGCGCAACAATTCGTCGGTTGTGTTGGTGCAGCGTGAATTTCGTCGCAGATTTCCTGATCGTCCGACACCAACTGGACAAACACTGCGGCGTTTGGCCACCCGCCTTGAAGAGACTGGGACAACACGAGATGTTCCCAAGGCTGGCCTGCCCCGGAGCAGCCGTTCTGCTAAGAATATCGCTGCTGTTGCTCAAGATGTCGAACATGAGTCCGGAACATCGACCAGACGACGTGCCACGCAATTGGGCATTAGCCGGCGGTCCCTATGCAGAATTTTGGTGAAAGATTTAAAGATGTTCCCTTACAAAGTGCAGACAGTGCATCAGCTGTTAGCTGTTGACCGCCAAACGCGGATAACCTACCCTCAAGTCATCCCGAATCTCAAAGAAAAGGTGGACGATTTTTCATCGAAAATTGTCATGAACGATGAAGCTCATTTCCATAATAGCGGTTATGTGAATAAATAATATAATCATTTCCGAGGCACCAAAAATCCGAGTATCACCCACGAAGAGCCATTACACCCGCTCAAAGTTAATGCGTGGTGTGCTGTTTACGCTGGAGGAGGCATCGAGCCATATTTTTTGGAACCCCGCGGGCCAAATGACGACTGTGGACGGCGCGCGCTACAGAGCCATGATTACCGATTTTTTTCTTCCTCAATTGGATGGATTGGGACTGGAGAACTTATGGTTACAACAGGACGGTGCAACGGCGTACACTGCTCGAGCCACAACCGATATTCTGAAGGAAGAATTTCCGGGTCGCCTATAATCTCTCGTTTTGGTGATTTGAACTGGCGGGCCAGATCACCCTATTTAACCGTTCCAGACTTCTTTTTATGTTTTTTTTAAGTCGCGGGTTTGCGTCATCAAGTCTCAGACTCTTGAAGCCCTTAAGGAGAATATTCGCCGATAATTCGAGAACCTGTCGCCCAAAGTTCTGGCAAGAGTGATAGAAAATGCCATAAAACAGGCCCGTATGGTCATCAACTCTGGCGGCGGTCACTTGGCCGATATCATTTTCTCGGCATGATGGAATAAATTCTAATGGATTAAATAAACAAATTTCGCAACCAGAACCAAAGTTTTTCATTTAATAAAAAAATTACAGCAAAAAAACATCGGATGATTTCTTTTGCCCCACCTTGTATTTCTGTACAATTGTAAGAAATTCCCTCGATAGAAAAAAATCACGAAGTATGCTCCGAAAATTACAAAAAACACATTTTGTTCTGTTATTTAAAATGTTATAGCTATTGTTATGACCCTCTTTGCTGGCTTCAAAACCAACACCCTCTCCGGGGCCAAGGGGGCCCTAACATGTCCCAGGCCAGCTCACAGCAGAGACAAAAGTACCCTCTATTCCAGGGGCAGGTCGCACGAATGCTTCAGAATTCTCTCTCTTCCACGGGCGTCTGGGGAAGTACACTCTAGGAAATACTCCTGCCGAGGCAGATTAACAACAGGATTGAATTAAATAGATTCATGTATTGCAAATTCAAAACACAGTACATAGGTCATTACAGTACAATTCAATACAAGAAATGCATACTACACAAACCTAGCTAACGTGTTTATACCTCATGATCTCTGAAAACGAAACTCTCTGAGTGATGGCTTTTCGCGGGAGTTTACAGTCTATCGTTAAAGGACACAATCAAAAGAGGAAACAATTGTACAGCTTACATGATGTTCGGGGATCTTCGTCTTCCGGCTTCAGCAGGGGCACCTCCCGAGTTTAGGACAGAACCGAAGTTTACACAGGCATGGCGAAATACCAGCGCTAAACCCGTAGGCTATTCAATTAACATCGCAGGTGCATTTGCGTTCAATTTGGTCGGCAAAAGCCGGCCGCGAACTGTGTGATTCGACCCGACGGGTCGTAACGTGCGCCCGGGGCGGCTTGCAATTCTCAACTGTCGGCGGACGCGGTGGTGCGCGGGAGTGCAGAGGGGAGAGGAAGTAGGAAGCAGGGAAACAGGGGGGAGCGGGGTGTTGTTGAAACTGCCGCGGAGATTTTAGGGACTCGAATTCTCTGTCGTTTAGGGCGTACCATAACACTATGAATAATTTCACAGTGTATATTTAAATGCAACTGAAGCATTTGTCGCGAGATTTTTGCGCCAAATTAAACGAGTCTTGTTTTATTAAATATTTTCACTATTTTCGCTTAATTATAATCGGTTCATAATATTAGGACGCTCCCTCTTTCATTCTTATTTACATATCTCCCTTTCTTCTTCTATTTGAAGCTTATTACCGGGCCTTAATTCAGCAGGACGGTTTGGGTAAACCTAACCTGTTTTTTTTTTAGTTTGTGAACTCCGTTTTATTTTAAAATTTATATTTACGGGTACTTGGAGCACCTGGACTTTAATCGCGGCAACCGTTGTTGGCATAAAAATCAATTACGGTGTATATAAAGAAAAAAAATATATAAATGTATGAAAATCTGTTGATAAATAATTGTTTTTGTTATTATTTATTATTATATGGGCTTTATTTATTTATTTATTTATTTGATTCAATATATTTACATTTTATACACAATTCAATGATGTTGGCCTCACTGGGTGGTTTACCCGTGCTGAGGCCTCCATTTCATACACAAAATTTTACACAATACAATATATATATAATATTGGTGAAAAAAACGGAAAAAAGTAAATAAAAAACATACGATAATAATGATAATAATAATTAAGATAAATTAAACTTAAAAAGTAGAGATTTAAAATTAACGTAAATTTAAAAATAAAATAATATTATATAAGGTTAAAAACAATATTTTTAATAAGTGTTGTGTGTTTGTGGGTGATTGTGTTTTATATACTGGTTATGTGTGTGTGTGTGTTTTTTTTATGCTATGATATTTTGGTAGTATTGTCTATTTTGGTCTTTAATCCATTTTGTAATTTTGTGTCGGAATTTATTTTTGTTTTCCTCAATTTTATTTTCAAGTGTTAGACTGTTGAATGCTTTTATAGCGTGATATTGGTAGTGTCTTTGTCCAAAGCTTGTATTTACCGTCAGAGTTTTTAAGTTTTCTTTATATGCTTGTCTAACTGGTCTGTTTGTGATATTTTGTGTTTGTTGAAGGTTGTTTTTTTGGTCAAAAATGTAATTTAGTAGCGATTTAACATATAATTGTCGTATGTCTAGTACGTCACAACGGTTGAATATTTGGTCTGTATCAGTAAGTCTATGTTTTTTAAGTATTACCTTTAAGATCGTTTTCTGAGCAATTTCCAGGTGTTCGATAGCTGAGTTTGTTGCTCCTCCCCAAGCAATTATTCCATATTCTATTATAGACTGACATAGAGCAAAATATATTGTTTTCATTTGTTGTATTTTGTATATGTTTCTTATGTTTAGGAAAATGTGTATCGTTTTGAGGAGTTTATTTATGACTTGTTTGATGTGATGTGTCCATCTAAGGTTATGGTCAATTATGATTCCTAGATACTTTATTTGTTCTTTTTTTTCTAGAGGAGGGCAAACACAGATGTTGGTGTTTAGACATTCGTGTATTTTTATGGTGTTTGTGTTATTTTTTGGCTGTCCTGTGCTATTTATACTGTACGTTGTGAATTTTGTTTTCGATATGTTTAGTGTAAGCGTGTTTGAGTCTAGCCATGATTTCACTCGCGTGATTCCTAAATTCGCTATGTTGTATGCATTTTTCCAATCCTTAGATTTAAAGAGTAAAACTGTGTCGTCTGCATAACTAACTATTTCACCGTCTATTTTCATGCTGCAAAGTTCATTAATGTAAATAGTGAAAAGAACGGGCCCTAGTATGCTTCCTTGTGGAACTCCATATGTAATTGGTAGTGGCTTGCTAATATGGTTGTTAATTTTTACTTGCTGTGTTCTGTTACTCATATAACTTTTTAATAGTTGGAGTTCCTTGCCTTTGATACCAATGTTTTCTAATTTTTTAAAAAGCGTTTGGTGGCAGATTGAATCGAAAGCTTTAGCTAAATCTAGGTATATCGCAATGCATTTATACCCTTGATCTAAATTGCTATGAATATAGTCTATTGTACACGCCAAAGCTTCTTTTGTGCCTATTTTTTCTCTAAATCCATATTGTTTTTCCGAGATTAATTTATTTTCTTCCAGGTATATTATAATTTGGTTTTTTATTACTCTTTCGAAAATTTTTGAAAGCGAGTTTAACAATGTGATAGGTCTATAGTTAGTTATTTGCATTTTGTCTCCGGATTTGTAAATAGGGATCACCAGTCCTTTTTTAAGAGTACTAGGGAAGCAGGAGTGTGTTATACTTAGATTGATTAAGTGTGTTATGGGTTTTAAAATTTCTGTTTTTATTATCTTAATGCAATCCGTCGTTATCTCATCTAATCCAGGAGCAATACGGTTTTTTAATGTGTTTATTATTTTGTCAATCTCCTCTTCCGAAGTTGTTTTTATTGCAAATTTGTGTTGTGTCGGTTGTGTATTGATGTTTGAACTGTTTGTTTGTGTTATTGTGTTTGTGTTGAGAATTTTACGGTTCGCTAAGACTTTTCCTATACTTGCGAAGAAGTTATTTACTTGATTTGCTATAGTTTCTTTATTTGTATTGGCGTCTACTTTTTTTGAGTTAATGTTTAGATGTTCGATTGTATTTTCTTGTTTGAATTTTTGTGTGTATGTAACTTCTTTCAATATTTTCCATATTTCCTTTGGGTTATTGTTTTCTTTTTTTTTAAGTTTTTCTCTAAAATACAACTCCTTAGCTACTCTAATAATTTTTGTGCAGATGTTTCTATATCTTTTGTAGTAATTAAGTTGTTGTATGTCATACGGCGTATGTTTAATTTGTTTGTGAATTCTGTCTCGTTTGCGAATACAGTTTAATATTCCCTGTGTTATCCATAGTTTAATTTTTTTAGCTTTGTGTGTAAGTTTAACTTGTTTTAGAGTAGTGTTATTATTTATTTCTTGCGCTAAAATTGTTGTAAATTTGTCCCAGGCCTCTTCGACCTTCTCCATTTGGTATACTGTAGTCCAGTCTATTTTTTTGAGTTTTTCTTTTAAGTTTGTGTAGTCAATTATTTTTTTTGTGAATATTTTATGTTGGTTAGGTTTTGTGTTTTCGGTATCAATTGCTATCATATTCATGTAGTGATCTGTAATAGTGCTTTCAAGTATTATGGTTTTGGTTTTTAGTTTTGTTTTGATCATTATATGATCTATACAACTTTTTGTGTTGTGTGTGACTCGTGTTGGAACATTTATCGTTGGCTCCAGTCCATGCTGTGCTAGCATTGTTAGGTATTCTAAGTTTTGTGGGTGTCCGTTTTGTAGAGTGTTTATGTTTAGATCGCCGATGATGATGATATTTTTGTGTTTGTTGAGATCATTTAATGTATCATTAAGTGCAGTTAGGAAATTTGTAATATTGTTTTTGGATGGAGATCTGTATATTGCAAGAATACACGTTTCTTTTTCATATGTTATTTGTAAACAGTTGGAGTCTACGATATGTATTTCTTGGACGAATGTGTTTATTTTATCATTAGTGTATACGACTATGCCATCATTTTGATTTTTGTGTTTTTTTGTGTGGTGTGTGTTGTAGTGTTCAATTGTTTTTGGGATATGGATTTCGTATGAATTTTGGAAGTTTCTAAGTCGCCGTGCCGCGACTCAAGTCTCTCGTCTGTTAGTATATAGTCAGTTTTTCCCTTTATTTTTTATAGCACGTCTAACTCTAACATAATTAAGACTCACGATTGCTTATATAGTCTGTAGTCTTTTTTACTATTGGTACATTTTTCTATATACATTTAGTAAATTCTTTGAATTGCTTCAACATTGTTTACATGAGCGTTGGATCTCTAATATTTCAGCAATTTTTGCTTCTCAATAGGTGAGAGTTGATTTTCTCAACGATTTTTACTCTTGCGAAAATATATGAATTACGAGTACCTACTTGTCTTTTTTATAGCACGCAACAACTAAATTTATACGTGGCGTGCTATTAATATCGTTTTTGGATTTGAGCAACTCACAGTTTCATGTTTTATTGATTTAGCCACAGAGGTGTGATCGCTCATAAATATAAACAATTATGTAAATATGGTATGTCCATCGTAATAGTAAATTGATGCTATTTTTGTAATCATCGTCTTCTTCGATATCTAATATATAAAGTTCATTGTCTGTGGCGGGCGGCGTTGATTTGATTTGCATACACAAACCTAAAATTTTATTCCGAGGTTGATGAAATTTTGCACACTCGACCGTCAAAATAATGGAGAGGTCACTGCCCGCATGAAATTTTGAAAAACCGCCCCATCCCCGTTTCTTACTTCTTAAAGCAGTATTTTGATCATTTTTGATGAAATTTTGTACCTTTGAGTCAAGTGACAAAAATAAGAGGAAACTAGCTATCTACAGCAGATTTTGAAAACTCTACATAAAGCCAGGGCAATAAAAAAATACTTGACCTTAAAACCAAGAGGAAGATCACTGTCTATAGAAGATTAAAAAAAAACTACCCCCATCCTCTTTTCCAGCCCCTTAAAGCAGAATTTTAAATCTAAACGATGAAGTTTTGAATATTTGACGTTAAAAATAGAGGAAAATTACTGTCTACATCTGGCCCGTCGGGGACTCCAGTTTTAGATTTTCTTCTTCTTTGTGTGCCGTATCGGGTCTAGAGGTGGGTAAGTTCTGCATTTTACCGGAAGCCTCCGAGACTTGCCTCCTCTTAAAAGTACACGGGTTCTAGGAGCAGGTCCCGGGTCCGAGTTCTTAGGTGCGGACACTGCGGACTGAGCACTGAATGTTGTTGCGGTGCACCGAACCGGGACGCACGGGTTCAAAGAACTTGGAGCCAGGACCTACTCGTAGAACCCGCACGACAACTCAGAACCCTGGAGCAGGACAAGACCCACACGAGGGCTCGGACCCGTCACCCGTGCAATGTAGGTACATTCAATGGACCTACATTGCACGGGCTTTTATTGAGAATTTAAATAAGTAAATTAGCTGTAATGCTTTATTATAAACTATTATTTTATAATGCACTTCACCCGTTGAGTAACAATACCAATATACGCTCTAATTGAAAATGACTCCGCGTCTAGTCGAATATTCTAAACAATTCCGCGATGACGTTAGGCAGCAGTATACTGTTACGCCAAGCGGTCAGGCACGTGCGTGTTGATTGCCGGCCGGGGCAGGAATGACTGAAGACTGAATGAGGAATGTATCGTGGTTCGTGAGTCGCGGGAGTGGGAGGGAGTGACAAGAGTGGCGGGTGTTTGTCGCGGTTCACGACTCACGTCGCTCGGACCAAGATGCATGGGTTTGTATTGAGCGTACTCGGCGATCTCGGGACTTGTAATTCGAATCTGCGCCGCGGCTTCGCGCTGCGGCGTTGAGTAGCTCGAGTGTTTCACGATTCACGCAGTTCCAAGAACCCGACACTCGCCGAGACTCGCGACTCGTGAGTGGAGTGGAGAGTGTAGCGCTTCGGGGACACCGGACGGTTACTACTACTCAGTCACTAGACTCACTAGTACCGGAGTACCTCGCCTCGCGGCGAACACGGGGACACCCGCCGGCCGGTGGAGGCATCCGAGTTTTTCGGGTTTGGGAATGAGCCCGAGTTCCGGGACAGGGTTCTCTTGGAGTAGTCGATTTGAAAAAGGAGTGGGAGTAGGAACCGCTTCCCGCAAAGGAGCGGATCACATGAGCCCATTCCAGCTGAACTGACACATCGCTAATCGGGTCCCCCCGACGTTGGCGATCACTCTTGAAAATGTCTCTCTGTCTTGCGCTGCCCGGAATAGCTCCTCCACACTTCAAATGCCGGTCCACCCTCGTATATTTCGCAGCCAAGACATTTGTCTCCAACCAGGCCCTCGGCGACCCTCTATCTTGCCTTTCAATATTAAATGGAGCAAGTGATACTTCTCCCCTCGAAGTATATGACCCAGATATGAAATTTTCCACATTTTTATTAATGTAAGCAGTTCTCTATCTGCTCTAGCCCGCCTAAGAATATCTGTGTTGGTGATCATGTCGGTCCATGGGACCTTGAGCATTATCCGGTGAAGCTACATTTCAAAAGCCTCTAACCTGTTCATGGTATTTACTTTCAAGGTCCATGTTTCACATCCATACGGCAAGACCGACCACACATAAAACATTTTAGCATTCTCTGCCTTAGTTTTAACCTGATATTGTCATTGCAGAAGAGGGATTTCATTTTAATACAGATCTATCCACATGAAATAATATGTAAAGAAGAGTGTCCGGTGTGGCTTTGTTTTTTTATGCAAATTCTATAAATTCTACAATCAAATATTCCGCGATTGATGACATTACACACTTGACCTTCAAAATAAGAGAAAGCTCACTGTTTATATATAATTTTTAAAAATCACCCCATCCACTTTTCCCATCCCTTAATGCAGAATGAAGCCAGGGGAACGCCGGATGGTTCAGCTAGTAACCAGTATAGTGCGATCGTTCCAGGTCTCTAGGTTCCTAATTAGTTCCCATAGCATAGTAACTTCAAAATCATCCTAGATTTTACCATGAACTTTATACGTCTATGTATTTTATGAGCCCAAGCACTGAAAATAATTGCTTCTAATGGGGAGTAGTTGTTGAGATTAGATCGTTTTTTGCTGGAATTGTGGTTGTTATACACAGTTTTCCCCCTTTAAGGTTCAGACTGTTTGTATTGCTGCCTCGACTCAACAACCGCTCGTTTCCATGGGGTTGCCGTGTTAGATTTTCGACGAATAGTAAGTTAGTTCGTTGCCCCTAACGTTGGTAATGAAGTAATGTCAAATTGGCATGGGAGTAGGTAGTACCTTTCCTTTGTTCTTGGTTTGTTTCCTAATTCGTGGTTCATTGTTGCTGTTTGAACTGCATGGTTTATGGATACGAGTCACACGAAACACGTCACACGTCACGTGGTGGTTTGGTAGGACCGTAAATGGAAGAATAAACAAACAGGATGCGGCTACCGTTTGTGGATATCGATGGCTAACTGACAAGTATTATTTCTTTATTGAGCTTCATTGGATCATGGCGCTCTTCCGGTGCACGCATTGGAGCGTGCTGAGAGACAGATAGCCAACGCTGATACTGATCCCAACATCGAATGTTTTTAACAAAGTCTAAAGCCTGTCTACGAGTCTACCTTAATACTTCAGGCCTCGGACATATTCCAGAAATTAATTAAATCTAAATAAATGGAATATTTCTGAACGTATCCGAATAAAGTTTTTGAAAGGTGATAAAATACGTTTTCAAATTATATTAAGTATTTGAAAATTTTAGAAATATTATTTTTGAACGCAAACTTAAGCAAACTTAAAAAAGTTTTAAAATGGCTCATCTTACTTTTTTTCTAACTAAACTAAACTTACTTATAACGAAAAAAAAATAAAAACTCAATTGAAACGTAAAATGAAAAATTCAATTAATTCATTTTTAAATTACTAAAATAAACGATTACGACTTGAAAAAATACAGTCGGAATATTATGCAAAAACATCCTGCCTTTAAATGAGGCCCATTCCACCGTACCTAATTGTAATTAGTAATTATTTTTTTCTGTTCCTCTGTATCTTCTATTACGATGTACGAGTATACTAGCCTCCGTGGTCGAGAGGTAAGGCACTTGACTTACAATCCGAAGGTTGCGGGATCGAATCCCGGCGTGCGCAAATAAATTTTATTTGATTAATTTGTGTTATTACACAATTAATTCATTTTAAATAATATGTAGTATATTTGCGGCACGTTCCAGAACGGAAGATACTCCCAGTATAGCCCAGGTGTAAGACCATTCAGTATTGACACTTTGCTTGAAACGGCTTTAACCGTGTTTGGTGACCAGATCTGAATAGCCGTTTACTTCCCCACTTTTCTCTTCCCTATCTCCTACCCCTCCCCACTACCTTCAGGCTCAAAATTGCCCCCATTGGGAATGCCATCACTTTCTCCAGTTTGGAGCAGGTGGGACTTTTGTGAAGTATAGGTACACATAAAAAAATACCAGGCTAACATTGCTCTCAAGTCTTTTATATATAGACTTTTCATACTTAGTCATACGTAGACATTTTTCGTGATTCCTTAACACACAAAACTATTTATTAATTTTCTTGACGTGACATAAATTATTTAAAAAGTTACGATTTTAGATTTTCACGGCCAAAAATTATTTTGTTATTAGTTTTTGGGGTATTATGCCGTGTTGCGCTACCTCCTTCTTTAGCCAACGTTTCGGACAACGGACAACGGCAACCTCAGTGCTTGCTAAGGGGATGAACTACGCAGTTGCCCCCAAAAAGATACCTGTGGAATCTATCGTATGTGGTGTAGAAACAGCACTACATACAATGATGAAAGTCCATAAAATGTCAGAGTCGCAAGCAGAGAACATACGACAAGAGACTTGCCATATTTTAAAAAGGGCTGAAATACCCCGCCCAAATATAACAAAGGGAGAGTTTGCGGCCCTAAAAGAATTGCGCGCCAATGAGGATATCTTGGTTCTGCCAGCCGACAAAGGAAACGCCACTGTCGTGATTAATATGGTGGACTACATTAAAAAGATGGAAGACCTCTTGTGCGATGCCGGCACCTATAAGAAAATTAAAAACAATCCCACTAACAAAATTGACCTGAAGACAAGGGAGTTAGTAAAAGCTTCCAGTATCAGGAAAGAGGATCGATCTGGGCTTTTTGTAAAAGCCTCCAGAACTCCTGCCCTGTACGGTCTTCCAAAAATTCATAAAAAGGATATTCCGATGAGACCGATCGTCAGTGCGATTGGTGCACCGACGTACAAACTTTCTCAATACCTCTCAAGATTATTGCAGATGCAAACTGGGAAAACTGAATCTTGGATTAAGGATTCCACAGATCTGATCAGTAAGCTTAAGAAGGTTAAGACTGAGAAAAGGGATATTTTGGTCAGTTTTGACGTTGTGTCCCTTTTCACGAATGTGCCTCTGGAAGACTCCATGACAATGCTCAGAGATCTACGAGGAAGACATTTGTAAACTTTTTGAACACTGCCTTAAAACGGGATATTTTGCATTCCAGGGTGAACTTTTTGAACAAGTGGAAGGAGTTGCGATGGGCAGTCCATTGTCACCAGTACTCGCCAACTTCTTTATGGAGAAGTTTGAGGAAGTGGCACTCGACACAGCTTCGGCTGTTCCTAAAGTGTGGTGGCGGTATGTCGACGATGTCTTCGCCATCTGGCCTCATGGAACAGAGAAACTGAACGAATTTCTGGACCATCTCAACTCACTCCACGTTAAAATTAAGTTCACAATGGAGCTGGAAAATGACTCCAAGATCCTACCTTTTCTAGATGTGGAGGTGATGCGAAAAGAAGATGATAGTCTAGGACACACAGTGTATAGAAAACCAACTCATACAAATCGGTATCTACATGCTGATTCCCATCACCACCCAGCGCAGAAGAGAGGACTTATCCATACATTGGTGACCCGAGCGACCAGAATACGTGAAGAAACAAAAATCGGAGCAGAACTTACAAAACTGACCGATGCACTGGAGCGTAACGGTTACCCAGCAAGGCAGACAAGGCAAATCATAAGAGCCAAATCTGCACCAAACGAAGACAGAATTGAACTAGAGTCAAAGGGCTGCGCTTTCCTGCCTTACGTTCACAACGTGACAGACAGAATTGCCAGGCTATTGAAAAAAGAAAGCATCAAGACTGTCTTCGGAACCACGACAAAAATACGAGACTTTTTGAGGCCTGCAAAGACCAAGTTTCCTCTGGAAACAGATGGAGTATATAAACTCAGCTGTTCCGGATGTGATAAGGTTTATGTGGGCCAGACAGAGCGGACGATCTCGAAAAGGATATCGGAACACTTTCGAGCATGTAAACTTGGCCACCCTGACAAATCGGCAATCGCCGAGCATTTAGTTGAAACCGGCCATTACTTTGGATTTGTTCCTGAAGTCCTGGGAAGACCGAAAACTCATAGAGCACGCCTGATTACGGAATACACTCACAGAATATGGTCGAAGCCTAAGGTGTAAATAACCAAATAACAAATACCTCTCTTCACATTTATATTTTCTCTTCACCTTTTCGGATTATCATGCAAAACGAATTAGTCTATTAAAGGATTTGATACAGTTATTCACCTCTGAAACTTCTTGTAAGCAATTTTTTAGTCACAGTTTTAAGGACAGCCATTTTTGCTGATGGACCAAAATCCACGAACCCTATTAGAAAACATTGTCGATAAACCTAGGATTAGCGAGCTGGTTAATGCTGACGCTAGCGTATTATCTGAAAACAATAATTATGCTTTTGAATTCCTCGCCATGACTTCGAATTACAAACTTATTTAGTACTTAATCTCGGATAGTATCAATTAAATTCCACTTTACAAGTGTTTGTAGTAAACTCGTCTCTTGGATTATCAGTATTGAACCCGATTATGTTACATAAACCCTACGGCGTGGCCTACTTTCAGTAATTGCTGAGCCAATCCCAACGTGTAAGCAGCGAAATAACAGTCAATATTTTGTTCCACATTTTGTGGAGCAAAACTACGTATACTGGTCAATAATGATTAGGTTCAGGTTTTTAAGTGGCCTTTTTTTACGTTTACTCCTATGTCAACTTTGAAGAAGCTGTGTGGAGTCTTTTTGAGGAGAGGTATGAGTGCGCATGGGTCTTGAATAGAACCATTCCACGGTAGAGCTGTTTTACTCAAGAACGTTCTCACGTGACAAATGTCAACCATGTGCATATGTTGGGTGCGCGTTTGCGTGTTTCCCGACTGTGCTTAACCGAAGGGATCAATGACGCTAGTTCCTCGCAGTATTTTGCGTTGTAATACCGGTAGAACAAGGATGGCATACCGACGCCTGTGCTGTAAAGATTGAAAATCCGCTTGTTGAGATTGGGGAATCTATCAAACGAACCGCAACATAGAGGAATAAATTTCCCTCAGGGCCTATATCATCTTTGGGGATGCTGTGTGGAGGGTCTTTTTAGGGAAAGGAAGGAGATAAAGTTCTGGGAAGGAAAATGACTGGGGAGTGGCCAGTGGGTAGGAATCTGTGGGTCAATGTGTCCAGGAGTAACGAATGTATGAATCCCATAAACCCGGGCGCCCCTGCTAAGTCACCAAACGTAGCGAACCACTTGGGGTGACCTACGGCAGGAATATTGGTTTTTTAATAAATGGTTCCCGGGGCGGTTGTACCCATACCCGCCTCCCAAATTGCACAGAGTCAAGGGTTTTATCGTCATTTCTTTGGTCTCCAGGCCAGAGTTGGCTGCCAAATTCAACACTGGGCGCACTTTCGATTTGCACAGGGTCAGCAGTTGTGTACAGTATGCCCAACTTGACTCTATTTTCGATGTAGCCCCCTTGCCTGAGCTGGTCCCTTAAGCCCCGTTCTGATTGATCAAGTATTTTAGTCGAGTGGAGAGTATAGTAGTAACTAAACGCGTCCGAATACAGTAATTTTAGTAGAGTGGGTGAGTCAGCTCTTTAGTAGATTCAATCCATTTCGTTCTATTTTTTCGGCGAGTAGCGACCCCCACCACGCCTTCCTGCGCACTGACAGGCGCGAACCGACCGTTTTAGCAGTGTTCATTTGTGAACGCGCTTAAATGTTTTAATTTGGTAGGCGGGTATGGGTACCGCCGCCCTGGGAACCATTTATTGGATGACTAACACCTCTGCCACAGGTCACCCCAAGTGGTTCGCTACGTTTGGTGACTTAGCAGGGGTGCCCGGGTTCTTGGGGTAATGTTTGTCCAGGTCTTGATGGCGGGTGCGTCGGCCCACCTTCTGCGTGGCGGGCCGGATTGGGAGATGCTGGTTGAGGGAGACCCTTTACAACCGGTTACCGCTGTCCGGGCCGCTCGGTAGTACAGGGGCCCGACCCTCAGGCTCATGACTGAGGGTGGGCTGCCCCATCAACGAGTGCAAAAACCCCGCCGCTGCTGTTGTGCCGGTTCGTGACCGGAGGGGACCCAGCAGTAGCGTTTGGGGCGCATTGGGCGACCTCTCCAGCCGGACTCTCCCTGCCCATCGCCTTGCACCGCAGTGGGTGGGTTGGATACATACGTCCGTCACTCCTGGAAACTCTGAACCCCAGCATCCTACCCACCCCTTTATACCTTTTCCCTCCCAGACCTTCCTTCCTCTCATATCAAAAAAACAAAAAACCAACAATTAAAATCATGAACTTGCAACCTACAATAATTAACGTCATTACAGCGGCGAGACGTAGGCGTCCCCGGTGCGGGCCAAAACTGTTGGTGAATTACACCAACATTCGCGGCCTGCACACCAATTTAAACTCTGTCCACCACCACCTTTTTTCTCAACGCCCAAACCTACTCTTCCTGTCTGAAACTCAGATAGCTGAGCCTGTAGACACCTCCTATCTGGACTGCCCGGGCTTCACCCTCGCAGGCAAGTTCAGATCTAAAGGAGGTGTCTGTGTCTATAGTCGAGCTGACGTCAACTGTGTGCGACTGTTGAATCTGGAAAACTCCAGATTCGACGTAATGTGGGTACGCGTCAATCTTGCCAGTACGGTAAGATTCTACGCGTGTTTATACCGCTCACCGAACCTGAGCGAATCAGACACGTCCGAGCTCTTCAAACACTTAAGCGACACTATTGATGACCTCTTGCCTCGCTACCCTACGGCAGAGTTTGTGGTCCTGGGGGACTTCAATGTTCATAACGAACCTTGGTTGAAGTTCTCAGGATCAACAGACTCGGCTGGACGCCAAGCGGAATCCTTTGCCCTTTGCTACGGATTGGAGCAAATGGTTCAGGAGCCTACAAGGGTTCCTGATGTCCAGACTCACCGTTCCAATCTGTTAGACCTATTTTTAACTACTGTGCCACACGGTTACAGGATTGAAGTCACAGCGCCTTTAGGATCGTCCGACCACTGCCTGGTGACGACATCAATCCCTGTAAACTTCAGACCACCAAACGAGAGGCTGAAGAGAAAAGTGTGGCACTATAGGTCAGCAGATTGGTTCGGTCTGCGGGCACATTTTAATGCTTTTCCGTGGTCAGCTGTCTGTTTTCGGACTTCGGATCCCTCAAGATGTGCCCAGGAAATTGGTGAAGTCATCACATCCGCTAACTTACTAGGTAAAATGTTTGCGGATAACTCAACCCTCGATGACCAAGGTGCTGTCCCGACGTCGGTTCCTCACTGCGGTTTTCATATGAAAAAGCTGAGGATCCGGCATCGGGAAGTACTCCATGTTTTACGAGGGCTTGATGTTAATAAAGCTAGTGGGCCCGACGGAATACCTGCCCTGGTACTGCAGAGGTGCGCTGTAGAATTAGCTCCAATTTTGACGAAGCTTTTTAAAATGTCCCTGAAGACTGGCTCTGTGCCCTCTGGTTGGAAAAAAGCGGTTATCCATCCTATTCCAAAGAAGGGTGACCGCTCCAACCCGGCCAACTACCGCCCCATAGCGATCACATCAGTTCTGTCTAAGGTGATGGAACGTGTGATCAACGACAAACTGCTCACATACCTCGAGAAGAACAAAATTATTAACGACCGTCAATACGGATTCCGTCGGAACCGCTCGTGCGGTGATCTTCTCGCGTATGTGACGCATGTTTGGGGGCGATGCCTGGAACGTTTCGGTGAGACCCAAACGGTTGCACTGGACATCTCCAAGGCCTTTGACCGGGTTTGGCACCGAGGACTTGTCAACAAACTGCATTCTTACGGACTTCCCGCATCCTTGTGTACGTGGATTGCCGACTTCTTGAGGGGGAGGTCGATTCAGACGGTAGTCGATGGTTTCACCTCTTCCTCACACTCGATAAATGCTGGCGTCCCGCAGGGATCGGTTCTGTCTCCAACTTTGTTTTTGTTGCACATCAACGACCTTTTGTCATGTGCACCAATTCACTGTTATGCGGATGACAGTACAGTTCATGATAGCTTTTTGTTTGACAAGCCCCCAAAGGGCTCACAAACTCCAACAGCTCGTAGGGCTTTGAAGCAAAGAATGGACGGCTACCTCGAGAGTGTTTTCTCTTGGGGTAAAAATAATCTCGTTGAATTTAATGTTTCAAAGACCCAATCTTGTCTGATTACGTCCAAAAGGGATCGAAATGAAAATCTAGTCTCTTTCAACGGAAGCAATCTTCCGAACAGGCCCTCCATTGATATGCTTGGTGTAACCCTAAGTGACCAGCTCAGGTATGGGGGCTCCATTGAAGCCAGAGTAAAGCTAGCCTCTCAAAAACTGGGCGTACTGTACAGGGCCCGCAGGTCTAGATTCGTTACATTAAATGTAGAGTCGTTTATTCAAAAAAAATTAGATTCTTGCGAGAACTCCGAAGGGGCGACCATAAGTTGCCTATACCGGGGTGGGACAGTGGTGGGTACTTCAATGTACAGGGCCCGCAGATACTTTAATAGTACACAACTGCTAACCTTGTACAAATCACAAGTACGCCCCACGGTTGAATTTGGCAGCCATCTCTGGTCTGGAGCTCCAAAATACCTGAAAAATACCCTCGACTCTGTGCAGAAACGGGCGGTCCGTTTGATAGATTCTCCCATCTTAACAGACGGATTGCAATCTTTAGAGCACAGGCGTCGGGTATTACAATGGAAGATGCTCCGAGGAACTAGCATCATTGATCCCTTCGGCACCGGTGCATAGTCGGGAAACACGCCTAACGCGTGCCCAACATTTGTACACGGTTGACATTTGTCACATGAGAACGGGTCGTTTCTTCGACTCGTTCTTGTGTTCAACAGCTCGGCTGTGGAATGATTTGCCGGCCTCTGTGTTTCCTCCTTCCTACAACATGGGTCTCTTCAAGACCAATGTTCATTCCTTCCTCTCCTCAAAAAGACCCTCCACACAGCATCCCAGATGACATAAGCCCTGAGGGAAATTATTTTCCTCAGGGCCTCCTGTGTTGAGTTAATGTAAAAAAAAAAAAAAAAAATGTCGTGGTGATAGAGCGAAGATGCTACCCTGAATTAATTTATTTATGCTGCTATTAATCTCTTTTCGTGTCCATAGTTTATTTATTTTCATCTTACTAATTTATTCTTCCACCTCTTCTAAAATAAACATTAAAATAAGGATGAAAATAAGCTTAATTAGCTTAGGGAACGTACCCATACTACGTGACCAACTTTTTGCAATTTTTAACCCCCCCCCCCCCCCCCCGGTGACCAAAGTGTCACGTAGTATGAGTACGTTCCCTTATTTACTTTGCTTTGTAGCGCCCGTCATCCGCCGTCATCTTGAAACGGGCGGCGGGCACAAATGTACTCTACTTGAAAGTAATGCGAACGGTTTTCAGCGAGTCAATTAGCGAGTGTACTCGCTACTGGACTTACTACTTGATCAATGTGAACGTACCTTTAGAGTTACACCAGGCTTGCCTTTAAGTCTCATTTTTAAAAATTCCATTAACAATGAGTGATTGGATCACTATTTTTCGTAACAGACCTGCTATTTGTAACTTGGAACATAATAGAATTGTGAGGTTTATTTCTTAATACGACTATTATAGTTCGTGCTCTTTTGTGGTACTTATTTAATTCACTTTCATTCCAACAAGTGAGAGTAGTTTCCGTATGTTTATTCATAATAGGTATCTATGAATATTGACTCTAGCTCCATAAAGTATAAATTTGCTAGTGAATGCTTCCTGATCACGCGATCTTTTCCTTACAAAGTTTAACCCCTGTCAATTCATTTGAATAATATTTTTGTCAATTGAACAAAGTTTTTGCATTTATTCATTATTTCCCAGTATTCCATTTGTATTTTATTATATGCTTTCCTATTTATTTCCTCCTTCACCCATTCATTCTTGTTATTCTAGAGTCTAATTTTCCTCTTCAATCTTAATTTATCCTATTTCTGCCTCTATGGTTTCGTTCTATATAACTCCGAAACAGTAACCTTACCTAACCGATCATATTCTGTGAGTTTTTGATTTGTCTACTATTTTATTTCTTTCTCTGGTTTCATATTCATAGATATTAAAAAAATTCCAAACCCTCCTCCCATATTTGTGTCTTGACACTTTACATATATTTTTAATTTATTAATATTTAAACCTCCTGAACTACTTACCTTTTTTGTCAGCAGGTACATATTGACAACATTTTATGTGAATCTTGTTTTATGTTAATGGTAAACTCTTTCCCTATATACATTATACATATACGTACAATAAATCAGACAACGTGTTAACTATAGAATATTAGAAAGTAATAATCCTCTAACATTCAGAGACTTGTATATTAATTTAATGTTACTTTTGTGTGCATTGGTGTATATGTTTCTGTAAAAGCCGGTAAATTGGTAAAACTTAGGTTAGGAGTTACCAACGTGAATTGCATTGATTTTTGCCTTTAAAAGTTGGAAAATCTTAGAATTTTTTGGAAAATCTTAAGATTTACCGTAGTACGGGCTTTTACAGTAACTTATGGATTAACAATTTTGTAATGGAGTTAATTGTTATACTAATTGAATATACTTTATTAAATAATTGTTTTTGTATGAAATTCGCAGAGCTCCATTTATTTTTATTGAATTTCATGTAAATCGAATTTAATAGTGTTATTATTAAGTTCTGCAATTATTTTAGTTTGTATTATTGTGATCTGTTGTGATCACTATTTCGGCGTTCAAGGCCTTTTTCAAACTGCAATACTTGTAGAACTTAATAATAAAAACCGTATTAATTCCCTTGTTTCAATCAGTGGTAAATTGTAATATCGATTAATTAAGACAACATCATCGTTTTATTAACGACACGTTGCAATAAGTTGGACTCTGATAAGGCAGCTTTATAGTATTTTATACCATTTAGACTGAATTGTATGCGTTTATTCTCGTATCGTGAGTCCAAATCTTTCCCCATTTATTCCGCGTTCTTTGTCGATTGGAAAATTCAACTCATTTTGTTCTGAGACCATTCAACCGTAAAATGGTTCGCTATCTGACATGGTTTTTTAATTGTTGTGGTTCAGGTGGAATCATAACACTGTGACTTTTATTTTGTAATACTCGGTCTTATTTTTTGTACAATCTTTGTTATTGAAACTCCTCTTTTATAACATAATGTTATTATGGTTTATAAATGTTTTGAAGGTTATTTTAATAATATGCAAGTTATTATATATTATTAATAACTTGCATATTATTAAAATAACCTTTAATAATACGCAAGTTATTATATATTATTATATTATAATAATGGTTATGACAACGCCTTTATTATTATTTGTTTAATAATATTCATTTAATATCGCTTCTTTCTTATCTTATTTTATTTGTGTTTCATTCTTTACAATGTTAAGAAGTACCTATATAGATTCTTGTGAAGTTTTTCCCAAATCTGTATTCTTTTCTGCTTTTTCGTCCTTTAAAAAACGAATTGTCAGACTACTCTTTCCCATTCATAAATAACTAACCATTAAGTCATTTCCTCGCAAAGGAAGGCAAAGAGGACGAACCGTCAAACCACTCTGTCTTGGAATTCACTTCTTGATTCAGTGACATTGATACATCGTCTTACAAATATTCTTCTGTTATTCTGTTTCTTTATATGAACCGACTCAAGTGTTTTTTAAAATATTTTTTTTAGCTGTAAAGTTTTTACATCTTACAGTTTTTACTCTTATCCATTGAAGCATTTTTGTCCACATATGGCCGATTTGCAAACACCCTCGAGCGTTCGCCGGCCAAAATGTGGCCAATTTGAAGAGATATTTTAAAACATTTATTGGAATTATTTCACAAGTTACCGTGCTCTTTATACTTTAATTGATCACAAAGGTAACTTAGCTTTTTCACTGTTCAACAAGAGATGACTCTCTGAATTATTTAAAATTAACTTAATTTTTTTTTCTTACAAAACATTGATCGTGTGTTACAAATTAAAAAATATACTAGTTTTAAATAAAATTTATGTCTATGATTATCAACTAGGCTATAGATAACACGAAGACGTCATAAAATAGAGTATTCTCCAATCTCCATATAGATAGGTACTACGTACGTCAATTTAAAAAAAAAAATATATATATATATATATATATATATATATATAGTTCTATGTCTTCGTTTTCCCATTCATAAAGTTTAAAAAAACAATAAAAAACAAATATCTCTACATTTTATAAATTAAAGTCCTCCGTGTCGTCTGTCTGTCTGTCTGTCTGTTCGCGACAAACTCAAAAACCACTGAACGGATTTTCATGCGGTTTTCGCCAATAGTTAGAGTGATTCGTGGGGAAGGTTTAGGTATATAATTTGTCAAGGTTATGTGTAAATTGGTTGAAAAATAACGATAATCGTTAAAACCGTCGGAAAAAGTCAAGCCGCTTGAGATTCATCGAAAAACTGCCTAATCCCTTTGAGATATATCGAAACAATGCATGGTTTTTTTTTTTTTTTTTTTTTTTTTTATTTGAATTTTATTTTAGTAATTTGTACATTTAAGTTTACAAATTTCTAATTGATTATAATATTTCATATTGCAGTTTTTTTTTTTTTTTTTTTTTTTTTTTTAATTATAATATTTTAAATTCACAAAATTTTTAAAATCACTAAATTTTTTGTTTTTGTTTTATGTAGCTCCTACAATCCATCTTGAACTTTTCAATTGGTGAGGACTTAAGGGGATATTCTTCTTTTATAGATCTTCAAAAAAGGCCGCGATGGCATATATCTATCCTTTACGGATAACTTATTATCTTCCCTTCCCTTCTCTTTATATTATAAATTAAAGTCCTCCGCGTCGTCTGTCTGTCTGCCTGTTCGCGATATCTATCTTTTACGGAGAGCTTACCATACCCATTCTGTCAAAAAAAATGGTCACCTACAATGCGGTAATTGGAAAGTTATTTAGACTGATACATTATTAATCCTTATCATCATAAATACGTTAGATACCTCAAGCATTTCATGCACATTATTATAATCTTTCGCACCATCTCTACGTATTATAAATTAAAGTCCTCCGCGGCGTCTGTCTGTCTCTTCGCGATGAACTCAAAGATGGTGGTGGTTATAAAGGTTGGATAACCATCCAGTAGATAGCGTTGTGTTTAATTAGCCAGAGCAAGTCGTGGCCGGGTCAGCTAGTAATTTATATTATAACTCCCGTAGTTAGTTAGCTGACGATTACAATAACCTTTTTTTTGTTTTGATGAGTATGTCACTTTTCCGAAATATTTTTTAAATAAATCATTTCCTTCAAATCATCTGTTAACAAGATTTAAAGCTACCTGTTATGTTGTTCCAAAAACTAATTATTGTTATGTAATGTATGGTATGTGTGTATGAACGTAAGCCTATTTAATATAATAATATTATAAAGGCGAAAGTTTTTATGGATGTATGTGTGTTACTCTTTCACGCAAAAAATACTAAATGGACTTTAAAAATTCTTTCACTAATAGAAAGCTACATTATTTGCGAGTAATGTAGACTGTATATATTGGTAAGCTCTGGCGCTGTGAAATTATTTAGTATAAGTTTATTGTCCAGACGAAAACCAACTGTCATTTTGTTATTTGTTTAGGTTATTTTGGAGATCCCTTTGATAGTTAAAATTCAAATATATATAAAATAATAATCTATACTAAATGTGAAACTGCGTGTGTTACGCTTTAAGGGCCCGCAACCCGGATTTGCACCGATTTATTACATATTTCCCTTAAACACGGTAAGTTTTAAAGCTCTTAAAAAATATATATGTTATTCTTGAAGATAATATCTAGACTTTGCCCGCGCCGAAACGCAAATTATATAAAATTCCCTCGATAGAAAAAAATCGCAAAGTATGCTCCAAAAATTATTATTAAACAGTAAACCTGTTTCAGTTATTTTACAAGTTATATGGATGAAAAAAATCACAGTGTTACTTTAAATGCTGTTTAAGATAATGTCCTCGAGATTTTTGCTCTATTTTAAACGAGTCGTGTTTTTTTAAACATTTTCGCAATTTTCGAATCGATTTTGTCGCTGTAAATGTTAGCGCTCTCCTCTAACATTCGTAATTTCGTATCTCTCCATCTTCTTCTTTTCGGGCCCAGTTGCAGAGCCTTAATAGGTGGCACGCGAGATGTTTGAAAAATTAATGTAACGGGTATGGATGGGGAGGGGAGGGGCGGGGGTATTGGAGAGGGGAGAGAGCGGGGTGACGATAGGGAAGGTGGAGGCGGCGGAGTGGGAACCTCCCTAATATGTATATACATATAAGTGTTTGTATGTATGTGTACATGTACATTATATACATAATTTTCTATGCTTACAGTATCAAGATGGAATCTTTTTGGGTATCTCTACACAGGGTGGCCACAGGACCTGGAAAACCTGGAATTATCAGGGAATTTTACCGAACCTGGAATTATCAGGGAAATTTCAGGGAATTTCAATTTTTTTTAAATATCAGGGAATTCCAAAAATATAACTAAATTCGTTATTTTGCGATTTGTGAAACCCCAAAATTGTTTTATTGCGGCATTTTAAATAGGCACATAGTTATCTATGTCCTAATACAATACAAACACCTATAATAACACATCTATACCAAATCAATCACATATCTTCGCAATTTAATTTTAAATGCCTTTATGCTCTCTATTCCAATTTTATTTCTTCTGGTAATTCTCCAAATATCTTTAATGCTCCGTACATCAATGACTTTTAACTCGTGTGTTTTTTTCCTGAAGGGGAGTCTCAGTTCATTTCTTTTCCTCGTCTCGTGTGAATGTTTGTTTTGTAGTTTATCAATTTTTCTTAGGAATTCAATAGACGTATGGCCATTGATTATTTTGTAGATTAACAATATACCTAGTATTGAAGTAAATAATTTGTTTAAATGACAAGATATTTAACTCCTTCAACATTTTCTTGACTGAAGTGTACCTATTTTTCTTCAATATAGTTCTCATAGCTCTGTTTGATAGAATTGTCATTTGTTTCATTAATCCGTCGTTGGCTAAGAATAGAATGCTGCTACAGTAATTTATGTGTGGTACAATGATTGCGTTGTACACATTTTTACTGGAGACTGTGTCAAGGAATCTTATTCTTCCCAAAAGCGAAATTTTTTTGGCAATCTTTTTAATAATTGGTTTTGTATTTTGAGCGAAAGTCAACTTGGAGTCAATTATTACAACCAAATATGTAATTTCAAATCTTTCAAAACTTCACCGTCTATCAATATGTCTTTTTTTGTTTGCGTTACTCGTTTTCCAATGTTCATAAATTTTTTGTTTACATTCAATTTTAGTTTATTTTTCTTCAGCCATATATTATGTAGGTCTTAATTTAAATGATTCATTATGAGTTCATAATCTTCTCCTGCTATATATATCAATGCGTCGTCTGCAAATAATCTTGTTTTACAATGTTTCAATACTTTTACCATATCATTAATGAATAGGTCCGAGAACAGACCATTGTGGTGCTCCCATCTTCATTGGTTCGGAGATTGTCTCACCCACTTTTGTGGTTTGATATCTATTAGTTAAATACTTGAACCATTTCAATGCCATTCCTTTTATTCTATTTTTAGATAGTTTTTTAATTATTTTATTTCTATCTATCGTTTCAAAATTCTCTATCTATCGTTTGAAAAAAAGTCTTCAGGCGAAATATCATGAATTTGTAACAAGTGTCTTTTGTTTTTAATAGATTATTGTGATGCAAAGAAATAATAAATGCTATAGATGACGGAATTCCCTTTATTATTTATCTAACGAACGATATCCCCTTATATCAAATTAAACATATCAGGGAAAAATGTAGAAACTGCCCTGGAAAACCTGGAATTATCAGGGAATTTTGAAATCCGTTTTTTGTGGCCACCCTGCTACAGAATGTTTTCTTATTAGTATTGTGAAGCGTATAATGCTCCATTGTCAATGTTGTGTTTGTTTTTAATTATTGATAGTATCAACCATGTTCAATGTAATTGTATTTGCGAGTGCTTTGATATGAATCACCGTTGAAAAGCCTTTAAAAAAATCTGCGTATTTCTTTTTCACACGACCTTGCTTCTGCTTTAGGCGCTTCAAAGGGCACATTCTTCAAGAGGATTCATTCAACCCGCACTTAAATATTGACAAGACTAAAGGATCTCTTCAAAACCATGTCAAAGTCTAAACTTCAATACATGACCCCGAAAGGCGTATTCGAATTTTCTCTGAAAGGCTCTCGTGGTCTAAAAACGGTTTTGCAATTCAACCCCTAACTTTTTTTACATAGATTCTGGGTAAACGAGGTCCCAACTGGCTTTCAAGCAAAAACATTGTTTTAAAATATACAAGACGGGCCTTTGCGGCACCAAGATTGACTCCCGTACCGATAAGTATGTTGACAATGAAAACAACAATACTATTCCATCATCCGTATTTTTGCGTTGATTTCAAATTGTTGTGAATAATAAGCCAAAAAGTTCGCAAAATCTTCCACTAACTCTCCACTGTTGAAGAAGTTTGGCTCACACACATTTCCGTCCTTCTCGATTGTTCATTGATCCAGTCGGTTTTACGGTGGTCTCGAGTTGGTACTTTTGGTTTCTCTTGGGCGCAACTGATGGATACATTTTAATTTAATTGAGCGATTTGTCTTGCTGACTGTGGTTTATTTGTTGATGTTTACATTATATCGGTAACTTTGGTTTGCTCCCTTTTTGGTATTCGTTTTTTCGTTAACTTTTTTTTTTATATTATCTAGGGGCTGTATTTTCTTTGGAGATGTTGTATGGAGGGTGTTTTTAGGGAAAGGATGAGAGGAAATTTTGAAAAGTAAAAGGCTTAAGGGGAGGTTAGGAATCTGGTGGTCAATGTGTCCAGGAGTGAATTATGAATCCATCCCTCCCACTGCGGTGCTAAGCGATAGGTTGAGAGAGTCTGGTTGGAGAGGTATAGGTAAAGGTTTAGGTTAGGTAAAGTTAGGTACCCCTGCATAGTCACCAAACGTAGCGTACTACTTGGGGTGACTTATGGCAGAAGTGTTGCTTATCCAATTAATGGTAACCCCACCACATGACCCGGGCACTCCTGTTAAATCACCAAACTAGTGAACCACTTGACTTGGTGATGCCTAGAATACATCTTTTCTTTTTATGAAAAGATCCGTCACTTTTGGTTTTGACAGGACACATTTCTGAAAATTATTATAATATATATATAAATAATAATGAATTTTTCAAGATAAATCTAATTTTTAACTTTTTCCAGCACCACTAACGAACATATCTTTTCGGTCAATAAAACAGTTGAATCACTTTTGAAACATTTTTCCTCAATAAATACTGTCGAACTCGTAGCCACGCCCTATTACATCCGCAGGGTCGGACAGATGTCATGGCTCAACACAGCATGACAAGAGGTACGACATTGCTTAATGCCCTACCAGCGGATACAGATGTGTTTGATATCACCATACCATGTTTTAAAAAACTATATACATGTATTGCTAGTTGTAAGAAAATTGTACCATAATTGAACTTGCCTGTCTGTCGTACAATAAAAAAAATCGTTTTCGACTGACTTTTGAATTTTTGCATTCTAATTGAACTATCATAATAAGACATCCTAAGATTAGTGGTGTGAGTATATACGGTTTGAGTATATCATACAATATACATCTCATGTCATTTTATTAACTCCAAACCTATATCATCTGAGATGCCGCGTGGAGGGTCTTTTTGAGGAGAGGACCGAATGAACATTGGTCTTGAATAGAATAGACCCATGTTGTAGGAAAAAGAAAACACAAAGACCGGCAGATCAACGAGTCGAAGAAGCGACCCGTTCTCATGTGACAAATGTCAACCGTGTACAAATGTTGGGCACGCGTTTCGCATGTATCCCGACTATGCACCGGTGCCGAAGGGATCAATGACTCTAGTTCCTCGGAGCATGCCATGAATGTGATGATCAGTCAGTTTCATTAATTTTCCTCCTAGTCATGGTGCATGGTTCACCTGTAGTATTCTATGTCGATGTATAAAACCGAATAGAATTGCGTGTTCTAAGCATCACGTGATTTAAATGTGACGTAATTAAGGCGGCATGCCGGAAATGTAAAGATGGACCTGGAGATTGAATAAGTTTTCAATGTCATTCGTTAAAATCTCTATTTGCATACGCTCGTTTCTTAGTACCAGACTATCAGATGACCGCCCGAGATATTCACCCGCACCCTGTGAACTTTATGGGTTGCTATTTGCTTTCAGAGACATTTTATTCAGCTGAAACGAACTGAAGAAACCTCTGAGAGGCGGTTTGCTGAAAAGAAACTTCAGAGTAATCAATGTAAACATTTTATTCTGGGATCAGAAGAGAATTTGTGTAACGTATTCACGTGAATAGAAGGTTGAAACACATTTTTTGAACTGACAACTTCTTTAGCATCGTTGTGATTTGAAATTCGATGAAACAGAAGCGAGCCACACTAAAAAGAGACAAACACATACATTTATAGGATTTAGCCTACGAGAGAATGAGATGTAGATGTAGAGTACTGGGTTCCAATATAATACTATAAATCCACGGTCCCACGCAAGTCTTCTTTGGTCAAAGTAAATATTTTTATTTTTGTGAAATCAATAGTCAATTTTCAAACCAATCCAAAATGAAGAGGCAAAGAAAACACAAAAGAAAGTGACATCTAGCGAAAAAAGCAAGAAACACACAAATACTAATAAGATGACCAAATGTTTAGGAAAAGGTGTAACTGGAATTCGACGATAAAAATATTGCGAAAAATCATCCTTCACATTGATAAAAACAAGTGCTTCGTAGTCTCCCCGCTCTTGTCTACTTTAGTTTTCTGATGGTTTCACTTCTACGGCGTGTGAATTGCATACTCTATTTTTTATTTATTTAACCTACTTATTTTGGTTTTTCCATTTAAGACTATGAAGTATTGCAAAAATCATGTGTTTTATTTTTAAAATTTTATTGCTTAGAAATACTTAAGATGCTAAAATTGAATACAGCGAGTAGGACTCATTTTGGCCTTTGAAATAATCGAGCATTTTTTGATAAGTCTTTTTATAGGCCCAGAAAAAAATACAAGTAGGTATGCAGTTCTCACGCGGTAGAATTAAAACCTTAAGAAAACTAAAATAGACAAGAGTGGGGAGGCTACGAAGCACCGCCCAAAGAGGAGACCGATTATTCTATCTCATTCTCTCGCAGGCTAAATCCTTTAGATGTATGTGTTTATCTCATTTTGGTGTCGCTTTTTCGTTTCATCATGTTTCAAATCACAACGGTGCTAAAGAAATTTTTACTTCAAAAATACTCCGTGCCGCCCCGGGTTTCCCTATCTACAGAGTATCAAACTTACGGCACACGAGACACTGAAGTAACTGGTCTATAAAAACTGCTTTAAAGTTCAAAATCTCCAACTTATGAACCCCTTTTCGGTTATATTTTTATTATATAATGTGGCAAATGAAGTTCTTTAGAAAATGATCGCAAAAACTTTAAATATTTGTGCCTGAACTTCGCAAAATAAAATTAAATAAACTTTTTGGCGATGTTTTCCATGAATCAAAACAAGCGACCATCTACATAAGGGAGCGTACCCATACTACGTGACCAACTTTTTGCAATTTTTAACCCCCCCCCCCCCCCGGTGACCAAAAGCCTAAGCCCGCCGCCGCTCATTTGTACCAAGCGTGACATTTTGAAGACCCCCCCCCTAAACTTGTCACGTAGAATGGGTACGTTCCCTAAGGACTGTTATTGTGAGTGGCTGGATTCCAAACGTTACATTAAAGCGATGTAGCTTTAAGAACGAGAATAATCAAAATATCAATCTTTTGGAGAAATCAACCCTTTAAATTTAAACTCTGAACTACCTAATGAACTCAATACACAATAGAAATATCCCTCACATTCTTACCTTGCTATAAATGCGTCTTCTGAGAAAAATATCGATAGGGTATGATACGGTACGTTGTACCCCCCTGCAAGGAGCACTCCTGTCCCGATGAGACCGGTACACCGAGGGGCACTGATTTGTTAGGACTCGGAACACGTGCTCTGCGGATGGGAAGGGGGTTACAGTTTAATCGACCGGTATACATGGCAACCTAATAATAAGCCAATATCGGAATTTAGGATGGGCAGGAATAAAGGAGTGGATCAAGCGTTTTTTTCTCTCTTCTTAAGCCTTCCCTCTTACCTCTTCTCGGCTTTTCTTGCCTCTTCTTGCTTCTCTTTGACTTTTCTTGCTCCTTATTGGCTCCCCTCTTACCTCTTCTCGGCTTTTCTTGCCTCTTCTTGCTTCTCTTTGACTTTTCTTGCTCCTTATTGGCTCTTCTTGCCTATTATTGGATCTTCTTGCCTCTTCTCGGCTTTTCTTGTCTCTTCTTACTTCTCCTTTACACTTCTTGCTTCTTCTTGCCTCTTCTTGCAGTTTCAGTTCAACCTTCGAGCCGAAGCCACGTCAAAATTTCGCTCCGCGTTTTTTAAATTTTAAAAATAGAAGGAGTGCAATATTGTAATTTTTTTTGGTGCACCCTTGTGCATCTCCACCAGGGCTACACCCCTATGGTGTTTATTTTTCAAAAATTTTGATTTTAAGTATAGTTAAGTGAAAAACAGTGTATAAAACTAAGTTACGCATTTTTCGGGCGTTGACGCCGCATCTCCCGGTTTCCATTATCGCGGGTGTGTGCAGTTTTGTGAGACTATAGTGCCACAAAAAAACCCGTCAAATTTAACCTAAGTTTAAAAGTTCTACATACAATTTAAATTTTTGTGTTTTTTAAAAGTGTTTTTATCATCAAACAGTGTCAATTTTTCCGCGGACAGTGACGTCACTATCACCAGCAGAAGCGGAAAATTTTTCTGCACCTGATGGTACCCTTGTTACTGGGATTGGTGCAGGACAAGTGCTCTTTTTTTAACATTTCAAAGTTTACCACGTGTCAAATTGTTCTAGAAACTTCCATAAAATTTGTTCATAGTGATGAAAGAACTTAGTTGTATTGACTGGCGTAGTGTTAGACATTTTTATTAAATTTCGCAGATTTAGTATGGTTAAGGATTTTGATTAAAACTACAATTTCGTGCCATATCCAAAATCAGACAATTTAATATTTTCTATTAGCTAAATTTGATGGACTGTCAAATTTAGCTCTCGAGACATTTCGTACCTAAGGGGTCCCTCAAGGACAAGTATTGGACCACTTTTGTTTGTAACTTTGTAACGGGACGCTATTTCGAAATTTTAGTGACAGTTTTGGTAATTCATTTTCCCCATTCTTTTTCCCCATTTTTGGGGAAAGTTTCGAATTTCGAGGGAATTTCCCTCAAATTCCCTCGATTTGCCCCATTTTCCGTTTAAAATGGTTTCGGACGGAGTATCGAGTGGCGATTCCGATGGTGCCACTCCCATCATCGTCACTTCAAAGGATGACCGTCAATCGGTGATTCTCCGTAAGATGGCTGCACTTGAACGAGAATTGAAACACTGCAAGCCTCCTAAGAAGAAGTCGAGCAAGAATCCCACTATGACGGACGTAGTGGATGTCCCTGAAACCGACACCAACGTGGATTCAGATATGGACACGGTCCCCCCCCCCCTATGACACCTGTGGCAGGCCCCAGTGGAGCGTCAATCTCCGCTATTCCCTTCGGGTCTCCTAACGCATCAACCAGGAAGAGGGTTCGTATCAGTGATTCCCCTAATGAGAATCAATGGAAAGTCATCCCGGCTTTGTCTAAGTGCCAACAAATGCGCACCATTATTCTTGAGGGCTCGAATAAGCTGAAAAAATCTGATAAAAGCGCACTTAACAATTTATTGGATGATCTCATGTCTGAGATCACCCATTTGATGTTGGAGATGAATACAATTGCTACTCGGAGCTCGACTATAGAAGAATTGATGAGTGCCCAGATCGAAATGTCGAAAAAGATCGACAATATCGTACAGACGCGGCCTACAACAACCAGTGTCCCTTTCCCGGTGGCTGCACCTTCCTACGCCAAGGTAGCTACAGGAGTCCCTAACTCCAAAACCTTGGTTGTGAATGGCTATGAGCGCCCCCTGCCACCCAAACCCCTTACGGTGCTCGTATATCCGGAGAAACCGGAAGGAAAAACGTCAGAGGAGACGCAAAAAAACCTAGAAAAACTGATCAACCCGCGCTCCGATGGCTTTCAAGTCGTTAGACTAAGAAAAATAAAGGGAGCTGGTATGGCCATTCAGGCCAAAAATAAAAGTGACCTGGAGAAAATAAAGAAAACCGAGTCTAAACTTGCTGCTAGCGGCTTGAAAATCGTGAGTCCCCTGGGAAGACTCCCGAAAATTGTGATATACAATGTTCCGAGGTGCGAGCCTACTAAGGATCAGGACCTATTCAAGGAAATATACATGAATAATCTGGACGGACAGACCACCCTCTCGCTGGAGGATCATCTCCGTACAATGCGAAGGGTATCACTTTTTGGTAAAAGAGACCAACCCACGATGAACATGG
Organism: Limnephilus marmoratus; assembly: GCA_917880885.1. Classification (NCBI taxonomy): domain Eukaryota; kingdom Metazoa; phylum Arthropoda; class Insecta; order Trichoptera; family Limnephilidae; genus Limnephilus; species Limnephilus marmoratus. The sequence continues at coordinate 70,832,579 of OU862906.1, forward strand.
TAGTCACCTGTCATCCCAGTGCTCGACGAGTGCTCATTGACAGCGGGATGTGTTTTCTTGGCTGGACTGCCTGCCGGACACGGGATTTTACAGGAGCAACTAGATGCTACAAATGTCATCAGTATGGTCATATAACAAAATCTTGTTCGCAAGAAAAGATCACCTGTCGCCACTGCGCCGCTGTGGGACACGACTTCGAGGAGTGCCCCAAGAAGACACAACCCGCTGTTTGTGCTACTTGCACAAGGTTTAAGAAGCCGGCTGACCATCCGACAGGAGACAGGTCCTGTCCAGCTCAGAGAGCCGCCGTCGATGCTCAAGTCAAGATGACAGACTATGGATCTAACTAATCCTTTATCCTTAGGTCAGATAAACCTACAGCGTTCCCGGATGGCCACTTTGGAGGTGCTGCGGGTCATGTCTGACCGTAAGATCGACATCATGCTTATTCAGGAATAGTACACTTGGCAAGGTAGGACTCCCATTAGTTTTCCGGGGGCGGTACTCGAAGTTGGCACATCTCCGGGGGCGGGTGTCCTGGTCAACACCTCGTTGATCAGCCCCCTCCTTCTGGACGGCTATTCCGATGAGTATCAAACCTGTGTATGTATTAGATTTGGTGATACTGAGATCTTTTTGATCTCAGTCTACTTTAAATACGGGAACCCGGTAGGACCCCACATCCTGAGTTTGACGCGCGCACTCAACGCGCTTAAAGGTCGTAACATTGTTATCGGAGGTGACTTTAACGCGCGCTCACCACTATGGTTTGACACTAATGACTGTAGGACGGAACGATCAGACGCCGTGGAAGACCTGATTGCCGCGCAAGGTCTTAGCATAATAAATGAACAGAGTTCTCTTTTTACCTTTTCAAACATACATGGTGAGAGCAACATTGACTTAACTCTCTGCTCTGGGTCAGTTGCAACCAGGATTTCAAGGTGGACAGTCCATGAGTGCGAAATAAATTCGGATCATAGACTTATTACTTATACGGTTGGTGTTAAGAAAACTGAGATTCCAAGATCCTCCTGGAATTTCAACACCACTAGGGCGAATTGGGATAACTTTGGGATAGCTCTACGAGATACATTAAGGGATTTTCATCATGTAGCTGCTACTGATCCGGATAATTTGGGAATTTTTTTTAATAAGGCGGTTGTATCTGCTGCCAACTCGTCTCTGGGCAGATTAAACCCAAAGACGAGCATTCGGACGCCGTGGTGGTCACCTGAGCTGACTTCGCTAAAGGGGGCCTACAAGAGAGCCCACAGGGCGCTGGGATCGGCTAGGAGTGGCGGCCGTACGGAGGAGGAGACGGCCGCTCTCCGGGACGACCTCAGATCTGCCAGGTCGGCTTTTAAGCGGGCTGTTCTTCATGCGAAACGAGCTGCTTGGCATAATTGGGTCCAAGATGTGGGTAACGCCAACCCGTGGAATATCCACAGCGCAATTGAGAAATCCAGTAAAGGATCTGACCGGTATTTGTCTACTGTAATTGGGAATTTTGATGGGAGGAACGCTGAGACGGTGGACGTGGCCTCTACCCTCGAGACTCTTCTGGGCGAGTTAGTTCCTGTAGATTCAGTAATTGGGGAAAGTGACCACCATAAACAGATTAGAAATCTGGCACGGCTACCGCCTAGAGACCTCGCCCAAGAGGATAACATGTCTAGAGTCACTAAGGCAGAAATTGAAGTTATAATTAAGGGTTTGGGTCCTAAGAAGGCACCAGGGCATGATAGGCTCAACGGCGTAATTGCGAAGCAAGTCTGGGTCCACGCCAAGGAGGAGCTCTTCCAGGTGATGGACACATGCATGAGAAGAGGTGTTTTTCCCTCAGAATGGAAGCGCGGCGTGCTCCGGATTATACCCAAGGGGAACGACAAACCATTATCAGACATAAAAGCGTATAGACCTATAACATTACTCCCTGTGTTAGGTAAAATTCTGGAGAAATTAATCAGGGAACGTCTACGGAAAACACTCTCCCCGGCCAGTGATATGCAGTTTGGTTTCGTCCCCGGGAAATCCACGGTGCACGCCCTGTCGTATGTGCTTGATTGGGTGAAGGTTTGTCCCAAGAGGTACGTTGTGGCAATTTTCCTCGACATAACTGGTGCCTTCGATCATGCGTGGTGGGCAATGATACGCACGAAGGTGAAAAACAGGCAGTGTTCCAAACTTCTGTTTAAAGTCATCGATGACTATCTGTCAGACAGAACTATTACAATCTCATTTGGTGACTTTTGCATCCAGCGGGAAGCAGACATGGGATGCCCGCAGGGCTCCATTCTTGGTCCTGACCTGTGGAATATCGCCTTCGATGACTCCTCCAGGTTACCCTTGCCTGAAGGATGTATCTCTGTCGATTACGCTGATGACAAAATGTATCTGGTCTCTGGGGACAGTAGAAAAGAAGTGGAAAAGAAAGGCAGTGAAGGTTTGCAGATGTTCCTGGATTTTGGAAAAAGAAACAAAATGACCTTCGCTCCCCACAAGACCAAGGGTCTCCTGATGAAGGGTTATCTCAGCAGAAACAGAAACCCGACCATCAAAATGGGAGAGTCCAACATCCGTTTTTTCGATAATGTAAAATACTTAGGCGTTACACTAGATCGATCGTCCTCTTTTCTGTCTCACGTCAAGGATGTATCCAGCAAGGCTCAGGCTCTCTTTTTGAAGCTAAGGAGACTCTCCACAGCTGAGTGGGGATTGCGTAATCCTGTGTTGCGAATTCTATACAGATGTGTATATGTTTCGCAAGTTTCATATGCTGCATCTGTTTGGGAGCACCGCTTGGATAATTCGCTCATACTCTTGGCTCTCAAGAGGGGCCAACGTACGCCTCTGTTGGCACTATCCGGTGCGTATAGAACCGTTGCTTCGGACGCTTTGCCTGTTTTGGCCGGTTTATTACCAATCGATCTTGAAATCAGGGAGGTGATTACGAAGCAGAAGCTGACCAGAGGAACCCCGGCAACTCATCTTGGTGTAGTTTTAACTCCGGGTGGTCCGGGGACTCTCCCTGGTCTGCTTCGTTCAATGAGGGAACTGTCGCTCCAGGAGTGGCAGCTTCGTTGGGATAGGTCGAATTTGGGAAGATGGACCTTCTCCTTCTTCCCATCAGTTAAAGTCAGAATGGAAGGGGCCTTCCTAAAACTAGACCACTACGTGACCCAACTTTTGTCTGGTCATGGGGAGTTCAGGGGAAGACTTCATTCCCTCTCCCTGTCCCCTCATCCCAACTGCGCGTGCGGTTGCACCAACCAGACGGCCGAGCACATTCTGTGGCACTGTGAGATAATGATGGATGCTAGAGAGGAAATGCTAGATGGTTTGGATGTAGCGATTAGACCAGTGTGGAACACTGATCTAGTTTCGAACAAGGTGAATTTCGAGTGCCTGCGTAAATTTGCAAGGATCTGGGTTGAAAGATGGCCTGCTCTCAGAGTCGCTGACTAGTTTAATATAGGTCACCAGGTGTACTTGTTCCTGATATACCACGGACTACGATTCAAAAATTTTCTTTCACTCACTTGCTTTTGATGTATATACTTTTATATTTTTAATTTATTTTTCTTTTGTTATTTTCATTTAAAAGTTTACAGCTTTACTGTTTGCAGCTCTGCAGTATTGTCAACATTTTTAGTCTACAATCTACATGTACATTATATTTCTTCCCCTTCTATATTGTTATGCTATTTCACCAAAATTTTTACATTGTGGAAGATTGCGGCTATATAAATATTTAAACTTTTCTGTTTTGCAGCTCTGCGGTTTAATTTTTAATTTAATTTTTTCAATTTTTCATGTTTAGTATACTTTGCCTTTTTTTACAGCATCTACTTACTGTTACCATTAAGTTATATTCATATTGCTCTGTATTCATGATCTATTCATGAGCGCCATGGGGGTCTCCAACATCAACTCATTTAGCATCAATGATTGATGTATTATTATTTTGTCTTCATTTGTTTTATTTTTTTATTCTTTTTTTCTCCCTATGTTATATAGTTTATTTGGAGGTTGAACTGAACTCCGTTGCCTATTTTGTTTTGTCCTTTTCCCCAGTAAAGGGGTTGGACTTTGGGCCTTGTCCCTGCTTTACTTGTTTGGGCCGGCCTGTTGGACTTGGTGGGCTCCACCCGGCGCCCGCGCCACCCCCCCTGATATGAAAGGGTTGGGGGAAAGACTGAGCGGCGTCCGAAGGTTGTCCGTCCCGCCTCCGGCTACCCGACGCTTTCCTCCCTAGGGTCTTCTGAATGGTCGTCCAATTACGTCGTCTAGGCACCACCGGCTAGCTGGCTAAAGGACGACTCCTTTGGATGTCGTAACGTTGGACACACGACCTTCTTCATTCTCACGGGGACTGCCGGTTGCCGGTTGGTTACTTTCACCATTTCTATTTCAATTTTGTATATCTACACTTATTTCATTGCTTTTTTTTCTATTCCATACACAGATACCTGCAGCTCTGGAGTGTGTGGTCTCCCTCCGTTCATCAGCAACTGCATGCATAACTCATGATGGTTGCTGAAATATTATTTTTTTGTTTTCTATATCGAATTTCTTATGTACCACTAACACCTGTAGTATTAGTATACTGACCATTACAGTACAGTCTGTAGGCGATCCTACATTTCCGCCACCTAACAAAGTATGCAGGGGCATTGAAGGTCTAGATTCGTTTTATTAAATGTAGAGTCGTTCATTCAAAAAAATTAGATTCTTGCGAGAGCTCCGAAGGGGCGACCATAAGTCGCCTATACCGGGGCGGGACAGTGGTGGGAACTTCAATGCCTCTTCTTGCCTCTTCTCGGCTTTTCTTGCCTCTTCTTGCTTCTCCTTTACTCTACTTGCTTCTTCTTGGCTCTTCTTGCCTCTGATTGGATCTTCTTGCCTCTTCTCGGCTTTTCTTGCCTCTTATTGAATTTTCTTGTCTCTTCTCGGCTTTTCTTGTATCTTCTTACTTCTCCTTTACTCTTCTTGCTTCTTCTTGGCTCTTCTTGCCTCTTATTGGATCTTCTTGCCTCTTCTTGCCTCTTATTGGATCTTCTTGCCTCTTATCGGCTTTTCTTGTCTCTTCTTGCTTTTCCTTGACTCTTCTTGCTTCCTCTTGGCACTTCTTGCCCCTTATTGGATCTTCTTGTCTCTTCTTGCCTTTTCTTGCATCTTCTCGCCCCTTCTTGGCTAATCCTGCTTTCTCTTAGCTCTTCTTCAAACTTCTAATTCCTTACCGACACTTCTTGTCTATTCTAGACTCTCTGAGAAAAAGATCGATATGGAGATAGAAACGTTACTAATATCTAAAACAATGAATATGATTAGGAGTAAGAGATTTTCAAATATTAACGTGTTATTCGTCACCCGGGAATGTTTGTCTTTCTTTAAAAAAAAAAAAAAAGATTTTTGAAGGTATTTCTTTCCTTTGAATTTTTTATCCTTTCATTTGCCGATTCTCTGAAGCCTCGTCGACTCTTCTTTCTGTAGGTGTTCCTCCGCAAGCGCCTTATGCAATTCATAATAAGCTGAAAGAGATCAAATTGTAGTACAGGGTGGGACAAAGCAACTTGCTTCCAATTTGTAGGAATGAAATTTTAGTTCTTCATGAAGGATTTTCCTCACAGAACGAGCAGACAACCCAACAGAAGCTGCATGTTTGCGGGCAGAGAGCTGAGAGGATCGCAGAACAGAAAGGCTTACTATTTCAACATTTTGGGGTGACCTTGTTGTTCGTGGAAGCCCAGTTTTTTTTTCTTCACCTCTATTAAATTGATTTCCCATGAAGCGACTACCGGCCAGGAAAACGATCACGGGACTCAATATTGAAGTGGGTACTGAATGCACTATTATTGAATGAGTCTTGGAAAAGTAGGTACTTCTCGAAAAACGCACGCTCCACCTTCGTCCACTCCATGATGCTAACTAAACCAAGCAGAGCTACAACTTTACGCTCCGCCCTCTCGAATGTGTCTATCCCCAATTTGGGAGGCGGGTATGGGTACCGCCGCCCGTGGAACCATTTATTGGATAACCAACACCTCTGCCTTAGGTCGCCCCAAGTGGTTTGGTGATTTAGCAAGGGGGCCCGGGTTCATGGGGGTCAGGTTTGTCTGGATCTTGGCAGAGGATGCGTCTGCTCACCAACTGCGTGGCAGGTCTGATCGACAGAGACTGCTTGAGGGAGATCTTTTGACTTCTCCAGCAGGACTCTCAGCAGGATTTGGACCGCAGTGGAAGGCATGAATTTATTCGTCCGTCACTTCTTGATACAGTGACCCCCAGATTCCTACCCACCCCTCATACTTTTTTTCCTTCCCAGAACTTCCTCTCATTGCTTTTCCTCAAATAGACCCTCCACACAGCATCCCCAAAGATGATATAGGCCCTGAGGGAAACTATTTTCCTCAGCGCCTCCTGTGTGTAAAAAAATGTTAAAAAAAACGAGTGTGCTTTAGACCACACAACTGAAATAAAAATTCTGCTCCATCTATATGATAGGAAGAGAGCTCTCTCTTGCTCCTACAGTGTGATACATACAATATGCCTGAACTGTGTAACGTAACTGGCTATGAGAAAAAGAGAGAAAGAAAAATGTGTGTTCGCACCTCTCTCTATTGCTCCTACAGTGATATACGAAGCGTAACTCTCTCTCTTTCTATCTTCGCTGACTTATATCTACCTCTCAACTACCGTTCGCCTCGCTTTTCGTAACGCTCTCGTCACGCATTCGCCAGCTTACTCCCCAAGTCAAGCGTGCGTTTTACTTTTAAAAAAATCGCCACCCTCGTCGCAGAAACGCCAAATTCAAATAAGCAACTTGCTCTGCCGCACCCTGTATAGGTAATATTATATTATACTAGTTACGTCTATTTGTATCCAGACCCATTCCCAGTCAGGTGGCGTCACTAGTCACTAGTCACTAGGTTAAATCAGGAAGCCTTGCAGCGGGTCATTACCGGCATAATATTATTATTATATAATCTCTTCACGTCTAATATCACTGCACTTGGTAGCTGCATTGGGTATAACCTGACACTAATGTGATTAGGTACTGCCTGTGACATGTGCAACACATGCTGTTCTGGGCTGACCTCGGGCATTTGAGTGTTCTTGGAAATAAACCTTATAAAAATAAATCTTAGTGCCTAGCCTTTAGTGCCTTGCAATAATTGAGCCCTTGCCCGGAAAAAGGTTGTATCTAACAATCTTCTTGTTCCGAGAAAAATGGAAAAAACCAAATTTAAGAGTTTTAATTGGAAAAGTCAGTAATTAAATTAGGATCTATGCTAAATTACTGGAAAAATGTTGTATACAAAAAATTCCACAAAATGTTTTTTTTTTACTCTTCGTATCTTGTAGAAATCTAACATAAATTTACACTATTGATGTATTTGAGCTTAAAAAGCAAATAACGATATGAATAAATCAAACCATTTACGTTTGAGATATTGTCATGAAATCAACTTACAACTTTATTCCACGTGCCTGTTTCAACGCCTAAAAAGCAGGTTTAATAATTTAATAGACAAATTTTATTTTCCTGCATCCTTCAGCTCCTTGGCTTTGAAGTCTTTCTAGTTGGAGTCCAACACCTTGACAAACCTCATCCCATGAACCGAGGCGCCACTGCTAAGTCACCAAAAGTAACGAACCACTTGGGCTGACCCATGGCAGTGGTGTTGGTTATCCAATAAATGTTTCCCGAGGCGGCGGTACCCATACCCGCCTCCCAAAAAAAGATGTTCGTTTTCTCCCTTTCTCACTCTGTTATTTTGATAAACAACCTTATACAACGTACTTTCAGAAACCAACCTATAAACTACAGGCCTAAAATTGTTATATTACCATAATCCATACCTTAAAATCTTAAAAGATGCATATTAATATGCCCAACATTTTTCCATCAATAACTCAACATTGATAGTTTTGTCGGATACAACACTGTTCCGGGCAAGGACTCAATTATTGCCATACTGGTTTTTTATGGAATCTGACAGGAGTTAACGTTTTGCCTCTCATTTATATATATGTTACCGTAAAAGCCCGAATATTGGTAAATCCTAAGATTTTCCGGTAAATCCTAAGATTTACCAACCGTTCTATAATCATCGTTCACCAACCTAACCTAACCTAACCTAACCTAATCTAACCTAACCTAACCTAACATGTACTAAATTCTAATGGTAAAAGCCCGAAAAAATCGTTTATAATATTTAAATAAGAAACGATTTTTTCGGGCTTTTACCATTAGAATTTAGTACATGTTAGGTTCGGTTAGGTTAGGTTAGGTTGGTGAACGATGAATATAGAACGGTTTCGGACTTTTACCATTAAGAGTTGGTAAATCTTAGGATTTACCAGAAAATCTTAGGATTTACCGTAGTTCGGGCTTTTACAGTAACATATATATATTTTTTTAAAACGAAAGACAAACATTCCCGGGTTACGAATAACCCAACAATGTTTGAAAATCTCCTACTTCCACCACAGAAAACCGAAAATGTTGCTTGTGTTGTGATGGAGGACTTAGCCAGCCGAGGAATCGAACACGCAACGCTCGGGTGCGACCCAAGCGCTATGCCCACTCAGCATAGATTTTTTTAAAAATACGTCGCGAGGTTTTTGACTTCCATTACTAATAAAGAAGCTACAATGAGGCTCTTCTAAGTATATATTGATTAAAAAGATTTGTTCAAAAACCGTTTTTTGGTTTCTTTTCCATCCAAAAAGAATGGATCTATCAAATCAAAAACTCGTTTATGTGTAAATGTAATCGTGCCATTTATCACGTCTGTATGCTTTCAAGTGCCGAACATACTATAAGTAGGTGTGGTTACATCCATAAATAAGGCGATGCAACTTCTCAATGAAGCTGCATCTACCTTAGATATCTTTAGGTGTCTTACAAACAGTTTAACGACTATCTCTTGGCATACGTTCAAGAGTAAACCAGTAAGCGTGACACGACTCTATCCATATTTTATATTATCCTCCTAAACAAAACTAATAAACAACAACTATGACAACGAGAACAGAAATAATACAGACATCCTGTACAGAAATTAAGTCGTACGTGTATCTTTTTGTCGATAATATCTCTTTCAATTTAATGATGTATGATTTTTTTACCTCTGTTACTGTTGAATTGATCGATTCTACTTCGCAGTGTTTAACCCCTCAAGCTAACTTGTTCAGTTTTCGGAACAACTCACGTAGGTCTCATGGAAATCGTTGTGTCTCCCTTATTATCATATTTAAAATATGATCTAAACGGTGTTGAAAAGAGAAAACGCCAAAATTTATATTGCAATCTAAAAATTAACCACAATTAATTATAATGTACAATATGTACATCTTTATCAACTCTAAAGTTTCCCGCCACAATTGGAAAAAAAGAATACGATACTTTGGGAATTTTTAATTAATTATTTTAACTTGAAACGACAAAAAAGTGTGTTTACAAGACGTTTATTGCCTAATAAAATACGAGTGTGTGTGCGTGTTTTCAATGTTTTCGTAATCAGTAGTTTTAGTTAGAAAAACGTATGGTGAGCCATTTTTTAAGCTTTTTTATGTTTGCATTAAAACAATTTATATTTCAGTATTTATAAATTTAAAGAGAGAGAGTTAATTTTTTTTTTAAATTTCTAAAATAAGGTAAAAGAATGCGTAACTCAAAACCTTGTAATAAAATGTATAAGAATTCGGCAAAAAAACCTTTTTTTGATAGGAGTCAATATGAAAAATATGGAAAAATAATATGGAATAATGAGTCAATATGGAAAATCTGAATTCCGCCGTTTTGTATTGAGAGCGACAAATAGTTGTTACTTCGGTTTTCGTGCTAGGACCGAAGCCGTTTCATCTATTTATTTAATTATTTGGCGCATTATTTTTATTTAAACCTATATTTATTAGAAAAATGAAATAATTAAACTTTTTATAAACCACTTATATGATGCGCAAATCCGACCGGTTTCAGAACAAATGTTATGTATTAGTGTAGATAAAACGTTATGTATTAAACGGTAGGTATTAGTGTAGAGTGGGTGGGTAGGGGAACAAATCCATGATTGGGCTATATGACAATATTTTTTGTTTGTTGATAATAGATTCATTATTTTTAAGGGATTTTTTAATTTCCAAGGCTTCTAAGTTATCTAAACGTTTTCCTTTATGATTAATATGAAGAATATTTATCCCTGTATTTTTTCAAAACTATGGTTATTTTCAATGATATGGTTAGCAAACTCAGAAAAATTATTATTTTTAAGACACCTTAAATGTTCTTTGATTCTGATTTCAAAATTACGAGTTGTTTTTCCAATATAAAATGAGGGACAATCATTGCATTTGAGTTTATATATTCCGGAATTAGTCAATTTATGGTCTTTATCTTTAGTATTTCTCAAAAAATTACCGATATTATTTCTTGTATAAAACGCTGGTTTAATATTAGAAGGGAAATTTTTGCAACATTGAACTGAAAAATTATTAATATACAAAATTTTACGCCATTCTTTATCATTAATATTATTAGAATTGTATAGAAATTTATTTTTTGAAATTTTGTTAAGTTTTTTATTTAGGATGTTATCAATTAATTTTGGTTCATATCCGTTATTTATAGCAATTTGTTTTATTATAGAAAGTTCAGAAAGGAAATTATTATTAGACATTGGGACATTTACTAAGCGGTGCATCATGGAATGGAAGGTGGAGTGTTTTTGTGAGACAGGGTGGTTGGAGGTCTTATGAATTACTATGTCAGTGTATGTTGGCTTGCGATGTATACTAAAATCGATTTTATTATTTATAATGGATAAAGTTAAATCCAAAAAGTTTAATTTTTCATTGCCTATTTCTATCGTAAATTTTATTTGATTATGAAAGGAATTTAAAAGGTTAAGAAAGTTGTCGAGTTGACGTTCGTTTTTTTTGCCCAATCATGGATGTGTTCCCCTACCCACCCACTCTACATTAATACCTACCCACCCAATCTACATTATTAACTAGCAACGGCTCCACCCCTACCATAATAAAACATTGTTCGAAACTGTCAAATTAGTATAAGCTTTCCCTGACGAAGGAACGTTTGTTCCGAAACCGGTCGGATTTGCGCATCATATAAGTGGTTTATACAAAGTTTAATTATTTCATTTTTCTATAATGGATAACCACAAAGTAATAGCTACATTAAAAAATATACTATATTTATTAGATTAAGAAATATTCTTCAGTTAGATTATTTAGAAAAAAGGCTGTTACCCGCTAGTCCAGTCATTGTGAGAAAAATGTTGGCTCTGTAAAAGTGGAACAAAGACTAAATATAAAAGTAATTTAGAAAAAACAACCTACATTCCCTTCTGCAAAATTGTTAAAAAAGTTTAAAAAATCGAAATCCCCTGCGGAGAAACGGCGTGATGGTTAGTTAGTGTAAGATATTTTAATAGTCTTCCCGAAGAAATAAAAAAAATAACAGAATTCGTATGATTTAAGAAAAAAGTAAAATTATTTTTAAAAAACTGAACAATCGTAACATCATGAACTATATATTATATGTCCTATATAATCCACTTCATAGTATTATTTATTCCTACAAGAAACTCAATTCTCAAGTTTTCATTGGCGTAGAAATACTTAAAAATAGGTATTTTACTATTTCTTCCTACGCCATTGTATTTTGTATTTTTGTGACAATATTATAATTTAAATACAATTAAAAATTATTTTTCTCAAGTTTAATGTACTTATAGTTTCTTTATTTTGGACAAAAGCCATGAAATGTATAGAAAGAGAGAAAACAAATTGAATAGTCTCTCATCCACATCCCTACGTTTTCCGTTGTCCAATTTCGATTTATTTTTTGTTGGAATCATTACCCCAGTTTTCATGCAATTAGGGCTTTAGCACTTTTGTTTTAATTTCACGATTTTGTGAATGTAGTTAGTAAAACCGTATTTGTACCAATACCAACATTTTGTGACTATCTGTTATCTAGTAATGCCGCAATTGTCGGTTGAGAAAATTTCTTCGAAAAAGTTTATGAATTGCGACCAAATTACGAATAATAGCGTATGGAATTTGGCTAAACTTCGCCGCACAAAAATGTCGTTCTTATAGGCGCTTTCTGGGCTCAAAGAATTGTGATTTCTTGGCTTATTTTGGGGGAATATTCAAGGTCGAACGCAATTACTTGTTGATATCGATAAAATAATAGTAAAACTACATTTGTGAAAATTGTATTGCTTTTGACAAGTAGCAGGTTTAAAAAAAATATAACAAATAAGTTTCCCAGAATTTCATGTCAATTGTTGTTAGTCTTTGTTTTGTTCTTAGTTGGATTAGGTTAGTTCTGTTACATACCTATGAAGGGAACGGCTGCGCGGCCTTTTTAATACAAATCTTAAATTTGAATTTAAAAGCAAAATACTTAATCAAACTTAATTTTTTTTTAATCATTATGTTTAATATATATTAAGTACAGATATGTGCTACTTTATTTATTTGTGTCTTAAATTATAAAATATAGGCCATTAAAGAATTAAGTTTTTAATTATTTTAAGAGATAATTTTTGCAATTATTTGTGGGAAGGTGGGAAGCGGGAGAGGGGAGGGGGAAGGTAAGGAAGGTGGAGAAAAAACTCGGAAGGGACAGAGGATACGGAAGGGGAGCGGAGACGATTGGGAAAAGACACACAGCGAGATTTTTTTTTAATAATTTTAAATTCAAACATAATTTCTTTATTTGTGGCATTGCAACGCATGCCGGGAATTCATTAACACCTTATATTATTTTAATTGTGAAAACACAAAATTGATCAATTAAATTTACTTGCGCACGCCGGGATTTGAACCCGCGACCTCCGGATCACTCACTAGTCGAGAGCCTTGCCCCTCGACCATGGAGGCCGTCAACGTCATCGCCTCTTAACGTAATAACGTGGTAATTGTCGTTTGTTACCGTCGACACATTCAAAAGAATGGTCACTAATTTATCAAAGCCGTCTGGGGGCTGGCTTTAAAAACCGCTGCTATCAGAGCCTACCATCTAATTCTCAGAAATCCTAAAGCACGCTCGTCAACAACCGACCCCATTGTTCTAATCGATGGGAAACATACCACACTATATATACCGTGTACCTTATACAGTTACAGTCTTACTAATAGACGTGTTTTTAATTTTACACAGCTGACAAACAATTTGTAGTTTGTTAGTGAGAGCCTTAATGTTTTTTTAGTGATGTTATTAGATTATATCTGGGGGTAATGCTGGAAGTGTCCATGTCAGTTTTTGATATTTTGATTTAGTTACCAGAAAGTATTCTAAAAAGTACCTTATCTGAATACTTTGAATATCAATGTTAGGGGTCCTAGCATGGTCGATCGATGAGGATAACTTTCGGTAACCTCTCATCGTTCTCCAGGACAACTGCAGATCGCTTATCGATCGACTGTGCTAGGGCCCCTGGTGCTGTAAATTTATGAAATGGTGACGTATTTAATAAATAAGTCAAAATTTTGTCAAAGAAATCGGTAAACAATCTTCATTCCTGGGCGATTTACAAATTTGATATAAGCACTTCTGGCATTAAATCCTAGATATTAATTTAGATCTGCGGAATATAATTTAGATCTGCGTATACTTTCTGAGATACTGAAATTAAAATATACTTTCGACAAAATCTATAATTATCTCAAATACTTTGTTTTTTATTTAATTGTATTCGTTGTTCTTGTACAAGTTTTAAATACACTTGTGTTTTTTGCACGGAAAAGTGCTCTATTCATGTTGGAAGTAAAAAAGCTCTCTGCGTCCTTTTTACAGCCAATGACATCTATTACCCTCGAAAAATCTGTCACTTCTAAGGCTGTCATTGGCTAGAAAAATACTCGGGGAGTTTTTTGACTTCCAATGTGATTACGGCACTCTACACAGATTAGTAACACTTAACACTTATTATTTTTCTTCTTCTTCCTCGCACTGTCCTAACTCCTTGCCTAGGTAGGCTGTTAGGGGTCGGCTCTTCTCATTCCCAGGCTATATCTTCTTCGGTTCTGGGTATCGCTTTCATACAGGCCGTTTCTCTGTAATATTTTAAAGCATTGAGTCACCCAGGAGTTCTTTGGTCTTCCCCTGGATGACTGTCCATATAGACCTTGCCTGCTTCACTGTGTGGTCTAGTCATCTGCGTCTTATGTGTTCATACCATCTCAAATGTCGTTCCTCCAGCTTTCCGTTTATGTCCGTGACACCCAGGCTACCACGAATGCGTGAACTTTTAATCCTATCTTTTAGTGATACTCCTGCCGACCATCTAAGCATTCGCATTTCTACTATTTCGAGTTGCCTAGAGTTGTACACAGTCCAGCATTCGGAGCCATGCATTATCGCGGGTATAACAATAGTCTGGTATATCTTTCTTTTAAGTTTTATAGACATTTTCGGGTCGCACAAGTTTCCTGTTACGGATCTAAATTTAGTTCATACTTAACACTTATGAAAGAATATAGTTCGTCTAAGCATAAACATCTCTACAATGGTTATTATATGTCTAGGTATCCGCTAAAACACGGTTTTAAAAGTCAAACCAGCTTAGAGCCCATAAACACTGCCTTCGTTACCATATTAAACCCATTTAGCTACAAGCTAGCGTCATGTTTTCGTGAGCTTTATTTTTATTTGGTAACCAAGAGCATTAGTAATGTTTTACCTTTTATTTTATCCGTGTGAATAAGTAGACCCTAAAGCAGGGGTGGGGAACCTGCGGCCCGCGAGGCCTTTTGATGCGGCCCGCGGGCACTTCTGGTGCGGCCTGCTGAAAGAACCATTAAAAATTACACTGAACGGGATGGTTTCTTTCACGGTGTTTCAGATGCATTTTTAATGCTGCCCATCGCAACTCCTTCCACTTGCTCAAAAAGCTCACCCTGAAATGCAAAATATCCTGTTTTGAGACAGTGTTCAAAAAGTTTGCAAATGTCTTCCTCATATATCTCCCTGAGCATTGTCATGGAGTCTTCTAGAGGCACATTCGTAAAAAGAACTGCTGATTCGTAAAAAGAAGGTGCTGGCAACACGGTATTGCTTCGAAGTACTTAAGCACACATTTCATCTCTAACATTTAAACATCTCCCTGATGATGGACACTGTAACGCTGTCCGAAACGTTGGCTAAAGGAGGAGGTAGCGCAACACGGCATAATACCCCAAAAGGAAATAACCATCAAATTTTTGGCCGTGAAAATCTAAAATCATATCCAATTCAACTTTGTATAAACCATTTATATAATGCGTAAATCCGACCGGTTTCGGAACAAACGTTCCTTCTTCAGGGAAAGCTTATACTCATTTGACAGTTTCGAACAATGTTTTATTATGGTAGGGGTGGAGCCGTTGCTAGTTATTAATGTAGATTGGGTGGGTAGGTATTAATGTAGAGTGGGTGGGTAGGGGAACAAATCCTTGATTGGGCTATAAGACAATATTTTTTTTTTATTTTAACTTTGTGAGTAAAACCTAAAATTGTAATATTTTAAAATAAATGAAGACAATATAAGCGAAACTCAATCGAAAATCTGGAAACAGAAAAATCAGAAAAACATATTGATATCTACCTCTGGGACAAGAGCAAGAGGTCCTGGGTTCGTGTCCCAGAGGTGTCAATATGTTTTCTGATTTTTCTGTTTCCAGATTTTCGATTGAGTTTCGCTTATATTGTCTTCATTTATTTTAAAATTTTACAATATTTTTTGTTTGTTTATAATAGACTCATTATTTTTAAGGGATTTTTTTTAATTTCCAAGGCTTATGAGTTATCTAAACGTTTTCCTTTATGATTAATATGAAGAATATTTGTCCCTGTATTTTTTTAAAAACTATGGTTATTTTTAAACGACTTCGAAAAGGAGGAGGTTCTCAATTCAACGGTATTTTTATTTATTTTTTAATTTTTTTATTTTATGTTTGTTACCTCAGAACTTTCGACTGGGTGAACCGATATTGATGAAGTGATATTATTGATATTTTTTTATTTGAAAGCTAGTGCTTCCCGTGTGGTCCCATTTTAATTTGGTCTAGTTCTGACAATGGCATCCATGAGAAAATCATATAAGTCTTAAATTTGCATCAAGTATATGCGCGACAAATGGACGAATAACTCAATATCACGCCAACTGATTTCCATGATTCTTTTTTTATTTATTGGAAAGGATGTACTTCAAGGGTAGTTTGATGAGAGTTTGGTTAGATTCTGATTATGGGATCCATGACAAAGTAACGGAACTCTCCAATTCTGAAGAACAAATTTACGATACTCGGCCGAATCTTAATCGAATTAGTTAGTGTACTTCAGATTCACTAAAAATCAAAAAATAAACAAATATTTTAACAAAACAAAAAAACGACTTAAAAAAATGCACAAAAAAGTAAAAAAACAATTTCCGATTCTTCTACAACTTTATAATCAACTTACCTTTTCTACTCATCAATATGTAGGTACGATTGTTATTTTTGGAGTCGGTGTCAACCAAGGTACCCGCGGCCCGGCGTGTTCACTTGACAGCTCCTCTCCCGCCGACACCGACTCCAAAAATAACAATCGTACGTACATATTGATGAGTAGAAAAGGTAAGTTGATTATAAAGTTGTAGAAGAATACGAAATTATTTTTTTTACTTTTTAGTGCATTTTTTTAAGTCGTTTTTTTGTTTTGTTAAAAAATTTTTTTATCAATGATATGGTTAGCGAACTCAGAAAAATTATTATTATTAAGACACCAATGTTCTTTGATTCTGATTTCAAAATTACGAGTTGTTAAATTACAAAATTAAATTGTTTCATTTATATGGATAAGCACAAAGTTATAGCTACATTCAAAAGTATACATTTTTATTTCTCTATCGTTTGAAGATATGATTTTTCACAGAAATTTAAAATGTCAACACGGAAATACTACCGGAATCATTTTTGGTTTAATGTTACACAACATCAAAACAAACCTAATAAATTTTTAAATAAGGTAATTAAATTTAGTAATACATTTTTTTTCAAGTAAGTAATTATTTTTATGAAAATTGTATTTCTCACTTTAATTAAAGGCCTTGGAACCGTCACTCAAATTTATCTTCAAATCTACTTGGCAGCCTTACTGCAAACTTGTCAACATTTTGTGCGCATATTAAATATAAGACTTTTCCATATTTATTTATTTTAAAGTTCGTTTTAATTCGTGGTAGCACTGGCCACAACAGAACCATCCATGTAGAAATGACTGATCGTTTTTAGAATCGAAATATTGACATTTTATTCGAATTCATTTTCTCGTTTTTATTTCTACCGGTTCGGCAAAACGAATTTTTATTTCAGATAATATGAAATTTTTCGTTTATAACATTTAAAATAACATAATATACTGTTTTTGCGGCACGTTCCAGAGTGGAAGATACTCTCAGTATCGCCCTGGTGTAAAACCACCATTCAGAATTGAAACGTTGCTTTAGATGGCTTTAGCCGTGTTTGGTGACCAGATCTGAGTAGCCAGGTACTTCCCCACCTTCCTCTTCCCCATCTCCTTTCCCTCTCCACTACCTTCAGCTTCAAACATACCATGGGGATGCCATAGTCTCACTGGCTCCAGACGGGAGCTCACCTAAGACTCTTGTAAGGTATTCACATAAAAATAAAAATAAATTTGCTCATTCTATTACTCTTCAGTTTGATCAATGTTTCGAAATATTTTGTTCCGCACGCCAAACATTTTAAATTACGGAAAAAATGTGCTTTGCAAAGCTTTTCAACTCAAATGATCTCAAAATTCTATACGAAAAAAGTTTTTTTAAATTGTATTTTTTTGTTTGCGGTATGTTGTGAGGCTGAAGGTAGATGGTAGGGGAAGGGAATGGGGAAGAGGAGGGGGGGTGTACCTGGCTATTCAGATCTGGTCACCAAACACGGCTAATGCTATTTAAAGCAACGTTTCAATTCTGAATGGTGGTCTTACACTAGGGCGATTCTGAGAGTATCTTGTCACTCTGGAATGTGCCGCAAATATAGTATATATTATTTTTTAATGAATTAATTGCGAAATATCACACATTAATCAAATGAAATTTATTTGCGCACGCCGGATTCGAATCCGCGACCTTTGGATTGTGAATCGATAGTCTTACCCCTCGATCCCGCATATTTTCCATCACACCAAAGCTCACCGCCCAAGAGTTTTCTATTTCAGACTTCACTTAAACAGATTTTATCCTTTTGGATTGAAGATATTAGACAAATAAAAACTAATGAAGTTAGTTTGATTTTTTTTTCAATTTATATTAACTTTAAACTTGTTGTTACCCGAGTACTTTACACAAAAAGGGTGATTCTTGAAAGAATTCATAACCCGCTCTTGTGTAGTGACGCGAGTTTAATTATTTTAGGAAATTACACTTTTTGCAAGATATGCTTTGAAATATTAATTATGCGCCCGTACACACGCAATGTGAATATATCATTAAGTTTTTTTCCATATGCAAACTCAAAGCTTTCAGATAGTTGTTATAGATGCTCCACGGACTGTGATACATCCATAACAACTATACGAAAGGCTTACAAATACAATATTGTATTGGTAGCCTTTCCAGAAAGATTTGAGTTTATTCATTGACAAAACTATTTACTCATACTCATATTGTGATGCAAATTGGACGCAAACAATTAATTCATCTTAATATTTTAAAGCGTAACTTGCAAAACGTAAGTCTTCCTAAAATAATTAAACTCACGCCATCCATGAAAGAGCAGTTTTTATGAATTCTTATAAGTATCACCTTAATTACAGATGATTCCACGGAAAAATTTATTTTATGTGGACACTGGACACTAGGTTTGGATAGCGATAATCGCCTCATTTCGATAGATTTGGGAATCACATTTGATACCCACCTAATATTTAACGTCCACATAAAAACTATAGCAAAGCTTTACGAATGCTAGAATTTGTGCTAAGCAACTCCAGACATTTTTGCAGCTCGGCCGCGATTCGTGTGTTTAGTTCGTAGCATTTTTAAAAGTGGCTCAGTAATATGGGGACCAGTGGATTTACCTTAGAGAAAGTACAAAAGAAGTTTCTGAGATATTTATATCTTAGAGACTTCGGATATTATCCCTGGTTATATCCATCAGCCTTTTTGTCGGCATGCTGGGTATTGATACCCTCTCTGATAGAAGGAAAACTGCTTTGTTGACAACTGCGTATAAACTTCTAAACGGTAACATTTGTATTCCCGATGTAATACAAAAAATTGAGTTTTACGTCCCCGACAACTTCACAAGAGCGTGCAGACACAGGACTTTTGTTGTTCCGAGATGCAGAACTAACTTACAAATTAGTAATGCCGCTCGGAAAAATGATTCTGTTACTAAATTACCTGTCCCCTGATATAGATATTTTTCAACTAAATATTCAACAATTCAAAAACGCTATTATTACGTGATAAAATAAAATGTATGTTTATTATTGCTTAAAATAATAAATAAAAATAGAACATGACTTGTAAATGAATGGTATTACTGGCGTCCAATCGCATGTTAAATTATTTGAATTATTTACATGTGATGCCGACATTAACCAATATACGATTATCAGATATGAAATCATTTATCAATCAACTGACAAACTAACAATTACGCCATTGTCCCGCAGGCAGCGCCGGATCTGCCATACGTTCATAAACGTGCAAAAACCTAGCGCCAACTCCGAAGGGGCGCCGCGGCGCCCGTGAGAAAATATATATATTGTATTAAAATTTAGTTATAATATTCCCTGAATCGTTTAAAAATTACCCATAGTACGAAATAATTATTACGCTCTAGCAACACTTTCCAAAGAAACAGAATGCGCACGCATCTGGTTGGTATCAACGGCTTACGAATTTATAGTCAGTTACAGATTTTTTTTACAAATTCCATATATTTAGTTTAAACGTAAGATGTATTTTTTCCATATATCTTTTACCGTCTTTTACGACGAATAGGTGCGATCCAAATTCAATAACCAATCACAGCGCGGTATTTTTGTTCGTAAGCCGTTAATACCGTACGTCGGTGTTTTGTTTAGTGTTTGTTCGCTCAACACAGGGGAAATGCAAGGCACAAATTTGAGGTTATATTCTTATTATCACTGCTCACTGTCTCTCGTCGGGACTGCCTGTCAGAAGCTAGTAGATGCTATTCTTGTGTTGTACGTAGCCATGAGAACGTATTTGTATTTCCTTTTTCTAATATTCTCGTTGGGTATATAGGTACATAAACGCAGTAAATCTCAAGAATGTCTAATGGACCTAGTTCAGCGAAACCACCCGAATTGTCTCGTAACCTATATTTTAAATCATGGTACGGGCACAAACAAACAATTCGTTGTATTATTTTAAAGCATAACTTGCAAAGAGTTTTTCCTAAAATAATTAAAATAGCACCATAATTTATGTTTACCCAATAGATTCAGAGAGTATAGGGCTCCTGGCGATCCTCTCTTTAAAAAAAAAATGAGTGTGAGAGCTACCGCCAGGTCACTTGGAAAAGTTACACTCTTCATATGTCTTGATTTTATTTGATAAATTAGTGTAAAAAAAAAAATAATTAAATAAAAAAAATAAAAAAATTGGGGTGAAAGAATTTTTAATCAAAATAAAAATGTAGGGGGGGGGGGGCGCCATCGATACCTACTGCACAGGGCGCCAGATTTCGTAGATCCGGCCCTGCCCGCAGGGGTAGTAAAACGCGCACAAACACACACAGGTCTGGCTTGGTACACACTCGATGCTTTATTCAAATTCATACACTGTGTGAATATTGAAATAATGTTATTTTGAAAAACGAATGTAATTATGTAGCACCATTCTATGAAAACATTAATGTAGATTGGTTTTCTATGGAATTTGACTATCTGTAAGACTGTAGGCAAAACTATCTCTAACTATAATTGTCTTTAATTTGATAATTATCTTCTATATATATATATATATAAATCTCGTGTCACGGTTGACACGTACCTTTCTCAGTTGGCAGAGAAATTCCGTATGCATGAGCTCTCATCATCATCTCAGGGTCCTGCGTGGGATAAAAAGAAAGCTACTATCTGATGTAAATAAAAGAACTCACATAAAACAAAATGAACTTGTTATTATTGACAAGCAAAAAAACATAATCTACTATAACATAATCTACATAAATACCTTTGTAAACTCATAAAGAAAGGTGTAAAGAGAGAGAGAGAGATAATTCAGTTATTTTAGTAGAATCCACTCCAAATGATCATTCGTAGCTTGCCATAGTTAAAATGGCGCACCTCTTCTAACCTCAACGACAAGGGCTCCAGATAGCTGGAGAAGAGCCCCAGAGCCGCCGCTTCGCATGTCCATGACACAGTGAAGGAGCCGAGATTCCAATCCATCCACAAAGGCGTCACAATGCGTCCGATGGCCATCTCTGAGCATTGAAAGGATATAAACCGCAGTTCTAGACTGTAAATGTGATTTAAGAAGTGCCTGCAGTCTTCACCAAAGTTGTCCTCGGTGATATTGGATTGTACGTGGCACAAGAATCTCAGTTCTAAGCACAAGAACACCAACCTTAGGTACCAGGCACACAGACATCATAAACACTTCCATTAGATTGTAATATTACATAGGTAACTCGATATCTCGTGATCATCACAATAAAAGTTTTCCTCGCCTCGAAAAAACAATCAACATCCTGCGTGTACCGTGACCCGGTACTATTTAACAGTCTCGTAAATGCATCACGTCTGTTACACGCATAATATTGCAAATTTACACAATCATTTAGGGGTATCAAAACTCCTTACAAAATAAAACTTCCGACCAATCCATCGTTATGTCATGACGTCGCCCTTCTAATCGTTTTTTTTTCAAACAAAAAAACAAACGAACAACGTTCCGGCAATTTGAATTTGTTATCAATCGTTTCAACGGCACCCGAAATTAATAATACTCCTTCTGAGCAAGTAGGTACCGACTGAATAACTACCATGAAAATAATTACGTTACAATTCCCCGCTTCCCCCAGAAATTTTACGCCGCAGAGTGAAGTAAAATTATACCAAAACAATATGAAATATCTCTCTACTCCTGCACTTGTACATAAGGAGAAAAAAATAATTAAAACATTAAAGAAAATGACACAGAGAATAACAAAAAAAAACAAAACAATTATACATATATATTCACAATAACAAGGACACCCCAAAAAGAAAGCCAATACGCAGATTGGAGTTACACTACCTATTTGTTTATATATTTTTTTTAATAATTTTATATTTATTATTATAACTATTTCACATATTTATTTTAATTTTATTTTAATGAGAATGGAATCTCTACTTTTTCATCTCCAAAATGAGATTGGAAAACACTTACTCACACAAAGGGAGTCAATCTCTCAGAAACACTTGTGAGTACGGAGGACTCAAGCTCCCACTTTTGAGATCTTTGAAGAAGATGAGAAAAAAAAATCACATGGATATTATTAACGGAAAAAAATAAAGAACCAAATAAAAATTACCTAATTTTTTCTCTCTCTCCTCCCTTTATTTATATTAAACTAAATGTCTGACTAAGCTAAAGACCTAAAACAATACATCTCAACAACTAACAATATAGCTAGACTTAAATATGTCTATTATTATTTTTTATTATTTCGTTAATGATTATATGGGCTTGACAAATAATTGGCTCTTTTTATGAGTCTAATATAATATAATGTATAGGATTGGATTATGTATGTTTTGACTTGTTTTTTTTTTTTTTTGAGAATGTTCTAGTGATTTAATTATCACTTGTAGTAAGTTCAATGATGATCAGCGTGACAACGGCCCTTCTGTCTTCTGCAGGGAAAACATCCGCAGACAACAGATCCTCCGTCTTCACTCTGGTCGGTTCCGAAACGTCAGGCAACGGCCCTGCTATGGCACAGACTCTCATATCAATCTGTCCATAGTTACTCCGTCTCCTGGAATGAAGATGAACGATCGAAGAATTCGAAACGTTACGAGTAGGTAGCGGCATACACTACTCTCATCTCTTCGGAACTTGTAAACAAAACATGGAAAAGTATTATTAAAAGTATTAACACTGTATTAGCACAGCACTGGTATTAGCAGTGAAATACTTAGGCATATATTACTGTTTAAAATTAACAAATTATACTTATGACTAACAAAAACTGTACAAGAAAAACTACTCTCCTGTATTAAAGGTAGAGTGTCAATTTCCAGATCGGAATTATTTAATAGTGGTGCACGCCGAAGCAGTACTTCCCTTTATTTGTGACAAAACCAATTTCCTAATGAATAATGTCTTAATTACTTAACTTAATATTAACAGATTGTCATATTCAACATTTAATTAGGTATATTAAACAATAAATCAGATTTAATTATAAACTAAACTAATTTTTTGGGCGCCACTGATCACTAAGATCAGAGAAACATCTCTTGTGGAGATGTTCCTATTCTAGTCCAACGAGGATAAATAAATGAAGTCTATCATCAGTACACTAGAATGTAGTGCTCACTCCGAGCACATGCCTTGGAGGTACCAAGCTTCAAGACACGTGAGCAAAGTGTCACACAAAAGAAAAAAAATAAATGAAGCAGTATGAAGGCTTGGTATTCCTTCATGCCACCGCATAAAAAGAAAAATATAAAAAAAACAATAGTTTTTTCATAAATCTAATTAAGTAAAACCAGTATTATTCTAACAATATTCGCATAGTACTAATTATAAAGATAAGTACACCTATAACTAAATATAGCTAATTATATATAAACGTCTATCTATAAATATGTACAAGTAACCTAAGATTTTAATTAATATAAACACATGAGGGCTAATATTCTCACCAAAAATTGTCATCAAAATATACGCGTCCGTATTTAATTTGATGATCGGTGATCTTCTGCGATTCTCGTACGCAGAATGCAGAGGACCACGATGTAATTTTGTATATAACGCCATATTTTTTTTTCTCAAAACAAAAAAAAAAATAATGAAATATTTTTAAAAAATAAATTATTTTATAACTTCTAATACAAGTTCCCAGGCACACTGCATTCAAAGAAAAGTCATTTATTATGACAGCTTAAAAACAATTAATAAAATTCAACGTAAATAACAGTAATTCGATAGTAAATAACAGATAGTAGGTAGTCTCTTATCGTGCACCAAGAGAGTAATCTACCCTCTTTAAAAAGTTGGGCGCCAAAAATGACACGTACCTTTCAGTTAGCAGAGAAATTCCGTATGCATGAGCTCTCATCATCATCTCAGGGTCCTGCGTGGGATAAAAAGAAAGCTACTATCTGATGTAAATAAAAGAACTCACATAAAACAAAATGAACTTGTTATTATTGACAAGCAAAAAAACATAATCTACTATAACATAATCTACATAAATACCTTTGTAAACTCATAAAGAAAGGTGTAAAGAGAGAGAGAGATAATTCAGTTATTTTAGTAGAATCCACTCCAAATGATCATTCGTAGCTTGCCATAGTTAAAATGGCGCACCTCTTCTAACCTCAACGACAAGGGCTCCAGATAGCTGGAGAAGAGCCCCAGAGCCGCCGCTTCGCATGTCCATGACACAGTGAAGGAGCCGAGATTCCAATCCATCCACAAAGGCGTCACAATGCGTCCGATGGCCATCTCTGAGCATTGAAAGGATATAAACCGCAGTTCTAGACTGTAAATGTGATTTAAGAAGTGCCTGCAGTCTTCACCAAAGTTGTCCTCGGTGATATTGGATTGTACGTGGCACAAGAATCTCAGTTCTAAGCACAAGAACACCAACCTTAGGTACCAGGCACACAGACATCATAAACACTTCCATTAGATTGTAATATTACATAGGTAACTCGATATCTCGTGATCATCACAATAAAAGTTTTCCTCGCCTCGAAAAAACAATCAACATCCTGCGTGTACCGTGACCCGGTACTATTTAACAGTCTCGTAAATGCATCACGTCTGTTACACGCATAATATTGCAAATTTACACAATCATTTAGGGGTATCAAAACTCCTTACAAAATAAAACTTCCGACCAATCCATCGTTATGTCATGACGTCGCCCTTCTAATCGTTTTTTTTTTCAAACAAAAAAACAAACGAACAACGTTCCGGCAATTTGAATTTGTTATCAATCGTTTCAACGGCACCCGAAATTAATAATACTCCTTCTGAGCAAGTAGGTACCGACTGAATAACTACCATGAAAATAATTACGTTACACGGTGTTTGTGGTCGCGCTCTTCCGAAACGGCTCGACCGATGTTTATGATTTTTTTTTATTTTATTCCGCTAGGTGATTAGGGTGTCCCCTATCCAGAAAAATAAATTCAATTTTTTTAACGATTTTTTTGTATTTTTTTTTATTTAGCATCAAAAAATACCTATAACCCCAAATTTTCACCCTCCCATTTTTTTATCGCGATTTTCGTATTTTTGTAAAAACAAATTTAACCATTATTTTTAATTTATAAACTAAAAACGTTTAAGACAAGATTTTTATGAATAGCACAAAGGGTAACAATTATAATAAGCAATAATTGTCAGCCTGAAACACCCATTTATATTGAAAAATCTTCCGAGAAAAGATACTTGCCGCCAACGGGACTTGAACCCGTGCGTTACAAATTTAACCGTTGATCATATTGCAAACAGAACGAAATTATTAAGAAGGTTTCATTTTACCGCTTGTGAATTACGCACTCTGATTTTTTTTAAATGCTACAATCCTACAGATATTGCACCGTAAACACTGATGAGTGAAAACGTCGAAAATAACACGAAAACTTCCTTTTTTACATTAGCTCCACACGGAAGGCCCTGAGGAAAAAAAAACCCTCGTGGCCTATGTCATCTTTGGGGATGCTATGTGGAGGGTCATTTTAGAGAAACGAAGGAGAGGAAATGGAAAAAGGTATTAGGGGTGGGTCAATGTGTATGGCGATGGTATCGAAAGTCCGGCTAGAGAGGTTAAAAGTTTTCTCTCAAACAGTCTCTCCAGATACGGCTAGTCACGCAGTAGGTGCGCAAAAACATCCTACGCCAAGATCTAGACAAATCCCGCCCCGTGAACCCAGGAATCCAATAAATGGTTACCGGGGTGGCGGAACCCATACTTGCCTCCCAAATTGAAAACAAGCAGTTCAAGGTTAGATTTCATAATCCTGTTTAAATCAAATCGAAAACTCGTTAGCTTCTTAATTGGGATGACCTCCGAAGTGAAATGATCTACCTGTGTTTACTTTGGGTCAGAAGGTTTTATAATATGGATATTTCGTCAGTAGTAATGTTTCATAAACCTCGCAAAAAATGTTTTTCAGTTGCTGTAAGGTATTTTGCAAAATAATTACATGCAAGATAAATTAACCCCTCAGACCTCGACAGTGTTTTGACAGAGCGTCAGAATATTTCCGTTTTGCAATAAAATCCAAATAAATTTCTCGATGCATCCGAAAACTGTATTTGAAAGGTGATAAAATACGCTCTGAAATTTTATGAATCGAAATAAACTTATAATTTTTAAAATATAAAATTTTTGCAAGCAAACGTCGAAAAGCTTTAAAAATGACCCACCTTACAAAAATTACTGATAACGAAAAAAAATAAAAACGCATACAAATTAGGCAAATAAATTACATATAAACATTATCGTCAATTCTTTTTTTTGTCGTTTTATGTAAAAATCTTGTATATAAAAATCATTATTTTTTTGTTTGTTTGTTTGTATTTTATAAGCTGCCATGCCGTTCATCCGAAGGCGATGAAACTTTGGTGATTTGTTGTGCGCACGTCCGCGAAGGTTATAGGCTATATATATATATATATATGATGATAAGCTCTGGCGTAATAAAATTCGTATGAATGAAAATGTGTGTATTTCATATATTTTGGCAGCAGGAAGGAAAGGCAGGATGGGGAGGAGAACGGGGGAGGTGAGATTCGCGGGAGGGGTGACGAGGAAGGGGAAAGCGGGGACGCGGGAGGGGAAGGGGACTCGGGAGGTGAACGGGGACGCACGGGAAGAATCAATTTTTTTCATTGCAACGCATGCCGGGTACCAGCTAGTAATTAATAAAATCACAAAATAATTCTTTATTTAAATTGGGCTCGAAAAAGGTGTACATTTTAATTATTTGTGTTTAACTTTTAGACATGAATGTAAAGCGTGGCGTTTTCTCTTTCTATCACCGTTTACATCATATTTCTCACTATGATAGTAAGGGAGAAACAATGATTTGTGTGAGACCTCTATGAGTTGTTCCGAAAAGCGAACTAATTAGTTTGAGGGGTTTATCGTTTATCGTGTTTATTGCTGCATCAGCGACTTTGGTTTCAATCCTTCACATGGCTCGGCTAATCCAATCTGCACAAGTGGTTGTAATCAAGTCGCCTGCCGTAATCTCTGGGGATATTGAATGATTTGCTTGTGGCAGTCACTGCTGTATTGTGCACTCATTTATCTCTTACATGCTGCTGTACTCCGGGGATCAGATCGAAATGATGGCTTGAAACTGTCTTATTTTTACCGCTCGCAATCAAACGAAACCAAATGATTTTTTTAAAAGTGAAAACTTGTTTAGCAGCTTTGTGATTTGAAACTCGATGAAACGAAAAAGAGACAAACACATACATCTATACGATTTAGCCTGCGAGAGAATGAGATAGTATAATCGGTCTCCTCTTTGTGTGGTGCTTTGTAGCCTCCCAACTCTTGTCTACGTCAACTTTAGTTTTTTTAAGGTTTTAGTTTTGCCGCGTGTACACTGCATACATGTTTTTGGAGTGAAAATGTGCTCTTGTGATTTGAAACTCGATGAAACGAAAAATAGCAACACTAAAAAGAGACAAACACACATATATATAGGATTTAGCCTGCAAGAGAATTACATATAATAATCGGTCTCCTCTTTGTGCGGTGCTTCGTAGCCTCCCCATTCTTGTCTATTTTAGTTTCCCGAAGGTTTCACTTCTACCGCGTGTGAATTGCACACTCTGTATTTTTTTACATTAACTTTTCACAGGAGGTCCTCAGGCCTATCTCATCTGTGAAGTTACTTTGTGCATGGTCGTTTCAAAGAGACAAAGGAGTGAACATGGATCTTCAAGATACCCATGCTGTAGGAGAGAGGAAACACTAGTGGAAGCGTCCCGTCCTCACGTGACAAATGTCAACCGTGTACGTGTACATGTGTTGGGCGCGCGTTAGCGTGTTTCCCGACTACGCACCGGTGGCGAAGGGATCAACGACGCTGGTTCCTCGGAGCATATTACATTGTAATACCGATAGAGCAAGTACAGCATACCGTTCTTACACAGCACGTCTGCGTTCTAAAGATAGCAATCCGCTTGTTAAGATAAAGGAACCTATCAAACGAATCGCCCGTTTCTGCGCAGAGTCGAGGGCTTTTTCAGGTATTTTCTCCAGACCAGATGTGGCTGCCAAATTCAAGAGTGGGGCGCACTTGTGATTTGTATAGGGTTAGCAGTTTTGTACTATTAAAGTATCTGCGGGC
Source organism: Limnephilus marmoratus (assembly GCA_917880885.1). Classification (NCBI taxonomy): domain Eukaryota; kingdom Metazoa; phylum Arthropoda; class Insecta; order Trichoptera; family Limnephilidae; genus Limnephilus; species Limnephilus marmoratus. The sequence continues at coordinate 70,861,179 of OU862906.1, forward strand.
CCTGTACAGTACGCCCAGCTTCAGACAGGCTAACTTGACAGTCTTCGATGGAGCCCCCGTATGGTACATAATATATGATGTATTTAATTGATTAGGGACTTGCATTTATAAAGACTATGAATTATTATTTTTTTAAATGTAACAATAAACGTACAAAATGTGTTGGCATTATAAAATTTTGATTTAGGTTAACCTGATTGACTGCACGGATTGCGGGTCAAAGTGGCCATTTTTAGAAAATTATTCTAGAAAATAACGCGATCGGTCCACAGCAAGTTAGCATTTGTTAGGCAAAAAATGTTCGCTAGTTTTTTCATCAGAAGAGCGTTTAACCAGCCAGCGGACGAAAATCCACATTTCGTCGAAAGTTGTTCTTACGATCGTGCAGGGCGGTTACAATGAGAAATATTAATTATTCTCCGTACCAGCTTTTTAAAATTATAACTCAATATCTTTTTGATTTTATTTCATTCCAAATTTGCTTTAATTTATACCTACATCCAAAAATGCTGAAAGGCATGATGATAAAACTTTTAAAATAATGTACTTTTTGTAATTATTTTTTGATTATAAGTATTTATCATTTTTCAATAATGTCTAAGTTAAATAAAAATCTAAAATATATTTGTTTGTAAGTGCGCAAATAAATACACAAACGGGCCAATTTTCGTCAAGAAACACACGTACGTATATATTTTTTAATGATTTTATTTAAACTAAAATTAAAATTCTGAAACATGCTATACCTATATAATGTATTGATTTATTTTACTGCATGATTATATGATTTGAAATGGGTGTGGTATAATACAAAATCTTTTTTGAAAATTTAACAAATCTGCCAACGACCTATGGTATAACCTTATTATACTAAAAATCAAACGCTTTTTCTCAAAATTTAAAACATGCTCATGATAGATAAAAGAACAACCTTTCGAAATCCATTTATATTTTTTTATGGAAAAAATTCAATACGTCTAAAATCTGATTTAAAAATGACATATTTCTGGTTTTCTCTGGTAATACCCTCTTAAGAGGAAAGGCTCCTCGGCCTTTTTCATACAAAACTTAAATTTGTATTTGATGCCAAAATGCCCAACCAAACAAACCAAATATTTTTAAGTCAAAAGGTATAGCAAGTATCTAGTACAGATGTGTGCCATTTTATTTATTTCTGATTTAAATTATGATGTGTGGGCTTTTAAAGATTTAAATTTTGTGTGATTATATTTAGAAGCGACTTTAGCATTTTTTGTGAGTTAATTGTAATTATTAAAAAAAACAATCTTGGCCTATCTACTATACACTATACATTATAAGGAAAAATAATATAAAATATCGTAAAAAAGCTTTTATTATAGTAATTTTAAATTGTACACCTTCGACATATTTTTGTTCCCACGTAAATTAGTCATTTGTAATTTAAATTCACAACCATAAAAATGTTTTCTTTTAATATTTTTTATTTCATAATTCATCGTATTTTTATAATAATCCCTGCGTGTCCGTTCCCATTCGTTCCGTTCCTCTTCCGCCTCCCCTTCCCCTCCCGCGTTCTGCACATTCAGTCCTGGTAAATTCAATTTTCAAACAGCTCGCTTGCCACCTATTGCCAGAGCTCACCAACATATATAGAAATTTTCATGGGCGTGCATACAACTCACCAAAGATTCGTGGCAACCGGATGAATAGTATGGGAAAGAATTTCATAACGCCAGAGCTCATTTCTATATATATAAATCATCTCGGGCGTGCGCACAACAACTAACCAAAGTTTCATAGAAATCGGATGAATGGTTAATAATAAAATTATTTTTTTGTAAATGTTTATGAAATATTGTTATCAATGACCTATATTTTACAAATTAAAATAAAAATTTACTAAGTAGCACATACCCGTAAAAAGTATTTGCTGCACCTTTTGATTAAAAAATAAAAAAGCATTTTGGCCTCAAATTCAAATTTAAGTTTTGAATGAAAAGGCAGCACAGACAGAGTTCCTCTTAAGTGGCCGGCAATTTCAAATTAATTAATATTTTTTACCGAGAGCCTCAATGATCCCTATCTATGATCGTTAGATCTATCTCTATAAACTCTAAATTCGACTGTTGCGAACTCCTGCAACTCATAAACTTACGAATTCCCACAATAACAACACAACAAAATACACTTTTCTACTGCAGCATTCACAAGCGTAAGTACATTACCTACTCTCCGGTACAACGATTTCACACTATGGGAAATTAGTACTTAGATAATGTTGACATATTTAATATCAAGTTTTGTGGATCATGTAAAATATTTATTCCAGCAGTATTCCTAAACACGTCTTGTATTTTTGTAAACCTATCAAACCGCTATATTTTTCAGATTTTGAAGGGCTTTTAAGCAAAGAATGGACGGCTACCTCGAGAGTGTTTTCTCTTGGGGTAAAAATAATCTCGTTGAATTTAATGTTTCAAAAACCCAATCTTGTCTGATTACGTCCAAAAGGGATCGAAATGAAAATCTAGTCTCTTTCAACGGAAGCAATCTTCCGAACAGGCCCTCCATTGATATGCTTGGTGTAACCCTAAGTGACCAGCTCAGGTATGGGGGCTCCATCGAAGCCAGAGTAAAGCTAGCCTCCCAAAAACTGGGCGTACCGTACAGGGCCCGCAGGTACTTTAATAGTACACAACTGCTAACCTTGTACAAATCACAAGTACGCCCCACGGTTGAATTTGGCAGCCATCTCTGGTCTGGAGCTCCAAAATACATGAAAAATACCCTCGACTCTGTGCAGAAACGGGCGGTCCGTTTGATAGATTCTCCCATCTTAACAGACGGATTGCAATCTTTAGAACACAGGCGTCGGGTGGGAATGCTATCCTTGTTCTACCGGTATTACAATGGAAGATGCTCCGAGGAACTAGCATCATTGATCCCTTCGGCACCGGTGCATAGTCGGGAAACACGCCAAACGCGTGCCCAACATTTGTACACGGTTGACATTTGTCACATGAGAACGGGTCGTTTCTTCGACTCGTTCTTGTGTTCGATGGCGACACTTTTTGAGAGTGGCGTTGAATAGAAAACACAGCGAGAGGCTTTTTATTTCCACAGGGAGAAAAATGTAGTGCTCAATTATTTAGAAAATGTCGCAATATATTCCCTGGCACATACATCGATAAAAATAAATTTTATATAAATGTAATATGTCTCGTCTGATATATATCTTTTTAATGCAAGTTAGATTTTTATTTTAACCCCTCATATATTTTCGCATTAAGTACAAGAAAATCAAAATAAATGGAATATTTGTGAACGCACCCAAAAACTCAAAACTGGTTTGAAAAGTGATGAAAAACGCTTTCAAATTTAATTCGAAATAACCAAATAATTTTTAAGTGAAACCTTCTTTGACACCGTTGTGATTTGAAACTCGATGAAACGGAAGCGAGTGACACTAAAAAGAGACAAACACATACTTCTATAGGATTTAGCCTGCGAGAGAATGAGATAGCAATAAAATATTTATTTATTGCACGATTGAATCCTATTAACCCTTCAAAAATTGGGAGTATTTTGTCAGTGGGTAAAAATATTTCTGCTTTATAACAAAAACCAAATTATTAGAATATTTGTGAACGGAACTGAAAACTAAAAACTGCTTTCGAAAGGTGATGAAATACGCTTTCAAATTGTATTGTTAGGAAATAACCATGTGATTTTTTAAATATAAAAATTTTGATTGCAAGCTTTAAAAAGTTTTAAAAATGGCTCACCATACGTTTTTTTTAACTAAAATTGCTGATAATTTTAATCATAGACATATGAATATTAATCACATGTCTACGCTGATAATGCAAAAAAATAAAAAGGCGCACAATTTTTATTAGGTAAATGTATTATAAAAGTTATCTTCAACTCAACTTAATTATTTAAAAAATCCCAAAGTTTCATTTTTTTTCATATTGCGGTCGGAAACTTTGGTTTCACAAAAGTATACATTTTAATTTTTTGTGTTTATTTTTATATTTGAACAAAAAATGTGGTATTTTCTCTTTCTCGTTATATTCCCAACTATGCTAGTAAGGGAGGCAACGATTTCTATGAGTGTATGTGTTGTTCCAAAAAGCGAACAAATTAACCTGAGGGCTTAATTGACATGTGTCAATGTTTTTTTTTTTTAATTATAACGCGTCATGTTAGTTTTTTGTAAATTCTAACATCTGCTTGTAATTTATTTTTCATTCTAATGTCTTCTGTGCCCGTAAATACATACGCAACAAAGGCTGCTCAATTTTCTTATTTTATTTATTTGATGTGAAGGAAGTAGGTCAGTGGAGCGATAAACCCCGGCCCCCGGGGGCGGGGGTTCGTTCATAATATTAACTGAGAACCAATCTTTCACAACGAATATGTACACAATAAACCTTTTTTAAATTTTGTGTTATTTGTATTGTGGACTTGACAATTGACCTACCGCAGGCAATTTGTTTTTTATTATACGTGACCAAATAATATATCCGAAAAACACAATCATCTTTGAAGATGCTGTGTGGAGGGTCTTTTTGAGGAAAGGAAAGAGTGAACATGGGTCTTGAAGAGACCCATGTTGTAGGAGGGTCATAGAAACGACCCGTTCTCATGTGACTAATGTCAACTGTGTACAAATGTTGGGCGCGTGTTTGGCGTGTTTCCCGACTACGCCCCGGTGCCGAGGGGATCAATGACGCTAGTTCCTCAGAACATCTTCCATTGTAATACCGGTAGAACAAGGACAGCATTCCTACCTGACGCCTATGCTCTAAAGATTGCAGTCCGTCTGTTAAGATGGGAGAATCTATCAAACGGACCGCCCGTTTCTGCACAGAGTCAAGGGTATTTTTTAGGTATTTTGGGGCTCCAGACCAGAGGTGGCTGCCAAATTCAACCGTGGGGCGCACTTGCACTTTTACACTTAATAATAAATTAATAGTCTTATTTTATTTATTGTTCAATCAATTTTTATAATGTTACTAGCGAGTTCCCGGAATGCGTTGCAACTCTTTGAAATACACAAATTGTTCAAGGAACTATTGCGCCACTTATTGGTAATTTTTTATACAAATTTCATAACGCCAGAGCTCACCAGTGTATATGAAAATCTCCGCGGTATGGAAAGTATCGCTGATAATATATAAGTATGAAATAATAAATCATTTATCCTCTTTAAGATAAGTTATTTGCATGTATTATATACAAATGTATTTTTTCATTGTTGCAATATTGTAATATTTATATCGTATCATTTATTTTCGTTTTGTTATCTGAATATCTACATTGTCTTTCCTAACTATTTCTTTCTGTGTTGCAAACTCACTAGAGCTGTATTTTTCATGTTGTTGCTATACACTATGTTATATTATGTAAATCCGAAAGGCGTTAATATTATAAATAAATAGTAAAGGTGACTATAGGAAATAATTTCATAACGCCAGGACTCATTCACTATTATTATATGTATGTGTAGAAACCATCGCGGACTTTGGTTTACGAACGCATGAGGGACAAACAAAGAAATATTCATTGAAATGTTAACATTTTCATTAAAAAATATGAGACAGCGTAATATGAAAACATTACCAGTAGTTAATGTGTGGAATACAGAAGTTAAATAATTAGAGTAATGTAAAAAAAGTTGTCTCAATCTGGCCTTACCACAGTTTGAAAATGACCTTGAATGCTGAAACAGCTGTCACTCGCAGAACCTAATAATAATATTTTTAAAATCGATTGAAATTAAATAAAAAAAATGAAATGGAATTCTACAAATTAAACACAAAACGATTAATGAATATTCTTATTTTGTAAGTTCAGTTTAATCATTGCGAAAGCCACTTTATGTTTTAGGTTGCGTAGACTCCCACCAGTACTCTTGGAGTTGCCTCAAGTACAAATTGCATAACGTATAAATGTACCTTTGTTATATATTTATAAGCTAGAAACTAGGGCTTTCCTTTGGGGACATGTTCGCCTACGTAATCTTCCCTTAATACCAAAGCCCAGGCACAAAAGTTGAGGCAAAACACCCACGCCAAAATATCTTTCAGACAATATAAGAAAATTATATTCTGTGTAGGTATTAGATTGCTTTGTCGTCAAGTCATTTAGTTCTAGACTTTATCAAGCTTTTTTGTCAGTTTTATATTATAATTATATAAAAAAATAATAAATAAATAAAATGAAGAAAAAAAAACAGAAAAATAATTTAAGATACGGTCACATCTAGGACATGTAGAGCTCCGCCACGCCAAAGCGCAGGCCCTGGGTTCGGTCCTAGGTGTGACCTTATCTTTTTCTGATTTTTTTGTTTTCAGATTTTCGATTGAATTTCGCTAATACTGTCTTCATTTAATTGAATATTACAATTTGAGGTTTTCCTCATTAAGTTTTAAATAAATATAAAAAAAGATATTTTTTTACCACCGGGTTTCTCCCGATATTTTAATTGAAAAATATTTAACCAACAATAAATTTAATTGTGTCATTTCACTTCAAGTGCGCAAATGCCTTAAAATGACTTTCTCTTATAAAATAAAGTTGGTTGTTTGCAGGTGGAAAAATGTAATAAGCAGTAATTGTTCAATGAAAAACTAGTATATTTTTTATTATTTTTTTTTATTATAGAGACTATATAGAAAAAAAAATTTACATACAAAATGTAATGTGAAATTAAGTATAAAATATTGTATTTCTTAGTCCTCCTCACTAGGGGGTCCTGTGCCGAGGCGGACTAAAGTTATTTAAATATAGTTCATTTGTCTTCTATGTCGTTTTTAGCGTCTTCGCTAGGGTTTTCTCATTGACCTCTTTAAGCCATATTTTTATTCTTGATTTGTATTCAATTGGATTTTTTATTAGTTTTATGTCTTGGGGAAGGATGTTATGGAGTTTTGTTGCAAAGTATGTATAGTTTCTTTGTCCAAATGTGGTTTTATAACTTGGAATATTTTTTATATCATTTTTATTCGATCTAGTGTTATGCATACACGGTCTAGTAGAGGATTCATTATTTTTGAAGAGCTTCAATAATATATTTTTGGCATATATTTGTTGTACATTTGGTACTTCAAAGTTATTGAAAATTTCATTTGAAGGCGTTCTAATTGGTACTTTCAATATGGTCTTTATGATTCCTTTTTGAATCGTATTCAGGCTGTGTAGGTACGTATGTGCAGCAGATCCCCATCCTTTGATTCCATATTCAATTCGAGAATGACATAACGCGTAGTAGACCTTTTTCGTATCCTTTTTATTTAACACGTTTCTTAGATTTTTAAAGAAATATATAAGGCTAGTGAGTTTTTCCGTAATACCTTTGATGTGTAGGTCCCATCTAAGATTTTCGTCAATTATTACTCCGAGATATTTTATGTTTTGTGTTTTTTCGATGACGGGGCAGTAACATTGTATATTATTTCCATGGCATTCATGTAATTTTAGTTCTAGTGATTTTATTGGTTGGCCCCTTGAGTTCATTGAAAATGTTATATATTTTGTTTTGCTTATATTAAGGGTGAGCGAGTTGATTTTAAGCCAATTTTGAAGTGCACTAAGCCCTTTTTCAGCCTCAATAAATGTATCAGTCCAATTTTCTTCTTGAAAAATATTGTTTACTAAGTTTGAAGAAGTAGTATGTATTTATTTATTTGGCGGGCAGGAGACAAGCCGACGTAGCTCAGTGGATAAGAGCATTTGACCGGAAATCAGAAGGACGCGGGTTCGAGTCCCGTCGGCGGCATGCATCTTTTCTCGGGAGATTTTTTCTATGTAGACGAGTGTTTCAGGCTAATAATTATTACTTATAATAATAAATTTAACGTCGCGTCATTTTTTTGACAGTTCAAATGAAATTACCAAACTTCTGTCCTATTCTGATGAAATTAAGGGAAACACTATAAAAGCGCTGGCGTTATTTGGTATGGCTTATTTCAGCATATCACTCGCCATGTATTTCCATTGGGAATGTACGGAGAGCGATATGCCTAAATACGCCAAGCCAAAACACGCTAGCGCTTTATAACTGAGTCTGTACGACACTTAAAGCGGATTTTTATTTACTATCATTAAATGCTGTCCGAATTCGCCAAAGTTTCATCATTAGTTTTTGTATTTTGGATATTTTATCTTATTATTGACCAGTCGAAAAATTTGGGACACGCCAGTTGGCTCATTAACGAAATGACCTTGAGTTTAAAAAATATCTACGTTTACTTTAAATTGACGTTGCAATTTGGACAAAAGAAAACCTAAGCAAATTAATGACGTCAGAGCGCACCGTTCGAAAGGGTTTTGTTAATTTTAAGCAACCGCTTTATAAGATTACACCAGTAGCGTAGCTACCGCCGTATCAGCCGTATCAATGATACGGGGCCCCCGGGCTACAGAGGCCTTTTGTTTCTTTTGTGAGAAAGCTTTATCCTTCATTAGGGCCCCCCAACTAATTTTGATACAGAGCCCCTCCAAGGCACGCTACTCTACTGGATTACACACTACACTGTGACATCATGAAACTCACAATTTGGAAGATGGGTATGGGTACCGCAGCCCCGTCAACCATTTATTGGATAACCAACACCTCTGCCATAGGTCACCCAAGTAGTTCACTATGTTTGTTGACTTTGCACGGGTGTTTGGGATCATGGGGTGAGGTTTGTCTGAATCTTGGTGGCGGAGGCGCCTGTCCACCTGCTCCTTGGCGTGTTAGATCAAGATAGACCGGTTGATGGAGGCCGTTTGAACTCTCCAGACGGACCCTTGACCCATAGGGAAGGATTTATACGTCCGTCAGACCCCCAGATTCCTACGTACCTCTCTTATACCTTTAATCTTCCCAGAACTTGTATTAAATTCTGCTGGCAATCGCGCGTACACACGCGGACGTATACGCAGTTAACATACGAAATAAATGTTAGTAGTCACATTACAGAGCTAGTAAATAAAATTAAAAAAATGTATATTTGTTAGGTTAAGAAATATTTTAAATGTAAAAATAATAAAAAATGTGTACTATGCCCTTGTTCATTCTTTACTTATCTACGGAATTAAAGGTTGGGGAGGATCTTACTAAAACAATTTAAACTCAGTAAAAGTTTCGCAAAGAAAGTTTCATTAAAGTAATACTAAAAATAAATCTACCTTCTCAACAGAATCACGTTAATAGAATATCAAGAATTTTACAAACTAACGAGAAATAGAAATCAATTTATTACACCTAATTTTAAAACAACTCAAAGGCAAAACCATTATACTTGGTAATCCATAAAGAAACTGTAATAACCTCCCTTCTCAATTGCACTATATCAGAACAAATAAATAAAATTAAACAATATAAAAAGAACTTATGTATATTAAAAAGTAAATATGTTATACAAAATATATTATATCATGCAACCTAAGTAAAATCGTGGCTCCCTTGTCATATCAGGCACAAGAGTTCCTCTTTTCTTATATAAGGTTTATTATAATAAGGTATACATGACCAATGATGACCTTAAATATAATATTTTGTAAAATATATATGTAGAGATATAACTCATATTATTTAAATTACAATAAAAATAAATATATTTTAATAAAAAAAATCTTTACGTGTTGATTTTTTTTTCTTTCAGATAATCTCCGAGCAGAAGTTCAATGCCGTTACTTTAACGACTACTTGACCGAAGGCTCTCGTCACCCATCGCGTGCAACAGAACCTACAACTTTCTCGGTAAGTCTTTTAAAGATACTGAACGCGATTAAATCAAGTACCTACTCTACATTATTATATTAATAATACATTAGGTACAAATTATTACGTCGATAATTATTTTTGGATTAGGTACCTAGAAACGAGGCTTCAGAATGCACTAGATTGTTAAAAACTTAGTAACTGTGCGTCGGAATTGGGAGCTTCGAGGGTTGACCAAGAATTAAAGACCTTTCTAATTCAAAAAAATTATATTTTCAAAAAAATTGTATGATATTTTAGATACATATCTCCATTATTTTTCGACATAGTCCCTGTTACGATCGTTGCCCTTGGTGAGCCGTGGCACAAGATCCTTGATTCCCTTATCGTAAAACTCTACCGCCAACAATGCTCTCACCTCTTCCTACGCGTCCTTTTTTTTACGTAAGTTCCACACAGGAGGCCCTGAGGGTCATCTTTGGGGATACTGTGTGAAAGGGTTTTTTTAAGGAAAGAAAGGAGAGGAGAGTTCAGGGAAGGAAAAGGGTTTAAGGAGTGGGTAGAAATCTAAGGTTAAGTGTGTCCTGGTCATCCGCCTCCAAGACCTAGACAAACCTCACCCCATGAACCCGGGCACCCCTGCTAAATCACTTGAAATGTTGCTTCAAATGAAAAAAAAGATGGAAGTCGTGTTATTGATTGCCTATATCACCGACCTCGCAGGCGGCGGGAACGACAGCGGAGGGTCCATCTCAAACGGACTCAAAGATCACACTGAAGCAGCTACCAACCCGGATCGCGGCTCGTTTTTTAGGATAGTCTGAGCTATACGCTAATGCCGCCATATTTTGAGAAATATTTGAAAAATGAGTGAGGATCTGGTATACTATTTATATAGTTTACGTCGTTCTTGTGTCAAGACCGCCATTCGGAGTTATGTAATTGAAAGTCAAAAGTTCATTAACCTTCCTTCCGAGTTGTTTTGACTCATAGAATTTGCCAACCACAGAACCACATTGTAAACGCAATTTTAGACATTCACGACCGCCTTTACCAATTAAAAAACTGCACGAAAGCTAAACAAGTAAAAAAATACTGTGTGCAGTTCACACGCGGTAGAAGTGAAACCTTCAGAAAACTAAAGTAGACAAAATTGGGGAAGCTACAAAGCACCGCACAAAAAGAAGACCGATTACTCTATCTCATTCTTCTTCTTCTTCTTCTTCTTGTGCCCTGTGTACCTACCTACAAGTAATATTTTGTGACATGTAATATGTATTTATGGTATATTTATACCGTTAAAAAATAAATATAAAATAAATGACCGCAGAACATTTTTTTCATGCGGGTAAAGGTTGCACGAGCTTGCTCAATGCAGCATTTGATTTCAACTGAAGGATCCCGTCTATCATTTACATTGCAGCCCAAGTATACAATACTCTGTACCATCTCTAGTTTTGTTCCAGCAATATGAACATTTTCATCCAATGCGTTATTTTTGCTTACGAGCATGTATTTTGTTTTATTTATATTTCTCATTCTCTCGCAGGCTAAATCCTATAGTTGTATGTGTTTGTCTCTTTTTTACGTTTTGTTTCATCGAGTTTCAAACCACAACGGTGCTAAAGAAGTTTTAGTTTAAAAATCGGTGCGCAGTATTATACTCGCTAGACTTTTCGTTATGCTTACATTTTTGTACGTGGGCAGCCAATCTTGTACGTTTTATATCAACGCGAAGTAATAAATTTACCAATTTTAATACACGAAGCTTTGGCTAAAATATCGTGACACACGGAGTGTCGCCAGACTGTGACTTTGGACTAAAAACTTAATAGTGCTTCAGATTTACTTGAACCCTTTCTTACTTTATGCAGCTATTTGTTTAAAATATGTCTTTTGTATTTCTCCATTAACCGAGACATAAAATACAGAAAAACGAAAGAATTTATACGAATTTATTACAAAATTTTAATAAGGCGTAATGGAAAACCCCACTTTTACAGAATGATTAAAGTAAACTTATTTCTTAGTATATTGTTTACAATCGTGTAGGTCTCACAGAAATCGTTGTGTTATGAGCACGAGCATTATGCTGCGGCTACATTAGCGGACGGAGAATCGTGTCGCGTTGGCGCGCTGAAAAAATCGTCATCGGGTATACGCGATGTTCTTGGCTACATTAGGTCCATGTCGCGTTGGCGCTCACATCGTGCCGGGTGGTGTTCGATGCCTGTTGTGTGGCCGACGTACGCAGTTGAAAATGGAGGAAGTAGTGGCGTTGCATTGTATGTCAGTGAATTATTATTTACATTTATTGTACGAATATAATTTGCAAAATAAGTTGAAAAAGAGAAGAAAGAGGAGATGGTGGATGACTACTATTCATAGAAACCGAACGATGTATGTATACTTCACAATTGTTACGTCACGATCTAATGTAATGAGTAGACCTACTTACTTGATATATGTAATGTTCATATTTTGAATTTTTCTCATTTACAGAACAGGAATGGAAAGTATGTTATCTGAGCAAACCGCAGAGTCTGGCATCCATAATAGTCTCCATTTCATAAAATTGAATAAATTCTAACACTTTTTCGTTGCTCCAGTCCATTCTGCACAAAAAATTCGACAAGTGCGTCCGTTCACTTCAAAGTCCAGACTTCACTGAAGACGAAGACTGAAATTACGCAGATGTAGCCACGCAAGCGAATATTGTCGCCACAAAATCCTTTGATGCGCGCCAGTTTACCGACAGTGCCCCGATAGGCAATCGTCATCGCCCGTTTACTACGCGATGCTACGATCTACCCGGCCACACTTATCGCGATAACGCGAATATTCGCCATAGCCCGCTAATGTAGCCGCAGCATTACTACAATGGTCGGAAATATGATCTAAACGGTGTTAGAAAGAGAAAACCCTACGCTTTATATTCAAAACTAAAGATGAATCCATAATAATTAAAATGTATATCTTTATGAATCCAAAATTTCCTGAAGTAATTTGAAAAAAAAGAAAATTTGTGAATTTTTAAAAAATTATTTTAACCTGAAACGGCAAAAAAGTGAATTGTCGATAACGTTTATATTACCTTTGCCTATTCAAATATGTAGGTGTTTTTATTTTTGTAGTTAGGTGAACCATTTTTAAAACTTTTTTATGTTTGCATTAAAAAAATTTGTATTTCAAAAATTAAATAATTATTTTTTGATAGTGTAATTCATCACCTTTCCAAAACAGTTTTTAGTTTTCGGATACTTGCAGAAATATTCAATTTATTTGGATTTTATTGCAAAACGGAAATATTTTGACACTCTGAGAAAAAATATGGCATTTTAGATGATTTAAAAGTACGGCTATGCATATTTCCCATGAATTTGATAAGGTGCGTAATAAAAGTTGAAAATTCTGAAAATTGTAGTACTAATCTTCTTCCGTGAAAGCCTCGAATTCAGTAGGCATATTGCTGGGCATATCTATAATATATGGTTAACATTAAGAGGAAATACCAGCGGCGTTTTTTCCATACAAACGTATTCCCCGTTTATCTCTCTGGATTTTGACTCTAGAGCAAATGTTGTTTTTTACGTAATATAGATATCGACCACTAGCGTGTCGGTACGTTTTGCCTTTTTTGATAATTTACTTCTTATAGAAGTTAGGACCTTCCAAAAATGAATAAAATTGCCTAGTTTAAACGCCGTAAAAAGACGTTCAGTAGACTAACTAAACAATGTATTTTGAAAAAAAGCAAAACGTACCGACATAGAATATTTTCTTCTAATACAGTTAGTAAAAAAAAATTTAAAATCGGTCCAGTTTTGGAGAAGGAAAATGGGGAATACAAAACATCGATTTTGACGATTTTATTTAGGTATTTTCGACCCGATATGCAGTTGTCCCTTTCGCTCAGTTCCCCTGAGGCGAGCGCGGAGTGGAACAGAAGACATTGGTTACAATACCTATCGACGATATTTTTAAATGACCGGCATAGCTCTTAACTGAAATAAATTGTAACTTAATCCGAATTGTTTATTTGGTATTTACTAGAATGCTGAAGAGATAAAAGAAACACATTAGTTTGCGTATCTTTTTCAAATTTAGGACGATTTTATCTTACTTCCGGTGGAATGAATTAAAATAATTCAAAATATCCAAATTCTTCAATTTCATTTTCCATTCTGAGTCCTAGGAATTCTTCTTTTTTCGTATGGTGGGGGGTCAGAGGGGGACATCTAGGTCTGTGAGCCAGTCTAGGGCCTCAGACGTTGCCATATGGACCTCATCAATCCCGCCGGGGAATGAATGGAGCGGTCATTCGTTGATCACATGTTCGGTGGTCTGCACCGCACCGCATTCACACATCGTCGACTGTTTAAGGCCCCATCTACGCATTATGTAGCACAACGCCTATGGGAGCGCCTTCTTCCATTGATGGCGGTCCAGAGTTTGCGAGGCAATGAGAACCCAGGCTGTCTCTCAGTGGGGTCTTGAACGAGATGGGCGTTTTTGACGTTAGCCGATTGCCACTCAAGCTTCCACTTATCTTCTGGGATGAGCGGTGATCGAAGGAGTCTTTCTCCTTCTGTCCAGAAGGGTTTTCGGGACTTCAAGCGGTATGCCGGGTGACAAACGACATCATCGTTGCGCTCTTTTGCAGCGCCTTCTTGTATTCCCTCAGTGTTGCAATCTCTCGCCTGATATTTGGTGAGGTTATGTTTGCAAGTACGGGGAGCCAAGAGAGAGGAGTCGATTTTAAAGTTCCGCTGATGGTTCGCATTGTGGCATTTAGCTGAACGTCGACCACGGAAGTGTGGGCGCTTCTGGCCCCTACTGGAGCATAGTATTCAGATGCTGAGAAAACCAGGGCAATGGATGCCGTTCTGAGTGTGTTGGCGTCACATCCCTAGCTAGTACCAGCTAGCTTACTGACTTAAGTTTTCCATCCGAGTAATTCACAGGCAAACGCAAAACTCTGTGTTCAGTTTGATGGATAAAATATTTACCATGACCCCCATCCCCGCTATCTTGGAGACCTAGGAACAGAAAGACTTTATGTATCACTTTTTTGTCAAATTGGTAAGAACCATGTATATGGAGTTTATAGGGATTGTTCAGTGAAGAAGATCCATGACATCAGTGTAATTAATTTTCATTGCCAACCTTTCGTTTTGGCCATAAAGAAAGCCTAGAGGGTTCGAAAAGCAATCAATTACGATCACTGATCCGAATACAATTGATTGGTACTAGTATTTCCTTTTCTGAAACGATTTTTGGCTGTTTCGGAAAGACCTTGTGATGAAGAAATTAAATCCCTAACAAACCCAGGGACATTATAATATGAACGTAAAATTATTTTTTCTTCTTTCTTTGTATTACTCGCTATGCGCCAAAGAACACTTTCCAAGATTGCATTGTGCAAGACTTTTGCCAGAAAAGCCAACACAAGTTTTCCTTAAGTTAGTTGTTTACAAGTGAGGTAAGCTGTCCCATTAGCCTAAATGCATTGCCAACAAAATGAAGAAAATATTTTATTTTTTATAGTTAACCAGTTTAATTTGTAAAACTCCATTTTAATTTAAACTTTTTCTTTTGTGTTTAATGATATTTTATTCTACTTTTAAAAGCATATTATTTATAAACAAGTTCTGTTGTCTAATTATTATTACGCGTGAGAGGGGTTTCAACTTCTAAAGGCAGTTTGGCTCAGAATGATAATGCCTTCAGCAGGCGAAACAGCTATCACGCGTAAAAATTATACAGCAGAACTAGTTTATTATTAAACTTTTTTTATAAATTGAATAATAATTTTATTTAATATATTTTAAAAAACTCTTTAAAATAAAATTGAAATTTGTTGTCTTAATTTTCTTGTACTAACGAATTACACGGGCGTAAATTTCAACTAGGTACCTATCAGAATTATACCTCCTTAAATTACACACAGATTTTTCCTTGCGTGTTTTTTCCTATTCGTCCCCGTTCTTCTGCCTCCCTTTCCCCCCCCCCCCCCCGCTTTCCCTTTCGCGTTTCTCTCCCCCCTTCCCCTTTCGCGTTTCTCTCCCTCCTTCCCGGATTCCCCTCACTCCTTCTATCCCTTTTGCTAAACTATATGAAATACACTCATTTTTCAAATAACTCGCGCGCTATCAATTGCAATTTTTTTTCAAATTTCATAATGCCAGGGCTCCCCAGTTTTTTTAGAATCCTTCGCGGGAGTGTGCACAACAATTCTCCTAGGTTTCATCGGATGAATAGTTTACGAAATAATTTCATAACGCAAGAACTCACCATTTATATAAAGAAACCATAGCGGAATGCGCACATCAAATCCCCAAAGTTACATCGCAATCGAATGAATGTTTTAGGAACACACAAGGGTCAAATAAAGAATCATTCGTTTTTATAAATTAACAATTTTATTTTTTTCTATTCAATGGGAGCGGTAGAAAAATCTTTAATTTATTCAAGCATATTATTGTGTATTTATAATGTAAACCGATTCGTAGTAAAGATTAATCTAAGATAGAGATTTATCTTTAAGCTTCGCCGTAATTAACTGCTTCTCCCACGTGCTGTCGAAAATATTGGACCACTTGAAACTAATTTTAAAGCGCAACTACACTACAATAGTATTTTCTCAATGGTGCTTTACAAAACTAGGACATGATATGATATAATTAAGTTATGTAATTATTATAAATACTTTAGCTGTTTTCTTTGGGTTAAATGTGAGTCTTATTTGTAACATTTAATATGTAGGTATTTCTTAATCTTGTAAATTTATATACATAAATAAAGAAACTGATCCTTTGCTCCGTTTTAAATTAACTCGCGTAAAGCTAATTCCCCTCGGCGTCTACAAGATACCCTGAGTAGGGTTTGCAGATCCCGCGGGATTGCGGGATATAATTTAGAAATCCCGCGGACATCGTGGGATTGGTTGGATTTTTTACTAAGAGGTATTAAAATGAAATAACGTCAACATTTCATAAACAGTTTTTATTATTTGGTATCAATGTTTGGTACTATTAGTATATTATGAAATAAAAAAAGAAAAACATATATTGAAAAGGTAACATAAATATTTTAAGAAGACTAATAGAACATAATACAGGGTGGCGCAGATGGATCAGGTGGTTTTGAAGTGGACTGTACGCCTGGAGTGGGGGAGCCAGGTGTTCGGCGGTCTTCGTGCTGTGGTGGGGGGGACGGGAAGTTTCAGTTGCAGACTGGCAGTCAGTCGCGATGGCTACGTGGTCCGTTGAGCATCGTGTTTTCGCAGCGGAAGAGTTTATACGCAATAACGAGTCAATTGTTGCTGTGACGCGTGCCTTTCGCCGGCGTTTCAACATCCCACCTCGCGGTAGTGTTCCTAAGCGAGACACAATATTGAGTTGGGTGCATAATTTCCGCACTACTGGTTCATGTGCTCCAAAATGGACGTCTAGACCTCGAATAATAAGAACGCCTGAGAACGTGGAGCGTGTGAGACGCGATGTCATTACGAGCCCACGTCGATCAACGAGACATCGTGCTCAAGCTCTTGGAATATCGCGTCGGAGCCTTCAAGTATTCTTAACAAAGAACTGAAATTCCACCCCTATAAAATCATGGTGGTCCAGAAGATTCTCCCGATTTCAGAAGATTCTCCTGATTCTCCAGAAGATTCTCCCGACTCCAAGAATGCGTCGCTCGAGAAAGAAGGGCATTTGATGGATGTAATTTTAAAAAAATAATTTTACAATTTTTTTTTAATAAACTTCCATTGTAACTACACGTTTTGCACTTTATTTTAATCCAATACCTTTAAAATTGACAATTTGACAGGTATTTTAAAACCACCCGATCCATCTGCGCCACCCTTTATAAGATCGTAAAAACATAGACATAATAGACTAGTGAAAGTCTTGTCACCCATACAAGAACGGTAATTTGTACATGAAAATTCGGTAGCGGAAAACTCTATTTCTGCTTCCACACTAGTTGGTGGGACTGTTGTCAAGAGGGTGTTTGAAAGTGAAGATATCTCCCTCTTCTTCTTTCGTATGGTGAGGGGTCAGAGGGGGACATCTAGGTCAGCGAACCAGTCTAGAGCCTCAGGCGTTGCCCTGTGGACCTCATCAATCCCGCCGGGGAATGAATGGAGTGGGCATTCGTTGACCACATGTTCGGTGGTCTGCACCGCACCGCATTAACACATCGCCGACTCTTTAAGACCCCATCTATGCATCATGCGAGATGCGAGCACAACGGCTATGGGAGCACCTTATCCTGTTTATGACGGTCCAGAGTTTGCGAGGCAATGGGAACCCAGGCTGTCTCTGAGTGGGGTCTTTAGTAAAAAGTTCACTTTTGAGAGAGATGTTCCCTCAATATTCAGGGACAATATTTTCAATTGTTCCCCGATATTTAATGTTTCTCCTTATCCGGGAGACCTTCTGGTCTTCGGCCCTTACGTAGCGGCGTAATTTTTAGTCGGAGGACCTCAATATTTGGTTGCCGCCTCGTAGCACTACCTTACACACGCGGTAACAATATACATACATACGTGCCGGTGACATCGCGAACAGCGCGACGGACACTACATCTGCGTGTGGCGGTTGGCACACTGCTACATCGTCCTCTGTTACCTCCGTTCTCAAAAAGAGCCACCTCTTTCGTTAATCGATTTCAGGTCTTGAAGTTTCCGAGCTTTAGATGCGGCTCTATCCTCTCTTCCAAACATCAAGTTCAATTCCTCTTTAATTTCAAATATTGAAATTAAAGAGGAATTGAACTTATTTACGTATCCCGCAATTCCCGCATATGAAAATCCCGCAAATCCGCATGTTCAATTTTTGCTGAATTCTGCGGGATTGGGGGATGCGGGATGCGAGATTGCAAACCCTAATGCCGTTATTATATTACCCAAACTCCCAACCAGCCTTTGTTATTTTAAAATTCCCCTTCAAAAGGAAGGCGGCAGCGACCGCAAAGTGGTTACACAGACCTCATCAAAACACTGACAGTCAGTGAAGAGATAAACCGATATTGTGTGTTGTGGGCTTGTCCGATTTCCTGAAATAAGCTCGAATTTTCCTAGCTTTTGCTGAAATTGAAAACATATTTTAATATCGAAATTCTTTCTTGACCGAATAAACCAATTATTCAAACAACTCTATGAATGATAAGTTTTAAGATTTTCACGGCCAAAAGCATTTTCGTTATTTGTTTTTGGGGTGTTATGCCGTGTTGCGCTACCTCCTTCTTTACACATCTACCGGATCTGCCGGATCTGCCCTGATGATGGACACTGCAACGATGTCCGAAACGTTGGCTAAATAAGGAGGTAGCGCAACACGGCATAACACCCCAAAAACAAATAACGAAAACTCTATGAATAATAATTTCACACGAAACACGAATAATATAGGACTATTTTCATGTTATCTTATTAGTCAGTTCATTAAGAGGGAAAATCGATTTCTCTCCTGGCTTAGAAGTTAAAAGGCCTTTCGTAAACTAGCGACGTCAAAAAGGTTCAGATCACACTTCGAGAAATTGTCTGTTCAGTAATTAAAGTGAGCTCCATTGTTCGATGTTCACTAGACCCGTGTGTGGATGTATAAATAGTTTGGGTGTTGTGTTGTGGTTGAAGTCAGTTCAATGTAAAAGTCACCGTTAACTAGGTGGGAGTGTGTGAAGGTCAGTTGTGCAATTTATTAACCTCATATTTCCGTCTTACCGAGGAGTGGTACAGAACCCTCATTATGCGGAGTGCTTTCGATTTGTCAGTGGCGTGTTGATTTTTATTTATTTACTGGGTTTTTACAGATGAAAAATCCAGTTATAAAAACTCACATAATTCACAAATACGTACACACGATTATAGAAATGATCAGACAAAGGATACATACTAAAAAAACGAGTGTGCTTTAGACCACACGACTGAAGTAAAACTACAAGACAAACCTCGCCCCATGAACCCAGGTATCCCTGCTAAGTTACCAAACGTAGCGAATGATCTATGACCTAGGGGTGAAATTTGACCATGGGGTGACCTACGTCCTTGGGGTGACCTACGACCTTGGGGTGACTATCCCTATCACTCCCCAAGTCAAGCATGTGTAAAGGCCCGACCGTTCGCCTCGCCATCGATCACCGTTCGCATCGATTATCGTTCGCATCACACTTTTCGTAACACATCACCACTTTTCGTAACGCATTCACTTTTCGTAACGCAATCCTAGCTTACCCCCCAAGTGGAGCGTGCGTAAAGAAGTTTTACTTCAAAAATCAATCTTTCAATTTGGGTGGTGGGAATGGGTACCGCCGCCCCGGGAACCTTTATTGGATAATCAACACCTCTGCCATAGGTCACCCCGAGTGGTTCGCTACGTTTGGTGATTTAGCAGGGGTGCCCGGGTTCATGGGGTGAAGTTTGTCTGGGTCCTGGAGGCGGATGACCGGGATACACTGAACCCCAGATTCCTACCCATCCCTTAAACCCTTTTCCTTCCCATAACTCTCCTCTCCTTCCTTTCCTTAAAAAAAACCCCTCCACACAGCATCCCCAAAGATGACATAGGCCCTGAGGGAAATTATTTTCCTCAGGGCTTCCTGTGTGGAGCTCATGTGAAAAAAAAATGATCAGACAAAGATGCATACTGAAAACAAAACAAATAAAATAAAATACAAGATTTTATATAAGTTCGATCAAATGACAAAATAGACGTAGGAGACACAAGAGACACAAAGATACGAGAGACACAAGTAATACATTCTGAAATTTTTTTCTGTATCCTTATAAATTTTCGACGAACATATTTGCTTCAACATCTTATTTTATAGTAAGGTGGGTAATTTAAAAAAATATATATTTTTAAATTCTAAGAGCGACAAAAGGGTGCCAAATGGGATCAAAACGACGTCGTGTTTAAAATTTTTCAAATTTCTGAAACGATCTTCTTCCTCCGGATTCACTTCAAAGTTTTGAAAATTATCATATTTAGGGGTTATTTCTAGTGTATGTAAAAGTTACTATTATTCCTTTAAACCGTAATCTTTCATAGCAAATGCACTTAGAATATATTTACGAATAATTTACAAAAAGTCCCAAGATTGAGTTTCGCAAAATAATGAGAAATTTGAGAGTAAGAAGGATTTTGCTGGTATTTGAATACATTGCCTTGATATAATTTGAATTATATTCATATATATTTTTTTTAAATAAATAAATCAAATTTTCCCTCTATTTCGTGTTTTATTGAATTTCATTTCATTTAAATGGTTTATCTAACATTTTTTAAAGATTTAACATGGGCGGGTTTTTCTCTATTATGTGAAATTTCGAAGTCAATCGGAATATTATTAAAAAAATTGCGTGATTTTATATGTTCATTTAACATTATCACTTCCTTTTATCACTATTTAGCCAAATCAAAACAAGAATTTTTTCCCATACAGTCGTAACCCACCTTATTATACAGGGTGTCCAGGGGTAAAGTGCATTAACTTCGGGAGGTGATTCTACATGATGGTAGGAGTAAAAATAGGCGATATTATTTTTAAATACGTCTTTAACAATGGGAATTGGGAATATTTATTTAAGTATTGTTAAGAAATAATGTAGTATTAAGATGGCCGTGAATTAATTTATGTAAACATTTTAGATTGCTTAATTATCTTTTAATTTTAAGTGTTTTATTTTTGATGTATTCATGACCTACGTCGTATAATCTAAGATGGTTATGTAGTATTGATATTATTTTGAGGGATAATGCAATATCATTGTGTAAGACGGTTTTTTATTATTGTGCAGTGAAGTAGATTGTTTCTTATTAACGCATTGCAATCAGAAACATAATACCTGCTTCACAGAACAAGTATCAAAGTAAACCGCACGCCAATGGTTTCCTTTGATACAAAGTGTTGTAATCGAGAATCGGATATTGAGTGACCTCTTGCATTAGTGCAAAGGCACATATGTATGTAGTTTACGTAATGCACTTGAATACCTCGTTCAAGATCAGCTGTCCAATAAGGACAGAGATAAACCAGCTAACGTCGATTTACAGCAATTAGCCAATCATAATAGTGTGCTGGTAGCACCAGTAGATAATAGGCTGTGTTTAGAATACGGACAGCGGGAAATTGAACGATGGAAAAAATATTTGGATGATTAATTGACTAAATGATAAAGTCAAAAATATTTCATGGATTTTAGAGTGTTTAAGAAAAAGTTTTCCAGTTAAAAGTTGAATAAGTTGTTCGTTATCTCGTTAGTTGGTAATTCACAACTAATTCGTGACAATTTTTTTTTAAAGTATTTTTTATTTTTTATATGAATTTTTATTTTTATGTGAATACCTCACGAGTGTTCCAGCTGCTCCCGTCTGGAGCCAGTGAGACTATGGCATCCCTAATTGGGGTATGTTGTGAAGCTGAAGGTAATGGGGAGGGGAAGTAGATGGAGAACAGGAAGGTAGGGAAGTACCTGGATATTCATATCTAGTCACCAAATACGGCTAAAGCCATTTTAAGCAAAGCTACAATTCTGAATAGTCTTACACTGAGACTATGGCATCCCCAATTGGGGTATGTTGTGAGGCTGAAGGTAGTGGGGAGGGAAAGGAGATAGGGAAGAGGAAGGTGGGGAAGTACCTGGCTATTCAGATCTGGTCACCAAACACGGCTAATGCCATTTTTTTATTTTTTTTTTAAACTTTATTTATTCTCATTTCTTTGTACATATAATGTATAATAGCAAATAGTATACATATAATAACATAATATATAATAACAAATTGTATGAACAAGAAATGAAAACCCACTAAGGCACTGCCTGAGTGTGGGTAATATTAAAACAAAATATTATATTTCTAAGTACCCAAAGTATAAAATAGACTTAAAAAACATATAAAATATAAAATTAGTATTTCATAGGTAGAACAAGTGAAAAAGGTTTTTTTTTCAGCTATTATAAAATATGGAAAAAACATACTGATTTATTTTTTAATTTTTTTAGTTATTATAAAAAAATAAACAGAAAACATATTGTACTACAGTTTAGAAAGTTACAGACAGTGTGTTGTAAAAGGAAGGATAAATTTATAGAAATAGCGTTTCAATATCTATATTATTCAACCATAATTTTACCTCTTTTACATATTTTATCATTTTATTTATTATTTGAGTTTGTAGTGGGTAGAAGGTTAAATGAACGAGGACCAATGAAACTGCTATGTGTCTGCAATAATGTAGTATTGGTTTTTTAATTTCAAGCAACGTATCAATTCTGATTGGTGGTCTTACACCAGGGCGATACTGAGAGTATCTTCCACTCTGAAACGTGCCGCAAATATACTATATATGATTTTAAATGCATAAATTGTGAAATAACACAAATTAATCAAATAAAATTTATTTGCCACGCCGGGATTCGATCCTGCGACCTTCTGAGTGCTAGTCAAGAACCCTACCGCTGGACTATGCCGGCCGTCAAATGTAATAAATAATAATAATAATCAAAACATTTGTTTATCGATGGACTTTTACAGTTTTATACATTTGGTTCATTTTCATTTATTCTATTGACAAAATGGTCACTGATCAGCTATACATTCAGGATTTCACCCGGAATGTTGCTGGTTTTCAGCAGTGCCTCTAATATAATATATTATAATATACACAATAAATAATAATATAAAATAATTGAAATAAAATAAATAAATAGACGATTAATAAAGAAAAAAATATTAAATTAAATTAAATAAAAAATATAAAAAAATAGATAAAATTTAATAATGTAAGAAAATCTGAATTCAAAATAAAACAAATAATCTTAATATAAAAATTCAAATATAAATCATTTGTAGTTTTTATGTGTCTCAATAGATGTCAGTTAAGTATTATTTTAGAAGAGTGTCGTCTATCGTCGTTCGTGTGTAACGCACGAATGGTTACGAAAATATCCGATGATACATGATAGACCGCTGGGCTCTCACAGTGTTTGGGTTCCCCACTTAACAATAAATTTGAACCTCCTATAAAGTACGGACGTCTGGTTCAGTTAAATATTCATGGTAAACTTATAATCGCGACGACGAACCTCGGTCTCTATTGAAGTTTTTCTGAGCTTATTTCAAGTGATCTCAATAACTGGGATAAAAGAACATTACATTATTAAAAAAAATATATATTTACTGTACCTAATAGCAACGAGTTCATAATGCAGGTAGCTCGAAGGCTTACCTTGAGGTGGGTTATTGCTTCTTATTCTAAGTGGGTTATACCAACCTACTTTCTTCGCATTCTAGGCCTAAAAGGGCCGACCGTATGTACACAAAAGCATGTAGGTACGTTATGTATCGTATTATGTCGTTGTATAATCCGGAATAATGGAAATCACGAAACCCATGCATACCTAGTAGGGGTAGGTTACTACCCCTACCGCGGAATATTAATTTATAAGGGCTACGAATAACGACCTTATACATGACTTAAAGTATTACAATATTATTTATTTATGCTAACGATGCAAAGATCGCGGGTGTTATATGCGTGTAAATAATTAGTATAGCCGATTATCATAATTCAATTTGTTATAAGAACAAAAGAATGTTGGCATAGTGGGTAACGATATTGCTTATTCCTTGGCAAAATTAGGAGCGTCCAACCCTACCGTTACCCTCGTAAACCATATTCCCCTGTCTGATGTTTTTCCGTCATCATAGATAGACTTAGGGCTTCCAATCCCGGAATGCCGACATCTCGGTATTGCGGGATCCCGCGCCATTTTTCAATCCCGCGTGATGCGGGATTACGGGCGCGTGATCCGCGGGATTTGCGGGACTGAAAAAAGCGTGCATGCTACCTACTTACCAAGCGTCGTGTGACGATGAAACTTTTCATCTTCCAGCGAAAAGTTTACTTCAAAAAGAAATTAAAGATTTTGTAACGAGAAAGAACTTCAGCCTTTTAAATTCATCTGATCAAGTAAGAAATGTCACAGTAGATGTTCCGTCTTCGGGTTCCGGTCTTGATCTTACATTGCAACAGGAGTTAGAGTTAACTATATCGTAAGCATGTAATGTACTTTGTCCGTCACCATCTCGAGCTAATAAATACACTTGACTCCATTATAAAAAAAAGAAATGACTCTATGAATCTGGGGGGTCAATGGGAAAATATCTTTCATTAACTTACAAATCCTTAAAAGGAATACCGCCCGCAAGTGTGGAAGCCGAAAGGGCATTTTCTGCTGCTGGCTATATTGCGTCTAAAATACGCAGTAGTTCGGCAGACGACAGTTTGGACATGTTGTGTTCAGTTAAAAGCTGACAAACTTAATAATTAAAGTAACATATATCCCATATAAATTTTCAGTTTAAAATGTGTTTTTTTTATTGATTTTTTATTTTTCTTTGTGTATTTTTTGAAGAAGATTTGTTTTGTTTTGATTTGTTTTTAATTCAATATTTGTTACTGTTTTTTGTGAAGAAAAAACGGTGTAATTTGATTGATCTCATACTAGTAGTAATACTTAAATAAATGTGTAGTAAGTTGATTAATTCATTCTTTTTTGTTACAAATAAACGTTGTAATTTGATTGATCTCATATTAATAGTAATATGTACGTAAATAAATGTGGAGTTGATTAATTCATTGTTTTATTTGCCTTATATATATATATTTTTTTTTATTGTAATATAAAAAATATGAGGTACATATCATATTTTACAAAATATTATATTAAAGGTCGTATTTAGTCATGTATACCTTATCAGAAAAGAGGAGCTCTTGTGCTGATAAGGGAGCCACGATTCTTACTTAGGTTATAAATGTGAATATTTTCAATATGCGGGATTCCGCAAATACCGAGATCCCGCGGGATTGAAAATTCGTAGTACCGCAAATACTGACATTGAATTCAGGCTGCGGGATTGGAAGCCCTAGTTCGGACAGAGTATTGGAACATTGTCAACCCAAGAGTGCCCGCTACGCCTCAATACTAAGGACTATCCCATCAAAACCGTGGTTTCAAAAATTCCCCCATTTTTCCGAAAAAGAAATTTCCTTACTTATTCGAATGAGAATCGGACATTGTTCCGTTCCTTCTCACCTTTTTAAAATTCATGTGCTTGACTCCCCAGATTGTACGTTCTGTGGTCTAGATGTGGGAACTTTAGAAATTCACTTCTCCTTTCTCTGTAATTTTAAATGATGGCGTAGAACACCCTTGAAGGGTGAAAGCCAGAAATAATTGAAAAAAAAACTCTCTTTTTATAAATTTTGAAGGTTATTCGGTTATTCCCATCAATGTAACATATCATTGAAGACGAAGATAACACTAACAATCTAAACGAACATATGAAAGAGAACTAGATACAAAAAAATGAAAAAGATAATGGTCGCAACTAAATGACCGAATTGGTAGAGGCGCCCGTCCTGGTTAGACGAAAGTTTCTGGGTTCGAGTCCCAGTTGCGACCATTATCTTTTTTTAAATTTTTCTGTGTCTCGTTCTCTTTCATATTTTCGTTTAGATTATTAGTTTTATCTTCTTTTTCAATGATTATCATAATCTTTAAAGTATCATCTTGTATTGCGCCATTTTTCCGTAGAGTGAGGTTTGCCCGAGTCTTGGCGACAGATGCGTCTGCCCGCCTGCTGCGTGGCGGGCTGGATCGAGAGAGACTGGTTGAGGGAAGCTTTTTGGCTTCTCCAGCTGGACTCAACCCATCGCCTTGCACCGCAATTGGACGAATGGATTTATAATGGACCATGTTCCCCATATTCCTACCCGCCCATTATACCCTTTCTTTCCCAGAACTTCATCTCCTTCCTTTCCTTAAAAGACCCTCCACACAGCATCCCCTAAGATGACGTAGACCCCAAGGAAAATTATTTTCCACAGGGCCTTCTGTGTGGAGCTATCGTAAAAAAAGGACGGAGAGGTTTTCAAAATATCGAAAAGGTCTGTCAATATAATATGTATTGGCAATTCGGTGAAATCGCAACAGCGGTCAATGATATGAATAGTTAGTGCTATGGTTGTCGCAATGGAAAATATGGTGGAGTCGAGTAGATTTAACACGAACAAAAATATTTATAGCACTGAATAATTTGTGGGCAGTACGAGGTTATTCAGTAATTTAAAAAATTAAGAATATCACTGATAGTTCTCCGGGTAGAAAGTAGCGCTAGTTTTAGATTTGACATTACAGTATTGTAGCAGATATCAATTACAGGTTATCTCAACACATCTAAGAAACTTCCTTTGTACTTTCTCCAAGCGGTATAAGTTACAAATATAAATAGGAGACCATACAGTAGGTGCATATTCTAGCGGCCATCTCACAAGAGAGCAAGTAGTAATGTAGTTTCATTGACTCAGACATCATAAGAATATACTCATTGTTGACTATTTATCCAAAACCTATTTAATTCGTTCAATTAATCGCTAAATAATAAGAAATTCTTTCAATTACTTATATTATTTCTATTTTATTTATTGGCTCGCCAACATTTTATAATTATTACATTAATTTACATTTTCAATATGGTTATAGCGATGATTCCAATTATATAATATTCTTAGTATGACTATAAGTTGTAATACATAGTAATATTTATAATTGCAAGTAGGTTAATAAAACAAGGAAGATCAAAATCAAATATTACGCATTTACGTATATATGTACACACATATATATGTATATGCGTACGTGTGCACACTCTACACATATATATGCATACATGTACATACACACACATACTACATACATATTTATTCACATATTTTAGAGATCATAATTAGGTGAATGATTCAATAATTACAAAGCGGCTCTTGGTGAGGAGATCGTCAGGTGAGTGCAAGTTCCTTTTGAAGGTATTGATTGAATTTTGAAAAAAACTTTTATAATTAATACGGTATGTATCGATCCACAAGGTTTTTCTTTATCCTTTGTCGTTTTTAATCAACATTTTAAATCCAGTGCACAGTACACCATCAAAAATGTTCTAAATCAATAAAAAAAGTCTAATAAGAATGGGTAAAGGTTAAAGCATGAGATTTTGTGAGAGGTTTTATACTCGTATTGATTTCCTTTATCATCACTTCAAATATGATGTAAGTTAGGCAGGGTTAAAGCTTATATTTCAAATGCTAAGGTCACTGAAATGATTATGTCTCCAGAGAGGAAAGCGATCGTGACTACTAACAAATATATTATACTAGCTGGGGTACCCGGCTGCGTATTTACAATCCCTACCGCGTTTCATTCGCTCTACCGACTGAAACGCGGTAGGGATTGTAATGCATAAACCGCCTTACAAACACTACCTCGTTTCAATCGCCTTACGCGCTTCGTTGCTCTAACTGTTTCTGTGAGGGTGACCACCGTAATTATAGAGGGGTTAGCAGAGAAGATGGACCGCGTTTTTTTTTATACTTAAAAAAAATTTCAATGTAAATTGTTTTTTTGAAGTAAAAAAAGACGCGGTCCATCCTCTCTGCTTACCCTTCTGTAATTACGGTCGTCACCCTCTCGTTAAAAAAACCCTTATTTTTACTTAAATAAATTTTTAATGTAAAAAAAAATGTAAGCTAAAAATAAACGCGGTTCGTCCTCTCTGCTAACCCCTCTATAATTACGTTCGTCACCCTCACAGAAACAGATAGAGCAACGAAGCGCGTAGGCGACTGAAACGAGGTAGTGTTTTTAAGGTGATTTATGCATTACAATCCCTACCGCGTTTCAGTCGGTAGCGCGACTGTATAGGGATTGGAAATACGCTACCCGGCTTCGCTCAGAAAGTTGATATGAGATCGAACTGACGTTCGTACCCACGAAGAATCTTACTTATATACCCCTGCCGGTGAGTAGCCCCATCCATACAAATAGGCTTCGAATGGTCCACAATGTTCCAGAACATTCCGCAACATAGAGAGTGTTCTGGAATGTTCCACAATGATCTGGGATGTTCCAGACTATTCTCGAACTTTCTACAATATTCCAGAATGTCCCGGGATGTTTTAGAAATTTCTAGAGGGCGTTGCCCTTATATCTTCAAAAGCACGCCCTTCAGGTAAAAACGGGAACCTTCACGGAAAATTTCTGAGTTTTAACAGCACGCACTTTGTACACTTTCTTTTATTACATTGCCTTAGATTACCTAAGTTCAAAACCAATCGCCATCAATGCCGAATAAAAAATGAGTTTCGTTATCGTGTCAAACGCTGCCGGACCAATCTAAAGTTTGATACAAATATAATCAAAAAATTGCATGACTCACGTAGACATGTACAGGTAGATCAATGTACCTTACTGGTCAACTTATCTTAAACACGATTCGGGCCGTATTTTCGCGTGTGTGGGACCATTTATGTCCATATAATATTTTAAGCTATTTTAGCTGGTACGTGTGTGGAAGCAACTAGTCAAAACGACATTCAGCCGGGGACGGTAAATAAAAAACGAACCCTTCGGCAAATAATACAAATGGCGTGTGGCAAGAAACGGATTAATAGAATCGATTTGCATACCTCCTGATGTTCAGTTTTATGTCCGAATACTAAACTTTTTTTTTCACGGGGTTAATTGTGGCCGATGACTGACCTGAATAGTCTAACAGTTGACTGAGCACAATAATACACTGAGTAAAAGCCTTATTCAAGTACTTATTCGTCGTGGATATTGACACAATTCTCGCTACCACTCGAAAATTGTATTATTACTCGTTTCTTTTTTATGTTTTTTTTTCGGTAATGTGGGTATACAACGACGCTTCGATAATAATTGTCAAATTAATTGGTTTCTGGCTATATTCGAACATAAATCAAGAAATAAGATAATTACAATTTGTTTTAGGAATAAGTCTGTTTTGCAAGACAATATTGCCAATATTGGAATAATCCTGTTTTGCAACCATTTGTCTTTGGCTGATTTTGAAACGCCTTATGACAAAACTGACCGCAACTTTCATATAGATAAACTAGGCAGCCATTTTGTCACGTGACTAACTACTTTGTTTCTTTTGGCTGAAATGGAATGAGCCTGTTTCGATGGCAACGATAGTAAAGTATCTAACTTTAACTATCACTAATCTTAAATTTAATTTTATGGACTTATACGATACTGCCGCCATGGGTCGACCCACAGTACCATTCTTTACAATATTAAGGAGAATACTGTGTTTTTACTCACGCCGACAGAATAACACTTAATCTTTACGAATAGGTTTTCAATTTTTAAATCGATGCTAACTGTTAAAATCTAATTTTCAGATTCTGTAAATTTTAAATTTGTAAATTGTAAATTCAGTTTCTTTTCAAATTCTGTTTTTATATCATTATTCAGCGCCCTCGGGGTAATTTTTTACGAAAACGACGCTACATAAATCAGCCAAATATTATTATGGTACCTACAGTTAATTCACAAAACTGAAATAATAAGAGAATTTGAAAATTAACTTTGAAGAGTTGTTCAAATTCCGCGAAACAACCTTTGTAAGTGTTATGTTTGATGGGCATTTAAAATTTTATTTACTTTAAAATATCTTAATATTTATTTTAAAATATCTAAATAGTTTCGGCCCGAGTAAGAAATACCCTGGAGACGTTGAACTAACAGGGGACATTCCGGCAATGAAGTAATGCTAAAATATGCACGGAAGGCGGGAAAATTTCATTCTTTTGAAATTGTTAGGTACTTGTTCTTTTTGGTTTACATTCCTTTCCAAATTCAAATTGCAGAAAGCTTGCTTTAAAATAGGGATGTGCATTGCGTATCGATCACTCGTCTTGTAGTTAGAAAATATTTATTAATTTATTCATTACTCGCCCTGATGGGCTTTTTCGTACTAGTTTATAAGCTAAGTATCATAGCTATTTTAATGCAACTAAAACAATAAAGAAAATACAGTACCATGAAATCATTTAACAATAAAAGCATATAATAAAATAAAATACATTAGTTAAAATGATAAGAAGTCTCACATAAATAGACACCTATTAAATATAAAACAAACAAAAATTGCAGAAATTATACACGCCTAGGAAAATTTCTAAACCGATTTGAAAAAAAATCCTAAACCATTGTTCCGATTGCGATGAAACTTGAGGCCCTGAGGAAAAAATCCCTTAGGGCCTAGAATAGATTTATTAGATATGAATGATTATCATCGTTTTGTCTTATTATATTTATATAATACGATGGTAGTGAAAGTGTCCAAACATTGATCGAATTTTCATCCGATTCACTTCATTTGAGTATTTTGGCATTTGGTTTTTCATAACTTTGAGTCGGATACTGACAAGAAAAACATTAAGCCATTTAAAATACATTGAAGAAATACCGAAATTCGCCCGCCTTAGAAAGCTGTATACTCGTAAATATATAGCATTTTCTGGACTCGCTCGCCAGAGTGAGATCCGAAAGAAATGTTGTGTAAGGAAAATGATAAAAGCTACCCACTTCATTTCCGAAAAAAGGGTTAGATATCTTCAAAATAGCTACGTGTCATGTGTCATCATGACGAACATTACTTACGTCAATTGTAATTAACTATGTTTATACCGGTTATTTTTAAGTTTAAATATATCTCTCAGATCAGAATATTTATTTCAGAGACTGTGAAGCCTCAGAATCGGGGAATTTTGAAGACAGTGTCCTGGTGTTGTTAAAGTAAAAGGGTAGTAAATGTCGGCAAGATCTTTTGGGAATTTGGTTGTTGATTAATTGAAGTAATTCAGGACAGTCAATTTTGTAATGCAGTATTTTATGTAATAATATTAAATCTGTATTATTTACTATAATCTATACAGAAAAGTTTTTATTTATGAGAGTAGCAATTTGACTAGTTTGATTATATGAGTATGTTCGTATTAATAATAATTTAAATAAAATTTAAACGATTTGAAAACGAACAAAAAAGCTTATTTTGATTTGAGATAATAACGGAAAAGGAAAATCCCAGGTAGGGTAGTGCTCTTTTGTAAGACTGGCACAAAAATAAAGTACCTACCGAGAGGCTTTTCTTTGAGGGTCATTTACGTATATTACGAGTATATTACTTAATGTTATTTTTTCCCAGTTGATTTATTATCCATCATTATGTTGCGCTAAATGACAAATGTTTAGAATGTAGATAGCATCCAATAATTTGAATGAAATCGTTCATTGAAAATAATGGAAAGTTTTAAAAAGCTATGCTTTTTAAAACATTCATTATTCCCTATTCATATTACTACTAAAAGCTACGCTTTTAAAAATATTAATAGTTTTTTTTTATTTTTTTTTTAGTAGAAAGCAATCGCTCTGTGGTTTGACGTATTTAATGACAATTGCTTTGTTTGTATCCACGATTTATTTATGTTTTTAAATACTGATTGGTTTTGTTTATCACAAGCATCTTCGGGGTGTAAAATTAAACTGATCAAAAATACATTGTGCGAGCTTATATATAAAAACAGAAAGAGATAAAAACATAAAATACAGAATTAGTGAGAAAGTGTGAAATTAAAATCTTACATGGTAAGAGACAGGCACATTCGTACACTATCTCTTTCTCTCTATTACAACGTAGGATTTTAATTTCATAATTTCTCACTGTTTCTTTTGTTTTGTTTTTGTCTTTTTCTATATGTATAT
Organism: Limnephilus marmoratus; assembly: GCA_917880885.1. Classification (NCBI taxonomy): domain Eukaryota; kingdom Metazoa; phylum Arthropoda; class Insecta; order Trichoptera; family Limnephilidae; genus Limnephilus; species Limnephilus marmoratus. The sequence continues at coordinate 70,893,518 of OU862906.1, forward strand.
GTATACAGGGTGTCCGGGGGTAAGGGTAAAGTGCATTAACTTCGGGAGGTGATTCTACATGATGGTAGGAGTAAAAAAGATTAATAGCTTTTTCTGAAATTCCAACTTTTTTTTCCCATACAAAAAGACATACCTACTAAAAATCCTCAGTGTAAGGTTAAACTTACTCGGTAAAGTTACTGTTAGCTTGCCGGGCGCGATTGTTACAACGTTGCTTGGTAATAATAATGTTGCCCGCACACGCCGGTCTAATTTTATATTTTTACCACAAAACTACCCCTAAAAGTTGGAATTTCTAAAAAAGTTATTTATCTTTTTTACTTACACTATCATGTAGAATCACCTCCCGAAGTTAATGCACTTTACCCCCGGACACCCTGTATAAGCTCATTACCCTGAATAGCGAAACCGGTCGGTTTATAAAAATTATCAACATGTTTCGAAATGTTTTCTTTCAGTCAGTTGTTGAATATCAATGTTTTCTTCGTCAGGATAAATGAAACAACAAGAGACGAACAAGTAACTATGATACCTGTGACTAATTAATCAACCCTCTTTGTAATGTTTATTGTCTATAGGTACTTATTTGTTTGTTGATTGTTATTTTTGTTAATTTTCTTTTTACCCTGATGAAGAAATCATTGGTTTCAAAACTATATAATTTTAATTAAATACGTGGTGTCTACGAAATGATTTGTTTTAATTGAATTGTCAAAATGCTTAATTAATACTTTTCTCACGCAGTCACTAACTGCATGAATTATTTTATTGTTATCAATGAATTTTCGCTGCCATTATCGAAAACCATCGCTTCAGTGACGTTTTGATAACATCAGCCGTTTCCCCGTTTCTTATCGCAGATAAAATAGAAATGACGGGAAAATGATAACATTGGGAAAGTCTGTCACGTGGTGAATAGGGAAGGTAATCCCCTCATCGCGTGATTACCTTTATGGTGGCTATTTCGAAAAGCTTTCAACTAGTGATGGAAATATAATTGAGTAATCCACTTCGAAATAATTGATTATTTTAATTATAATTGATTCTAACAAATATTCGAGTGAAATTTTAGACAGCTTTTTGAGTAGATATATTATATTGTTTGCTTTTTTTGCCTTTTACTTTATGTTATTACACTTGTAATAAAATTCATTCGTTATTCATTCTTATAAAACTTTGACAGATCTCGCCCCGGAAACCTTTATTGGATAACCAACACCTCTGCAATAGGTCAACCCGAGTGGTTCGCTACGTTTGGTGATTTAGCAGGGGTGCCCGGGTCCATGGGCTGAGGTTTGTCTAGGTCTTGGAGGCCGATGACCTGGACACACTGTATCCCAGATTCCAAGCCACCCCTTAAACCCTTTTCCTTCCCAGAACTCTCCTCTCCTTCCTTTCCTTAAAGGAACCCCACTACACAGCATCCCCAAAGATGACGTAGGTTCAGAGGGAGCTTATGTAAAAAAAAGATGCGATAATAACAGTGCGGACTGTTATTATGTTGTAGTTTTTAATGGCAATTTTTAAGTTACTTTATTTATAAACAGGGTGTCCGGGGGTAAAGTGCATTAACTTCGGGAGGTGATTCTACATGATGGTAAGAGTAAAAATATTAGCAACTTTTTTCGAAATTCCAACATTTTTTTTCCATACAAAAATATCTACCTACTAAAAGTCCTTAGTGTGAGGCACTGTGAGGTACGGTTTTACTTGCCGGGAGCCTGCCGGGCACGATCGTGGCAACATTGTATGGTGGTGATTGGCCCATATCGTAACAGCGGAAAATAATAAAGCTGGCCGCGCACGCCGGTCTAATTTTATCTTTTTGATAAAACTACCCCTAAATGAAATATTTATTAATTTATATATACTTAAAATCTTCATTTTAACCATAGAAATAAAAATATAAATCAGTATTATACCCACGTACAGGCATTGCCTTTGTGGGATTTTTTTGTTCATACATTTATTGTATTGAGATTTTTTATATACTTTCATTTTTTTATGTACCTATGTTTCAAAAATTTTCGATAAAAAAATAAATCTTTTTTTTTACAAAAGTTCCACATATGAGACTCTGAAGAAAATAATTTCCCTTAGGGCCTACGTCGTCTTGGGGATGCTGTGTGGAGGATTCTTTTAAGGAAATGAAGGAGAGGAGAGTTCTGGGAAGGAAAAGGGTTTTAGGGGTGGGTAGGAATCTAAGAGAATCAGGGTATTTTAAAAGAAAGGAAGGAGAGGATGTTCTGGGAAGGAAAGTATGAGGGTTTTTTTTTACGTGAATACTGCACAAGAGTCCCAACTGCTCCCGCCTGGAGCCAGTGGGACTATGGCATCCCCAATTGGGGTATGTTGTGAGGCTGAAGGTAGTTAGGAGGGGAAGGAGATAGAGAAGAGGAAGGTGGGGAAGTACCTGGCTATTCAGATCTGGTCACCAAACACGGCTTAAGCAATTTAAGTTTCAATTCTGAATGGTGGTGTTATACCAGGGCGATACTAAGAGTATCTTCCACTCTGGAACGGGCCGCAAATATACTATATACTATTTTAAATGTATTTATTGTGAATAACACAAATTAACCAAATAAAATTTATTTGCCACGCCGGGATTCGATCCCGCGACCTTCGGAGTGCGAGTCAAGAGCCTTACAACTGCACTACGCCGGCCGTCAGGGGTGGGTAGTAATCTGAGATCAGAGGGTCCAGGAGTGACGGACGCATGACGCTGCGGTGCAAGGCGATGGATCGGGAGAGACTATGCCTAGTTAGTATATACACTGCGTCTTCTTCCTTAAGACTCCCAAAGAAGATACTGGGTTTTTACTTACCTCGGTAGTATGGTAGAGGTGTTGTTTATCCAATAAATGGTTCCCATTGTCAGGACGGCGGTACCCACACCCGCCTCCGAAATTGACAAATCACAGAGATTAGACTAATCGAATCAGTTCTGAAATACCGTATAATTGTACTTAGTAACTTTTTCGGAATCGGTGTGGCGCTTACCTGTTATTTAATGTCGTTTGGTTGTTTCATTTTAAATGAAGGTTCGATTATAAGGAAGATCATATTAATATTTAGTTTATTGTATTTTTCGATTCTATAATCGATAATCATAATGTATCTATCGATAATTTTATTGATACATTGTATAATTTTGATAACTGCTGTATTGAAATTATTATTTTTGTACGTGTTTTGAAGTAAAAACTTCTTTAACACCGTTGTGATTTGAAACTCGATGAAACGAAAAACAATCATATACTTCTATAGGACTTAGCCTGCGAGAGAATGAGATTGGTCTCCTCTTTGTACGGTGCTTCGTACTTTCCCCACTCTTGTCTACTTTAGTTCTTTCACTTCTACCGCGTGTGAACTGTACGCTTGCATTTTTTAAAATAATTAATGATTGATTGAAATTTGATTTTGATAACTGTATAATTTTGGTTACTAAATATTACAATTATTATTTTTGTACTTATTTTTTTCTTGTCTCAAAATAAGTTGTGTAGTAACTCATTGATGTCGCTATCTAGAACGACATAAAAAAAATAATAATGTTGTTCAGATTATGGTAATATTTCGTAATGTTTTGATCCCATCACTACTATTGGCGGATATTATGGCGATGGGAAGGAGGGGAAAAGGATGGATATAGTTTGAATCGAATTGTATTCGTTATTCTGAGAAAGAGATAAAACTGCACAAATGGCCACACGGGGCCAACTAATGAGTTTTTCTTCTGTAGGTACTTTCATCGTATTTTTTTATGAAAGCCGCGTTTTGAAATGGCGTTTATAGTACTTTTCTAGCGACCACGCGAAATAAATTTATAAATTTTCTAGCGACCACGAGAAATAAATAAATTTGACGGCCAGCATAGTCCAGCGGTAAGGCTCTTGATTAGCACTCCGAAGGTCGCGGGTTCGAATCCCGGCCTGGCAAATAAATTTTATTTGATTAATTTGTGTTATTTCACAATTTATACATTTAAAATAATATATAGTATCTTTGCGGCACGTTCCGGAGTGGAAGATACTCTCGATATCGCGCTGGTTTAAGACCACCATTCAGAATTGAAACGTTGTTGTTGTTATTGAATGGCTTTAGCCGTGTTTGGTGACCATATCTGAATAACCAGGTACTTCCCCACCTTCCTCTTCCCTATCTCCTTCCCCTCCCCACTACCTTTCAACATACCCCAATAGGCCACTTGCATGGACTTCATAACGACTTGGAAAAAATTGTGTGGATACAGTTTTTTACTAAGATTACGAAAATGATAGTAAAAATTTTTAGAAATGTACAGTTTTTTTTATTTTTAAATAAATAAATCCATTATTTAGGCTCGTGAAGTCACTACATGAAAATGTCCCGTCGCCGAAAATGTTCCTATTAATTTTATAAAATTCCACACTGATTTATTTTTTTATATGGCATCACTTTGATTTCAGGCGAATTTTTGAATTCGTTCACTAGATTTATTGTTTGTTCTCCGCGAACTTATCATTTGGTTTGATTTTTTGACAGATGTTCTGAAGAGAACCCCGTACAATTAATGGGTACGGGGTTCTCTTCAGAACGTGAAGATGATGTCGGTACATGTTTTAGAGGTATAATGATTATGGTGCTGATTTTAACAAAATAAAATTTTATAATATTCTTATTATTATTACAATTTACAAGTTCAAGTATATTACATTGAATTTAGTAATATAGACGCTGTACATAATAATGATTTATGATCAATAAGATGGATCAAGGAAAAAAATATTTATGAGATGTAATATTTTTGGTATGCCTCGTTATTCTCCTGTGTCATTCGTGTGGAAAACGTTCTTTTTTTTTAAATGATTTTCGGCTATGTAATTATCGTGTTTTTCACACCTATAAAATTATGTCCCGTCTTTCCGGTTTATAAAAAATGGTCTGATTTTTCGGTTTGAAATTTTCAAAAAATCCCCAGGGTTTCAAAAATACGATAAAAAAAAAAAAAAAATACGGAATGTCTTAGAATATTTGCCTGAACCGGAAAAAAATTTAAAAAAATGTGATGCAAGTGGCCTATTGTGGATACTATAGTCCCACTGGCTCCAGACGGGAGCAGTTGGGACTCATGTGCGGTATTCATGTAAAAAAAATATGCCTCGATTGCTCGAGATTTCCCAGATGATCGTTTTTTTTAATTTTTCGACATCATAAAAAAAATCATACCTTCAAATTTTAACATGTAGACATAAAAACTTACCATAGTGCTGTATAGCCAATGAATTTACCTATATTTTACCGTTTTTCCCATATTTGTAGGATTTATAAAAATATATTAAAAAAATCGTAAAGTTTATAACCGCGCGTATCCTGCGTGTTTTTTACTTTGAAACTGCCGTGAGGGGTACTTATTCGAGTCAACATAGAATATTTTCGATTTCTGTATGTTGTCTGTGGTATACTTGATAATGAAAAGTGCATATCTAAGGAAAAGGGATTTAATTTCGACCGTAAACAACTGATCAAAAAAGTCGGCGGGAAATTTTTTTTTTAACATCGTTCTAAAATAGTTTACGATAGTTCCATGCCAACTCAGAATGAAACCAACTCAGAAACCATAAATGTCATTAAAAGCTATGAAAAAATAATTTTAAAATAGCCGGTAACTCTAACCTAACTTAATCACTCTTAATGACCTATCTGAGGTGCTTCGGAGTTAGTTTCATTCTGAGTTGGCCGGTCACCATTTACGGCATATATGGTCATAATAGATAAAGCATTTTAATTGCTTCGTTTTAAATAAATGGCTGACCGGGAAATGTTTTACATAATTACAATAAATGTTTTACAAATGGTAGGAAAATGTGGTCCAATTTTGGACCGCTATCAATCGCAGAAAACAAAAGTGGTAAATTTTTCGACCATAATCTCTCCAGTTGTTAACTTTTGGTTTTTTCCTTTGATTATAAATGTACAAATTGACGGCCTTCATGGTCGAAAGGTTCAAGCATGCCGACTAGCGATCTGGATATCGTGGGTTCAAATCTTGGCGTATCAAACTAAATTTTATTTGTGTTATTTCACATTTAAAAATAATATAAGGTATATTTGCGGCACGTTACAGGGTGGAAGATACTCTCAGTATCGCCGTTGGTGTACGACCTCCGTTCAGAATTGAAACGTTGCTTGAAATGACTTTAGCAATATTTGGTTACTAGATCTGAATAGCCAGGCTAGCTTCTCCGTCTATCCCTCCCCGGTCTCCCCACTACCTTCAACCTCAAAACATACCCAGGAGCAGTTTTTTATTAGCGGCGTACAGGAGGCCCTGAGGAAAATAATTCCCCTCAGGACCTATGTCATCTTTGGGGATGCTGTGTGGAGGTTTTTTTTGAAAAGGAAGGAAAAAGGAGTGGGTTGGAATCTGGGGTCAGTATGTTCAGAAGTGACGGACGTATGAATATATCCCCCCACTGCGGTGCTTGGCGATGTTCCGAGAGAGTCCTGCTGCAGAGATCAAAAGGTCTCCCTTCACAAGTTTCTCCCGATCCAGCCAGCCACGAATTTGGTGGACTGACGCATCCGCCACCAAGATCCGAACAAACCCCACCCCATGAAACCGGGCACCCCTGCTAAGTCACCAAACGTAGCGAACCACTTAAGGTGACCTATTGTAGAGGTGTTCCATTAAATGGTTCCCGGGGCGGCGGTAGCCAAACTCGCTTCCCAAACTGTTAATATATACTTTTACGTGTTGTTTTTACTGCTCACATATTTTTCCAGCTTACTGTGTTACTTGCAGAAATAGAAGTGTAGATTGCCTTAACGTTTACACGTGGCTTTAAATGTTTATTACGCCTCAAGCAGGTTCCTGCCTTGATTATTCACACAAGTATACTGCCAGTATAGAATTATGAACTACGAAAGTACATGACCAGTAACAGACCAGCTCAACTTTGCACTTTGACGGGCTTTTGATAGATGGTACTTTCCTAGAAATCTTACGCTCCCTTCCGGTGGCTGATGGGCCCGCTTATGTGAATCACCCCAACATTCACTGCGCCACTGGCCCGCTATAGATTGTAGGTACCTACCGACGGTTTATTACACCTAACTATATCCCACATGACTGTAATTTGAACCTACCTGCATACCATGGGCGTACCGTGAATTTTCTGCTCAATTTATTTCCCTCTTTATTATTAGAAATAAAGATTTAATATTTTAAGTACATTAATTTTAATACAAATATAAAAATGTTTTAAAAACGACTTACCTTACATTTTTTTCTAACTAAAATTACTGATAATGAAAAAAAATAAAAACCCACACATATTTTACTATAATCGTTATCGCCGCCACACTTTTTGTCGTTTCTTGTCAAAATGGTTCCATGACAACTAAGAATGATGCAATTTCAACACCCCTTTGAAAAGTCACTAAAAGTTATTTCTTTATTTATAATAAAATTAACGCCATTCGGCTTTTACATAATATAACATGGTGTATAGCAACAACATGAAAAATACAGCTCTAGTGAGTTTGTGAAACTGAAATAAATAGTTGGGAAAGACACATGTAGATATTCAGATAACAAAACGAAAATAAATGCTACGATATTTAAATATTACAATGTTGTAACAATGAAAAAATACATTTGTTTATAATGCATGCAAATAACTTGTCTTAAAGAGGATAAATGATTTATTATTTCATACTTATATTTTATCAGTGACACATTCCATACATCTATGTGCGAAAACATATTGCCTAACTTTTGAATTCTGTGTAGTGGTATATTGAAATGGGACATGGTCGTAGTATTGCCACAATAAAACGCTAGTACTGACCTTGTGTTTCTGGCTGGCACATTAAAATTTATGTTAATTTTATTATGCAAGATTTTAAATAAAAATACTAGATCGAAAACAGTTCTTCTGTCACTCGATTTTAATAAATTAGATAAACGCAGAAGATCGGTGTAGTTTAATTGTTCTTTTATTATGAATAAAACGTTTAAAAAATAGCCTGTAACCTTATCGAACGTAAACTATTTAACCAACTTTTTGTATGTTTTTTTCATCACTTTTAATGACTTTTCAAAAGAGGTTTTGAAGTTACACTATTCTGAGTTGTCCGGTCACCGTAAAAATAAAATAAACGCACAAATATTCCTATTTTTTTTTTCAAATTGGGGTCAAAACCTGGATTGATCTAGGTGTATATTTTAAGTGTTTTTTGGTTAATTTTAAGATTTTTAATTTAAAGTGTGGTGTTTTCTCTTTCTAACATCGTTTAGATCATATTTCTCACCATGACAGTAAGGGAGACAACGATTTCTAAGAGGTCTAAATGAGTTGTTCTCAAAAGCGATCAAATTAGCCTGAGAAGATAAGGAGGACAAGAGAAGAAACGCAAAAAAGGACAAAATTCCACCCCAGAGCTGTTGATCTGATCACTTCAACGAGTCGTAAAAACGACCCGTTCTCAAACATTGTACAAATGTTTGGCACTTGCTTGGCGCAGTTGAAGAAATCTTCCATTAATATTTACCTGTCTATTCCCACCTGAGGTCTGTGTTCCAAATTAAAATCGAAATTGTTGTTTCGGTGTTTAAACTACTGCATTAATTTCAAATTATACGTCCAACATCGCCGCGCTGGTTTTTCACCACCAAATTCACCACAATGCAATGCCAAGGTAGGTAGGTATTAATATAATATCTAATCTACGATTTATTCATGATCTAAAACAGCGGTTCGCAACCCCGGAGTCGTGATTCTCAAATGGTGTCGCGTGTAATATTAATTGCGGGGTCACCAAGAAAGTCGCCATATTTTGATTACTAATCAAATTTTTGTTGGAATAACTTTTTAATAACTTACTCGTCAATGTGAAATAACATTGAAGAAGAAATAATACTAATAAATCTAATTGAAACATGAAACAGAACAAGATACAGAAAAATAAAAAGTTTATGGTAGCAACTGGGATTCAAACCCATGATCTCTTGTCCTACCGGGACACAGCGGCTTAACCAACAGGGTCATTGAGACCCATATATTTTTTTGACGTGAAAAGTTCTTTCGCACCGTTGTGATTTGAAACTCGATGAAACGTAAACGAGCGAAACTAAAAAGAGACAAATTCATGTAGGATTTAGCCTGCGAGAGAATGAGATAGTGTCATCGGTACCCTCTTTATGTGGTGCTTCGCAGCTCTCCACTCTTGTCTACTTTAGTTTTCTGAAAATTTCACTTCTACCGCGTGTGAACTGCACACACATTTTTTCTGCCGTTTTTATCGTTCTCATATTTTATAATCAGAATTAACAATATTGTAATAAATGCCAAAATGTTAAAAAATCACTAATCAACACTACCACATAAAACTTTCGTTGCTTTAAGGACGATTAAGTTTTGACTTCCGACGGATTTATCAAAACGTTGTTTTATCTGTATAAAAGACAGCTTGATAGAGTGAGAAGGTACCTACTGTACGTAGGTAAGGTTTTATTCCATCTCATTATCTCGCAGGCTAAATCCTACAGGTGTTTGTGTTTTTGTCTTTTTAGTGTCGCTCGTTTCCGTTTCGAGTTTCAAATAACAAGGGTGCTAAAGATCACTTCAAAAACTCCTAGAACCAGCTGTTACCTTGACATCTATTCTATCTGAACCAACATTTGTGAACCCTGTAAATTTTGGCGTTTTTTTTCTTCTGGGGTCGCCATTAAAAATCTTCTTTGATTTCGGGAACTCAGCTCCAAAAAGGTTGCTGATCGCTGCTCTGAGACCTTGCTTAATGTTCAAATATCGTGACTGGAGTCATTTTTACATCAATATTTCGCCCGTACGAAATATGTAATAGTGCTTCGAGTACTAATGACAATATTTTTCTCATTCCCCCACAGGTGGCCGGGAGTTTGCCTTTAGTAAAAAGGCAAAGTAATGTTGTTTTGGCTATCCGGAAAAAAATTATCAAAAGCTTTTTTCAACGAAGAATGGCCTGGAATAAGGTTCCATGGGTTACCTAGTACTTACCTACTGCGCTGTAAGGATCATTCTAGATCGAATGTCATGCGCATTCTTGCTGGGACTGCCAATCAGAGGAATCCCACCTGTTTTCCAGCGCTATACTTTTATTATTTATGTACTGCGTCTTCCTCCCTACAGGTGCTTGCAGGATACGCTGGATACAACCACCCAGCGCTTGCCTCCTCGCGGACTGTCACCAATCTTGTCTGTAGTCATACTAACACTTATTGTTTCTTGGTTTCCCGCTAAGCCCTTGCATAGTGCTTTCTAAAAACGTATGCAGGGACACTGTAGATCTTGATTCGTTCAAACTTAAATGTAGATTCGTTCATTAAAAAAAATAGAGTCCCTGCGAGAGCCTTGAAGGAGTAACCATCTGTTACTTATACCAGGGCGGGTAAGTGGTGGATAACCTCCAATGCGCTAAAAGGATTTGATTGAATGAGCCAAATAATTGTACAGGTTGATTGAAATTATCGAATTTTCGGGTAAGTACGTGTTGGTACCTACCATTCATCCTTGTGTTTTTTCCAAAATTATAATTCCTACCCTCAAAATACTCTTCTTCTTTCCCCACCTTAAGCCGACCAGATACAATCATGTGTCAGAGTATTCAGTTGAACGTTAAATATCGTCCTGTCAACACATATTGTGAGTTTTGAATGCGGAGCCTTTGTTAGGACATGTCGAAACAGATAAATGTCCAATTTTTATAAGAAAAACTTTATTTTTGAAGTAAAACTTATTTACGCACGCTTGACTTGGGAAGTAAGCTGGTGAATACGGGTCGAGAGCATTACGAAAAGTGTGATGGGGCGAGGCGAACGGTCGGGCCTTTATGCACGCTTGACTTGGGGAGTAAGCTGGTGAATGCGTGACGAGAGTGTTACGAAAAGTGTGATCGGGCGAGGCGAACGGTCGGGCAAGGCGAACGGAAGTTGAGAGGGAGTTATAAGTTAGTGTTGAAGTTTTACTTCAGTCGTGTGGTCTAAAGCACACTCGTTATTCCCATCAATGTAATATACCAATAATGAAGAAGGTAATAAATAATAATATAAACGAATATATGAAAGAAAACAAGACACAAAAAAATAGAAAAAGATAATGGTCGCAACTGGGACTCGAACCCAGAACCGGGATTTAGATATTTGAATATTCATTTAGACTTTCAATAGTCAATAGTTCCATATAAATTAAATCGGATATATTTATCCGTGACGCTATCCAGGTTACAAACCAATTTTTAGAATGATTGTTTCCAATAAAAAATGATATGGAAAATAAATTAGTTGAAGATAATATTGTTAATTCTAAAATTTTTAAATATGAGTTTGGCTATTATGACGGTTGGACAATAGGGCGCAATGGCGGAATTGGTAAACGCACGTCCCGGATAGAGAAGAGAGGTTCTGGGTTCGAGTCCCAGTTGCGATTTTCCCATATTTTCGTTTAGATTATTATTATTATCTTCTTCTTCAAAGATAAATGTCCATCGTGAGTTTGCGAGTGAATGTGATGAATCAGCGGAATTAGTCGGCGTTCCTTGACTATCCTCAGTCCTTCCACTTTGCGGGTATCTTTTTCCCCAACAGTAGGTTCTATGTAATAATATTTTAGTCACCGCACTCGTCGTAGACATAATATTCTGACTATATACTTTCATTTTGTTTTATTACCTAGTGGCGTTTAACCAGCCAGCGGCCGAAACCCACATTTCGTCGAAATATTATGTTCTTACGATCGTACAAGGCGGTTCCAATGAGAAAGATTAATTATTCTCCGTACCAGCTTTTCCAAATTATAACTTAATATTGATTTTATTTCATTTCAAAATTGCTTTAATTTATACCTACATCCAAAAATGCTGAAAGGAATGGTGATAAAACTATTAAAATTATGTACTTTTCGTAATTATTTTTTTATCTTAAATATTTATCATTTTTCAATAATGTCTAAGCAAAATAAATGTGCAAAAAAAATCAGAAATTTATTATTTTGTCAGTGCGCAAATAAATACACAAACGGACAAATTTTCGTCAAGAAAAACATATACGTTTATATTTTTTAATGATTTTATTTAAACTAAAATTAAAATTCTGTAACATACGTTTCCCAGATAATGTATTGATTTATTTTACTGCATGATTATATGATTTGAAATGGGTGTTGTATAATACAAAATCTTTTTTGAAAATTTAACAAATCTGCCAACGACCTATGGTACCTATAACCTTATTTATTATACTAAAAATAAACATTTTTTCTCAAAATTTAAAACATACGTTTACTAGATAAAAAAAACAGTCTTTCGAAATCAATTTATAATTTTTGGTCGAAAAGAGTCAATACGTCTAAAATCTGATTTAAAAGTGACATTTTCTCTGGTAATACCCTCTTAATGGATTTATTAATAAAGAAAGCAGTGACTTTGTGGCTTGACATTATAATTAATTATAATTTACTATGTGTATTACCACTTTATTGTAATTAATCTAACATAACATTAATCCACACATTTTTGTCATCGAATAGAGCTGATTTGTATAGTTAAATTGTTTAACTCTTGATGTGCAAAAGTATGTTGGTTGATGGCTGATAAAATTTAAAAAGTATTTCTTTCTCGTTTATGTTTATGAATATATTGTTTAAAGTATAAAAATATCTTAGTGAAAGTTGATAGAATGCATTGTCATCGACAATGAGTATATCTACCGAGTTTCAGCTCGATTGGACGTGGGTAAATGGCTTAATTTCCGCTTCCAAGATTTTCATTAACTAATTCAAGAATGCAAAATCGAAATTCAAATAGATGTATTTTTAAAAAATCAACCTGTAACTATAACATCTATTTATATTATGTAGTGAAACAGTTGCAACTTTCCGTCACCGTCCTGCGCATAGAACGACACGACCTGCTCCATCTCTTGGGTCGCCTAGTATCCAATTTCAGAGATATGCGTGTTAGCGCGTGTGTGTGTGTTTAAGGATGCATTGTCATCCACCACGATTACGAGTCTTCTCTGCTGAGTTTCAGGTCGATCGGATGTCGAGAAGTGGATTAATTTCCACCAAGTACCAAGATTTGCATTCTTTCATTCAAAACAACAAAAAGAAATGTAGGTACATAAGTAAAAAGAAGCGACATATTTTTTCTAAAATAATAAATTTTTGACAATTTCACATTGATTTCGAAGTGAAAACTTCTTTAGCACCGTTGTGATTTGAAAATCGATGAAACGGAAACGAGCGACTTTAAAAGAGACAAACACATACATCTATAAGATTTAACCTGCGAGAGAAAGAGATAGACTAATCGGTATCCTCTTTGTGGAGAAGAAAAATCAATATCTGAATAATATCTAAAAATATAATCTTCAAACCACTCCAAAATGAACAGGCAAAAGGAAGCTCAAAAGAGAGCGACATTTAGCGACTTCGAAGAAGAAAACACAAATACTAATAAGATGACCAAATGCACATGAAAAGATGCACTGGATTTCGACGGCAAAATATGGAAAAAAATCATCTTTCACATTGATAAAAAATGCTTCGTAGTCTCCCCACTCGTCTACTTTAGTTTTCTGAAGGTTTCACTTCTAACATATGTGAATTGCACGCTCTAATTTTTTTAATAGTGACGTTCCTACCTTGTCGTCCCAGGTCAAAGCAAAGGTAATAGATATCAATTCGTTAGTTTGTTCTTGTCTAGGCATTTGAAACCATGACGCCTCGGACTCCGGCCGGGCATTACGCCAAATGGCCGGTGATTTGTTGAACGGGAGCATGTTACAGGCGCACGACATAACTTACACTTAATAACATGACATGTCTCTGGGTAATAGAACAAGGCACGTAATCATACATTACGATTAATTAACACGGCACGATTTCTCTGTAATGTTAATCCCCCCGACAAACGTGACAAACACTTGTTTACCCAAACAATACACGAATACTTTATAGTTTTTCATGCGATCCTTGTTTAGCGGAATTTTGTTGAGAAGGTCCTTACGTATTGTGGGATTCGAGAAATGTGGTTTACCGCGATTTGGTTTCCAGCATTTTGGGGACTTGTATTGTCTGAGTTGGGGAGAAATACTTGGTGTTGCGTGTACATTATTACTTATATTATATTAGCAGACCCGGACACACGTTGCTGTGGCTAATGAAACACAATGCCATTACCCGACCTTTACAACCAACGCCATCTGTTAAATATCAAATCCACACAGCCCGCTTGCCAGCCCGCTCCCTTTATATATTATATATTTCAACCAATTTACACAAAACCTTGACAAATTATATACCTAAACGTTCCTCATGAATCACTCTATCTGTTGGTGAAAACCGCATGAAAATCAATATAAAGATCTAAGCGTGCAGACAGCGGTGGCGACTTTGCTTTATACTATGCAAAGATTGTCTAAACTCCTTGTATGAAGGTGTAATATTTCTAAAATCATGTAAGTCCAGGTGATTAGTTAGATATCTCCGAAAAATCGAAATTTGAGTTCAGTATGCAGTTATATGAACAAGTGTACCCTCTATTTGGTACAATACTCGGATAACTCGTAAGCACCACCAAATCAATTATGAAGCAGAAAAACTTAAGTGAATTAAACAAAATATTTTCTGGGTCACTATTAGGATATTTCAAAATGTCATACTAATGTTCCAGACTGTTATGCCTCCCGTATAGTTTTTATTAAAGTAAAACACAGACCCCTGTAAATAATATATGAGTTATGGAAAGCATTCGAATGTTGCTTTCCTCAACTTTATTATGTCTGACTAATCAGCTGAAATCATAAAGTATTTATATGTTTTTTTTTAAACATCTGTCTGTTTGTCTGTAAGTATTATATGTTTTTTTTACATCCCACACACGAGGAAAAAAATTCCCTCAGGGCCATGTCATCTTTGGGGATCCTGTGTGGAGGGTTTTTTTTAGTGAAAGGAAGGAAGGAAGAAGATAAAGTTTTGGAAAGGAAAAGTTTGAGGGGTGGGTGGAAATGTGCAAGGCGAGGGGTCGGGAGAGTCCGGCTGAAGATGTCAAAAGGTCTCCGTTTGTCAGTCTCTGCAGATCCGGCCCACCACGCAGTAGGTGGGCAAACGCGTCCGCCGCCAAGAAGGGAATCAATGTGACCAAACGTAGCGGACCACCTGAAGTTACCAATGGCAGAAGTGTCGGTGATCCAGTAAACTGTTTTCTGGGCGGCGGTACCCATTCCGATCTCCCAAATTAGGGTTCGTTATGGTCGTTAGGTTATAGGGGTTAATGTTTCTTAAGAGGGCATTACCAGAGAAAGCCGGAAATACGTCATTTTCAAAAAAGTTTTTAGACGTATTGACTCTTTTCCACAAAAAATTATAAATGGATTTCGAAAGATTGTTCTTTTATCTAGCATTCGTATGTAATAAATTTTTAGAATTTTTTTTTAATTTTTAGTATAATAAGGTTATTCCATAGGTCGTTGGCAGATTTGTTAAATTTTCAAAAAAGTTTTTGTATTATACCACACCCATTTAAAATAATGTAATCATGCAGTAAAATAAATCAATACATTATCTAGCAGAGTTATGTATTAGAATTTTAATTTTAGTTTCAATAAAATCATTAAAAAATATGTACGTACATGTGTTTCTTGACGAAAATTGGTCCATTTGTGTATTTATTTGCGCACTTACAAACTAATATATTTCAGATTTTTTTAACATTCTTATTAAATTTAGACAATATTGAAAAATGATAAATACTTATAATCAAAAAATAACTACAAAAAGTACACTATTTTAATAGTTTTATCATCACGCCTTTCAGCATTTTTGGATGAAGGTATAAATTAAAGCTAATTTGGATTGAAATAAATTCGATATTGAGTTATAATTTAAAAAAGCTGGTACGGAGAATAATTAATCTTTTTCATTGTAACTGCCCTGCACGATCGGAAGAACAACTT
The DNA here is from genome assembly GCA_917880885.1 of Limnephilus marmoratus. Classification (NCBI taxonomy): domain Eukaryota; kingdom Metazoa; phylum Arthropoda; class Insecta; order Trichoptera; family Limnephilidae; genus Limnephilus; species Limnephilus marmoratus. The sequence goes on from OU862906.1 coordinate 70,909,497, forward strand.
TCGACGAAATGTGGATTTTCGTCCGCTGGCTGGTTAAGCGCTCTTAATCCACAGTTTAGATAAATTACACATGGGGTCGAGGGAGGGGGTAGCCTACAAGGATTTTATATTTTAACGTATTTGTTGCCATGTCTCATTTGACAAAGATAGAGACATTAAAATTCTCTATACTTGCAGTAAAGGACATAAATTAGATAGGCTAGAAGCATTAGAAATAACCCGCCTAAATAAAAAAATGCTCGAGGGCTCGTTTATTAATTTTTAATCGGTTTTGAGCCAGCGGCCAAAATCAAAACACTTTCTAAAGAATTCTCTTACAGGGCTCTTCAAAATATCTTTCTAAATGTTCAGACTTTCGGAACATTTTCAAGAGTTGTTATTTTAGTTATGATTGGACGCTGAAGATGTGCCAGAAATAAATCCCCGAGTTCGTTCAGATAGAAGTGTTTATCGGTGTGGAAAATTACGAGGGGAACTTTATTATATTTAACGTATTTATTTTTGTTTGGAGAAGATAATCAAAAACGTGTTGTTTTGAAAGCTCGGAAAATGAGAAAATAATGAGACAACGAAATTTTAGGTTGAAAATGTAAACAGAATGCTATTCTTTACTGAAACGAAAAAGTTTGCCATGTTTTAAAAAATATCAACACCATTATTTTTATTAGATACATTTTAAGATTTTTACGGCCAAAAGTATTTTCGTTATTTGTTTTTGGGGTGTTACGCCGTGTTGCGCTACCTCCTTAACGTTGGCTAAAGAAGGAGGTAGCGCAACACGGCATAACACCCCAAAAACAAATAACGAAAACCCAATTGTGTTTACTTTACTGATTTCTGCTTTAAATACGTGAAAAATCACGAATTTCTGCAAGGGTGCAAATTAGTGAGTTGTTCTACTTTTCCTAAAGCTAAGATTAGATATTTATTTGTAAATATATAGGCAGCTATATAAGTGCCCGTGTCTCTCCATATTAAAAAAAAACTTTACTTGTTTTTTTTTTTTTTTTTACATGAGCTCCACACAGGAGGCCCTGAGGAAAATAATTTCCCTCAGGGCCTATGCCATCTTTGGGGATGCTGTGTGGAGGGTTTTTTTAAGGAAAGGAAGGAGAGGAAAGTTCTGGGAAGGACAAGGGTTTAAGGGGTGGGTAGGAATCTGGGGTTAAGTGTGTCCTGGTCATCCGCCTCCAAGACCTATACAAACCTCACCCCATGAACCCGGACACCCCTGCTAAATCACCAAACGTAGTGAATCACTTGGTGTGACCTGTGGCAGAGGTGTTGGTTATCCAATAAAGGTTCCCGGGGCGGCGGTACCCACTCCCTCCTCCAAAATTCCATTATTTTACATTTTCTCCACGCGAGAGGCTCTGAAAGAAAAAAAATCCCTTAGGGTCTATGTCATCTTTGAGGATGATGTGTGAAGGGACTTTTTAAAAGGAGTGAGAGAGTGAAACTCTCAACCAGTCTCTCCCGATCCGCCACACAGTAGGTGGGCGAAAGTATCCGCGTGGACCTAGACAAGTCACCAGAGCTTGGGGCGACTTATGGCAGGGGTGTTAGTTATTTAATAAATGGTGTCCGGGGCGGTGGTAAAAATACCCGCTTCGCATATTGATAAGTTTGTGGTTTTATTCTGACAAATTGCCAACATCTATATGTACATAAAAATGGGTATTATAAGTAGAAAAAAATATTAATTTATAGTAAAATAAATATTACATTGAAACCGTTAAAAATATATAACGGAAGGTGGAATATTTTCAACCTGGTAAAGAATTCTTTTTATGTAACCTCTCCGCGAACAAAAGCATTCCTCTGTCAAAGCCCATATTTTTCTCATACAAACATTTCCAGTGAATGAATTTTCACGACTCTTCACATACTTGTAATGGAATCTTTTACGTAGACTTTAGGAAATAGTTGGAAATTTATTGTCCCAAAGCTTCTGTCTGACTCGAATGCCCGTCACTTTGTAAAATTACAATCATTGATATAAAGTGGATGGGATGAGACAGTGTAGTCTAATAAAATCCCTTGTAAGTATCTAATAAAATCAAACCTCTTTTACTGATGTTTTTTACCACAAACCAGATGAAAATGAATAACGTCTTATAGAGGCCAATTTTGAAATCGATTGACATTTTACTAAGTAAAATACGAAACACTTCAGCCTATAATAAAATCGTGGAAAGCGAAAGATGTAAAATAAAAGTTGTCGGTATCTCTGATCGCACAGTGTCTTTGTACATAACGGTTGCACTTGTGCGTGGGATTCAGGGAATCTAGCACAGTTAAATCGATACCTTTACAGTATTGGATCGACAGGCGTAACTTCTGACGATTTTAAATCGATATCTCGAGCACGGTTTCACTGTTGACAAACTCACCGAAGTTGACAGGGAATACATAAGAAATCGGTGTACGCAGGCAAACAGGCATCTGTATATGGATGTATGCTCCTAACGTGAAAACCGCTACGAAAAATTAAAAATACCTATTAATAAATTGACAATGAGGTCTTTTAACAATATTTGAACCACTTTCGTTTTTTTAAGATTGAACCGAATAAATTTATCGCGTCTTAGACGAATTAATTAAGAGTATGGATTGCATATTCCATTCTAAGAGCTTCGTTAATTCATCTTCGTTCATTGATAAGCCAGCCATTTGGTAGTTTTTTTTTTTTTTTTTTTACAGTGAATACCGCACAAGAATCTCAACTGCTCCCGTCTGGAGCCAGTGAGACTATGGCATCCCCAATTGGGGTATGTTGTGAGGCTGAAGGTTGCGGGGGGGGAAGGAGGTGGGGAAGAGGAAGGTTGGGAAGTACCTGGCTATTCAGATCTGGTCACTAAACACGGCTAAAGCCATTTTCAAGCAACGTTTCAATTCTGAATGGTGGTCTTACACCAGGGCGATACTGATAGTATCTTCCACTCTGGAACATGCCGCAAATATACTATATATTATTTTAAATGAATTAATTGTGAAATAACACAAATTAATCAAATAAAATTTATTTGCGCATGCCGGGTTTGAACCCGCGACCTCCGGAATGTGAGTCAAGAGTCTTAGCCACTGGACTAAGACTCTTGACTGACTAAGACAGTTAACCGAAGCTTGTGGATGCCGCGCTAAAATTTGTCAATAATCGGTCGGAAATTGTCTTATCAATTGTTGACCATGCTCGCAAATAACGCCAGCTGACCATAGATGGCGAATTTAGTCAATATCGTTTCGAGGTAGGGTTTTATTGTTCGTTCGTGCTAGGCATCCAGGTGTGAGTGGTATGATCTTACCTTTAGATATTAGTTAAACAATATATTATTTGGAGGACAGACATGCTCAGTGACAACCTGCACAGTCAGGTTAAAAGATGGACATTTGGGAAGAATTAGTTAGAAAGCTTAGGTATATATTCTTTTTCTAGCGAATGAAAACCTCTGGCTAGAGAAAGACACTCGAAAGTTTTTGACTCCCAATGTAAGTAGGGCATTGGGCTAAGGGCCAATCTCGCACATTCATGTCACAGATCACGATGAATGAATCTCCTCGATTTATCTTTTGCCTGTTTCAAAAGCTTCCTTTTCAGTGCCGTTTTCTCGAATCCAGTGGGATTATAAAGAGAAATTACGTTCTACATTATTCGACAAACTGAAAGGCATTACGTTTATTTACATTAAAATGCCGCGGGATCTCATTTATATCATGTTGATGTGACGGATCAATGTAATAATTACGGGAGATGTTTATTATTTATTTTTGTGTTTAGTTTGTGCGTTAAATATGTTTTTAGAATTAATTAATTAATAGGTATTTAAATATAAATATTTCGCTTAAATGCCAGGTTAACTACACGTCCGACACAGCAACTGTATTGTCAATAAATATCCAAATTACGCGTCCAACACACCGACTGTATTGTCAACAATCATCTAAACTACACGGCCTTTACAGCAACTGTATTGTCAATAAACATCCAGATCACACATTTAACACAGTAACTGTATTGTCTATAAACACCCAAACTACACGTCCAACCCAGTAACTGTATTTTCAATAAACATCCAAACAACACGTCTAACACAGTGACTGTATTGTCGATAAACATCCAAACTAACTGTAACTACAATGTAACTGAATTGTCAATGAACACCAAAACTACACGTCCTATTTTTTTATATGAATACCGCACAAGAGTCCCCAACTGCTCCCGTCTGGAGCCAGTGAGACTAGGGCATCCGAAATTTAGGTATGTTGTGAGGCCCCATGTAGTGGTAAGTGGAAGGAGATGGGAAACAGGAAGGTGGGGAAGTACGTGGCTATTCAGATCTGGTCACAAGCAATTTTTTTTTTACATTAACTCCACACAGGAGGCCTTGAGGAAAATAATTTTCCTCAGGGCCTATGTCATCTGGGATGCTGTGTGGAGGCTCTTTTTGAGGAGCATTGTTTGCAAGAAAAGTTTCGATTCTAAATGGTGGTTTACACCAAGGCGATACAAAGAGTATCTTCGACTCTGGAAAGTGCCGCAAATATAATACTATATATTATTTTAAATGAATTAATTGTGAAATAGCACAAATTAATCAAATAAAATTTATTTTCCCACACCCAGATTCGGTCCCGCGACCTTCGCATTGCGAGTCAAGAGCCTTCCCCTAGACCACGCTGGTAGTAGTAAACATCCAAACCCCTACACGCCCAACACAGCAACTGTATTGTCAACATCCAAATTACGCGTCCAACACAGCAACTCTATTATCAATAATCATCCAAACTACACGACCCGTACAGCAACTGTATTATCAATAAGCATCTAAACTACACGACCTATACAGCAACTGTATTGTCAATAAACATCCAAACTACACGACCTACACAGCAACTGTATTATCAATAAGCGTCTAAACTACACGACCTATATAGCAACTGTATTGTCAATAAACATCCAAACTACACGACCTACACAGCAACTGTATTATCAATAAGCATCTAAACTACACGACCTATACAGCAACTGTATTGTCAATAAACATCTAAACTACACGACCTACACAGCAACTGTATTATCAATAAGCATCTAAACTACACGACCTATACAGCAACAGTGTACTGTCAATAAACATCCAAACTACACGACCTATACAGCAACTGTATTGCCAATAAACATCCAAATTACAATTTCATCACAACAACTTTATTGTCAATAAGCATCAAAATTACACTTCCAACACAATAATTTTATTGCCTATAAACCATTCATTTATAATTATTGTCACTTTCATTTAAAGGTCCATTAATTGAAAAATAGCGTGTTTAAAATATTTTTACTTTTATTATTTATTAGTCGTAATCACTGAAGAGATGAACTGATAGAATTGTGGGCGTGTCTGTGCGTCCGAATCCGAAGTAAAGTAAATTTATCTTACTTCCGATGAATTGGACAAAAATTTCAAACATTGAAATTATAGTTGACCTATCTGGGGCCTAGCCGAAAGGTCTTACGTAAATTTGCGACATAAGTTTTCTTAATTCGCTATAGATCACAGTTCTAGAAATTGTCCGTCCAGTGGTCGTAACGATGTCGACCAGAAGATATTTAATTTGTCGAGAATTCAACACATCTGTCTGCATCTTTCCGAGCGGCATAACGCCGTAACTGATTTCAATGTTCTAGTTTCCTTTTTATACACTGTGTCTGAAAACTCGTAGTGCAAGCGGAAACTGGTGAATCTACAACACATGAAGAACCTAAAATAATCTTTTTTTAGATCAGACCAATTAGATTTTTTCAAGTGAAAACTTCTTTAGCATCGTTGTGATTTGAAATTCGATGAAACGATAAATAGCGACACTAAAAAGAGTCAAAACATACTTCTATAGGATTTAGCCTGAGAGAGAATGAGATAGAATAATCGGTATCCTCTTTGTGCGGTGCTTCGTAGCCTATCGGTCTCCTCTTTGTGCGGTGCTTCGTAGCCTATCGGTCTCCTCTTTGTGCGATGCTTCGTAGCCTCTCCACTCGTGTCTACTTTAGTTTTCTGAAGGTTTCACTTCTACCGCATGTGAATTGCGCAATTGCCTACTTTTTCCATTTTTTGCGGCACATAAAGGCTTTAAAAAACTTTTGGAGCCGGGTCTACACCTCCATGCATTTGAAATGACAAACATCTAATATTAAATACTTTGTGATCGATTTTTCCAAAATAGAAAGATTTACTCTAAATATAAAACTCAATTGAAAAACGGACAAACTGTCGAAATCATTGGATACGCTTAATACGAATAATTTTGGAGAAAAATCTTTTGATTCACCTTAATTTCTATAAAATACAAGTATTTGCATTCGGGGCAATGGAAAATACTGCATTCAATTACATAAAATAAAAATATGGTTTTGTCGTACGAGCTATCGGTCATTTACAATAATTTCTGTCATTTTGTTATGTTGGTATTCCAGATACTATAGCATAAAGAAGGTCTAGAAGAGACGTTGTAATGTAAAAAAACTAGCCTAAAAACCTTTATTTAATTCAAATTTATTTCCAGAATTTCGCCCAAACTAGTTATAATACTTATGGATTAAATGTTAACAAAGTCTCTTCTAGCTCTTCATCACACTGTAGTATCTGGCCTACTAACATAACAAAATGAGAGAAATTATTGTAAATGGCAGATAAATATATCTTACGACGAAAGACAATTTTCATTTTACGTTATTGAAATTTGGAAGGCAATATTTTCCATCGCCCCGAATGAAAATAGTTGTATTTTGTAGTAATTAATGTGAATCAAAAGGTGTTTTAAAAAAAAAGTTCGTGTTAACCCCTCAGACCATGGGCCTATTTTGTTGGAAGGTCAAATATTTCCGCTTAGCAATAAACTCCAAATAAATTGATTTTTTCTGAACTCATTCAAAAACTAAAATTTGTTTTTGAAAGGTGATGAAATACGCTTTACATTTTTATAATCCGAAAAAAAACATATGATTTTCGAAATACAAAATTTTTTAATGCATATTTTAAAAGTTTTAGAAATGGCTCACCTTACTTTTTTTCTATTACCGATAACATACATTCGAATTATTTTATGATTAACTTTTAGATTTGAATATAAAGCGTGATATTTTCGCTTTCTAACACTCTTTAGATCATATTTATAACTGTAGTATATCTAAAAGCTTCTGAGTTTGTCACGCAGAGGGCAGTGCTAAGAGCTGGTCCAAAAGTCCGCTAGATGGCAGGTAGTTTAGTTCGGAGTTTGGGCACCAGAGGGACCAAAGGCCCAGGCGCAGTCTTTAGAATTTCAATCGCATCATATTCCATTTAGCCAGTTTCCAGATAGGTCGACCATCGTGGTCACCCCTGGTTCACGCGAAGTATCAAATAAACCCAGATTAATACCAAAGAACTTTATTGCTTTCCAAATAAGAAATCTCCTTCCAAGGCGAGTTGGAGAACTGTTGTTTGAACACTACAATAACCACGATAGTAAGAGAGACAGAACGATCTATAAGACCTACATGAGTTGTTCCAAAAAACAAATTAGCTTGAGGGGTAAAGCGTGTCCAGCAATTTCGAAAACTTATACCTACAGAAAGCCGACTCCAGATGTGACTTAGGTTCACCATTTTCCTGATTGTACCATGAGTTTCCGGACACCGTGTGTAAGAAGAAATATATTTTCTTGTATTTGTAAATTTAAGTAGCTACGCTTTATTTCCAGTTCAGTTTCCGTTCTTATAAACGAATTTGAACGTAAAGCGTAGCATTTTGATTTGCAGCGCCATATTTACCAACCATGATATCCGGGAAAATAAATTTTACACCGTAAACGTAAAATAAACATAATAAAAAATATTTTTTTTACTTGTTTATATTGGAATTTGAATTTGTAAAATTGAGAAATTTTACAAATTCACCTCGTCATTTAAGTTGGACAAGGTGCTAACTGACATTTTTGAAGTGAAAACTGTGATTTGAAACTCGATGAAACGAAAAATAGCAACACTAAAAAGAGGCAAACACATGCATCTATAGAATTTAGCCCGCGAGTGAATGATATAGTATTATCGGTATCCTCTTTGTGCGGTGCTTCGTCGCTTCCCCACCTTTGTCTACTCTAGTTTTCTGAAGGTTGCACTTCTACCACGTGTGAATTGCACACTCTCTTTTTATGCCGTGTTACAATTCCTTCTTCGTGAGAGTGTGCAATTTACACGCGGTAGAAGTGAAAACTTCAGAAAACTAAGATAGACAAGAGTGGAAAGGCTACGAAGCACCGCATAAAGAGCAGACCGATTATTCTATCTCATTCTCTCGCAGGCTAAATCCTATAGATCTATGTGTTTGTCTCTTTTTAGTGTCGATATTATTCGTTTCATCGAGTTTCTAATCGCAACGGTGTTGATCAAGTTTTCACTTCAATAATTCAGAAATTAATTACGAATGGTAAAGTTTAAGATTTTCCGAAATAGTTTGATAATAATAAATAATCAACTCGCAAAAAATTCTCGACGTGTCCTCCTGTACGTATATATAATCTCTAGTACTTACCTAATATAATATATGCGAGGGTATGCTGAAAAGTAATGCACACATGCTTGTACAGCGCGAACAAAATAACCTTCAGAAGCGCGTCAGGTGGAATGTGGAAGTGACATTCCCCCTCAGGTTTGAGGTCGTTGAATTGGTCCAGTGTATTGCTTTAATGTACTTCTTCTTTTTTTTATTTTACAGTGAATACCGCACAAGAATCTCAACTGCTCCCGTCTGGAGCCAGTGAGACTATGGCATCCCCAATTGGGGTATGTTGTGAGGCTGAAGGTAGCGGGGAGGGGAAGGAGGTGGGGAAGAGGAAGGTTGGGAAGTACCTGGCTATTCAGATCTGGTCACTAAACACGGCTAATGCCATTTTCAAGCAACGTTTCAATTTTGAATGGTGGTCTTACACCAGGGCGATACTGATAGTATCTTCCACTCTGGAACATGCCGCAAATATACTATGTATTATTTTAAATGAATTAATTGTGAAATAACACAAACAAATAAAATTTATTTGCGTATGCCGGGTTCGAACCCGCGACCTCCGGAATGTGAGTCAAGAGTCTTAGCCACTGGACTACGGAGGTCGTCAAGATCATCTTACCCGATCTTGCTATTTGTTTTTGTTTGTATTCAATAAGCATGTGTGCATTACTTTTCAGCCTCTCCTCGTAATATATCTTTTTTTAACGATATTTCAACATTTATAACCAAACTAGCTGACCTGGCCACACGTTGCTGTGGCTAACGAAATACAACGCCATCTACTGACAACGCCATTACCCAACCTTTATAACCAACGTCATCTGTTAGTTTGCATACATATCAAATCCCGCTTGCCAGCCCGCTGCCCGCTGCCCACCAGATAGCCCGCTCCCTTTATATATTATATATTTCAACCAATTTACCACAAAACCTTAACAAATTAATGCCTAAACCTTCCTCATGAATCATTCTATCTATTAGTGAAAACCGCATGAAAATTCGTTGCGTAGTTTAAACGATCTAAGCGTACGTAAAGATAAGTACATGTAGTTTAGTTCAGTTGTAGTTTAGTTAGTTCAGTTACAATGATTTATAAATCACATTATTACAAAAAGTTAACAAACAGAAAATAATACACACATGAACATTGGAGGTTATCCACCACTTACCCGCACTTGTATAAGTAACATAATATGGTTACTCCTTCAAGGCTCTCGCAAGTACTCTATTTTTTTTTAATGAACGAATCTACATTTAATTTTGAACGAATCTAGACCTCCAGTGTCCCTGCATACGTTGTTAGTAAGCAGTAGATACACATGAACGGTGGGTTAAAGGTAGATTAAAGAATGCAAATTTATATTTATATACAAGTAGTTGAGGTTTCTTATAATCCGCCTCACTAGGCTAGCCTGTGTTGAGGGAGTAATTTTGTAAGTCAATTTATAATACTTATGAACATACCTACACTTGTATTAAAATAAATTGGTTGTATTAATAATAATAAACCGATTACTCTCGTGTCTAGTAGGAAAGTGTGCACAGCATCTCCATCTGGCCGGGGTCCAGATTGACTCACTATCTTAATCCGATAGAACACTACTTTACTAGTGTTGTCACAACAAATAGTATGGACACCTCAGACAATGGAATCTCCGAGACGTGTTTGTAAGCTGGGTCGTGTGGCACTTTACGGGCTCAAATATCTCCAATGAATAAAAATAATATTTTCTACACATTAAATAATATCATCATATTATGCTCTCAAAAATTCCACGTCGTAGACGGGGTGAACACATAATTAGACATACGGACATGAACGTTAAAATTGAACTCAATAAAATTAATATTTATTTTTATTTTTAACTTTATGAATTATTTAATTAAATGAAGAAAATATTAGCGAAACTCAACCGAAAATCTGAAGACAGAAAAAGATGTAGGTACCTCTGGGACTCGAACCCAGGACCTTCTGCTTACATGGCAACAGCTCTACCAACTGAGCTAAGGTGTCGATATAAAATTCGGTCTCTTTTAACTGTATCATACTTCGACTAAGAACTACCAACATTCTCCTCATTTTCTTAACGTTAAGAAAATGAAAATAATGTTCGTAGTTCTTATTCGAAGTATGATACAGTTAAAGTGACAGAATTGGATATAGATACCTTAGTTCTGTTGCCATGTAAGCAGGTTCTCTAGGCATAGAGAAGCAGAAATGTTTATATCTCAAAATGTATACGGTGATAGAACAAAAAGGTATAAAATTCCAGAAATATTTAACGCATTACCTGAAAATATTATAAATGAGACATCCTATTAAAAAATCAAAACAAAAGTTAGATCATTCTACTTAGTAGAACATGAAAACAAAAAATATTGTGTAAAATACCTAGATCTATGACAAACAAATAATATTGAAAACAAATAATATTGTGAACGAATAGGTATTTAACCATTGCTCAAAATAAAAATAGTATTATAATAAGCATTATAATAATTATTTAAGTATTTTAATATTAAGTATTATATTATTAAGTAATTACTAGATATGTATTACGTACCAAAATATCAAATATTTTATTAAATTGTAAGTAAATAAATAGGAAAATTAATGATAGATTTCTTACAATCAAACTGATTGATCAGTTTTGTAAGATTTAAGTAAGATAAATTATTGTACAAATAATAACTAAATAAACATATTAAAAAAAAGAAGAATAAGCTTAAGTTGCCATACAAGCAGGGTTCGAGTCCCAGAGGTGCCAATATCTTTTTCTGATTTTTCTGTCTTCATATTTTCGATCGATCAATAAAATTCCTTCTTCAAACTTGGCAAATATACTTTGTGTTGTCGTTTTTAATTAATTAACCTAATTTATAGGGACATCGAAAGCTGATTTCATTATCCGTGAGCTAATAATATCGCTGTTTGATATTTGCACTCACGAATAACATTTCTATTATCATATTATATGTAATATTATATTATGTTTGTATCGTGTGGCTTTATTATGATGGGTAGAGTTGATGATTGCCCGTTTGTCATATTTTACCATAATTATTAACGTTATTTTTTGTTCCTTCCCGTTTCAATAAAATTGAGATATTAATATTTGCATAATTTTTCTTTTCGTCTTGAAAATAGTAAATATTGATGTTTTCAGGAAGAAACTTTCCATTTATGCGAGGTTGTAACTTTAAGGTTAAGATTCGCAGAAATCGTAAAAAACTTTTCATTTTACTGCACATAATAAAACTGGTATAATCTCGGAAATGTTATTCATTGGTGGCGTGCCGCTTCATAATAAAAAAAATACTTTTAACTGTTTTGAATAATTTTCTAATTTAATTCCTAACTGGAAGGGACTGTTCATAGAATAACAGACATGGTTTTTTTCTGAATAGATCAGGAGTTTTGGTTGATCACCTATTTAAAAAAACAGTCTGACTAGTAAAATACCTCCTGCATTAAAACCCTGTGAAGTGCTTATAACTCAATCTGAACTGGTGACGTGTTAACTGCTTTTTTATACTCGTACATCCTAAGAATTTTCCAAATCAATTTTTTTTTTTTTTTTTTATTTTATTGTAATATAAAAAATATGAGATACATATATATACATATTTTACAAAATTTTATATTAAAGGTCGTATTTAGTCATGTATACCTTATCAGAAAAGAGGAGTTCTTGTGCCTGATAAGGGAGCCACGATTCTTACTTAGGTTTTAAGTTATAATATGAAATATAAAATATAATATAAAATATAACATAAAATATTTACTTTTTACTGTAATTTTTTTTTGAAAAATTGTTTAATTTTATTTATTTGTTCTGATTCGGTGATGATACTGCGTAATTCATAAGGGAGGTTATTATAGTTTTTTATTTTATTTAATTAAAATTAGGTGTTATTATAGTTTTTTATGGCTTGGAAAATATAATGATGTTGCATTTGAGTTGTTTTAAAATTAGGTGTAATAAATTGGTTTCCATTTCTCATTAGTTTGTAAAACTCTTGATATTCTTTGTTATTTTTTTCTTTACACATTTTTATAATAGAAGCTTGTTTGAATGCTTCATATATTTTTTTAACATATTCACTTATTTTATTTTTCGCCCACAGGGTTTTTACATAAATACAGGTAGTATGTATAAGTTTAACTTGAGAAAGAAATAATAAAAATAAAATTACAGTACATTTACAAAAAAAAAATCATCATCACCATCAAACAGTATTTATTAACAGGCTAGGATCTGCGTGGTTGAATTTCAGAACCCGACTTCGATTGCATATCCGACATCACGCCTTACCCGTCGCACCATGTAAACATCCCTGTACGTGGATTTTCAGACAAAGCTAGTTTGTAGTTCGATTTCTAATTCAAGAATTCGTCACAAGGCAACTTTCGTCGGCAAGACGCAAAGGGAAGTTCCCTTCCTAGGTATATCTCCCAGATTTCGGAAGATTGACGGTAATTCTCAGTTGTATCAAGAGGCTGTATATTAGATATGACGTCATCGTCCATCCCGGTTACTTTTTCGTGGTGACTTGCCTTCACTGACATGACACGTTGACACTGTTGACAGTGGTTACGAGGAACGCGCTAATTTTGGAACCAGTTCCTGTTGGATTTACAAAATGATCACCTACACTAACTTGGCGAAGCCGAAAGCTGAACCAAAAGCCGGCAGCCGCGGATTGATATGTTCTGCTAGAACATTATATATGAAATACAAAGAAACAGGTTTACAAAGAGACAACTAAAGGTTTAAAAGTAGGGTTGGAATAGGTTTTTTAATAAAAAAACCACCAAGTTAACATAAAACATGTCAATTTCACCTAAGTATTGGTTTCCCGTATCGTGAAGCCGTTGTATCGGGGAATGAGCGATGTAATTGGGCTTATGTACATATATGTATACTGCATCGATGTGGATTATGATATTCAAAATAGTTTTATTATTATTTTTTTATATGAATATTATTTTTTATATGAATATCAGTCCCAGCTGCTCTCGTCTGCAGCTAGTGAGACTGGCACCCCCAATTGGGGTATGTTGTGAGGCTGAAGGTAGTGACGAGGGGAAGGAGATGGAAAAGAGGAAGGTGGAGAAGTACCTGGCTATTCAGATCTGGTCACCAAACACAGCTAAAGCCATTTCAAGCAACGTTTCATTTCTGAATGGTGGTCTTACACCAGGGCGATACTGAGAGTATCTTCCACTCTGGAACGTGCCGCAAATATACTATATATAATATTTTTAATGAATTAATTGTGGAATAACACAAATTAATCAAATAAAATTTATCTGCCTACGTCGGGATTCGATCCCGCGACCTTCGGATTGCGAGTCAAGAGCATTACCCCTCCACCACGGTGGCCGTCAATTGGTTGATTCACTTAGTGGAGAACTTCGAGTTTTTTTAAATAATTTATTTTATAAGAGTGTGTTCGTGTTTTTCAGTGTATTCAGGAATTTAAAAAAGAACTTGAGTTTTATAATTATATCAAACTCAAGTTTAAAGAAGTTGATAAAATGTTCAAATTAGTAGTCAATTTTACGGTTAAAAAATCATTACGATAACAATAATTGGTATCCGGGTCGTTTGTTCAAAATGCTAAATTAATTTTATCGCTTAATTATAGAAACATACAGTAATCGGTACTATTGTAGATTTATTAAAATAATCCGTTTTGCCTATCTCCAAATCCGATAAGGTGATTAAACATACTATTACTTTTATGATTTAAAATAAGGTCAAGTCTCAAATCTCATGGACGTAGACATTTTCTTATCGGATAGTGTGCATAATTGGCACAGTGTTGAAAAATGTTTTTCATTGACAATTTAATTTTAAAAATATTTCTTTCTTAAGAAAATTTTTAGTTCGAAAATGATTTGGAAAATGATTTTAACAAAATGCTGTGCAATTTTTTATTTATTTGTTTTTTTTTTAAATTTCTAAACCTAACGAGTTTTGTTAATGAATTAAGTTGTGACGTCAGTGGTTAGAAAATAAAAGAGAGTTCCGTAGAACAGTTTAGAAAAAATAAGCATATCTTTTATTGTTGAGTTTGTGATAAGTCTAGTGGCATTTGTTTACTCAAAATGTCTTTAATTGTGTTTTGACTTTTTGTGATCGTTTATCTTTTGTGGTAGGTTATTGTACTCCTTTATTGCCTTGTTGTGGGGGTCCTATACGAAAATAGTTTTGTTTGTTTGGAGATTTTGTGTAAATCTTGTTTGATGTTCGTTTTGTGGGAGATTTAGTGGAAAAACTTATATTTTGAGATATTAGTTTACAGTCAAAAGAATTACCCCGACATACGTATTTTTATCTTAGTTCTCTCCTAGCATGACGAGTGACATGTCGTTTTGCACCGTTTTCACCGCGGAGTCAATTTGGACATTTGTCTTAGTGACAAACGACCGTAGTTGTATTAGGTTTACCAAATTTAAACCATCTTATTTTAAGGTTAGGTTAGCGTGTGCGAATTTTTAGATTTTGGCGAGTGAAGTGTGGATTATACGATGATTGAAGGTATTTCTGATTTGATTTTAATTATATGGTCAGTATTAAATTATTATTTTCAAGTATTTCACAAATATTAGTCGTGTTTTCAAATGAGCAAATCGCTGCAATTCAAAATAACCGAGTTCATAAATATTATAATTACTGAGTCATATTAAAATATTTATGAATGCTTTCATGCCACCGCCAGTTACCGCTGAATTGGTTATTTGTACTAATAGTTTAATTAATTAAATGGGGTATAAGTCAACGTTATCCTTTAAAGGGCAGACATAATATGACTTTGGCACTTTTAAGAATTTCGTGAAAAACGACACCTTAGATAAGTTTTTAGAGTGCCACCATTACTAAATTCCGTATTCTAAGATTCTAATTTTTTACTGAATTTGGAATTTTGTAAATGTAGCATTTTTTTTGTATTTCTTGGGCATTAACACTGTGTAACAATTTCTAGACATTTTGTTTTGAAGAATTTTAATTTTCAATCCACATTTGTTACTTAAAATTTAAATTTTCTGCTACCTGCTTTTTGCTTTTTTGCAGCGATATTCCCATGAAATGTTGACTCCTCCCACCGTTCTTCCCCTCCCCCCAAAAATCACCCCTCTCACTACTCCCACCTAATTAAATCTTATCATTTTTGTATTTAAATATGGAATTTTTAAGATAGTTTTAAGTTTACTAGTGAATGACACGGATGTGTCGGAGCCGGTAGCAGAAAATTAACAAATGTACATTGAAAATTAAAACTTTTCAAAACAAAGTGATAGATTTTATTGAATATGGAATTTTGTAAATGTGGCACTCGAAAAACTGATCTAAGGTGTCGATTTTCACACGATTCCTAAAAGTGCAAACATCTCGAAAACTAGCGACGTCATATACCTATAAAGAAATGCTGGCCCGTCATGCGTTGGTCCGTCAGCCCTCCAAGGGCTGACGTTGACTTTTGGGACACTGTAAATAGCCTTTACTTACCTGGTACCTACCCACTTACTTTTTTGTAATGTGTATACCGCACAAGATTCCCAACTGCTCCCGCCTGGTGTCAGTTAGACTATGACATCCCCAATTGAGGTATATTGTGGGCTGAAGGTAGTGGGGAGGGTAAGGGTATGCGGAAGTCGAAGATAAGGAAGTGCCTGGCTATTCAGTTCTGGGCATCAGACACATATTTTTAATTAATTAATTGTGAAATAACACAAATTAATTAAATAAAATTTATTTGCACACGCCGGGTTCGTACCCGCGACCTTCGGATTGCGCGTCGAGAGTCTTACCCCTCGACCACGGAGACCATCAAACTTACTTATAATGTCACGCGGACATAAAACTAAACACTGGTTTTCATATGCATCTTACGTATTACGAGGAGTTTCCGGTATGCGTTGCAATGCCACTTGAACAAAGACATGGTTTCTCCCTTGCGTGTCCTTTCCCAATCGTCCCCGTCCCCCTTTCGCCTCTCTTTCCCTTCACTCCTTCCCTACCTGCTAAACTACATGAAATACACTCATTTTTTTTCAAACAACTCGCGCGCCACCTATTTAAATATTTTATACAAATTTCATTACACCGTAGCTCACAAGTATGTATATATATATATATATAAACGCCTGTCTGGACACAGGTAAAAATAATAAAACCTTCGCGCATAACACCTCAGATAAATAGTAATGGGAAATAATTCATAACGCCAGAGCTATTATATATAGAAACTGTTCCGGGCGTGCGCACATCAATTCCCCAAAATTTCATCGCAATCGGATGAATGGCTTAGGAAAGCATAAGGGATAGGGATAATATTCATTTATATATATTAAAATTAAATTAATAATATACAACCAGGAATTGTAATTATTGTGTAACTTAAAACCGCATAAGTCATAAATAATTTATGTTTTTAATAGAACAGTTGATTTATTGAATTCCTCTCCTATCGGAGGTCGGATAATTTCGCAGAATTGGTCATGGAAACTTATGATTCATTAATGTGATGCATTTTACAAAGTATCTACTGATTAATTTATGTTGATCGTGATATTTTAAAAAGCTATTTTTTAATAAACCTGCGAATATAATTTAAGAAGGTATCTGTCTACCTTTATTATTCTTTCGAGTTTCTTTTATTTTATTTATTTTTTAGTTTTTTTTTAATTTTAAATACATAAACGGCTATACTGCCTTTTATAAATAAACATATAATAGAGTACAAAAGTAAGAAAAATAATATCATTACATAATAGTAGTTTTAAACTTAAAAATAACATACAATTATTTTATGTATCACAACAAAAAATAACAAAAAAGAACAATGAGAAATATTATCATTTCATTTCAACATGACCATATTGCGTATATAAAGTTACATTATGGACAAAATAAAAAACTTAAAAACTGAAACTTAAAAATAACATACAATTATTTTGTGTATCACAACAAAAAAGAACAATGAGAAATATCATCATTTCATTTCAACATGTCCATATTGCGTATATAAAGTTACATTATGGAAAAATAATTTTTGAGTGCATGTTTATATTGCGCTAATTTTAAGAAATAAATGTCGCCGATGTTAGCATATTCATTTCCCAAAATGTGTAATCGACTGATTGGTGAGTAATAATGTGATGCCCCCGCTGCCAACCGCCCGCGCCTGCCCCCCGCCCCTAAGCACATGGACTAGGAAGTCATGGGACTGAGCCCGCGCCCTTCGGTTTCTACCTGTGCCGTACGTATGGAGTGATAAATGAAAAATTAAAAAACTTTATTAATTAACAGTTCACAGTGACAATTTATTATCACAGTGTATTACGAGTATATATACATTTTCGTTAGCGTTGATTACGTGTTATTTTTATGGTTTCTTTGCAATTGTTTTTATGAACTGCAGATTTATTAAATACATATATGTTTTGAGTATGTGTGAGTAAGACTAAGTTAGGTTAAGTTAGATTAAGTAGATTAAGTTAGATTAAGTTAGACTAAGGATGTTAAGTAGATTATTAAATACAGAAGGTAAATGTATTATTGGGGGGCAAGAATTCCAATAATCCATGCGCTTGATAGCTGCAAGACGAGTTGATACCTAGCCTCCTACATAGTTAAGTAAATTAGAATACGTACGTATAAAAAGATATTTTATTTAATTTATTGGGGGGCTAGAATTCCAACAGTCCATGCGCTTGATAGCTGCAAGACGAGTGGTTATCTAGCCCCCTACATAGTTAAGTAAATTGAAATACGTACGTATAAAAAGATATTTTATTTAATTTATCGGGGGGCTAGAATTTCAATAATCCATGCGCTTGATAGCTGCAAGACGAGTTGTTATCTAGCCTCCTAAGTTAAGTAAATTCTAATGTAAAATCCTTGTTAATTTGTACAGCGCTCTTGAGGCGATTTTTCGCAAAAACAGCGCTATATAAGTTGTCCAAATTTATTATTATTATAATGTATGTGTGTTATTATAGTAGAACGGTAGAGTCAGTCTATTGTTAGCGCGACCAGGGCAATGAAATCGTATTAGTTCTATTAAATCAGGGGTATCCAAGACCGAGTGAATTATTTTATATAATATTAATAGATCACAAATTTTTCTGCGATCTGATAAATTTACGAAATTAGTCCAGTTTAATAACAAATTATAGTCCACGGATTCTCTTGGAATACCTAATTTTAAATTAATATACCTAAGGAATCTATGCTGGACTTTTTCAATCGCTTGAATATGGATATTGTAATGTGGAGCCCAAATCGTAGAGTTATATTCTAAAATGCTTCTCACTAGCGTTATGTATAAAATGCGAATAGTATCAATGTTACAAAATTGTTTGGTTATTCTAATAATAACAATATTTCTTTTACTTTGCTGTATTTGAATAAACCAAAATTTTAACAAAACAAAAAAACGACTTCAAAAAATGCACTAAAAAGTAAAAAAATAATTTCGTATTCTTCTACAACTTTAATCAACTTACCTTTTCTACTCATCAATATGTACGTACGATTGTTATTTTTGGAGTCGGTGTCGGCGGGAGAGGAGCTGTCAAGTGAACACGCCGGGCCGTGGGTACCTTGGTTGACACCGACTCCAAAAATAACAATCGTACCTACATATTGATGAGTAGAAAAGGTAAGTTGATTAAAGTTGTAGAAGAATACGAAATTATTTTTTTACTTTTTAGTGCATTTTTTGAAGTCGTTTTTTTGTTTTGTTAAAATTTTGGTTTATTTTTTGATTTTTAGTGAATCTGAAGTACACTAATTCGATTAAGATTCGGCCGAGTATCGTAAATTTGTTCTTCAGAATTGGAGAGTTCCGTTACTTTGTCATGGATCCCATAATCAGAACCTAACCCAACTCTTATCAAACTACCCTTGAAGTACACCCTTTCCAATAAAAAAAGAATCATCGAAATCGGTTGGCGTGATATTGAGTTATTCGTCCATTTGTCGCGCACATACTTGATGCAAATTTAAGACTTATATGATTTTCTCGTGGATGCCATTATCAGAACTAGACCAAATTAAAATGGGACCACACGGAAAGTACCAGCTTTCAAATAAAAAAAGAATCATCAATATCGGTTCACCCAGTCGAAAGTTCTGAGGTAACAAACATAAAAAAAAAAAAAAAAAAAATACAGTCGAATTGAGAACCTCCTCCTTTTCGAAGTCGTTTAAAAATAAAACTCATCTACATATTTGTAAATTTTACCTTTCCCAGTTCCCACGCTTTGCCAATATTATTTATTTTGAGAGGCCCAACAGATGTCGTTTTGCGGTGAGAAGTTTTGATTTATGGTTGAAATTTTGACGGCAATTTGGTGACATCGAAGGGTTTCGAAATAACTCACGAATTTCGGCTAAAAATTCTAAAAAATGTAAATATATATTTTAAGTGTTAAGTATCCAACTTTACTGAAAGGGGAAATTTAAATTGTTTTTTTCTTTCGTAATTGTAGGGTTTTGAACTTTTGACGATATTATTTACGTAGATAATTTGTGTATTCCGTCTACCCATGTATTGACGTAATATTTTGTACCACGGGGTTACGTTACATCAGCCTAATTAAGTTGCTTGTCGATCTACCTCCTACCCTTTCTGAAATAATCTTTCTACATCAATTATTATCTAACCCTTATCAAACTCGGTCTACCAATTGAATCAATAAATTACAATAACTAAGAATTAAAATTATTAAATCGCAGATAGAAGACTCATTTCCGACTTGACTTTTATGTTTAAAATTGTTATAGTATTATAGACAAGCTTGGTTTATTAAGCCAATTTACCTTCCATATATGTATACCAACAAGAACTACTACTAAAATTCTTGTCAATTGCAATAAAAATATCAGGACTGAGTCATTTAGATGCGTTCAACTGCACGGAATATGGTTACAAGAAGGCTATAACAACATACCTCGATAATAATAATCAATGTTTAATCAATATTCTTCTGCAAGGATTCTATATAATTTAATTCGCATTTTTTTTTCTTCATGATTACTGTATCACATGTTTTTAATATTGTCATGTTTGCCTCTTAAAAATAAACACGGTCGCCGAGAAATTTGAATAAAGCTATTTTACTAAACTGTTACTTTCTCTGTCGCTGTTTCATTTATTTCGAGCGTATATCGATAAATATTCAATCTCGAATATTCTCTCAAATCTTTCTAAGAAGGGGCGAGGGATGCTATTGGTTAGAAATCCCCGCCGCTCAGCCTCACAGATCGTCTGACCAATATAAGGTCATGTGAGACCTCGAGAAACTTATGTTTGCCTTCCGGGTCTGTCCGCGCAGCTTTAAGAGAAAATCTCTGGCAGGACTGAAATACGTCAGCTAACCCAGAGAGAAAAATACTTGTAATCCTTTTGTTATAAGGTTTAACGAGCGGTTGAAGGAATAATTAGATTACTTTGTTTAAGTACCTTCCCATGTATGAATATATCTGGACCTGCCCTAAGTGATAAAAAGGTATTATTTCCCCCTCCCCATGGAACCGGCTATAGCTCCGCCTTGGCGCCAGCTCGCTCCATGGGGAGGGGAGAGAGCCACGCTTGAATCTAAAATATGTGATGTCATCATTCTTGTAGTGACCAGCGCGGAACTAACGTCCATACGTTTTACGAAATAACACGCCAAAAACGGCAGCTTGCGCTATATATTATAGGTACATATATGGACATTTCGAATGTGGGCGGTTCTCCAGTGTCCTCGTCGCTGGTTACAGGGGTAAGTAAATTATGAAACATTTGTAAAAGTGTCTTAACTAAACACGGCAACAAAATATTGCTATGTGAATTGGGGCGAATGTTTTCGGGGCAAGCATTGGGCCTTTAGCAAATATGTTATTAACGTGGCAAGCAATTCGCGCTCCCATGTAAAAAGGTCTATTCATTCAAAGCAGATTTTGCTTTTAAGAACTTTTTTTTTTTTTTTTTTTTTTATTTAGTAACTATATAATATTTTTTACATTTTTATATGAAACATGTTAGATGTATATGTAAAATATAAATATATTCGAAGTCCTCCTCACTAGGAGATCCTGTGCTGAGGGGGACTATGCTTTGGATAAGTTTTTCAGCGACTTCTATGGTTTAACTTGTTTGGATAGAGTTTTCCAGAAACTTCTATGATGTTTTAAGTATACTAGTAAGGTCATTTTCCGGTAGTTCCTTCAGCCAACATTTAATGTCCATAATGTAGCTATTTTTTGTTTTAAATTGTTTGATACTAAGTGGGAGTTTGTTATATAACTTTACTGCTAAAAATTCAGAACTTCTTTGACCAAATGAGGAGTTACACTTTGGTATATTAAGTGTGTCTGTTTGTTTGGCTCTGGTTTTATGAGCATGTGAGGTTTCTTTCTCTGGGTCGTTTTTGTGGTGATGTACTAGAATGTTTTTGGCATAGATTTTCTGTATGCTTGGAACATCAAACTGTTTAAAAATTTCTGTTGTTGACGTCCTTATAGGGACCTTTAGAATGGTCTTTATGATGCAATTCTGAGTTATCTTAAGTTGTTTTAAGTGATTAGATGCTGCTGAGCCCCATCCTATTACTCCATATTCCAATCGAGAGTGGCATAAAGCATAATATACTCTCTTTAGATCCCTCATCGACAAGATGTTTCTTAATTTTTTGAAGAAGTAGATGAGTTTTGTTAGCTTTTTTGAGGTAAGATCAATGTGTGAATTCCACTGTAGATTTTCATCAATTTCAATCCCAAGATATTTAATACTTTTTGTTTGGGATATAGACGGGCAGGAACATTGTGGAAAAGTATTTTGACATTCATGTAATTTGAGGGTATGCACATTCATTGGTTGTCCTCTTTTGTTTTTGGAGAAAGTGAGATATTTAGTTTTATTTACATTTAATGTAAGGGAGTTTACTTTTAGCCAGTTTTGAAGTACAGCCAGGCCATGGTAATAACTAAATGGTGATATTATAATGCGAGATGCCTATATACTGTCAGATTGATTTTTTAACAAATTACAGTATCTTTCCTCTCTTCGCCCCCCATAGTTTGGTTTTACCCCTCATCGGTACCTTCTGGTCTATTCATTCTTATGTCTATGCTTCACATAAAGTTATTGGTATAGTTTTGTATTGTTTTACTATTATTAAACTGTGACAAATTGATTGTTCCTACTCCAAATAAAGACTAATTGTGTTTACCGTAAAGTAATTGTGAATTTTAGTTCATTACCACCGCTACAGTACGCCTAATATTGATGACCTTATCAGTGAATATTACCACGAGCTTTAGCATTATTAATTGTTTAAAGGTCACTTGGATTGTTGTTTCAAATTAATCTAATTATGAATCATAATATTATGAATGCGTGTTTATTTCTGGGATAAAAATCAATGTTCAAAATATCTATGTATAGTATAAGTAATAGATATGTATAATAAACAATGCTTCCCACAGCAGATCGATGATTGAAATGTTTTCAATTCAAACATTTCAATCGTCGCGTCGATGTGCTGTGATGTGACGTTGTCTGTCGTAGGTGGAGAGCAATTATTAGATGCATTACAATGCAATTAGTATTTTTGTATAGATTGTGAACCCAATAATAGAATTTAAGCGTTGAGTCACTCAATCACGGAAATCGAATCAGTGTGGTACGAAATTATTTCATTAAATATCAAGTGTCTAGATTGGAATTCCGTAAGATTATCAATGAAAACTTCTTTAGTACCTTTGTGATTTGAAACGCGATGAAACGAAAAATATCGACGCTAAAAAGAGACAAATACATCTACGGAATTTAGCCTGCGAGAGAATGAGATAGTATAATCGGTATCCTCATTGTGCAGTGCTTAGTGCCCTCCCCGCTCTTGTCTATTTTAGTTTTCTGAAGATTTCACTTCTACCGCGTGTGAATTGCACACTCTGTTTTTTTTTTGTTATTGTTTGTGCGTGATGTAAAATATTCCTGCGCAAAGTTATGTACGAGTACCTACGTTCAATGAAATTATGATTTTCAAATTTGGAACTATAATTTTTTTACATTAGCTCCACGTTGGAGACCCTGAGGAAAATAATGTTTTTTCAGGGCATAGGTTATCTTTGGGGATGCTATATGGATGTTCTTTTCACAGCCGAGCTGTTGAACTCAACGTGCCAAAGTCAACTATGTACAAATTTTGGGCGCGCGTTTGGCGTGTTTCCTAACTGTGCGCCGGTGCCGACGGAATCAGTGACGCTTGTTCCTCGGAGCATCTTCCATTGAAACATCGGTAGAACGACAGCACAGCATTCCCATCCGACGCCTGTGTCAATGAAGATTGCAATCCGTTTGTTAAGATAGTTTATAGAATTAGTTTTTTTTTTTCAGGCTTTTCGGGGCTCCAGACCAGAGGTGGCTGCCAAATTCAATTGTGGGGCATACTTGGGCACGACGTGGGTCTCTTCAAGACCCAAGTTCGTTCCTTCACAAAAAGACCCTCCGAGCAGCATCCCCAAAGATAAAATTGGCCATGGTGGAAATTATTTTCCTCAGGGCTTCCTATGTGCTATTGCTCATCTTCTACCAACAGAGGTAAAGAGGGGCTTATACTTTAGCTTAATCCAGCCCCACCTAAATTATTTAATAGAAATATGGGGTAACACATACATTACGCACTTAAACGACTTACAAATAATTCAGAACAAAGTTATTAAAAACTCTTCAACTTTAATCCAGATACTCCCACAAAAAAGCTATACCAGGAAATGAACCTTTTGAAAATAAGAACATTGTACGAATATAACATATATTTAATCTACAAAATACAAAATGGACTTATACACACAAACACAACATTTATAAAAACATCACAAGTACACGAACATTATACTAGACAACACAATAAATTGTACACAAATACTATCAAGACTGAAAATCAAGAAAAGTATTGGCCACATATATAATCTCCTTCCAGAAAACCTAAAAACGGAAAAGAATATAAAAACCTTTAAAAAAACTATATAAACTTAAGATGTTGGAACAAAATTAAAAATATTACTACTATACTATAAGTATAGGTATGCTCTGTATTTAAGTTAAGAAAGCGAAATATTATATTTCTT
The DNA here is from genome assembly GCA_917880885.1 of Limnephilus marmoratus. Lineage (NCBI taxonomy): Eukaryota > Metazoa > Arthropoda > Insecta > Trichoptera > Limnephilidae > Limnephilus > Limnephilus marmoratus. The sequence goes on from OU862906.1 coordinate 70,934,170, forward strand.
TTAATTTAATAATAATAAAAAAAGAACTAATGTAAAAAAAAATTCTAAGTCGCTAGTAATTAATAATAATAATTCTATATTTGAAGTGTGTTTAGTCACGTGCGTCGATCAGTAGCTTATAAATAACAAAAAAGATTATTGATTGATTACTTTATTATGAAAGTTCAAGGGTGTTTCGTAATATGTATTTATCATATAGAGTGTTTTTGTAATTCATAGGCCAATCTTATCTAGGAATGTACATGCGGTAATTATATCCAGATGAATTAAACAATTAATCTGTCAATTTATTCGCCTAATACATAATATTGATAAAACCTTGCCACCGAAAAGTTATAGAATCATAATATTTATATAATAATTGTGTTGACTCAACTGTAAGCATCTCTAACATAATATGTTATGCTCCTTTATTCCTCCACACAACCTGTCATCCAAGTATCTATCCCTATCTGACAGTGTGCAGCTAATATACCTACGTGTGTGACATTTACAATAGAACGTTATTAATACCGCAGCGTCTGCGTGGTTGAATTTCAGAACCCGGTTTTAGTTGCATGTCCGACGCCACGCCTTACATGTCGGGTCAAAAATTACAACTGTGTACGTGGATTTTCAGACAAAACTACCCTTGTAATTCGATTTCTAATTCAAGAATTCGTCACAAGGTGTCGGCACTTTCGTCGGCAAGACGCGTAGGGACGTGTCCTTCCTAGGTATAATTTCTACGAATTGTGAACCTGGATTTCGAAAGATTGACGGTAATACTCAGTTGTATCAAGTGGCTGTATATTACATATGACGTCATCAAAGTAACCTACCCGGTTACTTTGTCGCGGTGACTAGCCATCACTGGTTGACATGTTGACAGTGGAAACGAGGAACGGGCTAATTTTGGAATCAGTTTCTATTGGATTTATAAAATGATCACCAACGATAACTAGGCGAAGCCGAACCAAAAGCCGCCCGCACAATCAGTCTGTTAAAGCAGTCTGTGCAAAGATCACCATAGTGATCTCCCAGTGCATTTAATATCGAGTCTGTTAAGAAAACCGGTGCATTGAACATAATCTATTGATACCTCAGTGCGTTTACCACGAATCTGTTTTGTGCTTGTGCAGTGATTACCACCAGCTGTGTCCCTAGAGATCATAATATCGATTTTCCATAATACAGTATTAGAAGAACAGGGATTAGTCAGTCCTTACAAATATCCAATTTTTACCAACTTCCCACTTAGTTGTGTCAACGTGAAAATTTTATAATTATAGATAATATAACACAAATTGATTCGCAGTCGTATACGCGACTACCAATAGTGTTTTCGTGCATTCATTAAATTTGTGGTATGTCTAATACTTTTTTTATTATATAATAATAATTTTTCTCTTCTTTATTTCTTCTTAATGCCTTTCTGGATTACAATTTTTATTGTTCTTGTAAAATAGTGTTTATTATTAGTTTTAATTTATTTGAATAACCTTTGAAGATTCTACCCATCATTGTAATTGTAATATATCATAGAAGAAGCCCTGGTGTAAGACCACCATTCAAAATTAAAACGTTGCTTGTTTGGTGACCATATCTGAATAGTTAGATACTTGCTCATCTTCCTTTTAGCCATCGCCTTCCCGTCCCCGCTACCTTAAGCCTTAAAGTACACCCCGATTAGAGATGCCGTGGTCTCACTGGCTCCAGACGGGAGCAGGTGCGGTAATCACACAATTAAAAATAGCCAACCGGTTTCGGACATAAACGTTTCTTTTATTCATTCAATAAAAGTTGTGTATTGCAAAGTGTGTTAATTTATTATCGAAAATAAACGTTTCTTGTTTACGGAAGAAGTACGCAGTTTAAAGAATGGTGCGCAGTAGTGGAAATATGAAAAACGTATATATTGTGTCATATTTGACAAACAATATTCCATTTCTATAAAATATTCAAACGCGGAATGGTTGCCTGTTTCAGTACTGCGCGTTTTCATCCCGCGACAAAAAACTAACCCAACCTTACCTTGTTTTACATTTTACTATTTATTTTCTTTACAGGATGCCTGTTTTATTTTTGTCTCATTTTTTTGTTTGGTTAGGTTAGGCTAGTTTAGTTTTTGGTTAGGTTGGGTTAGGTTAGGTTTTAGTGGGAATTTTTTACTTCAATAGTACACAACTGCTAACCTTGTACAAATCACAAGTGCGCCCCACGGTTGAATTTGGCAGCCACCTCTGGTCTAGAGCTCCAAACTACCTGAAAAATACCCTTGATTGTGCAGAAATGGGCGGTCCGTTTAATAGATTCTCCCATCTTAACAGACGGACTGCAATCTTTAGTGCCTCCGTTCACGTAGATACTTACAAGTAAGGGTCGACCGAGATCTCGGTCTCGGTCTCGGTCTCGGCATTCTCGGCTACAAATTCTACCGAGAACTCTGTCTCGGTTCTCGGCGAAAAATCGCCGAGATTCTCGGCCATAACCGAGACCGTTGTAAGTAGGTACGGTATAGGATAATGGGATTCAAATCTACCGCACGCGTTCACATTTATCACTTGGTGTCAGTGCGTGAGAGAGTTGTCGATTGTGATTGGTCGGCTGGCAGCGAGGCGGGTTTTACTTATAACCATAATGATAATATCTAGACGCCTTCCACGCCGAAACGCAAATTATTTGCAATTCCCTCGATAGAAAAAAAAATCGCAAAGTATGCTCCAAAAATTATTTTAAAAACGTTTGCTTCAGTTATTTTACAAGTTATAATTGTGAAAAAAATTCACAATGTTTCTTTAAATGATGTCGTGTTTTATTAAATATTTTCGATTTTATCGCTTTAAATATTAGCGCGCTCCTCTAACATTCCTAATTACATATTTCTCCATCTTCTTCTTTTTGAGCGCGGATGCGGCGCCTTAAAACAAATTATTATTACATTCTTAAATATACTATATTATGCCAAAATAGCGCATTTTCATTTTTTTTCTCAATTTATCTATTCTCGGTCTCGGCTCTCGGTCTCGGCCGAGATTTTAATTTATTCTCGGTCTCGGTCTCGGTCTCGGCCGAGAACGAAAAACATGTCTCGGTCGACCCTTACTTACAAGCTACTCTATCCTCGTGCGCGTATCATACGCGCCGATCGTAAGTACCCCCCGTACGATTTAGCAGGTGCCCGTTCACGGCGCTACGCGGTGGCCGTCGGTTTCCAATCAGTATCACGATACCGACAGTGCTGATCGCACGCGACGGTCGCATCATTTTTGTCTGATACTTATTCGTTTGACGTTTGACAGAAATGGCGCCGGAACATGAAAGTAATGTTAGGATTGGTCTGGAAGTGGAAAAAATGCATGTTTACCTAACTATACTTTACCAGAATACGTAAGAAACAATTTAGTGGAGAAGGCATGGATTGATGTTGGAAAAAAAGTCATATGACATCGCATGACAGCGTGTTAACTCCACGGTTGCACGTGAAAAATGATCAAGTTCAGTATATTTCGGATCGCGCCGTGTACGGAGACTAGCATTAAAAAGTGGTATATCAGCAGGGTACTTGTGGTTTCGTCATAATTACGTAGATTGTAAGTATCTCCATGAACGGAGGGCCTTAGAGCACAGGCGGTCGGGTGGGAATGCTATCCTTGTTTACCGGTATTACAATAGAAGATGCTCCGAGGAACTAGCGTCATTAATCCCTTCGGCACCGGTGCCAACATTTGTACACGGTTGACATTTGTCACATGAGAACGGGTCGTTTCTTCGTGTTCAACAGCTCGGCTGTGGAATGATTTGCCGGTCTCTGTGTTTCCTCCCTTCTACAACATGGGTCTCTTCAAGACCAATGTTCATTCCTTCCCCTCGTCAAAAAGATCCTCCACACAGAATGTTTTGTCCGAACGATATTTTGTCGTGGGTTGAAAAGTCGCGGAACCGCCTATTTCTGTGTTTTATGGACGCTTTTGCGCGCCGTGTTCATCTGTAATGCGTGTTTTATTCTTTGCATTTCTCTTACTATTACAGTAGCATTGTGCATTCTTATTTGGTTTCACCTCTAGATGAGAATACAATCATTCATATCCTAACAATAGTTCACCTTGAAGTAGATCCAAGATATTGTCTGCCTACGCTTTTGCTCGTGCTTTGGGGAACTGAAGTTATTATTTATAGTTTTTTTTTTCAAAATTTGATTAGCTTTTCCGGGTCATGAAATTTAAAGGTCATTTTGATAAACGTATTTTAGGATACAGAAACAGGTACAAGGCTTCCACAGGAACTTACCTACAACTTCCGTTTCAGAGTAAATTATGGAGCATCGTCCAATTAATGTCATGTTTTTGGCGTGATTTTTGAAGCAAATCTCTGTTTGAAATCCCACGTATCTGACATTGTCTCCCGCGCCAACAAAATGCTTGGATTTGTTCTGCATAATGCGAGATCATTTACTAATGGAATTGCAAAACGGGGGACATATGAAGCACTTGTTTGCAGCATTCTGGAACATGGCTCCATTATTTGGACTCCTTCTGTACAAAACCATATCCTAGAAATAGAAAAAAGTACACAATAGGTTTATGCATTAGCTGTATATGAGGGAATATAATACTATCCATTCCTGTATCCATCTTTGTTCTTAAAAGGAATGCTCGATTTCAATACCTTAGGAGCCCGCTGAAAAATATTTTTAGGTACCTAAGCATTTTTTTAAGCTGATTTTTTATACTATACTCAATCCGCCTATGTTAAAAGAGATTAACCTATACATATGTCGCTAATAAGTATACTCGTGGGAGATCCCATGCACTTTTTATGCTCCGAAAGCGAGAACTTCTGCCTATCAAAACGCGCCAATAAACGGAGCGACCAGTTCTGCATTGAACATCGACATTTTCAATGCCACTTACAGACAGTTCAGCAACCATCTTTTGACGAATGTCTCAAAATAGTAGAACTGCCCCCATGCACTTTTTAATTTCCAATCTTCTCCATGTGTTCTCGGTGTGTAACCGTGTTACGGAGAACTTGAACAAATAAATAAATGATCTCGTTAGGTAGATAAAATTTAAACGATAATATTAAATAACATGCCGATATCACTATCGTTGGAGAATCCTGGTTTCCCCTGGCTTCTCTCTCGCTCTTTGTTCATTTCCAAGGATTCTCAATTCTCAAGAGGGATTCTCAAGAGAGAGGCGGAAATGGGTACTGCCGCCCCGGGAACCGCTTATGGATAACCAACACCTCTGCCATAGGTCACCCCTAATTGCTCGCTTCGTTTGGTGACTTAGCAGGAGTGCCTGGTTTCATAGGGTGAGGTACTATGTCTTGGAGGCGGATGTTTCTGCCCACCTACCGCCATTCTCCCCCCCCAGCAGCCCATGCCCATAAACCGACTTGGGTTGTGCACCTCCGGTATAGTAATTAATTTGGTCCTTGGACTGAACCCTTCCAAATTGCATTGCATGAAAATCACCGCTAACATATAGCGGATATAAGACAAGTTCTAATAATAAATAAATTATATTCCAACTGCTCTCGTACATTCGAGTGTGGTATGGTGGTGCTAACTACATCTACCAATAGAGGTATTTAGAGAAGTGTGTTCTGCGTGTTTCGGCATTTATTATTCAGCCATTCACATGTTGTAGGTTGGTTCTATTTTGAGATAGTCTAATTCGAGGGCGAATGTTCGGTTATATGTTGAGGTAAATGACATATAATGATGGACCAATTATTTCTCTAACATGTCTCCACCTGACCTCGCTAGTGCGGTGCACTCCCGGGGGTCGTCTACCCGATTTTTACCTGTTTGCACACCAGAAGTAACAATGTAGGAAATATTCTGTATTCTAATTTAAATTGGCCCGTACGATTTATAAGAGGCTACGCATTTTATTGTCCACTGGGCCGATTTGGTAAATTGTAATTATAGATAATAATGTATTTTATTTGCACATTACTTTCCATGATGTAAATGACAGTCACGCCCAGTCAACAAACGAAACACCAAAAATGTTTTTAGTTCAAGCAAAAGTTCAAGTTCGCGGTCGGGAGACCTCGCATAAAACGTCTAACTGCGACCCCGCACATAGAACTTATGTGTCACTGTAGCTAATTCTAATACATCATTAATCTAAGATGTTTAACGCTCTGCAACCGGGCTTGAAATGAAGAAGATGGAGAGATACGAAATTACGAATGTTAGAGGAGAGCGCTAATATTTACAGCGACAAAATCGATGCGAAAATAGCGAAAATGTTTAATAAAACACGACTCATTTAAAATAGAGCAAAAATCTCGCGGGCATCGTCTTAAACAGCATTTAAAGAAACACTGTGATTTTAATAATTTTTGGAGCATACTTTGCGATTTTTTTCTATCGAGGGAATTTTATTTATTTATTTATTTATTTATTAATCATTAACGCCCTTATGGGCTTTTACATACATTTACATTTTTATGTTTTAGTGCATACAGGTGTTTTTAAAATACAAAGAAAACATTAAGAGTTTTTACGGATGGTACATAGAAATAAAGTTGGTAAGTAAAAAGTATAGCATTATACAAAAAAGAGAAAAAAAAACAGTTTTATATGTATATACGTAAATAAAAAATAATAATAATGGTGTGTTTTTAATATATGTGTGCAATTTATGTGTTGAATACATAGCGAAGTTGATTTTAAACAAAAATACATACTACCGACTTGCACCGCACCAAAATTATTATACAAAGCGATTCCATTTTGACCAATTACTTTATCGTCAGAATTTCTGCTTAAAGAATTCAATTTCCGAAGACGAAATACTTTATACCATAAGTATACCAATCCCCTTTATACTGATACCATGGAACATTTCAGGTTTTAAAAAAATAATAATAAAAAAATAATGTCAGATACTTCAGTAAACTATGAGTTCGATAATATAATATAACAGAGTATCTAATTACAATCAAATTAAAATGTTAATCAAAGTATAAGTCGTTAAAGTAATTTTGTTATCATTACCTATTACAACGATAAACAAGAACAGTTTTTATAAGGTTTGTTTATAAATTATAAATTACTAACCTTTATTACGCCTTATATTGTAGTTGTTTTTAACGGAACTTAACTATGTGGGTTTACAATAAACTGTGCACACAAAATTTCAAGATGGGGATTTATAGTTATAAATATTCCAATATACTGAATTTAAATTTGGTCACTGACAGATGACGATAAACATCTATTGCGTTGTATTTATTTCCTAGTCGATGAAGCCTTTCGATAGGCGAGTTTTCGAAGTAATTATTAGTAGGCGCGTTAACAAAATAAGGCGCATTCAGTCTTGTATTACGGGTAGGTACTCGCAGTTGGATTAGTTTGGTTAAATCAAGGGCGTCCAGTCGGCCATTTGAAATATTGAAAAGACAGATTAAATCACTCATTGTTTTATTTTATATAATTTGTATAATTTTTATATTTAATTTTTAATAATTTTTATATAATTTGCGTTTCGGCGCGGGTAATGTCTAGATATTATTTTCAAGAATGAAATACATTTTTTTAAGAGCTTTAAAATTTACCTATGTAAGGGAGATATGTAAGAAATCGGTAGAAATGCGGGTTGCGGGCCCTTAATGTGACCCCGCTTTCCTGCCCATTCATAATAAATATGTATTATTATCCATCATGATTCATGAATCAAGTGGGACCTAACTAACCCACCTCTCTAAGCGGGTATTATAGACAAATTGCAACTCAATGATTCCCCCTTTACAGAATGCACGCCCTTCTTTGCCCATGTGAAATAGCTCCATTGAATAATTTTCTGTCGCTAAGAATATCGCAATTTTCCTCAAGTTTATCTCGAAATTTACAAAGTAACGGCACCATAATATAGAATTTCATTTTAATCCATTACAAAATCATTTAAATAATTCAATGAAGTGCTAATGAATATACCTACTCCCACGTTTATTTAATGGTTTCTTGTGACGGAAACATTTAAAGGGAAACTATCTACCACAATTCCCTTAATAAACTATTCAACTACAAAATCTGAGTCTCCGATCAGCTAAGTGATTGGTTTAAGGCTCTGCAACCGGGCTCGAAAAGAAGAAGATGGAGAGATACGAAATTACGAATGTTAGAGGAGAGCGCTAACATTTACAGCGACAAAATCGATGCGAAAATTGCAAAAATGTTTAATAAAACGTGACTCGTTTAAAATCTCGCGGGCATCGTCTTAAACAGCATTTAAAGAAACACTGTGATTTTTTTCATACATATAACTTGTAAAATAACTGAAACAAACGTGTTTATAATAATTTTTGGAGCATACTTTGCGATTTTTTTCTATCGAGGGAATTTTATATAATTTGCGTTTCGGCGCGGGCAATGTCTAGATATTATCTTCAAGAATAAGATATATTTTTTTCAGAGCTTTAAAACTTACCGTGTTTAAGGGAAATATGTAAGAAATCGGTAGAAATTCGGGTTGCGGGCCCTTAATAACGCTATTTTTGTCGGAGAGTTGTGTTGGGAAGAGCGTTTTTGTATTTTGCATTTGAGAAGTGTTGAGCCAAAATTTCGGCATAACAGTTGATCGGTGGGATTGGGAACAAGGGTTGTTAGTGCCTTAAAACTAACTCAACTTAACAGCGGATATAAAGATATTGTGTGTGTTTCTATATTTTATGACGTAAAGTACCTACTAATTCATTTGAATATATTAGGGCATAGGAAGTATATCTACTGACATTTTTTTTTAGAAAATGTCTCTGCTCCGGATATAGAACTATATAATTTATTTTATAAAAGCTCATACAAATGAATTTCAAAAATGTATTTTTTCTGAACACTTACAAATTTTATTAAGGTGATGTCACATTTTAAAATTATATTTTTACGAATTAGTCACTTAGATTATTATTTAACGTCCCTATCCATCCGTTCCTATCCGATTCGGTCATAGCTCGTAACTCATAACACATTAGGGAACGTACCCATACTACGTGACCTGTTCAGGGGGGGGGGGTCTTCAAAATACCACGCTTGGTCAAAATGAGCGACTGGGGGCTTAGGTTTTTCGTCACCGAGGGGGGGGGGGGGGGTTAAAAATTCCAAAAAGTGGGTCACGTGGTATGGGTACGTTCCCTTAGCTCACTTGGTAGGGTTGCGCCCCGGCTGCGTATTTCCAAAACCTATACCGATTCAGTCGCGGTAATACAATTTACATTTTGAATATACCTCTATATTGGTTATTTTTTATCACATTGCAAAAACCAAAATTGTTCTAAAATCTAGATAAAATAATCTTTCTGATGTGTATATTAGAAATTAATAATTTTATTTCTAAATATTTAAATTTTTATTATTGAAAATGTAAAGCGACTGAACCGGTATATGTTTTGGAAATACGCGCCCCGGCAAGGCGAAGGTCCTGGGTTCGAGTCCCAGATGTGACCGTATCTTTTTCTGATTTTTTGTTTTCAGATTTTTGATTGTGTTTCGTTAAAATTGTCTTCATTATTTGATTAAATATTACAATTTGAGGTTTTACTTGTTAAGTTAAAAAATAAAAAGATTGTCATTATTTTTGTTTTGAAGAGTTTTATTTTTCATGTACATTTGTTACTTAAATTTTAATTTTTCTGTTACCGGTTTCGACACATCCGTGTCATTCACTAGCAAATTTAAAACTAACTTAAAAATTCTACACAAGTACAGAAATGATTAGATTTATTTATTTATTTATTTATTTATTGTGAAAAATAGTTAACATGTATATCCAATTACATTTCACAATTTTTAGTTAAGAGTGTAAAACATTAATTATATAGGTACATTAATAATGACAGGTGCTAAAGAATACCTTTATTTCGCTCTTGAAATGATTGTAGTTCGATCGAAAAATGTTTATTTAATTAGGTGGGTGTAATGGGAGGGTTTATTTTAGGGGAAGGGAAGAACGGTGGGAGGAGTCAACATAACATGTGCTAATACTTTATTAACTAAATTAATTTTTCATTTATTTTTTATTTCCATTGTCGTAGTATATGGTCAATGTTTATTTCTAAGGTTTCTAAAGCGCATAAATAAAAATTTGTATTTATATTAGAATGTTTCAACTTGGTTTTTTCTTTGTCGAAGCTATGGCTTGTTTTTTTTAAATCTTTTTATTTAATTAGGTGGGTGTAATGGGAGGGTTGATTTTAGGGGAAGGGAATAACGGTGGGAGGAGTCAACATAACATGTGCTAATACTTTATTAACTAAATTAATTTTTCATTTATTTTTTATTTCCATTGTCGTAGTATATGGTCAATGTTTATTTCTAAGGTTTCTAAAGCGCACAAATAAAAATTTGTATTTATATTAGAATGTTTCAACTTGGTTTTTTCTTTGTCGAAGCTATGGCTTGTGTATTAAATAATTGGCAAACTCGGAATAATAATTATTTCGTGAACTCCCTGATTCTAGTTTCAAAAATTCTAGTAGTCATCCCTACGAATACATACTGGGCATTAAAATCATTACTTGCTGTGTGTCGGATAATAATAATACATATATCTTTATTGAACAAAAAAAAATTAAGATTTATAACTACAACAAAAAAAGTACATCATAAATACATTAAAGGTACAGTTTAAAAGTTGCATAAGTACAAAAGTTAATAACAGAAAAACAAAATACATATATACAGTAGGTAGAATAGAGATTTATAATTATAAATTTAGGTATCTCGTAACCTGCCTCACTAGGCTAGCCTGTGTTGAGGCAGTAATTTTATGTCAATTTATTATACTGTGAACATACCTACACTTATATTAGAATAAAATCACACAATAGATTGGTTGCATTAATAATAACAATAACATTGGTACAATAATAACAGCATTGGTTCAATACTAATTTCGAATTTGGGTGAGTGCACCGGTAAATGCTCTATCATTATTTTTTATCCAAATTGTTATGTTTTTTTTAAATTTTTTTTGTGAATCACATTTTTTATACTATTTGGAAGAATGTTGTAAAGTCTTGTTGCAAGGTATCTGAAGCTTCGTTGATCAAAAGTAGTATGAGTTATGGGAATTTGTAGTAAATCTTTGTTATTGTTTCGAGTACAGCGAGTATTTAATCTTTTTTCATAGTATTTGTGTTTATTTGTGTATAGATGAGTGAGGATTGTTTTTGCATATATCTGCCGAACGTCAAACACATTCATAATATTGAAGATTAAGTTCGAGTCTGTAATTAGAGGTAGTCTAAGAATTAATTTTATAATAGTTTTCTGTGCCTTTATGATTGGGTCTATTGCTGATGCAATAGACAATAGACGGATGTGTCGAAATGTGTCGAAATGTGTCGAAACGTGTTGAAACCGGTAGCAGAAAAACTAAAATTAAAGTAAAAAATGCACATGAAAAATAAAACTCTTCAAAACTTAAATGTCTAAACTATGGACATTGTTAATGCCCAAGAAATACAAAAAATAAATTATTATCTGCGATAATATACTTCCATACTTCGTACCCTTATTCCCAAGTAAGTATGGGCAGTTTATTTTTATTATTGTAATTAGCTTTTTATAAGCATTTGAAAATTTATATAGCTATAGACTTGTGCCTATTGGGAAGTTTTTATTTCATTCGAAAAAAAAAGATTTACAGGAAAGCTGTGGAGGACTCTGCGACGCAAAAATTGTTAAATTGTATTTCTGTATGTAAATAATGTAGAATCAATTTGTAGTTAAATATTTAAAATCACGTCCTTGCTATTTCTGCTAGACTCGTTTAACCCCAGTTGTATCGATTTTTAATTTCAAAGTTGAAACTATTTAATTCTGTTTGCAGAACTTGATAATTATTCCAAAGCGGCTCAAAGATTGGCTTTATTCCTTTTTAAGTGGCACTAACAATTCCAGGAATGGAATTATTCAAATGTGTAAGGTTTTACTGTGTATTCCGACACTTCCCCCCCCCCCCCCCTCCCCCCAGCTGTAACTGAGGGTTAGCGTGGTCGCCATGCTTGATTTATTCACTCAATTAAATTACATACAAATGTAATTTTCCTGTGTCGAGCGTACAACTTGTTTTCAGAATTCCAATTTCTGCAAATGAGTATATGTACCTACTAACTACTCGGCGACCACAAACTATACACGGTGTTGCAAAACTTTTAGGTACTAATTCCACGGTAACAAAACAACAAAACAGTTCTTTAAAATCACATGGAACCAACACGGAACAGTCGCAGTTCGGTTGGAAATTAAACTAAAGGTATTGTAAAAGTTAAGACTGTAAGAACCTCCTTTCATGGAGAAACTGAAAAAAAAAAACAGTTGGCAACTCAATTGCTATTCTCAGAAAAGCATCTTGCGAATTTTATTGATCGCCCGCACACAGGAAACTTGTTAAAGACCAGTTGTCAAGGGCGACGCTGCAACTCTCAGTGCTAATCGAAATGCAAGTCGCGTTTCAGTTGCCAGATTGACAGGTTGCCATGGTTACACCTCACCACCTGTCAAGTTTTCGAGTAATTTGCGATATGTCAGAGCAGGAAAATATAGATTTGGTTCAGGAGATTGATAAATTAAATTTTTGTTAAACAAGCTGATGGAATTACTGAAATCGTAAAGGTTAGTTGCGCAGTCAATTGATTTGAATTGAGTTGCCAATCAGTTTTCGGTTTCTCTATGAGCGAAGGCCCTTACTTCTACTGGGAAACTCACTTAGTCATGATTGTCGGTGTCCTGTCATCTGTAATTCTTTATTCTTTTTATATGGCCAACCCATCATTGTCTTGAAGACCTACACATTTTTAAAAAGACTTCATGCTCAATTATTTTCTTGAGTTTTTTATTTTTTATTTTCTTGATTTTTCTTCACAATGATCCATTTTCTACATCCGTAAGTTTTTTTCTCTCCAAAACCCTTTTTATTAATAAATTGATTTCTTCGTTTTGGCACCTTGATATGGAAACATCTGTTTCAAGCTAACAGGCAAACTTTAAGCGCCTCAATTCAGTAATCTCGTTGAGCGTATTTTAGTTAGTGCCTAAGCAAATATATATTATCTATCTTTTACATTAATTAGCTCCACACAGGAGGCCCTGATGAAAATAATTTCCCACAGAACCTATCTCATTTTAGAGGGATGCTTTGTGGAGGATCTTTTTAAGGAAAGGAATGATAGGAAGTTCTGGAAAGGAAGAAGGTATTAGGGTGAGTAGTAATCTGGGGGTCAATGTGTTCAGGAGTGAAGAACATATGAACCAATTCCCTCAACTGCGGTGCAAGACTCCCAGGTCTTTTACCTTAGCGGTAAAAGACCTGGGAGCAGACATGTTTTTCGAATTCAATTTTTCAAAATCAGTTGTTCGAAATCAATTGTTCGAATTTCAGTTTTCCGAAAGACTAATTTTTCGAAAGAATAATTTTTCCAATAGCAATTGGCCGAAAGACATATTTTTCGAATTTGTTAATCAACTATATACGAGTATATCATAAATATATTTGCTTATGACTAAGTAGATACTGCTAGGTTAGGTTAGGTTAGTTGATATTGTCCATCCTATAATAAAATACTCTTGTACGTACTGTGTACATACCAATTCGAAAAACTGGTGTTTCGGTCAATTGATCTTCGAAAAATATTTTTTCGAAAAATTGCATTTCGAACATCGAAAAGTTGCAATTCGGTCAATTTACCTAGACCCAAAAGACCTTCCTCAACCAGTCTCTCTCGATCTGGCCTACCACGCAGAGGGTGGGCAGACACATCCGCCGCCAAGACCTAGAAAAACCTCACCCCATCAACCCCCGCTAAATCACCCAACGTAGCGAACCGCTTGGGGTGATCAATGGCAGAAGTATTGGTTATTGGCCGGCCGGCGTAGTCCAGCGGTAAGGCTCTTGACTAGCACTCCGAAGGTCGCGGGATCGAATCCCGACGTGGCAAATAAATGTTATTTGAATAATTTGTGTTATTTCACAATTTATTCATTTAAAATATAATATAGTATATTTGCGGCACGTTCTAGATTGGAAGATACTCTCAATATCGCCCTGGTGTAAGACCACCATTCAGAATTGAAACGCTACTTGAAATGGCATTAGCCGTGTTTGGTGACCAGATCTGAATAGCCAGGTATTTCCTCACCTTCCTCTGCCGCATCTCCTTCCGCTCTCCACTACCTTCTGCCTCACAACATACCCCAATTGGGGATGCCATAGTCCCACTGGCTCCAGACGGGAGCAGTTGGGACTCTTGTGCGGTATTCATGTAAAAAAAAAATTATAAATATCCGCCTCCCAAATTGAAATTATCTAGTATGCCTCTAGGTACTGCGGTATCCCTCACACGCCACACACAATTTATTGCATTATGCAGAATTCGGCTGAGATCTGGGATGCGCTTTATTGTTATAAACGTGTGTCCAATAGTACTACTAATGACGATCGTATATCGTATCGATTGAATGCACATTGAGCATGCTGTACACTAACGTATTCAACCGTAGTTAATTGTTTAAAACCATTTGTAATTAAAAGTCGTGTGCCTGATTTGGGCAATTATCAGATAAATGACGTTACGCGTATTGCTGTGCGAACTACCGCGTACCGCACAGGAAGCAATGTTACGTGTTCCGCGCTGGCAGTAGTTAGTAGTAAGCAGGTAGTAAGTAAGCAGGTGGAATCAGGCAGTGTTCCGAATGATTATTTCCGCGAAGTTGAAGTAAACCAAAGTTACGGAGTGGCCGCTGGCGTAATCGTAAATGGTAATTAACATGTTCACTTATGTTTTATGCATAGATTTCCAAATTAAATTAAGCCTGCATTTCACGGTTGGTATCCCGACAGTTCTTACGTAAGTAAGTTATTTAACACTCTCTAATAATAAATCGTAGAAAATATGTATTTTACTTTCCATCGTCTTCCATTTTGCACTTCAGAACTCACTTTTCCGCGATATCTAGAGATTTCGGGATCTGCGTATACTCTATTTATTTTGGAGTATGAAAAGTAATAAGTGAAAACTTCTTTAGCACCGTTGTGATTTTAAACTCGATTAAACGAAAAAGCGACACTAAAAAGAGACAAACGCATACATCTTTTGGATTTAGCCTGCGAGAGAATGAGATAAAATAATCGGTCTTCTCTCTGCGCGGTGCACCGTAGCCTCCCCACTCTCGCCTACTTAAGTTTTCTGAAGGTTTCACTTCTACCGCGTGTGAACTGCACACAATTTTTTTGAAGTGAAACATCATTAGCGCCATTGTGATGTCAAACTCGATGAAACGGAAACGACACTAAAAATTGACAAACTCATACATCTACAGGATTTAGCCTGCGAGAAAATGAGATAGAATGAAACCTTACCGCATTGGCCGCTTTTATTATGAGCTCACTTTTCAAGGCTTCTATTGGTTGAGATTGTCTGTTATTATTAGTTATTGTAAAGGTTTCACTTCTACCGCGTGTAACCTGCACTCGATTTTTTTCAGTTTTCAATAGTAGTGTAGTATTGATACATTAGTTAAGGTGATGCCCCACGTCGTGTAACATTCGAAATCAGTCTGCTAACAATAACAGTCCTTATGCAGATGGCGATAAGGTTAAAATTCCCGCATAACAACAGTCGCCTCTTTTGATTTATGCAAGAAAATATCATCGCCAAAAAAGGTATTGCGTTTTATTCTGCTACATAACATAACAAAAACGTAACCGAAAAAGGATTCGTAAATAGTAAATTTTGAATTTTATAACAATTTTTATGTCCCTGATCGTTTATTTCTTGCCAAAATGTGGCCAAAAATGCTCCAGTTATAAATGAATTACATTGATCCGGCAGAAAATGCTGGCGATCTTCTGAATTCTGAAATACTAGATAAATGAAAACACTTTGATTTCGACACAATGGGAATTCAGAGCGATTCGCAAATCCTTTAAGACTTTATTTAAATATGTTTTGAGGAATTTCAATAAAGCTTTGTTTCTTATTCGTCAGATTTATATTTTAAGTTTCGGCGCTTTGTAAAAAGCCTATTCCATTTTAGGCAGGCCAAATCTTTAAGCAATTCCGACTTTAACTTAGTTAGAGATTCATTTACTAAAATATATAGTTAGATAATCTACAAATACCTACATCCATCGACGCTACAAAGCTCTACAAAGCATTGTTTTAATTTCATTTTAATGTTTTATTTTCATTTTTATTAAAATTTTACTTAATAATGTTCTGTATATTTGTAATCGTGATTGTCAGAGATTGTAATGGTCGAAACGCTTTATAATAAACGGTTTCTTTTTTATGACAAACAAAACATCATTGTACATTTGGGCAAATAGTTCAGATAAGTCAAAATTTTAAATGAATTTCTGAGCATTTTTCTAATCCAGGTCGTGTGCACTGTTTTTTAACCATATTTTTTATTTGACAAAGTGAAAAATTATCATGTCTATAAAATATCATTTTTATGGATTCACTTATTTTATTGTATTTACAATATGAGGTAAGCGATTATCGGGGATTGAAAGTAAAAACGTTCGTGAATTTATTTCAGTTTACAGTCGCCCTCGATGTTGTTTGGGCTTTACGCAAAGTTTTTCGATATCATATGATAATAATAAATAATAAAAAAATGTCCGGTTTAAATCGTTCCCGCATGAAAAACTTAACCCTTTCACGCAATTTTCCACAATGATCACCTAGTCAATCCACGTTATGCACTTGCACTATATAAGTATAATAAATACAAAATAATACCAGAACAACATGTCAAAGAGACCAAATGGGAAAATAATTCACCGACTCCAGATATTTTCATATCAGAGGGTTCGGTACCTATAAATCCTACTGATCCCTCAATATAAATATTTTAAAAAACTTTTGTAATCCTACATGTATTTAAAATGACTGATTTTTGCGTGCAGGGGAAGTGCAATGCAATACACTCCATACTTTGAAATAACAAAAGAAAGACAAATAATAAGATGAGGTAAAAAATAATTAACATCAACACAATATATTAAATAAAAACAAATAAGCATGAGTAATGAAATATTAAACACTTAAATAGCCAGATAAGTTTTAAGATTTTCACGGCCAAAAGCATTTTCGTTATTTGTTTTTGGGGTGTTGTGCCGTGTTGCGCTACCTCCTTCTTTAGCCAACGTTTCGGACATCGTTGCAGTGTCCATCATCAGGGCAGATCCGGCAGATCCGGTAGATGTGTACACATCTACCGGATCTGCCGGATGCACGGCACAACACCCCAAAAACAAATAACGAAAAAACTTAAATAGCCGTTTACGTGGGGTATTTTACCATCTCCCGTCTCCAGAGGGCCATCAGGGGAGACTCCATCCAGGCAGTTATGGCGGTGATGATCGCATTCTTCGAATGGCGCAGTTGCGCCATAAACTTCCCATGCGGTGGCGGAGAAGTGCTCGGAAAGTATGCACTCGTCCCTCCAGGAACATTGCCGTAACGTTGCAGTATCTCGGTAGGCGGAAAAGTTGGCGATAAGTGTTATTGTAAGCAATATGTAGGTAGTCATTTTCCTCTTATTTTTAACGAGTGTGAAAAATGTCATCACATACAAATAAATAAAAAAAACGTAAAAGCCCCGTAAAAGGGAAAGAGGTATTGGGGTGGTTTTTCGAAATCTCATGTAAACGGTGACCTTCCTCTTGCTTTGAAGGTAAAATGTGCATAATTCCGCCAATCTCGCAATTAAACTGTAGATTTGTTTAGAAATGAATTCATAGATGGGCTCAATAGAAGATAGATAAATGTATTATTTCGATAAAATATAAATGATTGACTGGATTTAATAATGTATTTAGTGTTGATCAGTTTTTATTAAAAGGCTACTTCTTTTGATAATTATAGTTTTGACGGGTATTATTTAGTTCTCATAAGATTAGTTTAAAAAAACTCTTTTCCATATCTCTCAAAATAATAATTTTGAATAGAATTTATTTTAATAACAGCTGACGCGTAACTCATAAGAGTTAGTTTTGATTTTTGCTGAAAAGTCCACGTATTTGGAATTCTGATTTTAGTATCTTTCGTGAACATGGCATAAATCCAACACCCAATCTCTGAAAATTCTTATCACTACACCACTAAAGATAATTTTTGCTGAAACTTCTGAGTTTGGAAGGTTCTCACGATTTTCCAGAAAAGCTTTCAGCGAATTGAACAATATTGTATCAATATCCTATATCCCATATCGATTCAACGAAATTATTATATACGAGCTGTCACCCGGCATGCGTTGCTATGCTATTTAATAAAGAAATTGTTTCTCCCTACATGTCCTTTCCCCTCCCCTTCCTCTCCCGCGTCCCCTTTCCCTCTCGCGTTCTCACTCCGCCTCCTCCACCTTCCCTCTCCCCACTCCACTCCCCTCCTTCCAACGTCCCGCGAACCCCCCTCCCGAGCTCCCTTCCCCCATCCCAGGTTCTCCTCCCCCCTCACTGGTTTCCCTCCCCCCCTCCCGCGAACACCCTACCCGAGTTACTCTCCCCCCTCCCGCATTCCATATATTCAGTCCCGGTACATTCAGTTTTCAAACAGCTTACGTGCAACCTATTGCAAATTTCATAATGCCAGAGCTCACCAGTAGTTTTATACAAACCTTGTCCTGACAATAAAGAAACAAAAAAATTTATCCATTTTTTTCGTTCGGTTCGGAAGTTATGCGCACACATTTCGGCGATTCATTTATCTACGACGCGACGCCTGAAATGAAATTTCCCGCAAATATATCAACATCATTTCCAAGACAGCCTGTTCTTCTCGCATATAATGTAGCTTTCTATTGTTGAAAGAATTTTAAAAGTCGGTTTAGTGGTTTAGGCGTGGAAGCGTAACAAACAAACACACTCAGTTTCACATTTATAATATTAAGTATAGATGAAATAAAGTGGTATTTTATTGTAATTATTTCTAGCTTTTCACAAATTAATTGAGTTTTCTTATTATTCACCATGTTCCCCCAGTGAACTCACTTAAAATTGTCCCCTAAAATAATTTTTTTGTGGATATTTCTCTTTGTGAAAACGTTCCTAGTTTTAGGCTCGGCAACCAGGCCCGAAAAGAAGAAGATGGAGAGATACGAAATTACGAATGTTAGAGGAGAGCGCTAACATTTACAGCGACAAAATCGATGCGAAAATTGCGAAAATGTTTAATATAACACGACTCGTTTAAAATAGAGCAAAAATCTCGCGGGCATTATCTTAAACAGCATTTAAAGAAACACTGTAAATTTTTTCATACATATAAGGGAACGTCCCCATACTACGCGACCAACTTTTTGCAATTTTTAACCCCCCCCCCCCCCCCCCGGTGACCAAAATCCTAAGCAACCCGCCGCTCATTTGTATGGAGCGTGACATTTAGAAGACCCCCCCCCCCTAAACGTGTCACGTAGTATGGGTACGTTCCCTAACTTGTAAAATAACTGAAACAAACGTGTTAATAATAATTTTTGGAGCATACTTTGCAATTTTTTTTCTATCGAGGGAATTTTATGTAATTTGCGTTTCGGCGCGGGCAAAGTCTAGATGTTATCTTCAAGAATATCATATATTTTTTAAGAGCTTTAAAACTTACCGTGTTTAAGGGAAATATGTAATAAATCGGTACAAATCCGGGTTGCGGGCCCTTAATAAGTTCTTTAAAATCGTCGCTATTTCGGTAGAGTTTATAAAGATGGCGTCGCGTATTTTTGGCGTTTACAGATTATCATAATTAATCTGAGATTACACCATTGTGACGGTAATCGTTCTTTTACAGTTCTAATCGGCTTGGAAATGGAAACACTTGAATTTTATTTGATGGGCGCCGAGCCCATACAATTCCTAGGAATTCAAAGGAATCGCTTCCGCAAATCCTTAAAGTTTACTGGTTTCATGGGCATAATCCTCCTATTTCTGTTGTAATCGGATATCATTCAGACTAAATAGAGATATTTGGTATTGCGGTAGATTGCGATTTTATTTTATTTTTGAGTTATTAATTCTCTGGGAAATCAAACTTTTCAAAAAATTATTTGTTGTTTTTCCTTTGTTTAAAATTCATTCAAAATATTGTAGTTTTATCTACAGAAGTTATAATCATAGTTCGAATACGAAGATCAAATGCTGTGTACACATGGCTAGACAGGGATTATCTAGTCACGGTAGACAGGAACTTTTTTCCCTGTAGGGATACGGCGGGATGCGATACTGATACCAATACCGGGAAGCAAGAAGCAGCAAACGAGAAGCATCGGGAGCGGAAAGTGGGAAGCAAGAGACAGCGGGAAACACGAAGTTAGAAGCAGCGGGGAACTCGAAACGTTAAGTGGGGAGCAGATAGCAGGAAACAAACAAGCAGGAAGTAAGAAGCAGCGTTAAGCGGGTAGCAAAAAACCAAGGAGCAGTAAGCAGGAAACAGGAAATAGGAATCATGAAGCAGCGAGAACCGAAAGGACGAAGCAACGGGAAACGGAAAGGAAGAAGCGAGGGAAGCTGAATGCGTGTAGTGAAAGCATAAGGCAATAAAAACCAAAAAACAAACTAAATGTAAATGAAACAATGTTACTTTGTTTGAACCACTTGTATATTTGAGTAAAGCCGCCAGGTTTCGGAACGACTGTTCCTTCTTCAGGGCAAACGTATACTGATTTGACAGTTACAAAATAGTGGATAGGAACAAAGTATTATTACTAAGGATTGTGGTAGGGGTGGAGCCGTTGCTAGGTATTAATGAAGAGTGTAAATTGTTTCATTTATCTATAATGGATAACCACAAAGTTATAGCTACATTCAAAAATATAAACTATATGTAAGCTGGAGCCGCGAAGTAGGAAGCTGGAAGCGAAAAGAAACGGGAACAAATAAGCGAAAAGCAAGGAACAAAAACTAAAGCTCAATCAGTTCCTTTATTCCTGCCCTTCCAGTGGATGCGTCTGTTCACCAACTGCGTGGGAGGCCGGATCGGGAGAGACTGGTTGAGGGAGACGTTTTGACTTCTCAATCAGGACTCTCTCGGAACATTGCCTTGCACCACAGTGGGAGGTATGGATGCATACGTCCGTCACTTCTGAACACACTGACCTCCAGATTCCTACCCACTCTTCATACCTTTTTCCTTCCCGAAACTAACCCTCCTTCCTTCCCTAAACAGGCCCTCCACACAGCATTCCCAAAGATGACATATACCTTGAGGAGAATTATCTTCCGCAGGACCCCCTATGTGGAGATAATGTAAAAAAGAGTAATCATTCGAAGAAAACATCAACCAAATTTCTTTTCTTCAAAATTGGACATTACATTAGGTACGGGCGGGTTCTACTTTGGCGAAGTGCGAATATATTATTTATATCAAAATTTTATTTGCACTTTGCCCTGAAAATATTTACCTAACGATATACTTCTCTGAGAAATTAGAGCTGTCCGTAAAATAAGGTCTCAAAGGAGCTACGGTCGCGAGGAATGGGTTACGCGCAATCCGGCAACCTGTTTTCCCCTCGTCAAATCCCCACCACGCTGCACTCTCTGCGATGCTTAATCTCGGCGTGGCAGCCGTTCGCGATGGAGCTCCACTCGCCGCACCCGCTAGGCATGAATTACGCTCTGTAATTCGTTTTTAACTTACTGCAGTTTCGGCGAATCTGAATGACTCCACTGATGGGATTGTTCCTTTGTCTCTGGTATCGTGTAGTAGTGTAGTGTATCCAGGTCTCGTCCCAGCCGCTATTGAGTCCAAGAATTCCTCGTCATCAATTCCTAATAAGTCAATATTATCGAATTCCTTGAGTGTACAAGGAACTCGCGGACTGCTTCAACCCGTTGTTGTTTGTGATCTTCGTAATCATTTTTTAGTGACCGATCGAAACCGAAACATTTTTAAACATATTAAAAATCGATTGTTTACTGTTATTTGACTTATTTTTTACACTTTTTCAGACAGGTAACATTTTTAACACGTGTTAAATTAAATAACAAAAAAAAACTATAATTGAAGTATGTGAAAAAAAAATTAGATTAGGTACTTGTCTAAATCAAACAAAATGTATAAGTTCGTGAGATCGTGCCTTTTATGTCACCCGCCATTATCAGCAAAATACCCAATTAATGACGTTCTTCCTTAATTGACAAATGTTTGTTCCAAGAAGTAGGTTAACATGTTTTGTTATTTGATAAATTTCGTTTGTTTTATAGAAGTAATATGTAATTAATACTATTTTTTCACATTTATTTAATTAATTATTATTTTTTATTTTTTTATTTATTTAATTTGAGGGAGCGGGAGACAGAAATGAAAGGCGTGCAGTCGAAGTAGTGAGTCAGTCGTTTATTGGGCTACGTAGCAGATGGTTGGTGGTCGGTAACTTGATGTAATGCGGAGTGCCGTGATGAGATTCTGCAGGCGCACGGAGTGATGGAGATGGTGAGGTGAAGGTCCTCGGGTTGCTCGACACCATGGCGGTGGAGATGACCTATATTCCAGGCCGTTGCTCGACGCTTTAAATCGCGGAGATAAACGGTGTGTGGCTCGGTGAGCTGAGCCACCAGCAGGTAGTCCTGGCGAGGCGGAGCGTGTTTCCATGGCAGCGAAGCACGGTGGGGCTTCGGGGTGCCATGAAGTGGTGAGCTGATCCCTGGACTGAAGGTGCGTCAAACCTTATAAGTCGCGGGATGGAGCTGATCTCAGGAGCTGAAGACACGATGGGCCTTGTAGCTGAGACATGGTGATGGACCTCGAGGAAGCTGCCCTGGAGCGTAGCGATACCATGCAGGAGCACTTATTACATGTTGAGATGTTGACCGAAGATTAATGTGAGACTGAACTGCAGCGGGCGAGCGATCGGCTGCTTATATAGCCGCGGTAGAGTAACTACCTCGCGGTAGGTAATACGAGCCACTTCGGCAGCTGACGAGAATATTCGGCGCCGTACAGATATTGTACGGTGCTGTCTCGAGACCTTTCTAGGCGGGGCGATATTATTATCGTCGGGCTGGCACGGGAGGCGAGAAAGTACATCGCGGCCAGTATAGGTACGAAGGTACCTAGGCAAGTAGGTTTGCCGATGGGCGCGAATATTAGGAGATGTTTCTCGTATGTTCTTTTGATGGCGAAGATAATAATGATGTGTCGCCACAAATTTAACACGTGAACTGTCTGAATAAGTGTAAAAAATAAACCAAATAACAGAAAACAATCGATTTTTAACATGTCTAAAAACGTTTCGGTTTCTGTTTCGGTTTCGGCCGAAACTGAGACGGAAACCGGACACCGAAGATTCGGTTTCGGTGGAAAGTTCTGTTTCGGTCGAACACTAGCATTTTTGTGACCCACCTTGCGCAAACCTTGTGGACAACACTCATTTTATAAGAATATACGAGTACGTTTCGTATTTTGACTGCTCCAGTAAAAATCCTAATTTTATAATATGCCTATCCAATTTAATACTCTTTCATACCCTTTACACAGATTAATAGAGGAGAGAATCAACTGCCGAATAACTGTAGCAAATCCATTATGGTATATATTATTATTATGTATTATTTATTACCCTTATCTAAGACCTTCATAATATATTATTATATCCACGGGGGTCAATCCGGGAAATGGGTCCATTAATGGATTTACGACGTAATCCAGCTGCGAGGAAATGGCTGTAATATTATATTTATCAACAAAATACAATAACATTAATATTATTTTACTATATTTTACAATTTGGGAGGTGGGTATGGGTACCGCAGCCCTGAGAACCATTTATTGGATAACCAACACCCCGATCGAATACCGATTTATTACATATGTACCTTAAACACTTTCAGCCTTACTAAAAAAAACTTTTCACGGCCGATAATCTGTGTTATTGCAATAACATAAATAAACCCCGTGAACTCTAAAACACGTTTTATTACCAATAACCTTTCTTACGTGGTCACGCTGTTAAAATGCATTGAAGATCTGACAACGTTGTATATGGTTTTAATTTACTAGGAAAAAATGTTGTTTTAATTTTTCTCCGCAAGGGGCATTATTGGCGTGCCTGTGCATAAGTTCTCAACGGTCCGCGATGACAAAACAGCTCGGTTTGTTTATGGCGGGATATCGAAAATTTTGTTAGTACCTAAATGTTGTGATTTTACTTAATAATTTCTATTGTAGCGACGAATTTACTCTTCTGTTCACATAATTGATATATTTACCATGTTATTTGTGTGGTTTACATCAGTTTAATCAAGTTATTGTACAAACGCCGTAGGTACTTTCGAAGTTGAACTGTCAGAATATTGTTTTGTAGGTTACTTAAAAGATAAAATTTACATTTTAAGATCTTTATTTTAAGAGAATTCCTTAAAAGTGATATTTTTTTATGATATTAATATCTAATACATGTGTTCGTAGACGTATCAAAGAAATTAACGTCTTAATGGTCGGTATTATTTCTTAGTTATTTTTTTGGCAATAAAAAAAACTTTGAAATTTTTTATTATTTTTTATTGTATGCACGACGAAAAAGTGAGGTGATAGTTTCCTTCCAAATTTATTACATAAAAGGACTGTGTTTTTGAATTTTTTTTAATTTCTCTACATTTTGGTCAAAAATGTTTTGGTAGGAAATTTTTTTCCATTTTTTTCCAAGTTCGAATCTTAAAATATGGCAGTTTTGGAAAACTAAAGTGTATTTCAAATACACAAATCTAAAAGGTAATTTTATCTAGTTTTCATAAATGGTATTTGTTTTTACGACACCTCCAAAAATAAGAAATATATAGAATATTCAAAATACTTTCGAAAAATTCCAAATTTCGTTCAGACATCATTAATAAAACAGAGATAAACTACCCTCTCAGGCCGTGTAAACCACTTATATTTTTTTCCATGAACAATTTTTTAATTAGTAATGTTTTCACATCCGCGGCCGTTTGTCAATTGAATAAAATTTTCACTGGGTTTTTTAGTAAGGCTGTTAAGTTTATAGCTCTTAAAAAATATGTATGTTATTCTTGAAGATAATATCTAGACATTCCCCACGCCGAAACGCAAATTATATTAAATTCCTTTGATAGAAAAAAATTGCAAAGTATGCTCCAAAAATTATCATAAACATGTTTGTTTCAGTTATTTTACAAGTTATATGTATGAAAAAATTCACAGTGTTTCTTTAAATGCTGTTTAACACAACCTCCGCGAGATTTATTAAAAATTTTCACAATTTTCGCTTCAATTTTATCGTTTTAAATATTAGGGCGCTCTCTCCAACATTCGTAATTACATATCTCTCCATTTTCTTCTTTTTGAGTGGGTATACGGCGCCTTAAAAGGGGAGCCCGGAATCACATGGTGAGGTTGGTCCAGGTCGTTTGCCCATCTTTTGCGTGGCTAGCCGGATCGGGAGAGACTGGTTGAGGGAGACCTACTGACCTTCCAGCCGGACTCGATCCATTGCCTTGCACCGCAGAGGGAGGATTTTTTTCCTCAGTTCCACACAGGAGGCCCTAAGGAGAATAATTCCCCTCTGGGCCTATGTCATCTTTGGGGATGCTGTTTGAGGATCTTTTTAGAAAAGAAAGGAGAGGAAGTTCTGGGAAGGAAAAGAGTATTTAGGGGTGGGTAGGAATCTAGGGGTCAGTGTGTCCAGGAGTGACAGACGTATGAATCCATCCCTCCCACTGCGGTACAAGGCAAAGTTCGAGAGAGTACTGCTGGAGAAGTCAAAGGGACTCCTCAACCATTCTCTCCTGATCCATCCTGCCATGCAGCTGGTGGGCCGACCAAGACCCGGTCAAACCTCACCCCGTGAACCCGGACACCCCGGCTAAGTCACTAAACGTAACGAACCACTTGGGGTGAACTATTCCAAAGGTGTTGGTTAACCAATAAATGGTTCCCGGGGGTATGGTACCTATACCCGCCTCCCAAATTCATACGTCTGTCACTCCTGAACACATTGACTCCCAGATTCGTACCCATTCCTCATACCTTTTTTCAAGAAATGCCTCTCCTTCATTTTCCTAAAAAGACCCTCAATACAGCATCCCCAAGGATGAAATTAGGGAAATTGCTTTCTAATTCTAATTTTAAAAATGTATATTGAATGAACTCAAGGCCGCCTAAATAGTCTTACTAATATTATAAACACTCGAAAATTTGTATGCATGTGATGTGTGTTTATTACTCTTTCACGCAAAAACTACTGAATGGATTTTGATACAATAATATAGCTCATACATTAGATTAACATATAGGCTAAAATTAATAAAGCTAGCTAGGAAGGGGAAGCGGGAGGGGAACGGGGACGCACGGGAAAGCTGATTCAGGGAGAAACAATTTAGATATTTCTTTTATGGGCGTCTAACCAGCCAGCGGCCAAAAATCCACATTGAACAAAAGATGTTCTTACGATCGTACAGGGCGGTTCCAATGAGAAAGATTAATTATTCTCCGTACCAGCTTTTTAAAATTAACTCAATATCGATTTTATTTCAATCCAAATGTGCTTTAATTTATGCCTTCATCCAAAAATGCTGAAAGGCGTGATGATGAAACTATTAAAATTATCTAGTTTTTGTAATTATTTTTTGATCATAAGTATTTATTATTTTTCAATAATGTCTAAGTAAAGTAAGAATGTAAAAAAATTAGAAATATATTAGTTTGTAAGTGCACAAATAAATACACAAACGGATCAATTTTCGTCAAGAAACACATTTGTTTATTTGTTTATTTATTTAAGGAACATAAACAGTCTTATTAACATGACATTCTGTGGAACAAAAGTTCAAATGATACGTCACACACACCTGCCAATCGTTTGTCCCCACTCAGCTCTGCGTTTGTTGACTGCCTGCACTTTTCGGGTCTCTGTCAATATAACGGGATTTCAAACTCCAATGGCCACTTTCTAGACCTCGTCCTATGTAACGATTCTATTAAGGTATCAGCCTGTAACGACTCACTAATCGTCGAAGATATTCACCATACCTCCATAACGATAGATGTAGCATTCTCAGAACCCGTTGCATTGAGGGAGGAAATACGAAAGGTTCACGTCTTCAAACGTGGTAATTACGAACTTATAAATTTTTGTCTTAATAAAGTAAACTGGCATGAGCTCCTCTCTATCGGTGATATAAATTCAGCTTTATCAAATTTTTATTCACAAATAAATCAACTTGTAGACGCTCACATTCCACTAAAACCAAGTAAAAACTCAAAATACCCACCATGGTATAACTCAGCTCTTATAAAGTTAACGAAGGAAAAATACAAGTATTTCAAAAAGTTCAAAATTTACAAAAATCAGTCTGACTACTCCATTTTCTCTCTCTTAAGATCACGCCATAAAAAACTTCAACAAGAGTGTCACAATCAATACCTAATTAACGTTGAACACGAAATATCCTCCGATCCAAAAAAACTGTGGAACTACATTAAATCAAACTCTAAATCACAAGGTGTGCCAAACACTGTATTTCTTAGGGATGAAAAAGCTGAGAACGGATCTGAGATTGCTAACTTATTCTCCAAATATTTCAGTTCTGTTTACACCAACGATGTTCAAACTTCTCAAAATATGCCAGCCAACTACAACATTCACAATTCTTCCACTATTCACAGTATTGAAGTTGACGAACGTCTGGTGCAGACATATCTGGAAAACTTAAATGTAAAAAAAAGCGCAGGCCCAGATCTAATCCCTCCCTTTTTCATCCTGAAGTGCGCAAGCAGTCTGTCAAAGCCATTATCCATTATATTCAATCGCTCTTTAAAAGAGGGTGTGGTACCTAATACTTGGAAAACTGCTTTCATAACACCCATTTTCAAAACCGGGCAAAAAGCTGACATTGAAAACTATCGTCCAATTTCAAAATTGTGTGTCTTCAGCAAGGTGTTTGAAAAAATAATATACGATCAGATGTTTCCCGCTTTGAAATCCTCACTTAATGTTAACTAACATGGGTTTATGAGTGGAAAATCAACAACAACTAATCTAATAGCATTCACGGAATTCTTGCAAGATAATATGGATCAACGTGTACAAGTAGATGCAATATATACGGATTATAGCAAAGCTTTTGACCTAGTGAATCACGACATATTATTACGCAAGCTTATGCAAATCGGCGTCCACGGTGACCTTCTTAGATGGCTCTCATCCTATGTATCAAAACGTAGTCAAGTCGTAGTTGTGGGTGGTTTTAAATCGGACTGGGTAACCGTCCCATCAGGTGTGCCTCAAGGATCTCTATTGGGACCGTTACTTTTTAATATTTACATTAATGATATAGGCCAATGCTTCAAACACTCCAAAACATTACTTTACGCAGATGATATGAAGGTTTTTTATCCTATCAGATGTACTGCTGACTGTCAAAAAATGCAGGAGGACCTAAACCGTCTTAATGTTTACTGTACACAGCATACCCTTAAAATCAATGTTAAGAAGTGCTTCGTCGTGAACTTCACACGAAATAAAAATATCGTTACCTATGAATATAATCTGAACGGCTCAATATTAATCAACAAAACAGAAGTCAAAGATTTGGGAGTGACATTGGACTCTAAGCTTATTTTTGTTATTCATATAGACTCAGTCACATCAAAAGCTTCGAAAATGTTAGGATTCATTCTTAGGACATGTAAAAAATTCAATAACTTTAGAATAATGAAAATCCTATATTTTGCTTATGTCCGTAGCTTACTAGAATACGCATCACAAGTTTGGAATCCGCAATACAAATCATATGTGGAAAATCTAGAACGTGTTCAAAATCGTTTTATAAGATACTTAGATTTCCGCAGCTTCCGCCCACACCTAAGTCACCAAGATTCAGCCGCGTACTTCAATATACTACCATTAGAAGCTCGAAGAAGCTCGGCCGATGTACTTTTTCTTCAAAAAATAGCCAGATCCGTCGTAGATTGTCCAGAACTCCTAGAACGAATACAGATACGAGTTCCAAACAGACGAACAAGATCAGACATGATTCTTAGCCTCCCTCGGTGCAACACTAATTCTAAACAGAACTCTTTCATCTATCGTGCATCCAACACTTTCAACACACACTATACACAATTTGACATTTTTAACTCTGCACCACACTCCTTAAAATCACACAGACACTCTCTCGATACTCTACAATAACAATACTTATAGATACCCTCTAATACAACCACCACTCAAATATAATAATATATAAACTTCCTTTTTTTTTCTCTCTCTTTTAATTTTTTGTCACGCATACTTTTATTACTATACCTCAACTTAACCGATCCCCCCCCATCCTACCCCTTTCCTATCCCCACCTAAATAACTCGTAATTCGTCTCTTAAAATGTAATTTTTTATGAGTAAATATCTCTGGAATAACTACACACTTGTATACAATACCCATGTGGAAACCTCTAATTGGTTCAATTACTGTACTCAATTATTATATACTTTGTTGTTAATGTAAACTGTTGGTCTCCCAAATAAATAAAATAAAAATAAAATAAAATAATATACATAAGAGGATGACAAAAAACAGACCAATTATTAATGTTCACAGATAGGTATTTAGAAACATAAAAGTAAACTAGAATATTTAAGAAAACAAAAAAAAAACAAGACAAAGCAGCAATTAAAAAGAAATTATAATACAGGTGTAGATTCAACAAGTGATAAACCTAAATATAAAAACACAACAATACAATAAAATACGATTATAACTGTAGAGAAAATAGGCTGCGAAATAGGTATTTGGGTTGGGACGGGTAGGGGGAGGACAGGGATAAGGGAAAGTTGCCACGCAGGTAAATTAAAAATATTAGGTACAACACGTGTACGTATATATTTTTAATGATTTTACTTAAACTAAAATTAAAATTCTGAAACATACGTTTACCAGATAATGTATTGATTTATTTTACTGCATGATTATATTAATTTTGCTTACATGTTCATATTCAAATATGTTAATACCACTCTTCCATGGAAGCGTTAGCTTGTGTCTGGAAGAGTAGTGTACATTTTTTAATGCTATATTTAAGTTCTTAAATTACAATGTGAATGTAAAAAACAATAAGTTGTAAGTTCGGTGATATGTAATTTTAAGTATGTATCTAGAATTATTGTAATTAGTTGCTAAAAACAATACAAAATTTAACTTATTTGAAGAACGGAGTATCACTTGGAAACTGAGTTATAAGTAGTTAATCTTGAGATTATATTAGTCGGAAACTTTTTTTTTTTTGAGATTATCTTTAAAATATTTTTTAACAGTGTTTATTAATTGGAATTTATCATTAATCTTTCTAATTTCATCCGGTAATCGGTTGAAAATAAGTCTTCCTTGATAAGTATAATAATTTTGTGCGAAGGAAGTGTTTAATTTTGGGCATGAAAAAATATATTTATGTCTAGTACGGTTTTCAGTTATAAATTGATACTTTTCTTTTTCTTTTATAATTTGAATCAATGCATTTCTATTGCATAGATCTTTGAAAGATGGTACTTGGAATTCCTTAAATAATTGATCCGTTGGGTAGTCAGAAGGTTTTTTTTAATATGATTTTAATTATTAGCCTCTGCACAACTTCAATTGGGGAAAGATTAGTTAATATGATTTGAAACGGGTGTTGTATAATTCAAAATCTTTTTCGAAAATTTAACAAATCTGCCAACGACCTATGGTATAACCTATTATACTAAATATGAACATTTTTTTCTCAAAATTTAAAACATGCGTTTACTATATATAAAAGAACAATCTTTCAAAATCAATTTATATTTTTTTTGTGGAAAAGAGTCAATACGTCTAAAATCTGATTTAAATATGGCATATTTCTGGTTTTCTCTGGTTATACCCTCTTAATATGGCATTGCAACGCATGCCGGGAACCAGCTGGTATTAATATATACCTAAGTCAATGAACGGATCGCCTAATCAATGAACTCAGTTTACGGAACAAACGGGCCCATTTAACAGTGGGCGTACTATGTACTGCTTGATTCATTTTACCTTGCTCTTAGCCGCAGTTCCGGCGTTTGAACTATGAGTCAATATTGATCTTGAGTTCAATTGTAATTACCTGTGGTAAACTAAACAAATGGAAGGCTGGTTAACAAGTACCTAACCTACCTAACCACCACTCGAGGTATTCTAATTCTAATTACATACCAGTATCTCGCTCAAGGTCAACTTGTTCAATCAAAATACCGGTTTGTTCAAATATCTACTTTTTGTAGACAGGCATCAGCATTTCTATTGAAATATTTAACTTAACAACCTTTACGCCATTTCTCCGTAGGGGTAGGCAGATAGGTTGGAAAGTCTCAAAATTCTGTCATGGTATCTGGTGATCCGACAGCTGATCCGACGAAAATGATATCTGTACAAATCAAGGGCGGATCCAGGATTTTTTCTGGGGGGGGGGGGGGCACAAGGGGCGGACGGGCGAAAAAATCAACTATTACTGTTAGAATTTGTTTCTGGGGTGAGGAGGGGGGGCAAAAAAATCAACAATTACAGTTAGGAATTTTTCCTGAGGGGGGGCACAAGGGGTGGACGGGCAAAATATCAACAACTACTGTTAGGTTTTTTTTTCTGCGGGGGGCACAAGGGGCGGACGGTCAAAAAATCAACATTTGCTGTTATGATTTTTTTCTGGGGGGGAACACGAGGGGCGGACGCGCAAAACAATCAACAATTACTGTTAGGATTTTTTCTACACGAGGGGCGGACGCGCAAAACAATCAACAATTACTGTTAGGATTTTTTCTGGGCGGGTACAATGGGCGGATGGGCAAAAAATCAACAATTACTGTTAGAAATAAACTTGAAGTATCATACTTCAAGTTCATTTCTACAAGTTCAAGTATAGGAAGGTTTATGAAAGTGTCAAAACAATCGAAAAATTAAAATAATGTTTAATAAAGACAGTTTTAGCTTCTAACTATGTACTTAGATGTAATCTCCACAGTACACAAAAATACCGTCTGGGGGGGGCACTTGCCCCGTGCCCCCCCCCCCCCCCTAAATCCGCTACTGGTATAAATCTATCCATCTATCTATAAATGAAAATGAATCACCGAACTGCACGTACGCGCATAACTTCCGAACGACTGCACAAAATTGGACAATTCTTTTTTTTTGTGTTCGTTATTGTCAGGACAAGATTTTTCTAAAAGAATCGGTGAGCCCTGGAATAATGAAATTTGTATAAACAAATTGCAATAGGTGGCAATGAGATGTTTGAAAACTGAATTTACCGGGACTGAATGAATGTATGGAATGCTAGAGGGGGGAGGGGAACTCGGGAGGGGGGAGGGGATCTAGAGAGGGAGGTTCGCGGGGCGGGGGAAGCGGGAGAGGGAAGGCGGAGTGGGCACGCGTGAGGGGAAGGGGATGCGGGAGAACGGGACGAATGGGAAAGGACACGCGGGATAAACAATTTCCTTATTAAGTGGCGAAGGAACGCATGCCGAGAACTCGCTAGTTTATCATAAAATAGTAATTTTTTGCACATTATGTACCAAATTCAAACGTAAAATCGACTTAAATACCTTTGATAATAAGTTGGTATGAATATATAACGAATTTATATACATACAGTGTCGATTTTTTGTACTTAAACGCTGGGGTATACAGTATAAAAACAATTAGTTTTATCCTTGATGTATTTGAATGAATTTTTTTTATTTTTTTTATTTGAATACATTCTCTCTGCATACCATGCGTTTCAATTAGTTATATTTTGTGTAACTGGGTACATCGTATATATACTAAAAAGTTTTTAATTATTATTATACCCCTCGAATTTTCGATTTCCCATGTCTTCCCGGGACGGCCTTCGATTCTTTCTTCCATTCACTTGTGGATACGCGCCATAAAATATATTTAAATACATTTGGACATTAGCATAAATTATTCATTTAAATGAATAATTTATGCTATGGGATCATGGGGGCGCCATCTATGGTGGTTGTATTATATTGAATTTCCCTATGTGATATTGAAATTCAGTGAATTCAGGCATTCTCTGACCTCTGTGGAGCAAGCAATGACTTCCGACGTGAGTGTTGGTTAAAGCCAATAGATGTCAGTCATAATCAAATAATTAACCCATAATCGAATTATTGTTGTGAGGTTTTGGCACGTATTATTAATTTGCAAATTAGTATTCATTGTGTGAACTCCCTTCCTGTGATAAACACCTGTTGAGATTGGGCAGTACCGCCTTGGCGAAATCAATATTTGAAGGAAACTAGTGTCGTTTTGTGCTGGACATCCCGTGGAGAGCTGCATTCTCGAGTGAATTTTTGTTTTGTTTTCACTGAGGATTTTGGAATTGCTGTATAATCTGTTTTGTGTCACATAGGGAAGAGTTCATCTTTCATTAATTACATAGGGTTGTATTCCCTCGTGTCTGGGCATGAATTTCAATCATTTATTCTCACAAGTTGTACACGCCCCTACAACTTGTGAGAATAAATTGTTGAAATTCATGATCTGAGGCACGTCCTAACTATCCACACTCGAATTTCTCAAGCGTGCTAAGAATATTTTAATTATAGCAAAAATATCCCATTTTATAGATTACTTACCAATAATTCAGCTTGACATTGCTGGCTAGTAATACTTTATTTTTGAAGCAGGAGGAATTAAAATTTCAACATAGGTTTCGTGGCCGGCGTGGTCGAGCGGTAAGGCTCTTGACTCGCAATCCGAAGGTCGCGGAATCGTATCCCGGCATGGGCAAATAAATTTGATGTGATTAATTTGTGTTATTCCACAATTAATTGATTAAAAATAATATATAGTAGGTATATTTGCGGCACGTTCCAGATGTGAAGATAATCTCAGTATCGCCCTAGTATATGACCACCATTCAGAATTGAAACGTTGCTTGAAATGGCTTTAGCCGTTTTTGGTGATTAGTTCTGAATAGCCAGGTATTTCCCTACCTTCCTCTTCCCCATATCCTTCCCCTCCCAACTCCTTCAGCCTCACAACATACCCCAATTGGGGATGCAAGATGCAATAGTCTCACTGGCTCCAGGCGGGAGCAGCTGGGACTCTTGCGAGGTATTACATACAAATAAAATACAAGTGTGCAGTTTACACGCGGTAGAAGTGAAACCTTCAGAAAACTAAAGTAGAAGAGTGGGGAGGCTACGACGCACCGCAAAAAGACGAGACCGATTATTCTATCTCATTCTATCGCAGGCTAAAACCTATAGATGTGTTCGTCTCGTTTTATCTAGTTTCAAATCACAACGGTGCTGTAGAAATGCTGCGTGCTTTTTCAACGATGCTGTAGAAGCTAAAACATGACAAGACAGCGTCTCCCGAGTTTCTCTCCTGGTTTATTTAAACTGTAACAATGATTCTTAGACTAACTGTTTTTATTTTCATTTTGTTTCAGATCCATCAGAAGTGGCATTGAGGTGTGACCAGGCCTAGAGTAGGCACAGTGAATACAGTGGAAGACAGCTGGTCTGGTAGAAGTTTGAAATGCAAGAGGGCGTCAGATGAACACTAACTTCAATATGCTGGTCCAGAACAGGGGCACTGTTGGTGAGTATGGGCAGAGGAGGTCACCTTCCGGATAATTACATAATCAATCTGTTTTTACCCATAAACTTTACAATTCCAATATGTACCTACGCTAACAGAAGTACATTCAGAGTCTTACAATTTACCTATATTAGTATATATATATGTATATTATATCTGCAGTTTCTCGTGTCTAAGATGAACGAAGTATGTATTAGGAATGAGATGAGAAAGTCATGGTGTTTGAAAGAGAGTACGAAAACAGTGTGCAATATAGTTGTGAATGATGAAAACTTGGAGCAGGTGGATGAGTTTCTGTATCTGGGTAGTATGTTTACGAGAGATGGGAAGGTCGATAGAGATATTGAAAGAAAGGTAAATGCAGGTAACTTCATTAATGGAGGACTAATATCGTTGGCGCTAATAAAAAACTCTCAAAAGAATCCACAATGGAGTGCTGGTACCTACCATGATATATGGCAGTGAGGCATGGAACTGGCAGAGGAAGGATGAAAGCAGACTGAATGCTGTTGAAATGAGATCCCTGAGGCGGATGAGTGGTAAATCGTGTGAGAAATTTGGAGATCCGCAAAGAATGGAAGGCTGATGTAAACATAATGAGTAAGATTAAGAAAGGGACCCTAAGATGGTTTAGTCATGTAGAGCGATTGAACGAAGAAAGTAGTGTAAGAAGAATATAATATGACGCAAATGTGAATGGTAGAAGAAGTCAGGGACGCCCGAGGAAGATATGACACGATCAAGTGAATCAAATACTTGAGTCGGACCATGTCAAAAGTCAGAATAATATGTATGAGACGATGTATAAATATGAATGAGGCAAAGAGTGTGTTCCAAGACCGAATTGTTTGGCAGTCCGTCCCCTCTGCCTACCCCTGCGGGAAATCGGCGTGATGGTTAGTTGGTTGGAGCATTCCATGTCTCCTTTAGTGTGGGAGTAAAAAAGCATCCAGCGTTTTTTCTGCAATCTGAACAATGAACGTCACAACCACTTTTCAGAGCCTAGATGTTATTCTCCTGAGTTCTTGTTTAATCCTGCCTGATTGCATTAGTATTTTTTCTTTTAAGTTGTTGAATTGTGTTGACTTATTCTTTTCCTCTCACATTTTTTTATAAAAGTCCCAAGAGCTTTAATAAATAAGTAAACACAAACCACAAACATTTTGGTCTCCGGTAAAATTTTTGATTATTTTTTATTCAACTTAAAACATTTACACCGACAACAGTTTCCCGACTATGCACCGGTGCCGAGGGGATCAATGACGCTAGTTCCTCGGATCATCTTCCATTGTAACACCGGTAGAACAAGGACAGCATTCCCACCTGACGCCTGTGCTCCAAAGATTGCAGTCCGTCTGTTAAGATGGGAGAATCTATCAAACGGACCGCCCGTTTCTGCACAGAGTCAAGGTTTTTTTTAAAGTATTTTGGAGCTCGAGACCAGAGGTGGCTGCCAAATTCAACCGTGGGGCACACAGGGTTAACAGTTGTGTACTATTAATTCTATTTTGTTAAAAAATAACGTTTTCCGGGGTTTATATATATATTCGGGAAAATCGCAAAATTCACTAATAACTTGCCTCACCCACACCACTGATAATAAGTGCCTACACCTAAAATAATTAATTTGTACTATTTACTAGTATTTACCCATTTTGCTTTGACGACTGAACCCAACGATTTTTTTAAACAAATGTGTATTTCATTAAAGAAGAAGATAACACTAATAATCTAAACGAATACATATATGAAAAAGAACAAGACACAGAAAAATAAAAGATAACGGTCGGAACTGGGACTCGAACCCAGAACCTCTCGTCTTAGTTCGAGACCTCATTTTTGTCAAACTCACATTTCAAATTTCACAATTAAGGCCGGGCTTCCCGCATTTCTACCGATTTATTACATATTTTCCTTAAATACTTTTAAGTTTTAAAGCTCCTAGAAAAATATATGTTATTCTTGAAGATAATCTCTATACATTCCCCACGCCCAAACGGCAATTATGGTAAATTATTATAAACCCGTTTTTTTAAGTTATTTTACAAGTTATATGTATGAAAAAATTCACAGTGTTTCTTTAAGTGCTATTTTTGACACTCCCCACG
The DNA here is from genome assembly GCA_917880885.1 of Limnephilus marmoratus. Classification (NCBI taxonomy): domain Eukaryota; kingdom Metazoa; phylum Arthropoda; class Insecta; order Trichoptera; family Limnephilidae; genus Limnephilus; species Limnephilus marmoratus. Next base: position 70,970,836 of record OU862906.1, read on the forward strand.
AGATTTTTGCTCTATTTTAAACGAGTCGTGCTTTATTAAAGATTTTCACAATAATTTTCGTTTAAATATTATCGTTTTTAATGTTAGCACGCTCTCTCCAACATTCTTATTAACATATCTTTCCATCTTCTTCTTTTACCGGGCCTTATACCGCGCCTTAACAATATTGTCTTGGACTATTTTTTTCCAAATTATTGGCAGCTACATTTATATTATAAACAGGTGTTAGAAGGACCGTTTTGAAACCTAGATAGTGTCTCGGATAAATATATCCGATTTTATTTATATGGAACACCTATCGACCTTTTTGTAAAAGTCGAAATGAATATTCAAGATAACTCTAATAATAAATAATGTATTCTTCTTCATTGAAGGGAATAATCTTCAAAAGTTATGAAGTGAGAGTTGTTCTAATAAAAATGATATGTACATTTTGTAGCTCCCACACCAATGCCGACCCAGAAAAGCCAATACGAGCAGCTTCTCTACAACCTCCAGCACGACACCAGATGGCTCCACGAGGTACGCAATCATTCCCTCTATCTATTTGTCATAAAGTTGTTTTCACTAAATTAAAGGATTCAAATGCCAACCCATATTTACCCCAACTAAAGCCAGGATTAAAACCGTACTCCTTACACTGTCACAATTTGCGGGGGAATCAATAGAATTTAAACTACGTGTATGTAGGTTTTTACGTAAGCTAAAACAGGGTATAAATAAATTGCTGATAAGAACTTTTGACTCATTATTTACCTACTTCTGTTGTGTGTTGAATATCGATTCTGGTGGATACTTTTTTATTACTTAAACGCACCTTTATGACGTTGTTATAAAGGTGCGTTTCGTTTATCGAAGTGAAGCCTAGCTTCAATTACCCCGCGACACGTGGAAATAGCAACAAAGCTATATTATAGTAAAAATTAATCATCTGTTTATCTAAGACTTTATCGCAACCTATTTTTAGAAGGCGCGTTGAAAAATATATTTCGCTTCGCAAATAAATTGTAATCTAATCTTAACTCTTATTTACAAATAGTATGTAAACATCGAGATTTTCTTACTTCTAGAGATAACTAATCTAATTACCTGATTATATGTTATTTCCGCACGCCCGTATTATGGCAATATGTCATATCTGTAGATACATCATTTTGGCTTTATAGCTCCCAATCAATTCCATTCGACGGGTTACATCATATGAACTTACTTTTATTTGTTTATTGTGGTTACTTCTCAAGTAATTGACAACGGCATAATGCTACAACTACCAAAAAGAACACTTCCTTTTAAATTTCCTAATTTTACAAGTATGGACTGTTATATTCGTCGAGCGATGAGGAATGACGATGTTATTAATTGATAATCAATTAAAAATAATCTGATGAGGGATTTTAAAAGTAAATCAGGACAGTTTGTTTTCGGCGGTTATTTTGATCAATAGTCCACTGATTCTAGCGAAACAAACACTAATTACAATTAGGGGGTTTCTCACCATCTTCCCAATAGCTTATCCATACACATAACGAATATTAATAAAAAACAAATAAATACTAGCAACAGGTAAAAACTTCAGCTAATTTATCCTGTATGTAGCCATTGTTCATAGGTTCAAGTACCGAATAGTAAACTCAGACTTTTTAAATAAATAAATCCTGTAGAATTAATCCAAAATATTCATTATGTGTATGGATAAGCTATTGGGAGGATGGTGAGAAACCCCCTTAGTGTAATTACCTACAGAACGCATCATGCTGATCGAAGTGGGGAACTTTATAAAAAATAACTCGTAAATTAAACTCGTCTAAAAATAAATTTCCGTTTTTGAAAGATCGCGGTTTCCGGATGCATGAAGATATTGAAGAAGACAATAGAGAGCATAGATATACCACGCATGTTTATAGTAGATTTATTTTATTCATGGAAAATACACGTAATATTGGTGACTTCTAAGCTTTCGAGCTTTATATCAGGATGGGTCTCGACTGTATGGGAAAAATTAATCTTGTTTTGATTTTTAGAAATTTAATTAAAATTAAATTTGATAATGTTATTATCGAGTTTTGCAAGTTTTTTGGTTAGTGTTTTAGTTACAGCTGTTTCGACTTGTAAGGTCATTTTCAAACTGTGGTGAAGCCACGTACGGACGACTTATTTATAAGATTTTAAATGTCAATTTTTGAAGGTGTCTAAGTTGATTTATTACCGGTTAAACCAATTTGTCGAGACACTAATTAAGAGAGTGCTAATGTGGGAATCGGAGTATTTCCCTTTGGTTTGCCTTGCACTAAGTGTAAGGGTTTTCTTAATTGATTTAGAATGACGTTATTGCTATGACTCATTTAAGTGCATTATATTGTTTAGGTTTGGTGAACATTTTCTTGGACCATTCGGTGGGAAATATGGCGTTACAACTGTTTATAAGGATGTTGACATTATTGACAATTTTATTGGTTGGGTCTTTAGTTAGAATTTTAAAATCTTCTGGCAACAAGAAGTCTTCCACCTTTAGCCACCTTTCAGCTGTAACTAAAACACTATCCAAAAAACTCGCAGAACTCGATAATAACATTATCAAATTTAATTTTAATTAAATTTCTAAAAATTAAAATGGAGTTCTACGAATTAAACACAAAAACAATTAATAATTGTTTTGATTTGTCTAATAGTAATAAAAGGGTGTTAAATGGAGATATATTATATCACGTATTTTTTTTTTAATAATATTTCGATGTCATCTTCTTCCTTCGGATTGACTTTGAAATTTCACATAATAAAGAAAAACCCACCCTTGTTAAATCTTTAAAAAATGTTAGAGAAACCATTAAAAATGGACAATTTTTAATAAAACACGAACTAGAGGGAGTATTTTGATTTATTTATCAAAAAATATATCAATATAATTCAAATTATCTCAAGGCAGTGTATTCAAATACCAGCAAAATCCTTCTTACACTCGAATTTGGGCATTATTTTGCGAGACTCTGTCTTGGGACTTTTTGTAAATGATTTCGTAAAAATATACTACATTTGCTATGGAAGATTACAAAAAAATACGGCTTAAAGGATTCATAGAAACTTTTATATACACTAGAAATAACCCTTTAAAATTTAAAATTTCAAAACTTTTAAGTGAATCCGGAGGAAGAAGATCGTATCAGAAATTTGAAAAATTTTAAACACGTCATTTTGAACCCATTTGGCACCCTTTTATCGCTCTTAGAATTTTACAATAACATTTTTAATATCCCACCTTACTGTATATGGAGTATGTTCCAAGCTAAGCTCGACATTCCAACCAAGCCGAGATATAATCAACTGATATACCGGGCCTTATTTGACATAAGGGCCGACCGAAACTGAATTTCGGTTTATAAGTTTAAAAAACACTCTTTGCCCCTAAATAAGGCGTTTTTAATCGTTAAACTTGTGAGTTCATTATTTAGAGCCAGTTGTTTCACAGAATTCGGACAATCCATCAATTTTTCAAAGTTAATTTTTAAGTTCTTTAAATGTTGCATTTAAGAAATGTTATTATATCATAATTGGCTAGTTGTGTCACATAACCAGGGGCGGCCCTAGCTAAATTATTAGGTGGTGCGAAATCACTTGGTGACGCCCCCCCCCCCCCCACCTCCTAACAAAAAACAGAGCTCTCTATGCAGTTATGCAACTTTAATTGAAGTATCCAGTAGGACAGATGAGAAATAATATCAGAATTTTTTTTTTAACAAAACAAAAAACGACTCAAAAAAATGCAATAAAAAGTAAAATGATTATTTCGTATTCTTCTACAACTTAATAATCAACTTACTTTTTCTACTCGTCAATATGTAGGTACGATTGTTATTTATGAAGTCGGTGTCAGCCAAGGTAGATTCGTAACTACATACATAGTCATACGTGAGATGTGCTTGTGTCGCACGCGCGACTAGACGAGGCGAGAGCGAGGCCACGGCGGGAGGGGAGCTGTCAAGTGAACACGCCGGGCCGGGTACCTTGCCTGACACCGACTCCAAAAATAACAATCGCACCTACATATTGATGAGTAGAAAAAGTTTGTTGATTATTAAGTTGTAGAAGAATACGAAATTATTTTTTTAAATTTTTATTGCATTTTTTTAAGTTATTATTTTGTTTTGTTAAAATTGTTGTTTTTTTTTTTTTTTTTAATTTTAGTGAATCTGAAGTACTTTAACTAATTTGTCTGAACATGGGTAGACCTAATTATAAACGTGCTGCTCATATAAGACAGACATTACTTGACCATAACGAAGTTACGGTAGGAAGTGGCGTAGCTAGCATGGGTGGCACCCGGGGAGGAAAACGTGGTGTCACCCCCCCCCCCATTAAAGTTTACTTTGAGAAATTAAAAACGCAAATTTCGACTTCCTAAAATATAAAAACATTACTAGCTAAGAGTCAAATGTGTAAACAAAAATTTGGTAATCCTCAAAATTAACACATTTAAAAACACTAACAGAATAACAATCACTTATTCACGTCAATCAATAGATAACAATTCACTTCACGAGTTTACGTCAATCACAATTAACGAATTAAATTGGAATGACACAAGGAATATTTCAAGGAAATCACCGATCGAATTATGGAACGAAAATAAGGAAAAACCGATCCATATAGCTAAATAAAAGTCAGTGTTCACGAGTAAAATATTTTTTACGGCAATTTTGCACTTTCGTAAGTTTTTAATCCACGTTCGAGTATCACCCCCTGCCCCTCCTTTCTACACCACTGACGGCCGAGTATCGTTAATTTGCTCCTAATAATTGATCCCATAATCAGAACCTAACCAAACTCTCATCAAACTACCCTTGAAGTACATCCTTTCCAATAAAAAAAGAGTCATCAAAATCGGCTGGGGTGATATTAAGTTATTCGTCCATTTGTCGCGCAATACTTAATGCAAATTTAAGACTTTATGGTTTTCTCATGGATGCCATTGTCAGAACGGAATCAAATTGAAATGGGACTACACGAGAAGCAGTAGCTTTAAAATAATAAAAAAAAGAATCATCAATATCGGTTCACCCAGTCGAAAGTTCTGAGGTAACAAACATTAAAAAATATGGTCGAATTGAGAATCTCCTCCTTTTTGAAGTCGTTTAAGTAATATATGTTTTAAAACATTTATTTAATTAAATCTGCGAAATCAATAAAAACACTAGAACACAACTTTTCTTGCTTGTGCCCTTGCGAATTTTTTTATTAAATCAGAATAATTTAACCCTTGGGCAATATCATTCTCAATTGATAATATTGCAAGATCTGATAGTCTTTCTTGACACATAGCCGAACGTAAGTGCGTTTTAATTTACTAAAGCTTCGTTCTCCTTTGGCGACATTTACAGCGATGGTCAGCAAAATTCGAAGTGCTCTCCATACATTTGGGAATATATCCTGCCAATCATTTTTTTTATAAGTTGAAGAACTTGTAGTGGCTCTGCTGAGGCAAGATATTTTAGTTATGCGTTTGGGCTCAAAAGTTCTTCAACTAATTCGCAACTAGAGACATCAAATTTTTCCGTCGGTTAAAATGATTTGCAAATCTGCACAGGCTTTTTCTAATGAAGACTTATCAGGAATTATTTTGATGTTATACAAAAAAGACCATGTATTATTGAATTTAAATAATTTTCCAAGCCAAGTGACTAATGAATTTTCAATTGTATCTATCATAGGGTAAAAGACGTTAATTTTAAACAGTTCTTCGGGATTTGTTGGTGTCTCATCTGCAGCTTCATATTCAAATAATCGCTTCTTTCTTCGAGATCGGACTGGCCTAAGCGTAGAATCTATCGCAGCCTGGGAAGTTACTTCCTTAGCTGTTATTTGAGCAGACGAATAAGTCCGGTACTGCTTCACAAAATTCGAGCAGTTTTTCAGCAATTGCGATGCGTTCGCTAAGTTCATGATTTTTTTGATTGTCCCCATTACGCTGAAAATTCTTTCAGCGACAGCATTATTGAATTTTTTTTCTTAATTATTTGCTATTCGGCTGATTTAAATAACTTATCCCTGAAGTAGCCTAATAGGCGACCAGTCGCCTTTTAGATTTTTTCGTCGCCGATTCTCGTCCTGAGTAGCCTACATGGCGAAAAATGGCCTACGTTGCCAACACTGCTTACTCCCCGCACCGACCACACGATTTAAGCGCACGATCGATAGATAGTCGATCAGTGGTCGGGTGTTCTCGGCGCCCCCCTTACGACGGCGCCGTGTGCGGTCGCACCGCTCGCACCGCCCTAGGGCCGCCCCTGCACATAACGGCTAATATTTTTTACATTCGTTCCACACAAGAGGCCCTGAGGAAAACAATTTCCCTCAGAACCTATGTCATCTTAGAGGATGCTGTGTGGAGAGTTTTTTTTAAAGGAAGGAGAGGAAGTTCTGGGAAAGAAATAGGTATGAGAAGTGGGTAGGAATCTGGGGGTCAGTATGTGACGGACGTATGAATCCATCCTTCTAACAGCGGTGCAAGGCGGTTGGTCGAGAGATTCTGGCTGGAGAGGATAAAAGACCTTCCTCGACCACTCTCTCTCAGGTGGGCAGACGCATCGGCCGCCAAGACCTGAAGAGACCTCACCCCATGAACCTGGGCACCCCTGCTAAGTCACCAAACGTAGCCAACCACTTGGGGTGACCTATGGCAGAGGTGTTGGTTAGCCAATAAAAGTTTCCCGGGTCGGCATAGGTACCCGTCTCCAAAATGATAACTGAACTTTCACAGAATTTGAAAATTAACATTGAAAATTGATGAATTTTTCAAATTCTGTGAAACAACCACCCTTAACATTGAATATCTACAAAATAATTATCTCTTATACCTCTAGAAATGTGTTTCCCCTTGATATGTAATGATGATATTGATGGTCATATTATTTGTAGCTTTCTCTGGGGAAGAGGGTTGGAAACTACAGGATCTCTGGAGACATTGGCAGTGGAAACTTCTCCCATGTTAAACTGGCGGTTCATCAGCTCACTAGAGGTAAATATTATGAAGAACTGCATATATATTATTTCAATTTAAACCCATCCTAGACCATTAAGCGAAAGCTGCATAAAAGCATCCAATATCAATTACTGTTTTCCATTTACTATTTCCGTCAATATAAACAGAGTAAAAATTAATGTGCAACATAAAAAATGATAATATCTGAAGGTAATATTGTTACAGTTATGAAAAACAATTAAAATTTTAATGTTTTATTTACGGCAGTTGTTTTTCTTGTTTTTTTCCTCACTCTAAGGTTTTTCTGAATTTTAGAATTTACTTCATAATTGATTCGTCAATTCGATGTTTGTTGAACAACATCTATTTCCGGATTTTCTCTTTTGTTTATTTTCTTCTGTACCTTTATCATTTTCTTCTGTACCTATATCATATTCTTCTGTACCTATATATTTTTCTTAATATCTTTTCAGATAAGGTAGCAATTAAGATAATAGACAAAAGTAAATTGGATGGTAAGACTCGCAAGATGCTGGCGAGGGAAATAGCCACTATGGAAGCTGTTCACCATCCTAACATTATCAGGTTAGATTTGTTTTTTAAATGCAATATTTTTTATCAATATTCCTTTACTATTTACGATGTCACAGCCGAAACAACAGCCACAATACGTACAAAAAATACTTACAACTCTTAACATATCTTTACATAGTATAAAGCAAAGTCGCTCCCGCTGTCTACATGCTTAGATCTTTTAAACTACGCAACGGATTTTCATGTGGTTTTCACCAATAGAGTGATTCATGAGGAAGGTTTAGGTACATAATTTGTCAAGGTTTTGTGTAAATTGGTTGAAATATATAATATATAAAGGGAGCAGGCTGGCAAGCAGGCAGCGGGCTGGCAAGCGGGCGGTGTGGATTTAATATGTTTGCAAATTAACAGATGTCGTTGGTTATAAAGGTTGGGTAATGGCATTGTCAGTAGATGGCGTTGTGTTTCGTTAGTCACAGCAACTTGCGGGCGGGTTTGCTAGTTTTCATTATAGAGTGTACTTGATACTAAAATACTTGTTTAAAATTTTTGGTTCTGAACTTTCAGAATTTCATTCAAAGTACGCCATTCCTTTTATGTTTATAATATTAGTTTATGATAATATGAATTCTTGACAAATCAGTTCCAATTTTGAAAACGTAAATTAAAATAATATTATATTAAAAATATTCTTAGGAAGTACTTTATTGCTTGTCTGAATTCTTAAAATAAACACATTCAATTTTGAAAATGATGACACGAATTCAAAGAAAATCCGAGTTGTGTTAATTGAACCGGAATTACAGTTAGACAGAGTCACAACCAAATATATTGAAATATAATCGATGTGCTATCTGCAGCTTTTACTAGGTAGGACTGCGCTTCCGGGTGTCGCCGATATTGTTTACCAATTAACAAATAAACTAAATGAATGAATAAACCAAACGAACTTTAAACTAAATGAATGAATTCTTTCCGTATTCAAACTATATTGTTAACCAATACTAATGCACACCTTAAAAAAATCAACAAAATGAACAAATTCTTTTCATATGCAAACTACCCTGATTAGGTCTTAGTCCGCCGACAGTTGCGCGGACATCATAATATGATGTCCGCGCGATATTATAGCATATCTCTTTTGTATTTTAATATCTTTGGTCAAAACCGAAATTAATACTTTTGATAATAATATTGACTATTAAGATGTTTATAATATTTTCTTGTTTTGAATCTGAAATTCTCCAATGGCTTGTATGCTTTCCCAAGCAAAATTCTGGGAAAATATTTTCTTAATTGTATCTTCTTACATTCCTAAGCATTGTAATTTATTATTATTTGAAGCATAAACATAAGCTTTTATTTCAGGGTGACCCGACAGTTGATCCCATGAAGTTATAGTTATTATAAAATAATTTTTTTTTGCATTATTTATCAATTTCAAACCTAAAATCGACTTCCAAATATCTTTAATAATAAGTTAGTATGGATATCAAACGAAGTGTTAAATTTTTGTACTTATATGAATTTTCACATACAAATTTCTCCACTTTTTTAAGTGATAGTATTTCCACATATATACCAAATAGGTATGCACCAATTGGGCGATCGACTGTCATAGAATCGCATTTCTTCTTCTTCTTCGATGGCGATACAGCCCATATCAAGCTTTGGCTTCCTGCAACATTCGCCTCCAACTCCTCCTGTTCTTAGCGGCTGAAGAAGCTGTGCTGCATCCCTTCTTAACAGTCTGGGTCTTCCCACTCTTCTCTTTCCACCTCGGTGTCCAATCATAATTCTTTTCGGGACGCGTGTGTCCGGCATTCTCTGTACTCTGTACATGCCCTAATAAATTTTAATAAATTCTAATAAATTTTATAAAATTCTAATAAATTTTATTTGATTAATTTGTGTAATTTCACAATTAATTAATTTAAAATAATATATAGTATATTTGCGGCATGTTCCAGAGTGGAAGATACTATCAGTATCGCCCTGGTGTAAGACCACCATTCAGAATTGAAACGTTGCTTGAAAATGGCTTTAGCCGTGTTTAGTGACCAGATCTGAATAGCCAGGTACTTCCCAACCTTCCTCTTCCCCACCTCCTTCCCCTCCCCACTACCTTCAGCCTCACAACATACCCCAATTGGGGTTGCCATAGTCTCACTGGCTCCAGACGGGAGCAGTTGAGATTCTTGTGCGGTATTCACAGTAAAAAAAAAAAAAAAAAAAAAAAATGCCCAGCCCATCTCAACCTGAGAAGTCTCATACGGGCTGAGATGGTAGGGGCCTAATATTAATCGTACAGTTCTTTGTTGTGCCGGATGCGCCACTGTTCCCCCTCTTTCACGGGTTCATATATTATTCTCAACACTTTTCTTTCAAAAGTATCCAGCATTTAACATGGAATCGCATTTAGTATGTATAAATGGTATTAGCATAAAAATTTCTATTTACAATGCTAATTCTGTTTGACCATTAAATTTTGCATTTTTACAAGAAACTTGGTGATTTATCGTATGGCAAAATAATCTGTAGTTTATGGCATGCATGTAATGCTGTTTTTTTTTTTACTTTGCAGGCTTTTCGAAGTGGTAGAAACATACAGTAAGATACACTTAGTAACGGAATTCGCCCCCGACGGAGAGTTGTTCAATAAGATATCTATGGAGGGGCGACTGACTGAAAATGTGGCCAAAAAGCTCTTCTTACAAGTGGTGCATGCCGTCAAACACATGGTGAGAATATTTTTGTGTACTTTGAATTTTTCTTGAGCTATTAATAGAACAGTGACCATCTGTCATGAAAAACTGTTACGTTTTTCAGTAAAATCTCGCATCGAACAAAAGCCGAACATATTTTGTTGCATTCATAAGAAATTAAGGATATCTTATATGTTATTCTTCTTGTGGCCTGTCCGTTCAACGGGCGTTGGCTATCATGTTGGCTATGCGAACTTTGTTTACTGTGGCCCGGAATAGCTCTACAATAGATTGGCCAAACCACTGTCTCAGGTTTTTCAGCCATGATGCTATCCTTCTTCCAGGGCCCCGTCTTCTGGCAATCTTTTCCTGCATTATGAGATGCAAGATCTGGTACTTCTCTAGATGTCTCATCACATGTCCTAGATATTAAAGTTTTCAGATTTTTATTGTTTTAATAACTTCTTTTTCTTTATTCATCCCAACCATAACATTTTCATTTGTAACTCTGTCCATCCAGCTTATTTTGAGTATTCTTCTGTTTATTCACATCTCGAATGCCTCAAGTCTTATATTGTTTGGCCTAATTAATTGTAAATTTTTTTCTAGCATTCCAAAGGATTTATTCACAGGGATATTAAAGCAGAGAATGTTTTCTACTCGGCTCCGACTATAGTGAAACTTGGTGATTTTGGATTCAGTACGCAGCTGATGAATGGTAAGTAAAATTTCAATGATTTCAGTTTTTATTACTTACTAGCTGACCCGACGAACTTTTTACTGCCTCAGAATCAATAACTGTTGTATTAACTTATTAGCTGAATTAAATAAAGAAATTTTAAAGTTAAAAATTACACAATGAAGCAATTATCGATGCGCAACTATCCCTGTTTTGTTTTTGACAGTGTCAGAGATGGCGCTGTGTACCGATTTATATTTTTTTATGATTTTCTTACTTTTCCACCTACTTACGGGAGTTGCGTTTCATTTTCTTTATATGTGTGAGGGAGAATTATTATATTTATTGTATTTTTTCTTTGGAGGGGTGCAGACGTACATTCACCATTTGGCTCATTTTCGACTATTGACATTTAGTATGTAAGAAAGAGGGGCAGCATTATATGTTTAAGAACAACAGCAAAACAATCAACTGTCAACTACCTATACTGTCAACTACCTACCAAACAAAGTGTCGTGCCACTGTCATCTCCTAGTTTATTAAAGATAATAACAGAAAAAGTTAAAGTGATCGATCCGTAAACTGCTGAAGTTACTAAATTCAATATCGCGCATCGACTGTGCATATTTCCAATTCAAATTAGTGAATTTTTTCGGATTTATCAGCCGTTAAAAATCTCATTTACAGTGACTAAACGAAGAATATAAACATTCATAAGAATCTCTGAAACTCAAGTGAAAATTTAACTAACATCAGTGAAGTAGTGTATATACCACTTCGGTGGAATACTCAACACAAAAATCAGTGTCTAAATTGTCCAATTAATAAAAATATAAACGTTATAAAGTTCGATACGGATCACCGCTATTCATTTGATAACAAACAAACAAGTCAAGAAAGTTAGCCCTATTGCGGACCTTACAGCAGACAGGCGCAAAACACTGAAAATAATTCTTATAAAAATTTAATAAATTTAATAAGTCACCAAAAGTCATACCTCTAAATTCAACATGAGTGAGTGCCGTGCCTGCCCTGAAAACATTCTTTCCGACGATTCTATGTTCGTTTGCTCAAAGTGCAAAGGGACATATCACCTCCACTGTGGTGGCGTGACAGAGAACACATATCGCCGTCTCACCAAAGAAAGACGCGCTCAGCAAAAATGCAAGCAGTGCATCAACTCGATGACGGGCAGTGATGGCAAACCATTGGAAGTATTATCCAATAAACAAAACAAGGATACCATCAAAAACTCGACCGATTTGAGTGTACATAACTCAAACGAGCTCCTTCAATCTCAGAATGCTATTATTAAACAAAATAATAAAATTCTAGAAACAATATCGAATATGAGTAAGCAATATGAAGATATACTCATAAGAGTTCATAATTTAGAAGAACAAAATGAAGAGCTAAAAAATAAAAACACTAAACTTGAAACCCGAATTGAATTTTTGGAAGGGCAAATGGATAGTATAGACCGTGCAAATAGGTCTAAAAACATTGAAGTTCGGGGAATCCCTGAACTAAAGGGTGAGAACTTAAAAAATGTGTTCTATAACATTCATCAAACTACTAAGTCAAATGTAAATATAAACGAAGTTGAAGCAGCTTACCGAATTTCTCAAATAACTAATAAGGAACATAAACCCATCATCTTCAAATTCAAAACTAACATGGACCGTGACCAATTTCTTTCCGATGTCAAAACCTACAACAAGCAAGCATCCAGTCCAGCCGAAAAATTAAATACACAACAACTGGGTATTGCTGGCACTAGCTCGAAAGTCTACGTTTCCGAACACCTGACCTTTCGAGCCAAACATCTATGGTACCTGGCCCGTAAGGCAAAAAGAGACGACAAATTTAAATACGCGTGGATTCAACAAGGACGTATATACGTGCGTAAGGAGTTCGGAACGCCTGCAATACTCGTCAGTGAAACAAACAAAGATCGATTACTGTTATCATTACCCGAAATGCCAACAAACTAAATATAATGAACATCTGTTTGTAAATATTAATATCCTTAACTATTATTTCTTTCTACATAATATTTACCCTCTTTACACGATCATTTATAAATTCAATATTACTCCAATGACTACCTCTTTGGAGCGAAATTCTTTTAATTTTCTTCATATCTTTTGCAAGCTTATGGATGTATGTCTCTCATTTTTAATTTTCTGTATACCACAATACTTTATGTATTATTTTATTTTGCTTATGTTTTATAATCTTTTTAAGCTCATGTTTTATTTTCTTTTCAAGCTTATATTTTATATTCTTTATATGCTTATGTTTAAAATTTATATGCTTATGTTATACACTCGCAGCAACTATAAGTACATTTTATACACCTATGCTTATATTTTAAATACTTTATATGCTTACGTTAAATATCCACAACAACTTAATCCATATATCACTGGTATATTTTATATGCTTATGATTACGTTTTATTTTCTTTATATGCTTATGTTTTATAATCTTTTTAAGCTAATGTTTTATTTTCTTTTCATATTTACATTCTATAGTCTTTATGTGCGTATGTTTATAATTTATTTGCTTATGTTATACATTCGCAGCAACTATAAGCACATTTTATACACCTATGCTCATATTATAAATACTTTATATGTTTATGTTAAATATCCACAACAACTTAATCCTTATATCACTGGTATATTTTATATACTTATGCTTATGTTTTATTTTCTTTATATGCTTATGTTTTATAATCTTTTTAAGCTAATGTTTTATTTTCTTTTCATATTTACATTCTATAGTCTTTATGTGCGTATGTTTATAATTTATTTGCTTATGTTATACATTCGCAGCAACTATAAGCACATTTTATACACCTATGCTCATATTATAAATACTTTATATGTTTATGTTAAATATCCACAACAACTTAATCCTTATATCACTGGTATATTTTATATACTTATGCTTATGTTTTATTTTCTTTATATGCTTATGTTTTATAATCTTTTTAAGCTTATGTTTTATTTTCTTTTCATACTTACATTCTATATTCTTTATGTGCTTATGTTTATCATTTATATGCTTATGTTATACATCCGCAGCAACTATAAGTACCTTTTTTACACCTATGCTTATATTATAAATACTTTATATGCTTATGTTAAATATTCGAAACAACTAAATCCTTATACCACTTATATACTTTTTATGCTAATGCTGATATTTTATACTGTTTATAAGCTTATGTTTTATTTACAGTTTATTCTTTACATGCTTACATTTTATATTCTATATACGTTCGTATTATATATTATCTATACGCTTATACTATATTTTCTCAACAACTATTTGTATACCTTATATACCTATATTAGAGTTATATATACTATATATGCTTGTATTATAAATTCACAACAACGAAATCCTTATTTCACAAAGCTAACACTATATGCTTATGCTTATGTCATATATTCATTATGTGCTTATATTATATATTCACAACAACTATATTTACACTTTATATATTTATGCATATGTTATATATTTATATCAACTAAATCTTTATCTCATAAATGTACCAATGTCACTACAACTTGGTTGTTAATAATTTATGCAAAACAAAAAACCAGAAAATGGAAGACATAGCAAATTTAATAGATAACACAACACCAATCCCATGTATATCTACCAATGATTCCGAAGTAGTACGTCAATTATTATTAACTAACTCAACCCTTACGATATTTTCTATGAACATAAGAAGTATAAACAAAAATTTTGATGAACTCCTAATTCTCCTCACTGACCTTGTCTCAGATTTTGATATAATTGTCTTGAGCGAATGCTGGATTCAAGAAAATTTCATCCCTAAAACGATAAGAAACTACAATCAGTATAATACTCTACACAACCAAACTCAGAACGACGGAGTCATTGTATATATTAAAAATCACATCTCACACTCAGTAAAAGAGATCAAAATTAAATATGCAAACTGTCTACAAATTCAAATTGATAATCATATAACACTTCTTACATTGTACAGATCTCCGAATACACATAATATAACCCCATTCATACATTCACTGCAAGAAATTTTATCAAACATTGAACACTGCCAAAACACCTTTATAATTGGTGATCTAAACATAAATATAATTAATAAAATGCACCCTCAAGCAAATGAATACCTAAACGCACTAACTTTATTAGGATATTTTCCAGCCGTTACAGCACCAACTAGAGAATCAGACTCAAACACTAGCAGTTGTATAGATCATGTATTTGTTAAGAGTGAACTAGACACCAAAACCATTGTCTATCAAACAACAGTTACAGATCACTATTCAATCATCACTTCTCTCTCGCATAAAAATCACAAATCACCACAAAATACTTCCCCTCAAGAAAAGATCTCATATGAAACTCTCCTAAACAGTGTCTCTAAAGAAAACTGGGAACTTATCTATTCTTGTACCGATGTCACCTCTGCATGTGAATTATTTATTAATACCTTACGTAACCACTTAACCAATGCTACATCATACACAAAAAGTAAAAATAAACGATCTGACATAAAACTCAAACCATGGATCACTGCAGGAATTCTCTACTGTATCAGAAAGCGCGATAAGATTCATAACTTCTGTAGAAAAAATCCCCACGATTATGCATCTCTTTTATTCTACAAACGTTATAGAAATAACTGCAAAAAAATAATTGACAGTGTTAAAAGAGATTACTACCATAAACAAATCAGTGAAGCTACCGGTGATAATAAAAAAATTTGGAATATCGTTAAAGATATAGCTAATATTAATAAAACCAATACACCCATTGTTAAGATTAACATCGAAGACCAAATATTACATGTCAATTCCGACCCCGAAAAAATTTCCGACCATTTCAATCAATTTTTCTCCAATATTGGATCTAACTTAGCAAAAAATATTTTAGACAGACACAACGTCTCGGACAAAGATCTTGCAAACAATATACCCCTCACTAATCTTAGTTATAACCCTTTCCACTTCACTCCCACTACTGACACAGAAATTTTAGAACTAATCTCATCCCTTAAAAACAGTAACTCTGTAGGTATAGATCACATTTCAACAAAAATCATCAAACATATCCAAAAATATATAGCCTCCCCTCTGAAACATATAATCAATCTAAGCTTTAAAACTGGTGTATTTCCTAACTCCTTAAAACAGGCCACAATAATCCCAATATTCAAATCAGGAGACAAACTATCTGTAAATAACTATCGACCGATATCTTTACTTAGCACAATATCTAAAATCATAGAAAAAGCGGTGAAGAATAGACTCTACAAGTTCCTTGAAGATAACAAAATATTATCGGACAACCAATATGGTTTCCGCAAAGGTAGGAGTACCTCAGATGCAATAGCCGCCCTCACAAAAATAGTTTCCTTTAATCTCGACCTTGGTCGAAAACCGCTTGCTGTTTTCCTTGATCTCTCAAAAGCATTTGATACAGTCTCCCATCCCTTACTGCTTAAAAAACTTCAACAGATCGGAATAACTGGGATACCCTACACATGGTTCGAAAACTACTTAACAAACCGAACACAACAAACTCTTATCCACTCTGACAAAATAAATAAAAGCAAAAAATTATCCATGTCGTACGGTGTACCGCAAGGCAGTGTACTAGGTCCACTCCTATTTCTTTTATACATCAACACACTATGTACCATGGATATTGGAGGTAAGATTTTATCATTTGCCGACGATACAGTCTTAATATTCGAAGATGAAACATGGCAAGCAGTTATTAACAAAACTAATAATGGCCTAATAAAAGTGAGGCATTGGCTTGACACAAATCTCCTTACACTCAATATTGACAAAACACAATATATGACGTTTTCCATACGCAAACATAACTTTCCCAACAACTGCCCTAAACCAATAATTCACTCGTGTTCACTAAACATGCACCCACACCCACCCGGAACCCCACCTATTACAAATTGCACGTGTCCAACCCTTAAATCATCTAAGGAAGTTAAATATCTAGGCATAATCATAGATGACCAACTACGTTGGGAAGCACACATAAGTGACACAGTAAAAAGACTCCGTAAGCTCTGCCATATATTCTGCTCTCTTAGATCCATCTTAGACCTAAAAACCCTTAGAAGCGTATATTTTGCCCTTTTTCAATCCATTGCAACATACGGTATTTTGGGATGGGGTGGTTGCACAGAATCCGTCATTAATCCTTCGGATTAATGACGGATTAATTAATCATTAATATTTCGGATTATGCAACCCCATCTTAACGTATGGTTGTATTGGTTGGGGAGCGTCAGGTAGAACAATTCTAGATCCACTAGTGAAGGCCCAGAAATCCATAATTAGAGTCATTATGCGTAAACCCTATAGGTTTTCTAGCGATCAACTCTACAAAAAATTTAATGTACTTGATGTTCGTCAAAACTACATAAAAAAGGTTATTATCCACGTACACAAAAATCTAGGAAAACTCAAAAAAATTGATCATAATTACACCACAAGAAGTCACACCAGAAAGGATCTTGTGATCCCAGTGAGCAATACGTCGAAGTTCCAAAATACATATACATATCTGGGACCAAAATTATACAATAAAATCCCCCCAGAATTAAATATTAAAACATGCAAAATGACATGCATCGGTTCAATAATAAATAAATGGTTAATTGGATTAGGGAGGGTTGAGTCTGAAAAATTATTAAATAATGTAACTTAAAACTTAAAATTTTACATGGTTAACTATTAAATGGCACAATCAGTAAAAACTTAGTATATATTTAATCTAAAAAAAAAACACCTTGTTTTTTTTAGTACAGAATACATTTTTGGCATTTTTCACCAGCATTTGGTTCCTTAGAACGGGCAATCTGCCTAGCTAGGAACTAATATAGACAAACAAGACATAATAACACTTGTACACATTTTAATATTTACAGTTATTTTGAAATATTATTATTATGTTATTTTGCTGTATAAATGTATCTTATGTAATAAATAAATAAATAAATAAAAAATAAATCCAATAATTACAGTTCAAAAACTGATACTGAGAATCATATTTAAATGCCAACCTACCCACCCCTCTAATGTGCTATTTACTAAATTTAGGGTCTTAGACATTCGCCAACTATTCACTAAGACAAGCCTATCCTACATATGGAAAAATAACCTACTGATAGCTCCACAACATCAAGCCCAAACCCGCTTTTCTTCAAACCTGGGATGCGTGGTCCCAAAAACTAGAACCACATTCGCTCACCGACAATTTTGGTTCATTGCCCCCAAAATCTACAATGCATTGAGCACCGATATAAAATCAAATATTACCATACCTCTTTTTACTACTCGTGTTCAAAATTGGATATTCGAAAGGGGACGAGATTTCTTTAAAGAATATATGACTTCCTAACCATTATAAAAGAAAAGAAAATAATTAAATTAACTAAATAAAATATCATGCTTAACATCTTTTTCCAACCTGACTTCACTGAATTCTAATCTAACCTAGACGATTATTTACCTACCTTGACAAACCTCTGAATGAACAAATTTTAGCTTTCATAAAAAAAAAAAAATTATAGATTAACATATTTAAATCTTACTTCTTAGTAATTTATATTTTATAGTATTTTATTTTTTACTTCTTTAAAACATTTTCCTTTTTATAATCCTTTATATTATGTATGTTTATGTATATGTGTGTTTGTAAGTATTTATATGTAGTTATATGTGTATATATATATATTTGTGTATGTATATGCATTTGTATGTGTATGTGCTTACATATACATATATCTTGTTATATTTTACCTTAAATATTTTTATCTTTTTCTTTCTCTTGTTTCTAATATCTTATAATTTCTATTTCAAACCTATATTTTGTTCTAGCACTCACATTGTATAACTTATATCATGTATGATTACCTTAACACGGGCATTAGCCTAGTATGGTAATCAAGAAAAAAATATAAAAGTGTACTTTCAAAAATTATATGAAATAAAAAAAAAAAAAAAAAAAAAAATCAGCGCATTGACATTTGACGTTTTTGAATTTTTGGAATTCACTCACTACTCAATATTATATTTATCACAATATTCCTGCAGCTCTTACAAAAGATGAGAATTTGTTCCATGCAAAATGTATGACGAAAAGAATTTTCTTTATAATTATTTTTTTCGTGAATTTTTACAATTTTTTAATAACTGTTATTCGGGATGGAGACAAATCCAACAAAATAAAAATCATAAAAATCGGGCCAGCCATTCTCGAGTTATAAATGGTGTAGCTAACCAGACTGAGTTTTATATATTAAGATGAAAAATTTGTTCATGATGTAAGTACATCCAGCAAAGTGTTTTTGGGCACATTTTGGCCAATTTGCAAACATCCTCGAGCGTTCGCTGGCCAAAATGTGGCCAATTTGTAGAGATATTTTAAAATATTTATCGGAATCCTACAATGAACAATATTATATAATACATCTAACTAACATGTTTCATATAAAAATGTAAAAAATATTATATAGTTACTAAATAAAATAAAAATTATATATTCAAAATATATACTAACTATCACCTTAACAAAGCAAACAAACAATATTTATGTAATTATTTAACAACATTCTTGTATTATTTTTAATTATTTCCTCTTTGAATTTCTTTTCCTATTGAAGTTATTTCCATTTAAAGATGATTGTATACTACCTTGTGTCATTACATCATTCTTTTTTCACATTAGAGGAATTTTCACACACATTACTCCACTTTTTCAAGTGGTGGTATTTCCACTTATATACCAAATAGGTACGCATCTACTCTTTTACTAACCGACATCCCTTAGTAAATATATACAGTGAAACCCTCTTAAGAAGTTTTCTAAGGGACTGGAAAAAACAAACTTCTTATGCAAGAAAACCTTATACATATGTGGAAAAAATTGGGCCAAGGGACCAAAATGAGGACCGAGAGAAAAAACCAAACTTCTTAAGCCACGAAACTTCTTAAGAGGGTTTCACTGTATTCAGTTATACAAGGTACTTGTGGCATTACCTACTTTTCCTAGATTAGGCATTTCCACTTAAAGATTAGATGACATCTCCATACATTGTTATTACACCAACTGCACAACTACACCAATTACACAAGATGCAAAAATCCTTAAATGTTCCAGATTGTTAAAAGTAACAAATTTAATACCCATTGCATTATAATTCATCAAAACATTCGAAGCATTAACAAAAACTTCGACGACTTCACTGTGCTGATAAATGAATTAAATTTAGAACCTGACATATTAATCCTTACAGAATGTTGGATAAATTCCTCAACATATGTGCATAAAAACATCAACAACTACAAAGTCTTCAATACTAAACTTCACAAACATCAAAACGACGGAGTAATTGTATATTGTAAAAATAAGATGGAATTCAAAATAGAAGAAATCGAACTACAAGACGCAAACTGTTTGAAAATAAAACTCGATCAAGATATATGCATCTTCGCTATCTACAGATCGCCTTCATCTACAAATTTATCACCATTTCTTGGATCACTAGACTCCATACTACTTCAAGAACGAAATATCAGGAACCTGTTCATTATTGGGGACATCAACATTAATATACTGGATACTGGACGGCAACATCCACAAACACAGGAGTACCAATTACTCCTCCTCTCCCACGGGATGTCTGCCGCAATAAGGGAACCAACAAGAGTTGATCACAAAATGAATAAATCAATCCCCTCACAAACCTGTATTGACCACATAATGACAAAAACAAATAAAAAATACTCCACAATCATACATCAATCCACCATCACTGATCACTACACTATAATTCTTAACATTCATGCAAAGAAAAATAGACCATCGACTCAAAATTTAACTTGGAACAGACATGTTATAGACTACATAAAACTAAAAAAATCACTACAAACCGAAACCTGGGAGTCAATATATAAAGCTGAAGATCTAGAAGTTGCTTGGAAAATATTTATTGAACACTTGCAATTAAAAATACAAAACCACACTTCAATAAAAACTTACACGTTTTCACACAATAAAATTATCAAAAAAGTTTGGATCACACCTGGCCTACTTAAATGTATAAGGAAAAGAGACAAGCTCCATCAGCAAGTAAAAAACAATCCTTACGACCTTTCCCTAAAACTATTTTACAAAAACTATAGAAACATCTGCTCCAATCTTACTAAATCGGCTAAACAAAATTACTACAGATCTAAAATAGATCAATCCAATAATAATCCAAAACTTTTCTGGCAAATAATTAAAGAAATCACCTACACAGATCAAAACAAAACAAACCCATTGGAAGAAATCAACACAGATAACGGTACACTCTCGCTCAACAAAAACGTACATAAACTAATTAACTACACTAACAACTTTTTTGCAAACATAGGCTCGAATTTAGCCAACAAAATAACCAAACCTCAACACTTTAACCCGAACATAAACAAACACGTAAATCCTTAAAGGATTAAATTTGCTCTAAAACAAATCACTAAACAAGACCTATCACTAATGTTATCTAAATTCAAACCAACATCTTCATCTGGTAGTGATGAAATCACAAAGAAAACAATAAAATTCTTACAAGACGAAATTACCGAACCGATACTCTTTCTAATAAACAAATCTATCACGGAAAGCAGATTTCCATCTCAACTCAAAATAGGGACTATTACACCAATCTTTAAATCAGGAAATCGTAAAGATATCAATAACTACAGACCAATCACAATTCTAAACACATTATCTAAAATCTTAGAAATAACAGTTAAAACTCAACTCGTCGACTACCTAGAATCAAATAAACTATTATCACCAAAACAATTTGGTTTCAGAAAAAATCTAGGAACATCAAACGCCATAGCCTTAGTAATTGAATATATTAAAAATTCTCTAGACTCACATAAAAAATGCATTGGCATATTTCTCGACCTTTCTAAAGCCTTTGACACAATAAATCACACACATCTTTTTGAAAAACTAGAGAACATAGGGATTGCTGATAATGAACTGATATTTTTTAAAAGTTACATGGGAAATAGAAAGCAAACTGTGAAACTTAACAATATAACCAGTGAGTGTATTGATGTCAAATTCGGGGTGCCCCAAGGAAGTATTCTGGGTCCGATTCTGTTCCTTATTTACATTAATGACCTATGCCACATAGAATGTGAAGGAGAAATCATCAGTTTTGCGGATGATACTGTTCTCCTAATAAATGGGAATAATTGGACAGAGACATTTAAGAAAGCAGAAGACACACTTAATAGGATTAAAAAATGGCTAGACTACCATTCACTTACACTTAATGCTAATAAAACCAAATTCATTACTTTCAAAATAAAAAATAAGAAAAACTCTGAAGAAAACCTGAACTTGAAAATTCATAGCCCGCTTCACTTAAATGAGAATTGTAATTGTCCCTCATTAGAAAACGTTGACCATATAACGTATCTGGGTCTAAAAATTGACCAAAACTTAAAATGGACCGAACACATTACCTATTTAAATAATAAAATCAAAAAACTAAGTTATTTTTTCAAATCTATCAGGAATGTCCTCATTAAAAAAGACTTAATCAAGATTTACATGGCTCTCTGCCAATCACTGTTAGAATACGGTATTATCGGATGGGGCAGTGCAAATAAAAACATACTAAATCCACTAATTAAAACTCAAAAAGCCATAATGAAAATTATACTGAAAGTTCCTGTAAGAACTAGCACTGACGAAATCTTCAACAATCTTAACATAATGTCAATTAAACAACTATATTCTAAAACTATACTCATTTACATTCATAAGTACAAAACCCAAGAAATAACAACTGACACGTACATTAGAAACACTAGATCTCATGGTCAAAAACATATCCAACAAGTAACTGCTAACACAACATTTGGGCAAAAAAGCTTCTTATATTATGGCATTAAACTCTACAATAAAATACCACTCTCACTCAAAAACCTCAACATTATAACATTTAAATTTCAAATAAAAAACTGGATACTAAATATAGGGAGATCAGAAATAGAAAATATACTGAAATCAAATACAGACTAAAACCGAATCTAATGAACTGAATTATAAAAAAACACTATCTTATTTACTTTATAATTATAAAAAAAAAATACTACATGATATATTATGTTATGTCGAATTCATATTATTCTTATAATTAAATTATAAAATGTAAATGAAATCCTCAGCACGGGAGATCCCAGTGAGGATATCATTATCTCTATTTGTTATTAAGAAATGAAGACAATAAATCATTATTATTATATTATTATTATTATTATTATTGCTCTGTAACTACTTTCATAGTACCTATCTACTTACTTCTTTATACATATATGTAATTGCTGTGTACGTTTTATTTTATTTTTTCCTGATAATAACAAACTAATGTAAAAATCCTTAAATGTTTCACATTGTTAACAGTAACAAACTTAATATCCACTGCTCTGTAACTACATTCATAATAACTACATTCATAGTACCTACTTACTTATTTACATATGTAATTACTGTGTACCTTTTCTTTTTTTTTCTTTTTCATAATAATAACAAACATACGTACATTTATGATAGCAAAAAAAAATTATAATTAAAAAAATAAATAAATAATAATAATTAATTACAAGAAAATTACCTACTTTTATATTAATCGTTAAAAAATTTTTACACCACTGCAATACCGGTATGCTTCGAGTATATTTGGAATCACATTTTGTGTGTTGTGACAATAATTATTGAATATAATGTAGCGTGAGCCCAAATACGAATCCGCTGGTTGAACTCCTTTGTAAACAATTACTCGAATATTGATACCTACTTATGTTAAGCCTACTTATATCTTTCTAGCTCTGTTTATCATTTTATGTACTATATACTTATGATACTGCATACTTGTTATAATGCTCCTGTACAATTTATTTTATATGTAAAAGCCATCAAGGCGTAAACAAACAAATAAATAAACATTCCCGGTGGCTGATTTCCTCCGATCATCCAGTTGATTAGGGACCGTTCAAGTATTACGTAATGCACTTGGGAAGGGGAGGGGTCTTGTGAAACGTTACTGTGCGTTACGAGGGGGAGGAGGGGGGGTTCGAACAACGCGTTAAGTAACATGTTTTTCTTTATTTACATAAAAAACTAAGGAATTAAAATCTTCCAACTTAGCAACCCTTTTTCGTTCTCGAAATCAGTTATTAATATGCAGTTATATGTATGTAAAAAAAAAACACCACCAAATCAATTATAATGCAGAAAATTTATAGTGAATTAAACAAAATGTTGATGTTGTCTGGGTCACCAGTAGGGTATTTCAAAATGTCATACTGATATACGGGACCACTGTGTTGCCACTGGTGTTATTTAATAGCATATTTAATATGTAAAACACAGACAAGTGTAAATAATATTTGATTTATGCTGAGCATTTGAATATTGCTTTCGTCATTATCTCAAAACTTAGTATTTGGAGACATCTGATTAATCAACTGGACAATCGATATATATACATACATATTTTTTTACATTAGCTCCACACATGAGGCCCTGAGGAAAATAATTTCCTTTAGGGCCTATGTCATCATAGGTGATGCTGT
The DNA here is from genome assembly GCA_917880885.1 of Limnephilus marmoratus. NCBI lineage: Eukaryota > Metazoa > Arthropoda > Insecta > Trichoptera > Limnephilidae > Limnephilus > Limnephilus marmoratus. The sequence continues at coordinate 70,995,418 of OU862906.1, forward strand.
ATTTTTTAGGAAGGGAAGGATAGGAAGTTCTGGGAAGGAAAAAGGTGTAAGGGGTGGTAGAAATCTAGGGGTCGGTATTTCCTAGAATGACGGACTTATGACTCCATCCCTCCAACTGCGGTGCAAGGTGATGGGTCGAGAGAGTTCGGCTGAGAAAGTCAAAAGGCCGCCCTCAACCAGTTTCTCTCGATCCCGTCCGCCACGCAGCAAGCTGGCAGACGCATCCGCCGCCAAGACCTGGACATACCTCACCCCATGAACCCGGGCACCCCTGCTAATTCACCAAATGTAGCGAAACACTTGGGGTGACCTACGGCAGAGGTGTTGGTTATCCAATAAATGGTTCCCGGGATGGCGGTACCCATACCTGCCTCTCTGAATATGCTACTTTTCAAGTGAAGGCACATCCTTTTCGAATTGTATAATATCATCTGTCAATGCACCAATCTTTAATTATTGTTTTAGGCATGTGGCAGCCACTAAACACATTCTGCGGCTCACCCCCCTACGCCGCGCCCGAGCTGTTTCGCGACGAGAGCTACTTCGGGCAGCTGGTGGACGTGTGGGCACTGGGTGTGCTGCTTTACTTCATGGTCACGGGCTCCATGCCCTTCCGCGCTCACAGTGTTGCCGCACTCAAGAACTTCATCCTCGAGGGCAAGTACCAGATTCCGGGGTACGTGAGCGACCAGTGCTGCTATATCATAGGTGAATATGAAACTGGGTAATTTTACAACGGGTTTGATGGTATCAAGTCTCCGACAGGAGAGGCATGACAAGAGGAAATGTTCCCAAATAAATTCACTGCCAACTCGAAGTTTGAATGTTCGTATGAGAATCAAGAAACTTTGCAACCGCCAATTGGCATTTTGCATCAATGTTACTTTCTGCTGTGTCATCCGGCAACTGCCGTGACATGTTATTTTATTGAAACTTGAAATAATATTTTGGACTTATTTTAAACAAAGAGTCGAAGTGGCAATAAAAAACATCGGAATTTTTCATGTTTTAACTATCGATGACTGGCTTAACCCAATTTAATTATATTTATTTCCACTAAAAACTTAACATTTGATCAAGTCATCTATGGCCGTAGTCGAGGAGTAAGGGTCTTGATTCGCAATCCGAAGGTCGCAGGATCGAATCCTGGTATGCGCAAATAAATTTTATTTGATTGATTTGTGTTCTTTCACAATTAAATCATTTAAAAATAATTTATAGTATATTCGTGGCACTTTCCAGAGTGGAAGATAATCTCAGTATTGTCCTGGTGTAAGACCAGCATTCAGAATTGAAACGTTGCTTAAATTGGCTTTAGCCAGGTTTGGTGACAAGATCTGAATAGTCAGATACTTTTCCACCTTCCTCTTCCCCATCTCCACTACTTTCAGCCTCACAATTTCAGCCAACACAGCCAACTGGGGATGCCATAGTCTCTCTTGGAGCAGCTGGGGCTCTTATGAGGTATTCACATGAAAAATCAACATAATTCAATCTGGCAATATTAAATTTCTTTCCTTTATCTGATTTCTGTTTCTAATTACTGCATTAATATACTTTGGTGTATGTATGTGTTCAACTAACTAAATGTAATACTTATGCCGGAAATTGATTACATAGCACTGCCATCTATTGAGAAATATTTTTAACTTTATTGCAACTGAATCGTAATATCTCCAAGGTACCATGAAAATCAACCGTGCATATTTTACCATTTATGGACCTTAGCAAAAAGTTTGTTGATTATTCAGTTTTCTACTCAGAATAAAGCATAACAAATCAAATGAACATTTCTGTGTAAAATTGAGCTTATAATAATTATAGTAATACTTATAGCTTGTTCTTGCTTATTTTCAGAACACACATTAGTTCAGGCACCAAAGCAGCGACTAACAATAGATGAAATCTTAGACAGTGAGTGGTTCAAAGTGGTTCCACCTCCGCCCGACAATCGCCGCAGGAAGAACTCTCTTCTGGTGCTGGCCACCAGGTTCCGCAGAGGATCCACCCCTCTTTCTCCCAACAACAAGATCACCGACGAGCAAATGGCCGCTAGAAACAACTTCCGGAAGTGTTCCACCACCCTCCCCGATGCAGCATTGAAAAACTTCAGCAGCAGGCAAAAGATGAACTCAACAAACAACAATACAAACATTACCAATTCTATCATAACTATCATGGAAGGAAAGGAAACCAACGGCGATATTAAACCACCGAAGATTAATAAAAAATTAGCAAACACTTCCAAAGGACAATCTTTCGATGTTCAGATGTTACCGTCTTCGAAACCGGGAGAGAATTTGAAGTGTGCTGATGGAACTCCTGTTGAACAAGGAAGATTTATCATGCTTCCAACTTGCACGCATGATTTAACTTTCCTGAATCCGCTCGAAGTTAAAACAAGGGAAAAATTAAATAATTACGGGATTTCTTCCAAAATGCTGTGCGACAGCATCGGCCAAAATTCTAAGAGCTCGATCATCGGTATTTACAGAGTAGTGATGCATCGAGTTCTAACCGAAGAGTATATCTGGGACAGTTTGAGCGATCCCAACAATCTGATTGGCAAAAAACGTCCAGACGAGAAAAAAACCAAAGAAAATGATAAAAGAACACTGCGGCAAAAAATATCCAGAACTTGTGTTATTCTCTGAAGTAACGGGGGACACGTTGGATTGTGCAAAGCAGATTTTCTTCAATCTGAGGATACAGAGAAAGAGTTTCAGTATGGATTGTCATATTTTAACTCGTCCTGGAGAATGCCTAACTTCGATGAGATGAAACTCGTCAATATTTGAGATATTATTCAAACAAATAAATGTGGATGGGTATGGTACGGTGTGTTGAAATATCACTGCCATGATTAAGAATCAAACCTGCATTGAAGTGTTTTAAATAATTCATTCAGAATTCATCTAAAATGTACGTCGTTTAGTTACCATAGTTATTACGATGTACGTCTAATTGTTTTAATTTTATATAATTTACGATTTAGTAATTTTCTCTCCAGAAATATTTTTATTGACTGATAATAATTACCATTCCTAGAGGTTTAAATAATATAATATTTTCTATTTCACAGTTTATCGAATAAAAATAATATTAGATGTTTAGACTTAGAATATTCTACCTTTGTGATCTCTAATAAAAGACAGCTAGTATTTATTTATCTATCAACAATGGCTATTCTGCCAAACATTTGTGTCTTTCATATTATGGTAGCTACCAGTGATATACAATACACTAAATACCTGCATTAGGGCGTACTTACCTGTGAAATTAGCCCCAGGGATGTGTTCTTTGTCCTTTCGCTCATCTCATGGCATCTCCTTTTCAAAGAGCAGTTTTTAAAATTAAAATTTATGTTATTGTATTAACCGCAGGAATGCCGTTCGTGCACCGGTGTGTTTGAGATTTTACACGCGATTTTGACCCTTATGTATAAAGAAAGTGTATGAAGAACACGGTCAGAATCGCTTGCTCTATTATCGCCCTTTACCATAGAGAAAACCGCAATGCGCCTGGTCACTCCAAATAATTTATATTAATAATTTACTGGAGCGCGGGAATGTGCGCAGTTCTTGCGCATGCGCGGGAAAAATTCCTTTGTCTCCGATTTTGACCTTTCTATTGTACAAAATTTCTCAAGGACACTGTCAGAATCGCTGGACACGAAATGTCATTGGGTGTCATGGCTGCCGCTTTTTGCGAACGCTAATTGGTGGACAACCAACCCCAACTACCCCGGCAAACAACGGGTTAAGTCAGTATTACGAAACAATTAAGATAAAAAGGCAAAATCTGTTGAATTTCGGAAGGCGTCACGCGTTATCAGCTGTCAAATTTCTGTAATTTTCTATGGCTTCAATGGCTTGCCTGTCGGTGTGGATTAATTACCACTTAAAAACACAAATTACTATTTATTATGACTACTTACATATAAGCCTAATAGGCAATCATAAATGACTATCTGTTTGTCATATTATTTTAATGTTTGTATGTGATGACATTCGATTCTCAAATTTTTCCGCGACTTGACATCTCTTAACAAGTATTACACGGCAAACGTGCCGTCATCCTGGCATTAAGGCAACTACTGTTAAGAGTTGGTGTCTTAACACAAACGCAGTATTTAGATTGTTAACACGATACGGAAAACCGCATTTAACCTCTCAAATGTAGCTGGCCTGCCGGCGGGCCAAAAAAATATTTGTTTTTTTTTTAATGCGATTTTAACCCTTATGTATACAGAAACTGTATGTAGGACAAGGTCAGAATCGCTTGTGCCAACATCTTTCTTAATGTAACAGTTGATTTGACTAATCTAGCTTCTAACAATGATTTTAAATGAATTTTCTATGACTTTGCAGGTCACTTTTAGCAGCTGTCGGTGGTAAAAATAACAATATTTTACATTTTCAAAAGAGTAACAATGCCATTATTTATTTGAAAACTCCTTTGAATTGTTTTTTCATGTAGGGTGTGTATTCAGGTTTGTGTAGAAATAATAAAATCAGTTTATATTTGTACAAATATATTTCTTTGATATTTGTTTGCCGAATGGGAGAATTTTTTTTGTTAAAGTTAGAGCTATTCTGGGAAACTTCTAACGATATTATCATTTAATATATATGAATAATAAGATATATTATCTGGTAAACAGAAAACAATAGCAAAAAAAACCATTTGCTTTGGTTTTGTATTGATATTTGACCAGAATTCATCAAGGTAATTTTCGCGCGGTTTTTTCGAAATACCATCCAACGTTCAACAGGTTAAGAAAACTGTCAAAATGAGTCGTATATGGCTAATTTAACATGCATTAAGCTATCGCAAATGATACAGAATCACCCTCAGAAGTCAAAAATCAAAACCAACTTCTTTTCTTTTGTTTGTTAAAATATGCATCACTAAAAATAATATGACTAGAAAGTACCTACCCCAATTTCAACAATGGCCGATTGTAGCTGTATATAGTGTATTCTATATTAATGGATAGTTATCTATCTTAGTATTTTATTTATTAAGAGTATAGTCAATGAAGTGTTCAATTATTAATGACAAAATTTTACATAATTGATTAATGGTGGATTGTGATGATTGGCGCCACATCCTATCTCTGCAGTGATGTGGCGCTGTGGTTTGGTGTGAATATCTAATAAATATTGTCATAGCGCCCAAAATATTGTTGTTTATAAGGATAAGGAGAAATTTAACGGTGATATTAATTTTTTTATTCAAATACCTAGGCATCTTGTAGTTTTAAATTTACATACATAGTTGTTATCAGGAGGGTCTGGTTGGTGGTAACAGAATTCTTTGCTCGTTATCGCTTTGTGAAAAATTGATATTGTTGAAATGGTGTCCAATACATATAGCAAATGTGACATGAGATTAATGTTTTGGACTGGTTAGCGGCCGAATGGTTCAAAGTATCGACTGCCCACTGGTTCATTGCGGGTTCAATCTTCTGCTAGCTAAGGCTTCTATCATTTGCAACACTTTCCAGAAAGTAGGAGTTTAAAAATACTGGTGTATTTGTAAATTTGGATTTTAAATTGTTCAGGAGAGAGAAAAATGTGAAAACTTTGGAATTCAATATTGTAGATGGACGAAATTTTGTCTCTCTGTAAATTCCATAATTGTTAATTGGTTGAAAATTATAGATTTCACATTCTATACACATAATAGGAGTGCACATTTTTACAAAAAATAGATTTAAAATGGAATGGCATTGCAACAATAATTTTGGCAAACATCTATTTTTTCATGGTGCATAGTTTATGCCCGTAAGCTGGCTACCTACAAAGTATCGGATCATTCCATGTTGCAATTGAAGCATTATACACTGACAACCTGAATGATTTTGCCTGGGCTTTACACAGAGTTTTTCGAAATCAGACTTGGACAGTGACCTCCCTATCGTTTTGAAGGTTGAGTGTGCAAAATTTCTTCAATCTTAAAATAAAACTGCAGATTTGTATAATAATCAAACAAATTCCATCGGCCGCCTAAGACAATCTTCGTTGCATAAAACATTGAAAGTCTTTACAAGAACAATTTTTCTCATGAAATTAATATAAAAAAATTGATATTCTAAATTAATATTGTGTATTATTTGACTTGAAATCATATTTTCTACAATATATAAAAATTCAATGGAACTAGAAAAAAAAAACTTTAATGTTCACTCTTGATAACTTACCTACATACTTTAGTAGGGAATTCTGATTTGCAATAAAAAACATTCAATGTATTGAGAATACGTACATAAATTTAAAACAAGTACCTATGCAATGTTACATATTTACAGCTCAACCAAATGTTGGAGTTTACAATAAATTATTAGTTTTATTGCACTTGATGAAAATAATTGATAATATTATAAATTGTGTGTTTTATTACATTCTCCAAAAGTATTCATACAAAAAAAGAATGTTGAAGTGTTTGTATTTCAATCTGCAAAAGTAGTTTAATTCCATTTGCATTATCAATTTAAAAAAAAATGTTTTAAAATCCAACCTTCAAAGCACTCTAGCACTGTATTTTTTTTTCAATTTTGCTACCGCTATTCCAGACCATAGTTAACAAAAAAAAATGAAAAATGAAGTTCATATTGCACCTGGGGAATATCAATGGCACAACTCAAAACATTTATTTTTTCAGGAGAGCAGTTTGAATATTTCGTTTTTGAGTGTATTAAATCAGTTTATAAACCAATAAAAAAACATTGTTTTACAAAAGTTAGAAAGCCGTTATGTTATTTCTTTACATATCTAGTGAACAGTTCGGCTCAAATGATCATTGCTCCACTATTTTTTGCTTGAATTCGAGTAAAATATTATGTTATGACAATGGCGTTTTCGCGTTTAAGGCCACAATAATATTTTTAAAAATTGTGCCGTTTTTATCGAAGGTAGAAAACAGATATCCAGGAACATTTCTGCATACTTAACTCAAAAATACAATTTTTTGACTTGTGCCACTATTACCGCTCAGATGCGGTATGTATATAAAAATTTCATTAAAAATATTGTTTAATTTTAGAAAAAAATTCATATGACATACATAGAGGATTTCTGTGATTGAAAGAAATTTTCTAGATTCTGAATAAAATTATATTGTAATGACAATTGTTAATAGAGTCCTTCCATTTCTAGAGTAATAAAATAACTTTTTTCGGTCCTCTCTGATTTAATTTTATCTTACTAATCAACTATTTTCCATATTTAATAGACCGTTTTGCTCAAATTGACTCAAAATTATAAGTACCTAATATTAATATATGAAGATGTTGACGGATATTGTATTTTGAAACCAAATGATTAATATAGAATATTGTTAGCACAACTAAGAATTATTTCGTCCCCATTGATATTAGTTGCTTTTGCTGTTTAGTGACTAAAAAAATATTTATCTTTATTATGGTTACCAATAAAAATTATAATTGTTTAATGAATTTACAATAAAGTTACCTACTTTCTTAATTTGAACCAGAATGTCGACTAAAAAATAAACCTGTTGTAAATATGTAGTTGAACCATGCTGTCCATACATACAGAATATAAAGGGAGACGCAAGCGTGGAAGCATGCCGAATATTGTCGAGCTAAGACCAAACTGCATGGAGTATCAAAGCAGCGGAACTATGCATTTAGTGTGAAGATAGAATAGTTTCACCATTATAAGATCTTCAGGTGGTTTATATTGACCTCGCTTAAAATTACATTAAATAAATTAACAACAAATTTTGAAATTTGTCCAGAAGCAGACGGCTGTGGTAATGCAAAACAGATATCCTCATGGTAAGTGGTCAGCATAATTTTTCAAGTCAAGAGTTGTACAAATTAAATAATATTTTATCATGTTCGTTCAAACAGAAATTACCAAAGTATTAATAGCCAGTACAAAAATTGTTACCTTCCAGGAGTTACACAAATTGCCCAGCTGGATGGCGACTTACAATGTGCAGCAGCTGATATCTCCGTTATTTTTTAAGGAAAATATTTGAAAATTTTAAAATATACTCTTAAATATATGTGTAAAATGACCCCAAAGTATAAATAAAATATATACATGTATTAAAAATACACTGTCCTACACCTATTTCTCCCTTAAAAATTAGTCCTTGATCTTCCACGCTGTCCAAAGCTGGTTCAATTCGCGCCTGCATTCGTTTTCTCTGATGTCCGCATGCCATGTTATACAATTAATAAAAAAATATAACTTTGCATACTACTTGTAGTTTTGGTAAAAATTTGGCCTTTGAACATGTGCACACACTACTAAGGGGGGGGCGTTCAAGTATTACGTAACGCAATTTTTGAAGATTTTTGACGATTTTTGACTCCCCCTCCCCCCACGTAAAGCGCCATAACGTTTTTCCGTATCACCCCCCGCCCCCCCCCCAAACGTTACGTAACGCCCAAGTGTCAATTTTTACCTGTAAGTCACAATTAAGTTGCGCAAAGTACTGGAAAGTCGCTTAAATACCTATTTTCTTGTTTTAATCGCATTTACGGTAGTAAATAAAACAAGAGGTTTCGAGAACGAAAAGGATTGCCAACTTGGAAGATTTTAATTCCCTAGTTTTTTAATCTAAATAAAGAAAAACATGTTACGTAATGCATTGTTCGAACCCCCCCTCTCGTAACGCACAGTAACTTTTTACAATACACCCCCCCCCCCAAGTGCGTTACGTAATACTTGAACGGCCCCTAACCTATCGTCCAGCCAATGTTGTGTCTCAAATGGACACTAAAGCTTAAGCATGGGTTTATGACACGGCCTCCGTAAAAGTATTAGTTAAGGATCATATAATGGTGAAACTATTCTAGAAACAAAGGCAGGACACCGTTGGGCGAAGATGTAATAAGCAGTGGTAATAAGGGTGAACAATATTGGCGATACTTGTGGTGCGCTAATAATGGTTCATGACCCATCTCTCTTGTTTCTATTTATGCTTTCATGGCTGGTCGGTTTGAATGCAAGTTTGTGTTAAACGTCAATAAACTGCTTAGTAAAATAACACCACCGTTTGATTGTTGGTTATTAAATAAAACTTATACAGGATGTAACAGAACGTACCTGTAGGATTTTAACCAGCGATTCCTGAGCATATTTGGAGTAAAAATGAGACGTCATTTTGCTGTCTGACTATATTTTTCAATTAAAAACAACTAAAAAATATATTTCTATCACATGTTGCACACTATTATGATGGAAGGAGATGCAGTGCATATTATGTGACCCATGCTGGTCACACTCAACTACCCCGTTGCAAAGTGTGATGGAAAAACATTTTTTTGTTTTTAATTTAAAATTTTTTTTTAGTCCAAATATGTTCAGAAATCGCTGGTTAAAATCTTTCAGGTACGTGCCGTTAGACCCTGTAAAATTTCCACGCACAAATAACATCTGATTATGTAATAATGTAAAAGGTTCATGTTTATTTTACTTCGTGTTTAAAATTATTTTAAGATGATTTTCCTTGTAAAATATTAGCTGTAAACCATCTGTGTGATATTATTTTTATAATTCAATTAATAAATAAAATAAAAGTCTTTGGCATTTGTATCATTTAGTTTGATATCAATAAATAAAATATTTCAACATACATCGTAATAATATTATCATAAACGCCGCGCTTCAAGACAAATTATACTTCAAAGGAATTTTTATCTTTTTCTTGATGATTATCTATTTAATCACATATTTAAATCTAATTCATTTTTATCAATTGCTTTCGATTAGATTTCGCCAAATTCAGATGGTGAAATCCTAAAAAAATTCATATCTCTGACTCGTTCTTATGTAAAACGGCATGCATGCGGTATGAGCTATTGATATTTATTTTATCTCCCTCATTTAATCTGGGGTCTCTTCAAGCCCCTTCAATTCCTGACAGAGAGTGCAGTTAACGCGCGGTAGAAGCGGAACTTTACCAAAACAATCTTAACCAATGAAGAACCAAGAAGCCTTGAAAAGTGAGGTCATAATCAAAGCAGCCAATAAGAGCCTTGTTAGGAGTTGGATGCTTCGTACATGCTGTACGCGTCATTTCTGTTGTATCCAAATTTCAAATCACAACAGGGCTACAGAAGCTTCACTTCAAAAAATCAGAGTGTGCAATTCACACGCGGTACAAGTAAAACCTTCAGAAAACTAAAGTAGACAGGAGTGACTACGAAGCACTTTTTTTATCAATGTGAAGGATGATTTCTTCAATTTTTTGTCATCTTTTCCTATACATTTGGTCGTCTTATTAGTATTTGCATTTTCTTCTTCGGAGTCGCTTTCTTTTGTGTGTTAATTTTGGAGTGGTTTGAAGATTGGATATTGATTTTACAAAAATAAAAATATAAATTATTTGGATTTCGTAAGATTCGATCCTTGGTCCGCTAAATATCTGACCGCTGAGGTTCGTCAGGCGTTTTATACCACTACACCAAAAATGACTCTGTGGGACTGTGGATTTATGGTATTATATAGGAACCGAGTGTCTGGGATTTAAATAAATATTTATTGCTATCTCATTCTCTCGCAGGCTAAAATCTATACATGTATGTGTTTGTCTCTTTTTAGTGTTGCTCGTTTCCGCTTCATCGAGCTTAAAATCACAACGGTGCTTTTCACTTCAATAAAAACAGTTAGTTTACGAATTTGGTTTCTTCAAAGTGGATGGGAAAATATGTATTAAAATGAAATAAAGTATGGAGCAGGTATAAAATATCTTTATACAATATATTATTAAATATAGTTAGATTTAACTGTAATTTACACTAGTGCACAATAATAATATTGTCTATTAGATAAATCATTGCTTGATGGTAGCAGAATAAATACATATAAAGACAAACCAACATTTGCAATAAACTACAGTCGTATAAAATTTTGGAATGAACAATTTGTTTTGCTGCAAACGTATTCCAAGTTAATATTACTCGGACATTTGAAGCACCCGACACTCTTTAGAATATAGAAATGCAATATTTTAAGTAATTTATTATTATAAAAAGAAACGAGGAAATTTAAACTTAAATAGACGCGGACGATTCTCAGCCTTGCATGATAAGGCGCACAAACTCTTCGTAGTTGATATTCCCTTGCGAGTCTTCCTGGCCTTGAAGCAGTTGTTCCACCTGGAAGCAAATTCACAATTATTCATTATTCAACCATTTACATATAATATTGGTGAAATGGCACATGGAAATTTATTGAAAACAAAGTCAAGAAATACACATTATTATATATAGATCTACAGCAATGATTCTTAAGCCTCGATACACGGCGAGTTACAAGCTACTATCTACTAAGTTTTAAAAGCGGGTAAATCGGCGAGTGAGATTGTCATGATGACACACAAAACTGTCCACTCGCTCAGAAGCTTAGGAAACTGAGGCCGCTGCTAGCGCCAGTAACAAGAATAACGACGCCTGCGTGAACTAATTCTTCAGATGTTTGACAGTCGAAATCAGCTGTTTATCGGAAGCCATGTTGGAAACATAAATAAACCAATCACGAGCAAGCGTGTAGGCGAGTAAAGTTGACGACCTTTCAACTTTTTTTCGTAGATTGTCAACAATCTGCTAGTCGCTGCTAGTTAGCAAGTAACACGATGACACTGGGCGAGTTTACTAACAGATAGTGAATTTCCCAGATAGCTTGTAAACTCGCTGTGTGTCATCGAGGCTTTAACCAGGGCGCCAGCTCCCCTTTGTGGGAGTTTTGGGGGTTTGGCGGGGCATTCAATTTTTTTTTGCATTTATGGGGCACTGCAGAAGTTCGAGTGGTCATTATGTCAATATAGAAAATAAGCTCATCCACGAGCTATGCACACTGATACACTGACTCAATTTTTTCAGGCGCTAGCATTTTTTAAGTTCTGTTAAATAAACAAAACTTTCACATACAAAAATTTAAACTGAGGCAAAAAACTCAATGTCATTGTGATTAAAATAAAGCATAGGTTCTCAATGTGGGCGATAACGCCCCCTTGGGGGCGTTTTAGACCTTCATGGGGGCGGTAGAAGACCAAGAGAAAATTGTGGGACATTTCAAACTTTCAGAGGGCGGTAGGAGACCCAGAGAAATCAAGAGACTGCCACAAAAATCCCATTATCGTGACGACAGTTGCTGTTTCGGATTCATTTCTCAAAGTGGGAGATGGACAAAAAAAGGTTGAGAATCTATGATATAAAGTAAAAAGCCATTCAAAAAGGTTCAAAATATCACCTATGATTGAAAGTTTTATACCGAATGAGATTCAACACTTCTTACGTATGTGTTCATTCGTTGATACGGAGCAAGATCATTAGTGTCAGTACGAGACGTGTGCGGAGGCAGGGGGGTTTGCACGTTTAGGTATACTTTCCACAATTTAAATACTTTACATAAGATTCAACCTCAAAATCACAAATCATCTTTGTAAACATTGGCAACTCATATCTCCAAATAAGATAAAGTGAAGTTAGAACCCTGTCCAACCAAAGTGATGATAAATAGGTCTCAGCAAATGGAGAAATGCCAAATGTGCCACATAACAAAATCAGAACATGATAATACTCATATGTATCTAAACATATAAAAATACACCTACACATAAAAATGTTGCAAAATATTTCCTGTCTGTTATTGCTTATGAAACAACATTTTTTGAAGACCCTCATGTTTTCACTTGCATGAAATATTCATTATTTGACAGTTTTTGTTGCTATTTACCGATAATATGCATTTATGTTACTAAAACGTTGGTAAATCATTAACAGACGCTTTAACCGTTAACAATAATAATAAGCATGTAAAAATGATAACTCGACAATAAATTCGACCTATGATCGATTGATTCACAGGAGAAACACAGGAATGACTCAACTAAACTTATTGCACAAATAAAATGTTCCTTAATTTTAGTCACTTACATAAGTGACTTACGGCAATTAACAATGTAAATGACATTGTAAGTTACTTACTGTAATTATAGCAAGTTACAGAATCATAAGTGGCATGAGTTTTTAACACGTCCGCATGAACTTGCAGCCTTCTCACAACTTAAGATATCGATTTGATGAATTGAGAAGCTTACTGTAAAAGCGGTATCTAAATACGCTGATGTGAGATGCCAAAAATTAAAAGAAAGGTTTTCATATGATTTTTTTCCTATAAAAACTAGTATTTAACTAAAATCTGAAAAGGATAAGAGATTAAATACAGGGTGCGGCAGCATAACTTCCTTTTTAAAATGTGCGCCATTCAGTAGTTTCATGTTGTAGCGAAGCGCTAGTGGTCTCGTTCGAAAGGCGGAACTGTAAAGTTTTGTCTCTGTAACGGACGTGTTGCTCTCCCTCATTGTTAAATTATAAAATGTCTAGCTATGTACAATGCCCCGGTGCAACCAATAAAGCTTGTGTGCCAAGTTTGCACCGGGAGCCATTCTAGCCTCCTATATTTCTCTATGTTATATGTTATACCCCTGAGAAGGGCCATTTTTTCCTGCTCCAAAGGATCAAAGGATCGTTTCCTGCTCCAAAGGATCGTTTCCTGCTCCAAAGGATCGTTTCCTGCTCCAAAGGATCGGTTCCTGCTCCGAAGGATCGGTTCCTGCTCCGAAGGATCGGTTCCTGCTCCGAAGGATCGGTTCCTGCTCCGAAGGATCGGTTCCTGCTCCGAAGGATCGGTTCCTGCTCCGAAGGATCGGTTCCTGCTCCGAAGGATCGGTTCCTGCTCCAAAGGATGGGCCCCTTGGCGGCCCTTTTTAGGGCCTTTTTTCGTCCTGGCCACGAAGTTCAATAATACCGTGCCGCCAGCAACGATCTTTTTCAAAACACATTTTACCATTTTTAAATGTTCTTTTTCTTAATACACAGATGCCCTGGTGACACAAGTAAAAACTTGGATACCAAGTTGCCACCAGGAGACACCCTAAACTTATTATTTCATCGCCTTCAGGGCTATTTTTCCGGCTACAAAGCCAAAAAACCAATTTAGGCGTCCCTATTAAGGGCCTTTATATTGGTCAAAAATACACCATATTTTAATATAACTTCGTTTAAACACCCCGTAGGACGCTGAAACTAAGACGTTTCAGTGCAGAGTCCTAAGGGGCATCCATAGAGCCATAAATAAACATTGTAACTCTTAAACTGCCGGCGCTATCAGCACTTGAGCAGATTTTCGAGACTTTAGCATCATTTCACCTTTTCTCCATTTTAAAAATCCCAGGACCTCGTAAAGCGACGGAACCAAAAGGTTTCGATAGCCAAGCTTACGGGGGACCTGGGAAAAATATTAACTTCTTTGTAACTATTCAAACACTTTGTTAAATAACAAATACCTACCGACAAAAAGTCAAACTTCCTTAAAATCAACCCAAACTTATCAAACAAAAAATCTACGAATGTAGAACATCCGTAGAAACACTGTAGTTTTAAGGAAAACATTGTAAATACATTAACCTAACCTGTATAATTAATTTAAGAAACCAATTTTAGACGACCACTTTCAAGCAAGTGTTTGCCAAAATGGGTGGCCCACAGAAAGGCACACCTTATATAGGTAAAGGGCTAGGTAAAACCTCCCACCACAAAAATGTACCACGTGACAGGTTTTGTCACGGAAATCGGGTATATAAACCCGGCCATTTCTCATAATAAATCAGTTATTCTTCAACAGTCAACAAGTCTTGTTATTTACTCTACAAGTGGTCCTTTCTACCTACCTCTGGAAGTCTGCGACCTGCTGCCAGCTGCTGCCTCCTGCCGAAGTTCTGCCTGAACGGGAACCCGGTGCCTACCACTGCAGTCGGCCCTGACTCGGGGCACTGCCAAGGCACCGCTCAGGCAGAAACTAGGCGCATCCAGGACCTATACCACTGGATGTAGGGAGGCCAGCCAACCAATATCACCATCATCAGCGTGAGCCAGTGGAAGGCGTGCACAAAACCGGTGCCCCTTATTTTACAGTCTTGTAAAGGCTTGATACGTCTGTTACAGTCTCGATGCAGTTTGGTCGCCACCATGCGTTGGAACAGTGAGCAGCGTGCGTTTGCCGTTGAGGCCTACTTTTCGAACGGATGTTCTGTTATCGCAACCCAGCACTCCTTTCGGAATCACTTTAATTTAGCCCAGTAGGCCTCTGTCCCGAATCAATTGTTTTGTGGGTCACTACGTTCAGACAAACTGTAAGTGTGACAAGAGGAAGAACTGGAGTCCCTCGTCCCATTAGATCACCTGAGAACATTGAGGCAGTGAGAGCTTCATCGCTGTGATGACCACGGTGTTCTGAGGTTCTTCTGGAAGTCGTTCCTGAGGACGCTATCGTGTTTTTTAGCAATGAATCCCGTTTTCATTTGTGTGGAACCGTCAACAAACAAAACATGCGCTACTTGGCTGACAACAATCCTCGAGAATTGCATCAAAGGCCTTTGCATTCACCTAAAGTCAGTGTGGTGTGCAATTTCCTCAAGTGGAATTATTGGTCCCTGGTTTTTTGAGGAAAATGAAGTAACAGAGACAGTGAATTCGGACCGGTATGTAAACATGTTACAAGATTTTTTTTCCCACGGCTAGATGAGTTGGACTTAGGGGACACTTTGTTCCAACAAGAATGGGTGCAACGGCACATACAGCAAGAACATCGATGGCTATTTTGAGGGAACACTTCCCAGAGCGCCTCATCTCAATTAGGGGTGATTTGGAGTGGCCGGCCCGCTCTCCCGATTTGTCGCCTTGTGATTTTTTTCTGTGTGGTTTTTTGAAGTCCCGTGTTTATGTGAACCGTCCAAGGACCCTACAAGATTTGAAGACCAATATCCAGGAAGAAATTGCCAGGATAACGCCTGATATACTGGCAAGAGTCATGAAAAACGCCAGAAATCGGTTCACTCAGTGTATGGAGAATGGGGGACGTCACCTACCTGATTTGATCTCCAAAAAAAAGTTAAAAAAACTTTAGGTATGTGCCTACTTTATAAAAAATAAATAAAAAATTTCTGATTCATACAATGGGTTTTATTAAGTTTTGAAAGGAAGTTATGTTGCTGCACCCTGTATAAAAAATAACAGTAGATAAAACCCAAATAAGCATCCTTCTTTTTAATTAGCAGTCCAGTCCTTACTAACCTGTTTTTGTTTCTAACATGATGAATTCGAATTCAGAGTCATTTGCTGTTATCTGGCTTTCAATAGTATAAAATTAAAGAACTGCTATTAACTGGTTCTCCATTGGATTCTGTTGTTAATAGAAGTGCGCAGAGATTTTTTTCTCTCAAGCCAACTTCTATTCGATGAACCTTTCTTTTTTATTGACAAAATTGCGTAAATTATGACAACATGGAAGGAAGCCATCTTACATAAATAAACTTACAGGTGTATCGGTCGCTAAGTACTTACCTACATAAGGTAAGCAATTACGTAAGTTAAACTTCCAACCAATTTATGAGAGCATTAACTATCAATAAGTTAGATGCGAATGTAAACAATAAAGATATTGAAATATAAGAGATGTACTATCTGCAGTTTTTACTGGTTAGGACTGTGTTTCCTGGCGTCGCCGATATTGTTAACCAATACTAATGCACACCTTCAAAAAACGAATTCTTTCCGTATTCAAACTATTCCAGTTAGGTAGTAGTCCGCCGACAGTCGGGCGGGCAGTCATCACAGCATATCTCTTGTATTTCAAAATCTTTGGTAAACACTCTAGTGTAAAGCCAGCCTTACTTTACACCATATCATGGCCTTAGCCAGTAAAACTACATTAACAAAGAACTAATGGATACTAGAAAATTTTAGTTTGTGAGTGTTTTGCAAATAAGTAGACAGGAAGTAATTACTTTCCAATTTTAAACAGGTTAAGTTAGGTTGGGTATAATATAGGTTAGGTGAGAAGAGGTTAAGTTAAAGTAGGTCAGGTTGTTGGCTTAATAATTAATGGTGGGTAAAAAAACCTCTGTCAAAGATTTCTGAAGGTGAACAATGCATGAAATGGAATTAAAAAAGAAATGATTGAGAAGAATGCTGTACCTCGTCATCACTGAGTTTTTCCCCCAGAGTGGAGAGGAGGTGACGCAGCTCAGCGGAGGAGATGAAGCCATTGCCGTCCTTGTCAAAGTGCCGGAGACCTTCGATGAAATCATCAGCTGTGTCGCCTGAACGGGCTTTGGAGATGGCCTGGAAATAACAAATAATCTCTCTTCAAAATGACAAAAACCTTTCAGCTGAGAAATGATTTAGAGTGTTTAAAGGTGTAGGTGTGTCATATTACACACAAACTCAAATCAGATAATGTCAGAGACTCCCTATTCCAATAATTAAAGAATGCTAGAGGTGCTCGGGTGAAAGATAACATTTCAGAATAATAACACTCCATTCTCATAGCCAGTAACCACAGCTGCTTCCTGTTAGCTTTCCAATTCAAATACCTCAACCACAACTTCTTCACAGGCCGGCGGCCACAAAACTTTTTTGTTTACTTTTTTTTTTTAATGCGATTTTAACCCTTACGTATAAAGAAACTGTATGAAGGACAAGGTCACATTGCGCCAATATCATTCGACGTAACCAATGGTTTCATAAATCTAGCTACTCTAAAATTGTTTTCTTTGGGGAACAACTCATACAGGTGTCGTAGGTTGTATCTCATTGTAAAGTATTGAAAAAGCTTCTAAGTGATGTTGTCAGATGTCAGCAGGGAAAGTGCTTCAATCGCTGATGACGCCGATGACAGGGGAACCCATGTAGATGAGTGCCGGCGAGACGAGCAGTATTATTATTGTAAACACATAAACTCATAATAAACCAGTTTGCTATCTCGAACCTGAAGTTATTGAGTTAAGTCCCCCACAGAACTGATAGTGTTGAGTTTAATAATTACCCAACATAACACTCCCTAAAGAGCCGTTCGGACATGCCAAGTATTTTAGAATTTTAGTAGAGTGGGTTAGTCAGCTCTTTAATAGATTCAATCCATTTCGTTCTATTTTTTGGGCGAGTAGGGACCCCCTCCACGCGTCCCTGCACACTGACATGCGCGAACCGGCCATTTGAGCAGAGTTCATTTGTAGACGCGCAGAAATGTCGTGGGGATAGGGCGCAGATGCTACCCTAAAATTTGAAAGACTTGTTTTCATAAGATTTTTTTCAATAAAACCAGTATTTATTTATACCAAAAATCTGATTAGATTAAATGGATACTACCCACCTTATTATATCTCGAAAATAACACTAGATAAAAATCAAATTAGCACTAGCTAACCCACGAAAACAAATTTAGACGGAAATAAAGTTTTCCGATTCCAAAAACCGAAGAGATATCATTCATTTTTCCAGTGGAAAAAAGTTTTCTGAAAATGAGCATCCTTCTATTTAACTATCGGTCAAATCCTTTCTAATAACGTTTCTGTTTATTACATTACATTTATGAATTGGAAGTCGGTTGCGGTCAGGTACCTGTCATTCGGATAAGGGAACGTACCCATACTATGTGACCTGTTCAGGGGGGAGGGGGGTATTCAAAATAACACGCTTGGTACAAATGAGCGGCGGGGGGCTTAGGTTTTTGGTCACCTGGGGGGGGAGGGGGTAAAAATTGCAAAAAGTTGGTCACGTAGTATGGGTACGTTCCCTAAAATGAAAGAACTCCATTAATTTCCTTTGACGGCATAAAAGCGCGTGGAGAACTGTTTAATTCAAGCCAAATTCTATTTCAACACTTTATTTGGGCCCTTTCGCCTTTATTGACAAAATCGCGTAAATTTGACAGCAGCAGATCGTTGTTGACAGGAGGCCATCTTATCGCAAATAAATTTACAAATGTTACGGTCCCTAGCGTCGCTACAAGCATTTACACAAGTTGAACTTCTGAACAACTTCCGTGAGCATTAATTATCACAAATCGGATGCATGTATAAATGCTCCTGTGAGCATTTTACTTATGAGTGTAAAGCTAGCCTGTGATACAACCATCATGGTGAGAAATATGATATACAGTGTTCGAAAGAAAAAACTCCATGCTTTATATTCAAATCTACAAGTTGAACCGTTGAAAGTTCTGACTGCAAATTGAAAAAAAAATTATAAAACATTGTGAATTTTTTATAAATTATTGAACCACTTGGGATGACCTATAGCATGGGTGTTGATTATCTAATAAATGGTTTCCGGGGCGGCAGTACCCATACCCGCCTCCCAAATTGAAATACCTGTAGAACACACTCAGCATGCCTACATTGCGTCTCTGCACTAGAGATGGCAATTGGTCTGAACAGTGGATATTATCAATCCATTTCCATGAGGGCTCATAGAAACAGTGTCATGTAGTTTAGATTAGGTTGTGTAGGTCATTATTAGGGCCCGAATTAATATGTAAATACATATTTTTAATTTACACGATTTTCGGTCTCGTATGTGTTCTCTACCTAGATTATCATATACAGATTGTGAAAAACTAATTTTTATTTTCCATATTTTTCCATATTTCATGGTTAAGTCCATATTTAAAAAAAAATATCACAATCATCCATATTTTCGCTTTTTATATCATAAAACATGAGTTAGTTCACAAAAATTGATATAATTTTACGTGTTTGCATTCTCGCCACCACACGGCCGGGCGTGTTTCATTTCTCTCGCTTATTATTCGTCGTAATTTGATTATTGATTATCCACTTTTTCTATCGACACTCACAGTGCCGGTGATCACCAACGACGAGCGACGTTCCTGCCATGTTGCTTGCGCGTCTTTTTATTTTTACGTACTCAAGTCACCTACTACTATTGTCTAGGCACCTATCAGGGTAATTTCAAAATACCTAAGGATAAACAACCTTTGCGTTTCAAATTGGAAAAATATATTGAAGATTTCCAAGCCAAAAAAGTATATTTTAGACAAAAATAAAGGATTTGATACCCTAAAAACAATTAATAAAGTTCTGAGCGGAAGCTTTGAGGGTACTGCAGACGTGCCTTACACAATTTCGGAATTAGGCGTCTTTGAGTACACTCCCTTCACATCATGTGACGTGGAAAGATCTTTCAGCCAATATAAAGCTGGGTCCATACATGTTCTTTTGTCCGTTCCGTTCCTCCATTCCGTACCTCCGTTCCGTATCAAAAACTCTGGACGCAAGTAAAAATAGCCCGTACCTCCGTAACGTCGCTGCGATCATCGGCATCCGCGTGTTCAGACAGCGACAGAGAGAACGACCTGCGCATGCCGCGATCGCGTCCAGACTGGCGCATACCCGTATCGTATCGCCTTTGAACGGGCCGAATAAACTGACTCCCGATGGATCGGGGCGTACCTCTACCCGTAACGTACCTCCGTAACACCGTACCGTTCCGAACGGGCGTCCAAACTAGCGTTCTTGATCGCGACGCTGATACGGAACGGAGGAATGGAACGGACAAAAGAACATGTGTGAACCCAGCTTTGGACTATATTTAGATCAAATTGACAAAGTTTTAATTTCAATAATTTTAAAAAGTGATTGTGTACTGCAATCAATTTAATAAGACAGATTTAGAGGAAGATGAATAAAACTTAATTTTTTTATTTGAATTACTTGAACATTTCGCCATCTTTTTATAATTTTTTAAATTGTTTTATAAATTTTATACTGTTACTGTATAGTAATTTTTCACAATAAACAATGTTTAATATGGAAGATATTCTTATTTTATACTCCATATTTTGTCCATATTTTACATTTTTTAGTCCATATTATATGTACATATTTTGAATTTTTTAATACGTATTTATCCGAGCCCTAGTCATTATTAACCTGGTAAAGATGTAAGTGGTGATACTCACTTGGTAGCAGGGAGGAAAGCTTTGAATGAGATCCTCTCACCGCGCTCGAATCAGATTCCGTGCGATTTTGACAGAGGACGCGCAGGACGTTCCCCACCTTCACCATGTGGATTTTGCAATCATCTCGTGAATCCAACAACTGGAATGAGGTGTTATTTACCTGGTAGATGGGGAGGAAGACTTCGAAGGAGATCCTCTCATCGGGCTTGAGCTGGTGGGTGCACTTCTTCACGTCGGACTCTGTGGGGTTCTGGCCTAGGGCGCGCAGGGCATCTCCCACCTGTGCCACGTGGATCTTGCCATCACCGCGCGAATCAAACAACTGGAATGCCTCCTGGAACTCTGTAAACGGATAAAGACTATGTAAATAACAGATTCCCAAAAGAAAAGAATTCTCTAATAAAGATGTAAATGATCATTTTCACATTATCGAGAGCCTCAATAATTAAATTATTGAAGTCTTTGTTGCAAGCTACATATTCTAGTAAAAGGAATAATAATAATAATAAAAAATAGTCAAAATACTTAGATCTTTAAATTATAAGACTATTAGTTTTCTGTAAAATATTGGTTTTCCATTTTGACTTTTTGCAAGGAAAATACAAAAAAAATACTGAGCGAAAGGAACATGTGCACCTCAGGTTGATTATACCCATGTTCGTAGAAAATAAGTTTTAGCTCATATGGGCCTTTTTCAAAAAAAAAGCTCGTCAGGCCGCTTTCAAAATTTCCAACATGTGACGTAGCTTGAAGTAAAACACTTGTGTTGTAGTTAATTCAAATCTCCCAGTGGATCATGGACTTCAAGCTACGTCACGAATTTTTAGCTAATCACCGCTCTACCCCCTCGATGAGATAACGTTGTTCAACACATCTTCTACGAAACTTAGATAATACCTAAATAAAATCGACAAAATTGAGGTTTGGTATTTCCCATTTTTCTCATCCAAAAATGGACCCTTTTTAAGTTTTTTTCTTTACCAACTGCATTAGATAAAAATATTGTCTGTACATTTTGCTTTTTAAAAAATACATTGCCTAGACTGTTGATATCGTTCAAACCAGGCAATTTTAACGATTCTGGAGGGTTCTAACTCGTACAAAAAAAAGCAAAACATACCGACGGGCTAGGGGTCGATATCTATATTATATTAAAAAATATTTGCACTAGTGTCAAAATCCAGAGTGGAAATTGGGAAATATATTTGTATAGGCAAAACGCTGCCGGGTTTCCTTTTAATGTTTTCAAAACGGCTTCACAGCATTTGCAAGAAACTGATTAATAAACTACACTATTAAGCACTTCAAAGTAGCGATGTGTCAGTTCAGCTGGAATGGGCTCATGTGATCCGCTCCTTTGCGGGAAGCGGTTCCTACTCCCACTCCTTTTTCAAATCGACTACTCCCAGAGAACCCGGCCCAGTCCCAGTACTCTCCGCATCCAAATAAATCCGGCGGTCCGAGCAACTCAACGCCGAAGCGCGAAAACCGCACTCGAATACAAGTCCCGGGTTCCTTTAAACCCAAGCGCCTTGTTCCTTGTTCCAAGCTACGTGAATCGCGACACAATCCATTCATTCCGCCCACTCCCGGACTCGCGCGAACTACGACACATTCCTGACTCACCCCGTGGCCGCCGGCTTGCTCCGCGATCCACCGTCCGGCGTCACTCACCATTCCACTCATGAGTCGCGGGTTCATTCGATCGCTGTTCGTTGATCGACACACACTTGCGTGACCGCTTCGGCTAGACACGGAGTAGTTTTTAATTAGAGCGTCTTATCTGGTATCGTTAATCAACGGGTGACGTGCATTATAAAATAATAGTTTATAGTAAAGCATTACAGCTTATTAATTTTACTTATTTAAATTCTCAATAAAAGACCGTGCAATGTAGATACATTGAATGTACCTACATTGCACGGGTGACGGGTCCTTGTGCTCGTACGGGTCTTAGGTCCTGGTTCCGAGTTCTTTGAACCCGTGCGTCCTGTTTCGGTGCGCCGCAACAATACCCAGTGCCCAGTCCGCACCTAAGAACTCGGACCCGGGACCTGCTCCTAGAACTCGTGTACTTTTAAAAGGAAGCAAGTCTCGGAGGCTTCCGGAAAAATGCAGAACTTACCCACCTCTACTTCAAAGCTCTTAAGAGATTTAACTAAATACGATCATGACATTTCTAATACATATACATCAATACACAAATAGATGTTCCAGAATGACAGCAAAAATAAACTTCTGAAACAATCCATTCGTGGTTGTTTTTTTGGTAGACTAATTATACAGCTATATATATATATATGTTTCTTTTGTGATCTAATCCTGGGGTGCCCTTCCAAGTCTGAAATTGGTCTCCAATAAGTATTTATATTTGCCGAATGTCTCATGCAGGCATACGGTCATCTGAATTAACAGCTGATGATATTTTAATTATAATTTTCATTTCTGTCAAAATAAAATTACAAAGAATAAATACCAACCGACCAATAACAGTGTACAACAATACAAAATCATAAAACAATAACCCCCTAACCAAAAAACATGTTTTTAATTTTACACAACTGATAAACAGTAATTTTCCATAAATTAATGGTTGTGCATGAGCTGCGCAAAATTTAAAACACAGTAAGGCCCTAAGTGGGTAAAAAAAATAGCAGAAAATAAAGTTTGAGTTTGAAAAAAAAAAGTCAAGAGAAGTCAAGTTGAAACTAGAGATTCAAGAAATTTTGTAAAGTTCTTTTTTTTAAGAAAGACAAACATTCCCATTAGGTTACGAATAACCTGACAATATTTGAAAATCTCCTACTACCACCACAGCAAGCCGAAAATGTTGCTTGGGTCGTGTTGGAGGACTTAGCCAGTCGAGGAATTGAACACGGAACGCCTGGGTGGGACCCAAACACGATGCCCACTCAACCACTGACCGGCCTTGCCGGAATCTTGCTACCACAGTGGATGTTATCTCATTATTATTATTTTTTTTTAAAGAAAGACAAACATTCCCGGGTTACGAATAACCCAACAATATTTGAAAATCTCCTACTACGACCGCAGAAAGCGGAAAATGTTGCTTGTGTTGTGATGGAGGACTGAGCCAGCTGAGGAATCAAACATGCGACATCTGGGTGGGACCCAAATGCGATGACATTCATTATATATATATATTTTTTTTACGTTAGCTCCACACAGGAGGCACCGAGGAAAAAAATTTCCCTAGGGGCCTATGATATCTTTGAGGCTGCTGTGTGGAGGGTTTTTTAAGGGAAAGGAAGGAGAAGAAGATATGGGAAGGAAAAAGGTATGAGGGGTGGGTAGGAATCTGGGGATCAGTGTGGCAAGGAGTGACGGACGTATGAATCTATTCCTCACACTGCGGTGCAAGGCGAAGGGTTGGGAGAATCCAGTTGGAGAGGTCAAAAGGCCTCCTTCAATCAGTCTCCTCTGATCCAGCCTGTCACGCAGTGGTTGGGCAAACGTATCCGCCACCAAGACCTAGACAAACCCCATCCCATGAACCCGGGCACCTTCATTCATAATTAATTTCTCTATTGATTAAATTAATGTTAAACGAACTTTTTTTTTTGCATAAAAATAAAATCAAATCCTTTCGGTTTATACACGCGTTTTATTCAATTCACTTTTCGCAAATTGTAAGATGCCAGAGTTTTAAGTGCCTACGTGTGATATTTTAGTGTATTTTTCCATCGCGCGCTATGCAACATCTGGCATCCTGGACCTTCCCGCCATTTTGAATGCTGTGAAAGTTTGCAATCAATCCAGTGTTCCTTGACCAGCCGACTAAGTAGTGAGCAGATTTTTCGTTAAAAATTCGTTCTACATATTTACCTTCATTCATAATTAATTTCTCTTTTGATTAAATTAATGTTAAACGAACTTTTTTTTGCATAAAAATAAAATCAAATCCTTTCGGTTTATACACACAATTCACTTTATCAAATTGTAAGATGCCAGAATTTTAAGTGCCTACGTGTGATATTTTAGTGTATTTTTCCATCGCGCGCTATGCAACATCTAGCATCATCTGACTCTAGTAGATTCTCCTTACATTTTGCATAAAATCACTTGCTAAATTCTTGCATAAATTCGTCCCAAAGTATTTACCCTTAATTGTTTTTTAGAACCGATTGCGAAGAAATGCACTACATGTATGTATGTATGTATGATGTATATAATAAGTATAGATTCTTTTTTTTTTCACAGACCTCCTCACTAGGATTTCCTGTTCTGAGGTGGCCTGTAGTTTTTTAAAATATTTGTATTTGGTTATGGATTGTCTTTATATCATCTTCATGATGTTTGTAATTTTATTATCACTTTGATCTCTCAGCCATATTTTTACTTTTGTTTTAAATATATTCATTTCCTTTATATTTTTGATTTGATCTGGTAGAGCATTGTATAATTTTATAGCATGGAATTTATTATTTCTCTGTCCAAAAGATGTGTTCAAACTGGGAGTAACCAGGATGTTATTGCTTACTGACCTGGTTGAGTATTTATGTTGGGCAGTGGAGTATACATATATGTTTTTTTTTCAGTTTAAATAAAATATTTTTTGAATAAAGTTTCTGTACATTGAAGACTTGAAAGTTATTAAATATTTCTTCCGTCGGAGTTCTAAGCGGAACTTTCAGTATTGTCTTCAGTACTCCTTTTTGGGCTATTTTGAGTCGCTCTGTGTGAGTGCTCAAAGCAGACCCCCATCCAGTTATCCCGTACTCTATTTGTGATTGACATAAAGCGTAGTACACTTTCTTAATGTCGTTTATGTTGAGGATGTTACGGATGGCTCTAAAGAAGTAAATGTACCTGGTGAGTTTTTTTGTGATTACTTCAATGTGTGCGTTCCATCGGAGATTATCATCAATTTCAATACCAAGATATTTGATACTTTTGGAGTGTGCTATGGTAGGACAGTGGCATGATAAGCCTTGATTTTGATTGTTTTCTTGGCATGTATGTAATTTGAGATTAAAGTCATCCTCTGGCTGTCCTCTGGCTGTTATAGAAAATGTCAGATATTTTGTTTTATTGACATTAAGTGTAAGAGAGCAAGGACACTAGAGCAAGGTTTAATTAAAAGATGACGAAGAATCATTACAGCTAATGTCGGAAGAAAAAATCGAACTAGATTCATTAGCGGCCTCTACATCCTCCGCAGGATCAGAGAAAAAAAAAAATTGTCTCGTAATATTCTAAAGATTATTACTGGCAAGGGGGACAAAACTTCCTCTCCAAATAATGATAAGCCCACGACAAGTCCGGTCTTATCAGTGGATGAAATTAAATAATCCATGAGTTACGCTCGAGTTACTCGTGGGAGAAACGGACCATCTCAGTCCACCACAGCTCCGGTCACCGAGAAGAATTTCTCATTGACTGTCTCTGGGAAACCACCTATTGCTAGTGAAATGGAGAGGCATGTTGACTCCAGGACTTCATGGGACTCCAGGACTTCGTGGGACTCCAGGACTTCGTGGGACTCCAGGACTTCGTGATTATTATTGGTCGGCGACTTTGCTACAGTAAGACTCAATACATAAGAGCGCAATGCTATTGCATCACCTCTAGTAAGACTGCAATACGATTGTGTCCACAGCAGGCATTATTATTGGTTTACTGAACAAGATCAGTCGGTAGCTAATTCTTATTTCTAGGTTCAAATGTTGAAGCGAGAGAGTAACTATATGTTTTCCGATAATCTTGAAATACGTACTTATGAAAAGGTATTTTATTTAATTTATTGGGGGGCTAGAATAACAAAAATCCATGCGCTTGATAGCTGCAAGACGAGTTGTTATCTAGCCTCCTACATAGTTAGGTAAATTGAAATATGTACATATAAAACGATATTTTATTTAATTTATTGGGGGGCTAGAATTCCAATAATCCATGCGCTTGATAGCTGCAAGACGAGTTGTTATCTAGCCTCCTACATAGTTAGGTAAATTGAAATACATATGTACATATAAAACGATATTTTATTAAATTTATTGGGGGGCTAGAATTCCAATAATCCATGCGTTTGATAGCTGCAAGACAAGTTGTTATCTAGCCTCCTACATGGTTGGGTAAATTGAAATATGTACATATAAAACGATATTTTATTTAATTTATTGGGGGGCTAGAATTCCAATAATCCATGCGCTTGATAGCTGCAAGACGAGTTGTTATCTAGCCTCCTACATAGTTAGGTAAATTGAAATATGTACATATAAAACGATATTTTATTTAATTTATTGGGGGGCTAGAATTCCAATAATCCATGCGCTTGATAGCTGCAAGACGAGTTGTTATCTAGCCTCCTACATAGTTGGGTAAATTGAAATATGTACATATAAAACGATATTTTATTTAATTTATTGGGGGGCTAGAATTCCAATAATCCATGCGCTTGATAGCTGCAAGACGAGTTGTTATCTAGCCTCTTACATAGTTAAGTAAATTCTAAAGTAAAATCCATGCTAATTTGTACAGCGCTCTTGAGGCGATTTTTCGCAAAAACAGCGCTATATAAGTTGTCCAAATTTATTATTATTATAATATTTGCCTAATTTTTTCACCGTCTTTATTATACATTGCAATTTTTTTCATCTTTTCGTTGAATTTTATTAAATTGTAAAATAGAGGGCTCAACGCGGCCAAAGCACCCAGTGAGGCCAACCTAATCCATAATATTAAGAAAATACATAATATTGTCGCATCGATAAAAAAAATTTACATAACTTTAGAACATAATATTAACATATCTTTAGAATACATTACAGATGTTGTCACGTTTTTCATTCGACCGTTACTTCAACAAATGAATAATATTACAAGAATAAATACACAATGTCATACAACATAATAAAGTGTGAAGAATTGGATGTCATATTAATATTCTGTTGACGAAACCAGCAAAAAAAGGTTTTGAATTCATATTTTAAAATGGTGTATTTTAAACAATTAATTGACTTGGGACATTTAAAAAAAGAGTTTTGCATGAGACTGTTTAGTTTTTGCGTTGTCCCAGTCATTTCCTGATAACCGCAATGAAATTATTACTTTTTCTGCTACAATTTGTTAAAATCATCAAAGCTGTTCTTACAGGTTTACCACTTTATATGTACCTATTGTTTGTTACACAAGCTTAACCTTTTTCCATGGCAGCATTTGGCATAGATTAATCTCTAGGTGTCTTATATGGAGTGTTACGCAATGCACCACATGGTTGAAAAAACCACAGATATGTTACAGTATTTGAATGCCAACAAAAAAATTAATTCTTACAACAACATTAAACTTTTTTATGTAATGCTAAATTTAACTACATGCAATCGGCATATTCACTCAGGCCTCGAGCATATTCTGTTGGATGGTCAGATTTTTTTCGCTTAGCAATAAAATCCAAATAAATGAAACATTTCTGAATGTATAGAAAAACTAAAAACTGTTTTTAAAAGTTTAATATTATAAGACAAATGTATTAAAAATCTTATTCTCAAATCACTTTTTTTTGTCATTTCATGTAAAATAATTAATTAAAAATCCACAAAGTTTCATAAATTTTTTAAAATTGTGGTCGGCATAGACATATGAATATATATAGACCTGCCCTAAGTGATAAAAGTGTATTATTTCCCCCTCCCCATACCGGTTCCTCGGAACCGGCTGGGCTTGCGAGAGCCTCGCCTGAATCTAAAAAATGTGACGTCATCATTCTTGTCCTGACCAGCGTCGAGCTTACATCGTACATTTTACGAAATAACACAGCAAAATGCTAGCTTGTGCTAAACATTACACCCTAAAATATGTCGATCATAATGAATGTGGGCGGTTCTCCAGTGTGCTCGTCGCTGGTTACAGGGGTCAGTAAATTATGAAATATTTGTAAAAGTGTCTTAACTAAATACGGCAACAAAATATTCGTACGTAAAAAGATGCGAACTTTACTTTGCCGTATTTGGACTTCGCAAATATGTTAATAACGTGGCGAGCAATTCGCGCTCCCACGTAAAAAGGTCTATTCATTCAAAAGCAGATTTTATTTTTAAGAACTAAATGGTGATATTATAATGCGAGATGCCTATATACTGTCAGATTGATTTTTTAACGAATCACAGTCATCTTCCCCCTCTTAGTCATAGTTGATTTTTCACCTCATCTATATGTTCTCGTCAATTTTCAAATTTGGATGTCTATGGTGGTCGGAAACTTTGGTTTCATAGAGGTGTGTGTGTAAATTTTATTTTTTCTGTGGTTAATATTTAGATTTAAATATAAAGCGTGGTGTTTTTTTTCTTCATTCTAACACCATTTACATCAGGGGTCAACAATTACTTTCATTAAGGGTCCGTTTTTTAAAATAACATGGCCGTCGCGGTCCGGAAGGGAAAAAGGCTGAACCCCCCCCCCCCCCCCCCCCCCAATTTACAAATAAAACTAATGGGTTTCGGAACATTATTTGATCAAATAATAAACAAATGTAATAATAATAATAATAATAAATTTGGACAACTTATATAGCGCTGTTTTTGCGAAAAATCGCCTCAAGAGCGCAGTACAAATTAGCATGGATTTTACTTTAGAATTTACTTAACTATGTAGGAGGCTAGATAACCACTCGCCTTGCAGCTATCAAGCGGGTGGATTATTGGAATTCTAGCTCCCCAACAAATTAAATAAAACATCTTTTTATTTCTTGGTACCTACTTCTTTTTTAATGAATAAAAAGAAGTATGTACCAAGGGTTTTTTACAATATTAATGAGAAAAATGACATTTTTTGCCTTGGACTATCCGTCCGAAGTTTGGACTAAAGTTTGTGCGGGCTATGGTCATTATATCTTGAAGATGTTCATCGGTAAGTCTACTCGGGATTTATTTTTAATGAAGTTCATCTTGGAAAATGCTGCTTCACAAACATATTTTGACCCAAATAATTTTTTTAAATTCCGGGTATTTATTAGCACGAACAAATTTTATCCAAAACTCTTGACAAGAAACTTCCGGTTTTTGGTGTTTTAAAACTGTATTTTCTTGGAAATCGACCATTTCCATCTGGAGAGCTTTAATAAAAAAACTTTTTTTAAACCTTCATTGCTCCATTCATCACCAGGATGCAGAGAGTAAATATTAGTGAGGATGTCAATGACATTCTCAATTTTCTTAAGATCTGTGAAATTTCGCACCCCTTACCCACTGCGATCTTGCGCTCCACGCATTAGCGAATGTATCCGTTGGCGAATATAAATATAATATCCGTTGACGAATCCACGGCAGCAAAGACAAAGCGCGGGAATAATTATCAAATTACGTACTCAAGTTGCATGGTAAAATATTTTGTATTATTAACACAAGGTCCGCACAAAATAGGTCGACGATCCGGACCGCGGTCCGCCATTTGGTGACCCCTAATTTAGATCATATTTCTCACCGTGACAGTAAGGGGTCGTCCATTAATCACGTGATGTTTTTTAGCAACTTTTAACCCTCCCCCTGGTGATATGTGGTGAGGTTTTAGACTACCCCCCCCTACCCAAAATCATGGAAAATTAAGCATCGTGATAAAAACTTCCAGAGACATTAAGGTTGCAGGTTGTTTTTGACTGGCATTCGGTTTAGAAATGGTGCATTCAACGAAAAATAAATACACAAGATATCTCATTATATCCCCCCCCTCCCCCCCTTTCGAGCCTCACGTGATTAATGGACGACCCCTAAGGTAGATACAATGATTTATTTGAGACCTACAAGAGCTGTTCCCAGAAGCGAACAAATTAGCTTGAGGGGTTAAAAATTGAATGCTTGCTACGTTGACTACATACAAGATATTTATTTGGTTTTGTAGTAGTGTTATTGATAAATAGATTAATTATTTAACTACCCTGAATTGAAATGTGTTAACCTTTTCCACTCTGTAGGCCACACATTCTGACCCAAACGATTTTGGTAGGCAGCTCCGTCGACCAGAGATCCTGGCCCGGCGCAGGTATAAGTTTAATCACCAATTTTTATCTTCCTTATTACATTCTACCAACTATTATTTCCGATAATTACAAATAATCGTCGCAACATATTGGATAAACCAACATTTCTTCATTTAAATTTACCGTTAATTAGATATATTGATGTAAAAATAGATGCATCATTTTTTAACATACGAAAATCAACAAAATAAACAAATTCTTTTCGTATGTAAACTACTCCGATTAGGTAGTAATCCGCCGACAGTTGCGTGGATATCATAGCATATCTCTTTTGTATTTCAATATCTTTGGATATGCCATATTGATTCAATCTAATAAAAATGCGAAAAGTGAAAACAAGAGAACATAAGAAATGTCAAAATACTGAATGTAAATGAACGAGGTCAAATATAGAGAAAATAAATATGAACATTCATTGAATATTTACATTTTTTTTACATTTAATTGTAAGGGTGCGTGAACGAACATGAAGGCGAACTGGGCCACGAATTATGGGAAATGAACGAAGCTATCAAAAGAGACGTGTTATCCCTCCCAACTGTTTTTTTAATTTTATTTTTGAGTAACTTAAAAGTAACTGGATAAAGAAATGGTTCCACATCGGTCTCCGATAAGTGGAACCGCAGCGATAACCTACTTCAGGTATCAACTGCAAAATATTGTTGAAGTGTAAAACAAATTCCCAAATGACCTGATTATTTAATTAGCAGCTGGGCACAAAACCAATTAAAAATCGCTTTAAAAACACTTGGGTACCTTCAACTGAAGTAAGTTTGAGTTTGCTTGGTTGTTCATACATTTCAACACTATTGACAATAATTAACAGGTAAAATGACTAATGATATTCCGAAGAGATAACACTCCCACACACTAAGTGACAGAAAATGAACTGAGGGAAGTGTGAGGAACCATTCGGTGCCAGACCCCAGCAATGCAGGCATTATTGCTGATGACATCCATTGCAGTCGTGTACATGGTCATTCAAGTTTAATTGTATATATTGCTTTCAAAATACATCCTTATATGGAATGTGGGGTATTTGTATCAACATAGCCGCCTTGCTGACTCATTCAAGATAACGTTGAACCTGCGTCAGCGTAAAAAGATTTCCCGAAATGCTAACACCTACACAAAGTGATTTTTCACCAAATAACGTAAAAACTTTGTCATATTACATTTATAACGATTTGATATAACACTTTTTGAAATACCTGTCTAAAAAATGAATAATTATTTATCCCCACGTCCGTTAAAACTTGTATCATCGTGCACTTGAAGAATTTGAACAAAAAACATGATTTCTCAATACTCACCGGCCAACTGGTCCTCTGAATAGTTCGCCTGCGGAATAAAGAAATAAGTTTACATTAATTGAACTCAATTTACGGTTAATAACAATGGAAATAAGCAAATTTGTGCAATAATAGAGGAATCATTACCATTTTCGTGTGTAAACCCGGGCGCTGTCAGATTTTGACGTCACAATAGTTCAAATATTTGGTTATTTAGCGTGCTAGTGTTCCCCTCTCGCGGCAATTATCTGAAATAGGCTCAAACAGAAATCTGTTTTCAATCTGAGCGTGTTCTGTAATCAACACTGAACACTGGACTGCATAATTTATTAATTCATGTATAACTGTATAATTTTTCCTCCAAGGTTAAAACGTTTTATTTTCTGGGTAAAGCGATAGCATAGGATGTTTTATATTGCGGAATTAATCCCAGATTTTTCAAGGCCTCTAGCGACTTTCTTAGGAATGAAGATGTATCGTTAAAACAGAAATCTGCTTTTAGTTTCCTATTGGAGTCGTTTTTTTAAAAAATATATTTAGGATAATCGGAACCATAAATAAACCAATCATATCGGAACAGTTGTGAAGTCATATTATTCAACGCACAGACTGAAATACCGCTGAATTATAGATTGGTATTGTAAATCTAATTTTTTTTTTGGGGAGCAGAAGGTGTGAGTACCTGGCTATTCTGATTTGGTTACCTCTGGTGGCCTTTAACCAGGGCGATACTGAAAATATCTACCAATCTGGAACGTGCCTCAAATATTGATTAATAAATTATTTAATCATTGAAGACAATATTACCAACTCAACAAACAGAAAATTATTTGGTAACATCTAGGGATTAGGTATACATAACGATAGCAGCCAATAAAAATATGCATTTAAGAAAATAAAGATAATGTTGGTGGTTCTTAGTCGAAAGATGATACGGTTACCGACCGAAGGGGATACGGTTGAATTAGCTCAGGGGTTAAAGCAGAGCCCCGGCAAGGCTAAGGTCCTCATTTTCTTAGAGGCGACAGAATCTTTTTCTAACTTTTCTATTTAAAACTTTCGTTTGAGAGTCACTAATTTCGTCTTCAATGATGAAATTATAAAAAATGAGGTTTTACTCTTATTCTAAAAATTAAGGAATAAATTATTGCAAATTTTTCAAATAAAATTATGTTGCCGGGATTTGTAACCGCGATCAGGCGCGTAGCTACCTAGGGGCTACGCGGGGCAGTGCCCCGGGGCCCTCAAGCTCAGGGGGCCCTCGAATCCTTACCAGAAATCTCGATCGAACTGAACTTTTGGAAATTTCTCCCATTTTCAAAATAAATATGACAGGTTGCAACCCCACTTTAATCATGACAACTCAGTTGAGAGAAATTCAAAAGTAATGCCTAGGGGATTCCCCTAAATTCTTTCTGTAGGTTGGCAGTGTTGTCAATTTGACGGATAGTGATATGTGCGTCCAGCGTCATTCCCCAACGACACTTGTAGCGTATCAGTTTGTTTCTCTTTCCTTTTATTTTACTTTTAAAAATAAATTTATAGAAATGATTTCGAATTATTCAAGTGCAAAAACTGCAAGAAAATATGGTATTGATACCCATTTTTAAGAAAAAAGGCAAAGAAAAGTTAAAAAAACATTTTAATGAATTAGCTGCTGATCACCGATTTCCAAACCGTGAAAAATATTTAAAATTGAGATTTTCAATAATGTACTAGACACAGTAATATCTCAATTAGATGCACGTTTTATTGGTATGAGTGCAGTCTGTCACATATTCGATTTTCTAACACCAACATTTTTATTACATGTTGATGAAGCAACTTTATTACAAAAGTGTGACAAATTCGAAAGAAAATATTCAGATATAATAGGCCCTAGTTTTTCAATTCAATTTATTAAAATTTACCATCTAGTTTTAACTCAACTAACTCAAGCATGGACTGTTGTCCATGCTTGAGTTAGTTGAAATTATGTAAGGAAATAATGAGCAAATATGGAGCGCTAGATTGCGACCTAACGGAAAAATTTACAGCAATGTTATTATTCTTTACAATTCCTGTCACTTCTGCAGCAGCTGAAAGGTCATTTAGCAAATTAAAAAGAATAAAAAATTATTTAAGAAATAAGATGGGCCAAACTCGACTCCGACATTTATCGCTAATAGCAATTGAAAACAAAACCGCATGAAGCCTGGATTTAAACGAAGTCATTGATACTTTTGCGAAAACTAAAGCTAGGAAAAAATTGTAAATATAATTGTTATTTAGTCAGTTGGTAGGCCCGACCTTTATATAATAAACCCTTGAATCTTCTCTATTTCGTTTTATTAGCCAAACCTACACCAAGTATTAATTGTAATTTATATTGTTACTGTTTAATATTTTTATTACCTGCCCTGCAGTGCACAAAAAAGAGCTTAAGTAGCTTAGCATTTTTAAAGTATTTGT
Source organism: Limnephilus marmoratus (assembly GCA_917880885.1). Classification (NCBI taxonomy): domain Eukaryota; kingdom Metazoa; phylum Arthropoda; class Insecta; order Trichoptera; family Limnephilidae; genus Limnephilus; species Limnephilus marmoratus. Next base: position 71,029,959 of record OU862906.1, read on the forward strand.
ATATTTCATATTTTTATTTGATAAAACCTAATCAGTTTACATAGCAGTGGGGCCCCATTTTTTAATTTGCCCCAGGGCCCTTGGTTACCTAGCTACGCCACTGACCGCGATCTCCGAATATGAATGTCACTCCTGGACACACTAACCCCCAGTTTACTACCGACTCCTTATACCTTTTCCTTCCCAGAACTTCCTCTCCTTCCTTTCCCTATAAAAGCATCTATTTTGCTTAGGGCCTCCTGTGTGGAGCTAATTTAAAAAAGCAAGAAGTGTGTGATAAGGCAAAGTGTTGTGATATATTCTTCTTACACTTGAAAGTTTGTATGGATGTACGTTTGTTACTCTTTCACGCCAAAACGAGGTGCAATCATAGATTTTATTATACGTATTGTTAAAAAAAGTTGTAAGGGGGCATACATTAATTACGTGAGCACAAAAGGGGGGAGGGCGGGTCCAGCAAAATCTCATGTTACTTGAAAAGAATATATGAAATGGCCCATACATGGCGGATGCAGAAAAAAACTCAAGGGGGGGCGCTAAAGATACAAGAAAACTAAAAAATAGACAACAGTGGGGAGAATACGAAGCACGGAAAAAGAGGAGACCGACTATACTATCTCATTCTCTCGCAGGCTAAAACATATATTTATATGTTTGTCAAATCTCAATGGTGCTAAAGAAGTTTTCTCTTCAATAAATAAATAAAAGATTGGCGGACCGCACATTTAAAAGTTGGTTGGCCATAAGGAGCAGTAGGGCTGCGTTACACGATCAAGGGAATCAAATACTTGAGTCAGGCCATGTTAAGGGTACCTTTACATGAAACGAAGTATGAATGTGAATGAAGCAAAAGTTTCAATTTAGGAGGCGGGTGTGGGTACCGCCGCCATGGGAACTATTTATTGGATAAACAACACCTCTGCTATAAGTCATCCCAAGTGGATCGCTAAGTTTATTGACTTAGCAGGGATGCCTGAGTTCATGGGATGTGGTTTTCAAGATACCGGTGAGATGCGTTTGCTCACGTACTGCGTGGCGAGCTGGAAATGTTTGGTTGAGGGAGACCATTTAACCTCTCCAGCAGGAATCTCTCGACCCATTGCCTCGCATCGCAGTGGGAGGGGAAGGTTCACACGTCCATTTCTCTTGGAAATACTAACCCAGAGAAACCTAAGGGAACGTACCCATACTATGTGACCAACTTTTTGCAATTTCCCCCCCCCCCCGATGACTAAAAACCTTAAGCCCCCCGCCGCTCATTTGTACCAAGCGTGGTATTTTGAAGACCCCCCCCCTGAACAGGTCACGTAGTATGGGTATGTTCCCTAACCACCTATCATACCTTTTTCCTTCCACTATTTCCTTTCCCTAAAATGACCCTTCACATAGCATCTCCAAAGACAATTTGTAATAGTTAACCAAAAATGACAGTGGATGAGTTTGTGTATTCGGGAAGCATGTTTACGAGAGATGGAAAGGCTGATAGAGATATTGAAAGAAGGGTTAATGCAGGTAACTCAGCATTTATGGAGGACTAAACGCCGTTGGCGCTAACAAAAAACTGTCGAAAGAAGCGAAGCTAGCAGTCCACAATGGAGTGCTGGTACCAACCCTGATGTATGGCAGTGAAGCATGAAACTGACAGAGGAAGGACTAAATGTTATAGAAATAAGATCCCTTCGGCGTATGTGTGGTAAAGCCATGTATGATAGTGTGAGAAAAATATGAAAAGAATGCAAGGCTGATGCAAGCGTAATAAGTAAGATTAAGAAAGGGACGCTTAGATGGTTAAGACATGTTGAGCGAATGATTGAAGAAAGATTTTTTTATATTTAGGGGGGTGCAAAGGGGGGGCGCAACGCGCACCCCCCACATAATCCACCACTGGGGGGAGGGGTCGAGATTGGAAGAATAACTGCTCACGTAATTAATGTACGCCCCCTAATGTTTTAATTTTCAAGCCTTGAAGTGTTGCTTTTAGAATTCTGTTCTATTTTGTGTATATGAATTTTAATAATACTTGTTCCAATTATTGTTTCAGTAAATAATGTTTTTTTTTAAATTAAATGAAGACAATATTAGCGAAACTCAATTAAAAATCAGAAAAAGTTCCGTCACATCTGGGACTCAAACCCAGGACCCTCGCCTTGTCAGGGCGCGACTCTACCAACTAATATTGTCTTCATTTAATTAAATATTATAATTTGAGGTTTTATTCATGAAGTTAAAATAAAAAAAAAATAAATATTAATCCTAGACTTACAGAAAAGTCAAAAGAATTCAGGATTAAAATAAAAAAAAATGGATAAAAATTTATCTAAGACACTATCTAGATAGCATTTAGTTCCGGTTTGAATTTGCAACCGTACATAAAGATAGCAGCCAATAAAGATATGCATTAAGAAAATGTTGGTAGTTCTTAGTCGAAGTATGATACAGTTAAATACGACCAAATCAGATAGGGACACATTAGCTCAGTTGGTAGAGTTGCGCCCTGGCAAGGCGAAGGTCCTGAGTTCAATGTAACCATATCTTTTTCTGTTTTCAGATTTTCCGTATGTAGATGCAGACGTATGATAACCGTATCTTTTTTGATTTTTCTGTTTTCAGATTTTCTATAATACAATTTGAGATAATCAAAGTTAAAAATAAGAATTATGTTTTTGTTTATAATTTTTTTCTTATTACTAATCGATCTTTATGCTGCAGAAATCTACAGACTACAAAAAATAAAACTAGAAATGGATTATTTATTGTCTCCAGAGTATTTTATTTAAAATATTTTTCTTATACTAGAATAATTATTAACAAAAGCACGTGTCAAACATAAACATTTTCACTATAAATATAATTGTCTATTTACGTCCTGTCATCATCGGGATTTTCCACATAATGAATTAGCAGGCAAAAATAAAACCAGTAAATCATTTATTGTCTCTTGAATTTTTCATTTAAAATATAGTTGCTATATTAGAATAATTAACAAAAGCACGTGTCAAACAAAAACATTTTTGCTATAAATATAATTGTCTATAATATAATTTAATGTATGTGTTATGATGTAACTGATAAATATGTTAAAGCGGGAGTAACAACAATAACAGCGTATCCTCCAGTATAGTGTGCATTAAAACTAAGTATCACATTTGGAACATCAGAAGTCCCATTCGCACGATGCGTCGAGAGCCATTTCCGAGATCTGGTCTTCTAGTAAACTAGCGGGAAGGTTATCTGAAACAGATAATATTAGCATGAAAACATTACGATTTATATTAAGAACAATTAAAAACTTTGAAATGTTACAAATCACAAAACCGTTGTACATATCTCTAGTTAGAAGCCTAATAGAATATAATTACATAGTTTGGTCGCCCTTCTACAAAATTCATATTCATAATGTTGAAAAATGAAAAAAAATTGAAAAATGAAAAAAATTCTATGCTTTGTAAATTTTAAACTTAACATCCCTTTAGAGCACACAAATTAGACAATTTTCGCACTTTAGAGCACACAATTTTCAATTTGGGAGGTGGGTTTGGGTACTGCCGCCCCAGGAACCATTTATTGGATAACCAACACCTCTGCCATAGGTCACCCCAAGCAGTTCACTACATTTGGTGACTTAGCAGGGATGCCCTGGTTCATGGGGTGAGGTGGGGTGATGCGTCGGCCCACCAGCTGTATGGTAGGCCAGATCGGGAGAGTGGTTGAGGGAGCCCCTTTGATTTCTCCAGCCATACTCTCTCGGAATATCGCCTTGCATCGCAGTGGGAGGGATCGATCCATATATCTGTCAATCCTGGACACACTGACCCCCAGATTCCTACCCAATTCTATTACACTTATCCTTCCTAGAACTTCCTCTCCTTCCTTTCCTAAAAAGACCCTCTACACATCATCCCCAAAGATAACATAGGCTCTCAGGGGAATTATTTTCCTGAGGGCCTAGTGTTTGGAGCTAACGAAAAAAATAAAATAACACATCGTTAATAAATTGTTAATCTGTAGCGGTATGGGAAAACTTGATATGTCCGATTTTTGGCAAAATCAGATTATGGGCTTGATATGTAATTTAGTAACATTTCTTCAAGTTGGCAGAAGTTGATATGTCTGTGGTGAAGGTAAAACCGTTAAAAATGACATGGAATTATATGATATGTCAGCTGCGGTACTTATTAGATACGGCAGAACTTGATATGTTACATATATATGTTACATATCAAGTTCTGCCTAATCCCATACCCTAGGTCGAGGATCTCTGACTATGGGTAGGCATTTGGTGATATGTCACATTTTTTATTTGATATGTCCATTTACTTTGTGTTTTTGGGTTAGCAAAACATGATATGTCTACTGTTTTGAAGACGATCATTAAAAAAAGGTATTCACTAAACAATTAGCGAATACCGGTTGAACGATATTAATAAATTTCATTGCACATGTAATTTAGTAAGTTGAAAAAAACATTGACAATTTCAAGAATTTAGAGGGCCTTTGAAACTTTCAAAATCCTCTACTGAAAAATTAGGCAAGATGGACATATCAAGTTTTGCCATACCGCTACAGAAATATTCCAACTTTAGAAAAGATATAAAAAATAAAAGACCTAACCTTAGGCCTAAAAGCCATTTAAATAAAAATAAAAAATAAAATCCCCACAGGATTTTATCTAAGGGGATGAGGTGTGAAGAGTCTTTTCGAGGAAAGGAAGGAGTGAACCCGGGTCTTAAAGAGACCCGTGCTGTAGGAGGGAGGAAATACAGTGATTGACAAATCATTCCACATCAAATCTTTTGAACGAGTCTAGGAAACAACCTGTTCTCATGCGGTAAATGTCAACGGTTCACCGGTTCCACAATGCACCAGCTCCAAAGGAATCAATATCGTTAGTTCTTGCTAGGACAGAATTCCCATCCGACGCCTGTGATTCAAACACTGCAATCCATTGGTAGGATAGAGGAATCTATCAAATGCATCACTGGTATCTGTACCGTAAGGTATTTTGGGACTCCAGACCAGAGGTGGTTGCCAAACTAAACAGTGGGGCGAACACAGAAGTGTGCACAGAAGATAATAGTGTCATCAGATTAACAATGGAAGATTTTTTTTTTAACATTAACTCCACACAAGAGGCCCTGAGAAAAATAATTTCCTTCAGGGCTTATGTCATCTTTAAGATGCTGTGTTAAGGGTCTTTTTGAGGAGAGGAAGAAGTGAACGTAGGTCTTGAAGAGATGAATCGTTCCACAGCCAAGCTGTTGAACTCAAGAACAAGTCGTAGAAACGACTCATTCTCATGTGACAAATGTCAACCGTACATATGTTGGGCATGTGTTTGGCATGTTTCCCGACTATGCAATGGTGCTGACGGGATCAATGACGCTAGTTGCTCGGAGCATCTTCCATTGTAATACCGGTAGAACAAGGACAGCATTCCTACTTGACAACTGTGGTGTAAAGATTGCAATCAGTTTGTTAAGATCAGTGTTCGACTGAACTTTCGGTTTCGGTTTCGGCCTAGTTTCGGCCAAAAAACGAGTTTCAGCTTAGTTTCGGTTTCGGCCGCCATCCAGCCGAAACCGAAACTGAATTCGGGAGGTTTCGTTCTGCGATCGGACAAGTTCGGTGCAATGAACTGCGAGCCACGAAGTGTCATTTTGCTGCGTCCGCGCATTAGTCGTGTCAGAACTTGATCCACTTGTTTGTGTTCGCTCAGCGAACTTTGCGGTAGTTTGGTTTATTTGTTGTGAAATTGGAGGTGTTTGCAGGTACTTAACATTATTTCAAAATAGATAAGTTTTATTCCGCTATTGAAATGATTTAGTTCATGATAGGAAAATAATTTCCCTGAGGGCCTATGTCATCTTTGGGGATGCTGTGTGGAGGGTTTCTAGGGAAAGGAAGGTGAGGAGAGTTCTGGGAAGGAAAAGGGGTGGGTAGGAATCTGGGGTTCAATGTGACCTGGTCATCTCCCTTTAAGACCTAGACAAACCTCATCCCATGAACCGGGCATCCCTGCTAAATCACCAAACGTAGTGAACCACTTGGGGTGACCTATGACAGATGTGTTGGTTATCCAATAAAGCAGGACTTCCCAACCAGGGAGGCACGCCCCCCTGGGGGGCTTAGAGAAATGTCAGGGGGGGTGTAATAGGTTTTAACCATAGCTCTAGCAAAGACTGAACCCAGAATCGACCAGCAGTACAGAGCAAGCTCAAGTATCTCATCAGTACATTAAAAGTTTTTATTTATTTGTTCTAAAATTACTTTGAAAGTTGTTAGTCATTATTTATTTATAAAAATATAATTTAAAATAAATAAAAAATAATAATAGAATAATATGTAAAATTAAAAGAAATGTAAATGTGAAAGTAATTAATGGTTAAAAGTGTACCTACTTTTCTATTAAAGATCCATAATAAATAAATATATTGTACCTGTATTGTACCTATTTGAAATTCAAATAAATAATTTAGTTAATATAAAAATATGTGTTTCTTAATTTTGTTGAAACATAATTAAGGGGTCGTCCATTAATCACGTGACGTTTTTTAGCAACGTTTTAACCCCCCCCCCCCTGGTGATATGTGGTGAGATTTTAAACTAGCACCCATTCCCGCCTCCCAAATTATTTTGTTCTTAAGATGAAAGAGTATTTTTGTTTAGTGTACCTAAACAAATTAGGTTTTAAAATAGTAATTTTGTTTTCTGCCTTTTATTTTATGTTATTTGTTAATAATGCTCAAATAGGTAATACCAACTATTTCTTTTTTAAAAAATATTATTTACGAAGCGATTTACGATTACGATTTCAAAAAGCATAAATAATTTATTTGAAATAAGGAGTGATAATTATGTTATGTTTATTGTTAGTTCAAATATCAGAGACTGAATGAATGATTTAATAATAAAGGCTGATTGATTAGGATTGACTATTTTTTTTTCCACGAAAACATGAACTTATATGGAAGTTTCGGCTGTAAAAACTAGTTTCGGTCGGACACTAGTTAAGATAGGAGAATCTATCAAATAGACCGCCAGGTATTTTTTCAGGTATTTTAGAGCTCCAGAGCAGAGATGGTTGCCAATTTGAACCGCGGGGCGCAGTTGCGATTTGTACAGGGTTAGAAGTTGTGTACTATTAAAGTATCTACGAGCCCTGTACAGTAAGCCCAGTTCCTGAGAGGCTAACTTAACTCTGGCTTCGATGGAGCTCCCGTACTTGAGCTGATTATAAACATGATTAATTACTAACCAGTTCTGTCCTCAATAAGTTGGGCCGGCTGCAGCATCTGTGGAAGGGAGTCAGACTTGCGTATCTGCTTGAAGAAGGAGTGATGCAGAAGTTGTGATGGTGTTGGTCTCAAGTCCGGCTCCCTGTCAACAATAAAAGCAAACTTAACTACTCCGACCCGTAAGCGTGTTTACACGACAATATAACAATAGCAGTCAAGTTCAATAAGCGTGTTTTCACGTTAACGCGTGTGTTCCCACAGAAATCGCTATTCTAGTGACAACCCTAAAATAAAAAGTAGAAGATTCATAATCAAGCTTGACATTTCTATTCAAAGTTGTCCACATAAAAAAGACTTATTTTGTAGAAACGCTAATCGCCCCAGTGGCTATTCAAAATTAAAAACATATATTATAAAAGCATAATGGTATACCTTTGCAGACACATCTCAGTGAATTCGTGGAAAGATTCAGTCAACCTGCGGGTAGCGTACACCTGTCTCATGTGCTGGGCACTGCCTCCTGCTACACTGTCACCCACACCGGCATCTGGAATTCACACACACATAGGTCATCCAATATATACATAAAACTATTCCTTTAGTACACTGCCATTAGTTGTTATGCTTTCATATTTTCTCATAGTTAATAGTTCATATTTTCTCATAACTTCCTCTTCCATGAAGAACGTTCCCATTTTTACAGGAAGGGCGTGCTTTTGAAGATGTAAGGGTTGGAAGTTTCGCCCTCTAGAAATTTCTAGAAGAGTCCAAAACCATTCTGGAATGTTGTGGAATGTTCGGGAACATCCAGTAACATCCCAGATCATTGTGGAACATTCCAGAACACTTTCGAATGTTCTGGACAATTGTGGACCATTCGAAGCCTTTTTTGTAAGGGTAGGGCTACTTATTGGTAGGGTATACAAAGCAAGATCCATCATGGGTTCGATCGTCAGTTCAATCTCATATCAACTCCCTGAGCGAAGCCGGGTAAAAGTATTTTACTTGGAAATCAGTATGTAAGAAGAATGAATATACAAATCTGACAGGAGATCACATTATCTCTATAATGATCCCACAAGATATAGAATCGCTCGGCAGGTAGACTTATAGTACAGTACACGCCAAACTTTAATGCTCGCCTGAACTTGGTACGATCCATTCTCGAGCAGTTACTAACTTTACAATGAATGTAAGCGAAAGAGAAAGATGAGAAAAAATATATGTGTGACAGAGAAAGGTGTGGGCGAGGAGGCATGCCACTTTTCTAGCCTTAAACTCGCCTATTGCAATGATTTTTGTATCAACAGGTATTAAAGTTCGGCGTACACTATAAAACATAATCAATATTAACAAAGAATATACACACATACCTACCAATATGTTGAGAGAGAAAAGAAACCTCGTATGTGACATTATGTAATATTATATTATTTATTCGGTTCCATGATAATTGATCCGCCAATAATTGGCCCCTGGCGTACTTATATACAATGTGCAGTCGGTTTAGGAAAAATACGGCATACCTAATTACACAAAATATAACTAAGTGACCCCTAAGGGATGTGCAGAGAGGATGTACCGCCGAATAACAAAAGTATAACAAAAATTTTCATTTACAATATATATACCAGCGAATAAGTACAAAAAATCGACACTGTGTATAAATTCGTTTGATATTCATACCAACTTATTATTAACCCGTTAAATTTGTCCCAGTTCACATAGGTCTCGTGTAAATCGCTGTAACTCCCATACTTTCGTCATAATGAGAAAAATGTTCTAAATAGTGTTAGAAAGGCAAAACACAATGATTTAATTTCAAATCTAAAAAATAACCACCAAAAAAGTAAAATGTACATCTTTATGAAGCCAAATTTGTGAATTGCAATTTGAAAAATATGTTGAAACTTTGGGAATTTTTTATTAATTATTTTCATAAGGAACAACAAAACGGTGAGGTGACAAAAACGTTTATAATACATTTGTCGAATAAAATATGTTTGTTTTTATTTTTTACATTATCAGTAATTTTAGTTAGAAAAAACGTAAGGTGAGCCATTTTAAAAACTTTTTTATGTTTGAATGCAAAATTTTTATATTTAAAAAATTATATGCTTATTTCGAATTATAAAATTTTAAAGCGCATTTTATCACCTTTCAAAAACAGTTTTTAGTTTTCAGATACGTTCAAAAATATTCCATTAATTTGCATTTTATCGTGAAGCGGAAATATTTTGACCCTTTGAAAAATATACCATATTTCTGAAGGGATAAGAGTATTTTTGAAGTCGATTTTACATTTGAAATTGGTAAATAATGCACAAAAAATTCGAGTGCAGTTAACACGTGGTAGAAGCGAAACATTACCAAAACAATCTCAAACTATGAAGAGCCAAGTAGCCTTGAAAAGTGAGGTCATAATCAAAGCGCAGTGTGCAGGCAAATGAGCACAGACTTCGCGTCGTTTCTGTTTTATATATCAACCAATTTTGCCTTGATAGGAGTATAATGCTTCGCAGATGCTGTAAGCGCCATTTCCGTTTCATCCAAATTCCGAATCGCTAATGGGGCTAAGGAAGTCTTTAAAAGATTATAATTTTAGAGTAAATATCATTTGGGGGTCAACTGTTGGCGGATCAACTGTCGGGTCACCAACTCTTAGTTGAAATGTTTTTATTATGTACGAGGCATTTTTTTTTACCGAATTCGATGTAAGTTTCAATGGATTGTCATACTAACCTACATTTTGATTTAATTTTTGTAAAAGATTGTGGGGGATCGAGGGGTGGTAGAGAGCCAGTTGTTCAGGGGGGATGAGGCTGGAGGAACTGGAGGACTCGGGGAGGGGGAAGGAGTTCGAGTGTGTGAGAGGATGATCGCCTAAAAACAAAAACAAAATGATGAGTTGTGTAACATAACATATACATATATCGTTTATCAGGCAAGACACAGAACATGACAAGTGCAGATATGAAAGTCACCAACAACCATGACTCAAGAACCACTGGCCATATTTACCAATGGCGAATAACTCATAGTAATTTATGATAGTAGTAATTAATTTATGATAGGCCTTGACTATATTTTGTCAGAGGGTCAAAATATTTGTGCTGTGAAATAAATTCGAATAAATAGTCTAAGATCCCTAGAACAACGACCTTCACCGAGATGTTTATTTGATGAAACGTATTTAATATTTAATTTAATATGTCAGTAAATATATTGCATATGGGTTGCCTAACAAATTTTAGTCCAGGGTATGATTAATTAATAATTTAAAAATATATTTTTTTTAAACATTGCACCGGTTTGATTATTAGACCAATTCTATACCAATCGAAAGTATGAAGCCCATAGAATATGCAAATGTTAGGTTGCCTATTATTTTCCGGTCACAACTCTCGGGTAGCCAGGTATAAACAGGTAATCGATATTAGCATTTTGCACCGGTCTGCTTATTGAATTAAAATTAAATTAAATTAAAGGTTATTTCATTATGAACACGGTGGTATAGGGTTGCCTGCGAAAAATCAGTCCCGAATTCCGGTTGTCGAATTTTGAAAAGTAAGATAATTGTTTTTATTTAACACGTAGTCCGAATAAGTGTAAAAAATAAGCCAAATAACAGTAAACAGTCGATTTTTAACATGTCTAAAAAAGTTTCGGTTTCGGCCGAAACTGAGACAGACACCGAAGATTCGGTTTCGGTTTCGGTGGAAAGTTCTGTTTCCGTCGGACACTTAATGATAAATAATTCATATCAATATTGATGGGTTATTTAAACCTCTTGAAATATTATTGGACTGTTCTATAGTAGTAGTCTGTAAGTATACCTACCAAAAAATATATATACATATTTCAGGTTAATGATGCTTGGAGTAGAATAGCAGATAATAATATATGAATATTCCACTAACTGAATTTAAAAAAAAGAGTCATTAATGGCCACATACGGAATACATCGCATCGCGCTGTACAAGTATATTGCAGCTGCCCCGCTAACGTCCATCTCCATCTAGCGACCAACGCAGAATGAGACACGCCAACGTGTGAACGGTACCACAAAAATCTGGCCAACGCACGATCCATAAATATTGCTGCGAGTGAATGTGTGCGACTGAGAGGTCCCAACCAACCATCCCATATGATAGAAGATGACACAGCATGGCAAAGTCCGTCCATACTTCTGGATTGCCGTTTGTCACCCGGTGGCCGCGAGGTGGCCGCGGCACTTTGAAATGCAATTTTGACCCTTATGTATAAAGAAAGTGTATGAAGAACAAGGTCAGAAACGCTTGCTCTATTATCGTGCTTTACCATAGCGAAACCCGCAATGCGTCTAGTCACTCGGAATAATTTATATTTAAAGAAAGAGAGTGCGCATGCTATTTGTTCTTGAAAATGAAAAGGATAGCGATAGACGCGTATATGCTGTGCATCATTTTGGAGTAGATTGTCGTTACAGTTACAATTGAAAAGACGTGCTACTATTTATTGTTGAAAAAAATGGCAAAAAAGTGTTTTTTGTGTGATTCGGATGATGATGTAATTGATTTTAATGATGAAACTTTTAAAAACTGCGTATTAAAGTTAGCTTTTCGTAAAAGAAAAAACTTTAAATACAATTTTGTTGAGCTATCCAGTGCGTCACTTGAATTTGTAGGTTATCATACCACGTGTTATAAAAAAGTGACCGTTTTGAATAAAAAATATAACGAAGAATTTCATAATTTTAGTGCTGAATATACAGTAAGTACATAATAATTGTATCTTTAAAATTATCTTAGCTAATACAACTTCTATATTTTTTTCATGTTGAAATAATTGTTAGTAAAATTCACCAATGGTTTAGTTAATTTTCGACACTCATAATTTTTTAGTAATTAACTTAAAAAACGGTGATTTATAAATTATACAAGAAAATGATTTGATTTCCTTTTTTTTGTAACAATTAAATGAGGATGTTTTCAATCAACTATTCTAATTGTACAGTACTAAAAAGTACTAACTAACTAACCATCACGCCGTTTCCCCGCAGGGGTAGGCAGAGAGGATGGACCGCCAAACAACTCGATCTTGGCACACACTCCTTGCCTCGTTCACATTCATACATCGTCTCAAATTTATAAAATTTATATATCAAACATTTTTATTTAATCGCAAAAATCGTTTTTTTAGGAGCATACCAATGCATCTACTACTAAAGAAGAATCAAAACAGTTGAGCCCTAGTGTCGATTCCAGTGCTACAGTTGCTGAGGATGAAATAAGTAATGTTGAAGACCTTTCTCAAACTTCTGGGGACTTTGACAAGGCAATAAAATATTTTTGTTTTTTTTAAGCTTTTTTAAAAAAACCATATGAAAATCTATTAATTGAACTTGTATTTTCAATTATATTTTTTTTCATCAATTTTTACTTAAAGAATGATTTTAATTCTTTTAGGAGCAGTCAACATTAACAGCATCGACATCAAGCAAAATTATTTGTCTTTTTTGTGACCATAGCCAAAAGAGATGTGGGAAGAAGCTGCTGAATCTTACTTTCCCTAATAGTGACAAAGTACCACTGCATATAAAAGATATGGCGAAAAATTTTGGCGATTTGGTGATTCTCTCCAAACTTCAACATCAAACTGTTGCGTACCATCTGCCTTGTTACGCACTGTATCAATCAAAAGATAAGCGGTCCACAGAAGAATCTACCGATTCCGACTATAGTAAATATAGACAGTTACATCAGTTGGCCTTTCAATCAATATCGAATTTCATTGAAACAGAAATAATAGAAAACAACAAGGTTATGTACTTGGCTCAATTATTTTTAAGATACCAAGCTTTATTGTTAGAGTTCGGAAAACATGAAATTGATTTCGATGATATACAAGATTACCGATCTGAAACCTTGCAAAAAAAATTAATTAAGAAATTTGGTGATCGTATTACGATTGAAGCGTCAATTGGAATACGTAACAAAAAAATTGTGTACAAAACAGACATGGACGTTTCTGTAATGGCAAACAATTTCAAATTATTGGAGACAAGAAATGATTATGAGTTTGAAAATGTTGCATATTATTTGAGAAGTTGCATTAAAAATATAAATGCTCATCCGCTTTCTCGCAACGTAACTGCTGATGATATCATTCGTGGAGAATGTGACATTCCTAAGCAACTAATTGATTTTATGCGAAATCTTATCGAAGGACCTAATTTTTCCGTTGAAGATTCGGACAAACTGAAAGTTAAAATAACGTCAATATGTAGTGATATTATTTATGCTGTCACTAGGGGTGCATGTAAGCCCGCAAAAAGTTTATCACTTGGATTGGCAGTAAAGTCTTTAACCAACTCTCGGCAAGTAATCACGATTCTCAATAGGTATGGCCATACGATTGGATATAATTTGGCAGAAGAATTGGAAACCGAAATGACGTACACATCGATCCAAGATAACAAAATTATACCAAAAGGCATCACTGCAGCAAATGGACACAGCACCCACGTAGCGTTCGACAATTTCGATCGCTTCGTTGACACAACTTCTGGAAAGGACACAATGCACGACACAGTTGGAATTATTTATCAATTCTCTAGTAATGGAGCTGATAATTTTGATGATGGTGAAGCTACAACTTCATCAGCGCCTCAAGTAAATGACAACGAAAATGGAGAAGGACCTACCCGCAAGAGAAGGCGTTTCAATGAAATATCACGAGAAATTCGACCATATTTTTCTAAACCTAAGGCAAGTATGCATCTGATTACTGTAGATTCGTTTATCAATACAACGGAGTTATGCAAAGGTGCTACAGAAATAGCAATATATAAGGATTTATTATGGATAATGTCGTTGTCAAGAATTGATTCTGTTCCTATGTGGTTGGGTTATAACTGTATGATATCAAGTGACCACAGTGAGAAGCAAAAAATTGAGTATTTGCCTCCCATAAATTCATCACCAACGTCATATGCAGTAGTCAATGAAACATTAAAAATGGCTAAAGAAATTGCTGAAAAATGTCAGCAGCCAGAAATTATTGTGACATATGATTTAGCGATAGCAAAAATGGCAATGCAAATTCAAGAACAAAAACAACCGCTATACAATAAAATTTTTGTTAACTTGGGAGCGTTCCACACAGAGATGGCATTTTTTAGAGCCATCGGAAAATATATTGACTGCAGTGGATTAGTAGAAATACTGGTGCAAGCAGAAGTATTAGCCGGCGGCTCCATGAATAGCTTTTTAGACAGCAAGCATTTCAATCGTTGCAAGCGCTTACATCCGCTAACCGCTGCCGCATTACAAATATTACATTTTGAACAGTATTTATCCACAACTAATGTAACACTTGAGGCGATGGATGAACTGCTGCAAACGCAAATACAGAATGCATAAAATCAGGCTGCGTATGACGTCAACGAAACAATCGAGTCACCAGATTTATTGAGTCGTATTTTTAACGGTTATAAAGAATTCTGCAATCAGACTTTGATCGGAAAAAATGGGAAAACTGCTCAATTTTATTACCAGTACTGTGAGTTAATTAATTTATACCATCGGTTTTCCAGAAGTATCCGCACCAGTAACTTTGAACTATACGTGGACTCAATTTTCAACATGTCTGATATATTTTTTGCGTTAAACCAGCCCAATTATGCTAGATGGTCCTTGTTATATTTGAGCAATTTAATCAATTTGCATACTAATAATTCATCTTTGGTAGCTGAATTTCGTCGAGGCGCCTTTGGAATTAGACGAACTGCAGCAAATTTTGCCCGATCACCGGTTGACTTGACGCTAGAGCAGACCATCAATGCTGATGCTAGCAATCAATTGGCTGATAATCTTGCTGCAGACTCAATATCTGCACGTCAAAGATGGGCGCTCAGTCACAGCATGAGGACGAAGATATTAACATCTATCAAACAAAATATCGGATTAACGAAAAAAGATGATACTTCGCACTCATTGCAGCAAAGTAAAATTAAGAAAGATAAAAAAAATCTTAACAGTATCATTGAAGCAATAAAATGTACGATGAATCCATATGACACTATTGACAAAGATACATTATTCAACATTTCAACGGGTAAAGCTGCATCTAAAGAAGTTGCTGATTTCCTGCTGAACGTGAAAACAGCAGGCTATCAACAAAAATTAAATTTTATCTCGGAATGCTCTTCAACTCCCGCAAGATTCGATAAACCAATAAAACGAAACAAAATCTGCAATTTTGCTTCTCAATGTATGACTAAAGTCTTGAGTACCAAAGACAAGAACAAGAAAGTATTATTGAAAATGAAACGAGACGTATTTGGGCGACTTTTGGCAATTAGTCTAAACAAAAAAATTAATCTCGAATTTTGCCTGACTTTTCCACTAGCTCCATTGCCCCCTGCTCTTTTTTCATGTACTGGAGAGATGCTAAAAACTTCAAAATCAACGTTAGCAAAGATTTTGAAATCCAAAACTGAAATGGTTGAGCCACCACATATCGACGTTGAAATAATAGATGGTTTTTATTATATGCACCTAATCGGATCTTCTTTAGCTCAAACTTTTGATAAAATTGCCGAGTCAATACTCATTAAAATATGTTCAACAAACGCAACAGAAATACATTTAATTTTTGATCGTTACTTATCACCGTCAATCAAAGATTCCGAACGTGAAAGCAGAAAAGAATTCGATATTCCTTACAAAATTTCGGGACCTCAACAAACTAGACCAAAAAATTTTTTGCAAAGCCTTAAAAATTATCGTTTTAAAGAGGCTCTGGTGCTGTTTCTGGCTGATTATTGGGAAAACGACAATTTGGTAACAATAATCCAAAACAAAAAAATCTTTTTAACCGTCGACCATCACTGCTACTCTTATCAAGTTCAGGAAAATTCCATAAAAAAAACTGAAGAAACTAATTATGAATGTCATCATGAAGAGGCAGATACAAGGATTATTTTTCATGCTTCTAAAGCGGAACCAGGCTCAAGAATTTTAATTAAAGCCTCTGATACTGACGTTTTGATTATTTTGTTAGGAAATATGCACAAACTTATCAAATCAGAATTTTGGCTTGCCAGTTCAGCAACTAGAAAGACTAATAATCAAACTGTTGATTGCATTAATTTAGCGTTGAAGTTAGGAATCAAATTATGTCAAAGTCTTCCCGCCTTCCATGCATTTACAGGTTGCGATTACACGGCAGCATTTTATAATAAAGAAAAAGTAAAACCTTTTCAGCTATTTTCAAAAAATGAAAAATATCAAACAGTTTTTGCATCATTAACAGATGCTGCTGATATTTTCATTAATGAAAAAATGAAGACCGTTCAAGAATTTACGACTAGTATGTTTGGTATCAAGAACTGCACCAACGTGAATGATGCGAGATATCGCATTTTTATGAAAAATTACTCTGCTAAAGAAGACAGCGAGCACTTTTTAAAAAAAATAAAAGGCTTCGACTCCAACTCCATACCACCATGTTGGATATCATTAATTCAGAAAATTTTACGAACTATTTTCGTAAATTCCATGTGGCTTAATGCAACGGATCCAATATGCGTGAAACTTCAGCCCGAGAACTGCGGTTGGTTCTTAGATGAATATTTAAAACCAGTAGGATTCATTGGGGATCATACACCTTTAAAGATAGAAGACATTGTCGAAAGAACTGAAACGGAGAGTGATGACGAAGAAGATTCAGAAGTTGGAGATCATAGTTATATGTCCGATGACTCGGAACCTGAATAATTAAAAAAAAAATTATATTTATAATTTTTAACAATAAACAGAAGTATTTTTTTAATTGTTGTTTTTTATTTTGTCTTCTAATAATAAAGATAAAATTTGCAAAAGTAGTATTATATATGTATTTCTATAACCTTTTTTTTTGCTCAAGATGTATATATATTTTAGTGTCACTTAAAAATATACACACATAAATAATTAATTGATTAAAAAAAATTTATAACTATTCCTCTATTTTAATAATAAACTACTCCAAAATGATGCAGAGCATATACGAGTCTATCGCTATCCTTTTCATTTTCAAGAACAAATAGCGTGCGCACACATTCACTCGCAGCAATATTTTACTTTTCAACATTCGACAACCGGAATTCGGGACTGATTTTTCGAAGGCAACCCTATACCACCGTATTCATAATGAAATAACCTTTAATTTAATTTAATTTTAATTCAATAAGCAGACCGGTGCAAAATGCTAATATCGATTACCTGTTTATACCTGGCTACCCGAGAGTTGTGACCGGAAAATAATAGGCAACCTAACATTTGCATATTCTATGGGCTTCATACTTTCGATTGGTATAGAATTGGTCTAATAATCAAACCGGTGCAATGTTTAAAAAAAATATATTTTTAAATTATTAATTAATCATACCCTGGACTAAAATTTGTTAGGCAACCCATATGCAATATATTTACTGACATATTAAATTAAATATTAAATACGTTTCATCAAATAAACATCTCGGTGAAGGTCGTTGTTCTAGGGATCCTATACTAAAATGGAATATTTCTGAACACATCCGAAAACCAAAAACTGTTTTGGAAAGGTGATAAAATACACTTTAAAATTTTATAAATCGAAATAAACATATAATTTTTGAAGCATAAAAATTTCGCATGCAAACATAAAAAAGTTTTTTAAATGGCTCACCTTACTTTTTTTCTAACTAAAATTACTGATGACAAAAAAAAAAAAAACATTTAAATATTTCACTACACAAATGTATTATAAACGTTACTGACACCTCACTTTTTTGTCATTCAATGCAAAAATATTTAATAAAAACTTCTAAAGTCACATAATTTTTTTTCAAATTGCAATCTGAGACTTTGGTTTCACAAATGTGTACATTTTATTTTTTGCAGTTTTCGGCTTTCAGATATGAATATAAAGGTGTGCTCTTTCTAACACCGTTTGTATCATAATTTTCACTGTGATAGTAAGATAGACATAAAGATTTCTATGATACCTATGTGAGTTATTCCGAAAAGTGATCTTAGCCCGAGGGGTTACCCTTTGTAAGTGACGCAGGAAGAGTTTTTTCACTACAGTAAAGATGAGGTTAAGTTGCTTCGAGAATCTTTATATTCTGTGTTTTAAGGCAATTGTGGTTATTGATTACATTTACGATGTGCGTGTGTACCAGTGCGCAAAATATCATTACATACTTTGAATATAATACATTACATTCTAATGTCTACTTTTGAATGTCATTCTAAAGTCAAACAAGCATAAAACTAGGCCATGAAGATACAATTAACATATTAATCGTCCAGTTGATTAGTCAGACATCTCCAAATACTAAGTTTTGAGATAATGAGGAAAGCAATATTCAAATGCCCACCATCAATTAATCAATTGTTATTTGCATGTATCTGTGTTTTATATATTAAATATGATATAAAATAACACCGGGAGGCATAACAGTCCAGTACATTAGTATGACATTTTGGAATATCCTACTAATGATCCAGAAAACATCACACTTGTTTCACTATAAGTTTTTCTGCATTATGAGAAATCTGAGTGTTGTACCAGATAGGGGTACACTTTTACATATAACTTCATATCGAACTCTTATAACTTCATACTCAACTCTAATTTTTTTTCAGTTTTTCGGAGATGTCTGACTAATCACAACTGGACCGATTTGGAGCATGCAAGAGCATAATTATTTAGTCATCATAATCTCT
This sequence comes from Limnephilus marmoratus, assembly GCA_917880885.1. Taxonomy (NCBI): domain Eukaryota; kingdom Metazoa; phylum Arthropoda; class Insecta; order Trichoptera; family Limnephilidae; genus Limnephilus; species Limnephilus marmoratus. Next base: position 71,048,929 of record OU862906.1, read on the forward strand.
ACATAGTATAAATTAAAGTCGTCCGCTGCGTCTGTCTGTCTGTTCGCGATAAATTCAAAAACCACTGAATGGATTTTCATGCGGTTTTCACCACAAGATAGTGATTCATGAGGAAGGTTTAGGTACATAATTTGCCAAGGTTTTGTGTAAATTGGTTGAAACATATAATTAAAGGGGTGAAATGCAGATCCGGGCACAGTTTGGAAATTTAATAAAAAGGCACTTTCTAGATGAGAAAAGTGTGGAGAAGCTGAATAAAAAAAAAATTAACGCGCGCTCGGCAAAATTGAGGGAAATACAGCCGTTTAAAGTATAAATAAAATTTCACTTCGTGAACCGATACTACGTCATTTTGTCACTGTTATGTTGGTATCCCAGACCTGATACAAACAAAGCTAGATACGATTGAAGCTGACTTCATGGGATAAATAATAAGGCGCGTAGGTACTGGAATGGAGACAAACCATTAAAATCCTGGGATGTTTTTAAAATAAAGATAATATACACAAGCCCGCTACACAAACCCTGAATAGCCAAACAAACCATTCAAAAACGTAGGCTGTTTTTTAAAGTAAAGATAACATACACAAGCCCGCTACACAAACCCTGCGTAGCCAAACAAACCATTCAAAAACGTAGGCTGTTTATTAAAGTAAAGATAACATACACAAGCCCGCTACACAAACCCTGCATAGCCTAACAAACCATTCAAAAACGTAGGCTGTTTTTTAAAGTAAAGATAACATACACAATCCCGTTAGACAAACCATTGCCTGAAGTGGCGCGGGACTCGATCGCTCTGAAGTGTGCGTGTAAACGGCGTCTTATCCATGTATCCCACGAAGTCGGCTACAATCGTATCTTGCTCATCCTTGTATCAGGGATACCAATATATCAGTGACAAAATTGCCATTGTCATAGTGTCGGTTCGCGAAGTGAAATTTTATTTAACGTAATTGAAAATTAATTACTTATTAAAAAAAAAAAATTATTGCTTTCCGCACTTTTTTTCACCTTCCAGATTAAAGTTCTCAACTGAAAACGCGGTGAAAACAAGGTTTTTTGCCAAAAACAAGCTGTGCCCGGATCTGCATTCCTCCCAATTAAAGGACAATGTCTATATTTGGTGAACGAGCGGGCTGGCAAGCGGGCGGTGTGGATTTGATTCGTATGCAAATTAACAGATGGCGGTGTGAGTTAATAACACTTGGTTATAAAGATTGGAATCATCAGGTCAGGTAGTGTTAATATAAATAATATGGTAGCTTTCAAAATATATAATAATACATAATAAAATTAATTTAACGGCGTGTATATATTTTTTACATGCACAATAATGAACTTTACATTGTGTTAGGAATGATTAAAAAACAATATATTTGTGTATATGCATTTTTGTAAAAATTTACAAATATTATTTTAGTGGTTATTCTAATTGAATACTCTTACCATGCACTTCAGGGTCATCTTGGAAATTGATATGTGAAAATGTTGTTGAATCCAACAACTGGGGCGTGTGCCCCCGAACCTTTTCAGTCAGCATCAGCGTGGTGGGAATATCTGAGAATGGTATTGCGCCATTCGCCAGTTCACAGGCCACCATCCCCACTGAATAAATATCAGACTTTTCATCGTAGCCACTTAAATTCTGTAAAAAACCAAATACATATATATTATTTTTTAATTCAACTTATTTATTTTCATTGAAGAATAAGATAACAATAATAATCTAAACGAAAATATGAAAGACAAGGCACAGAAAAAGTCAATGGTAGCAACTGGGACTCGAACCCAGACCTCTCGTCTAACCGGGATGTGCGCGTTAACCAATTTCACTATTGCCACCTTCTGTCAAACCGTCATATTTGTCATTGTCCTATTTAAAATTTTAGAATTAACAATATTATCTTCAACTAATTCTTTTTTTCCATATTACAGGCAACTACCCTTTTTATTGGAAACAATCATTCTAAGAATTGGTTTGTAACCTGGATAGCGTCTCGGATAAATATATCCGAATTTATTCATTTGGAACTATTGACTTTTTATAAAAGTCTAAATGAATACATATTATGGTTAGACGAGAGGTCTGGGTTCTAGTCCCAGTTGCGCCCATTGTCTTTTTCTGTTTTTCTGTGTCTTGTTTTCTTTCATATTTTCGTTTAGATTATTATTGTTATCTTCTTCTTCAATGATATATTAAATTGATGGGAATAACCTTCAATAGTTATAAAAAGAGTTTTTCTTATAAAAAATTAAATATTCATTTTTAAATTAAAACCAACCAAAATGGTAGACACATGTTTCAACTCTTAGATCGTGGGAAGTGGGTACAATCGCCACAAAGGGAAGACTCCTGATGCGAGAATTAAGTAATTTGTAGGTTAGAGTTCTTTCTGTTTTGTGTACAAGCAGGTTATAGGGCCACATTGTCATCTCAATAGAAGTTGCTGATTAAATATATATTTGAAATGGACAACAGCCTGGTAGGTAAAATACTTTACTAACATTCGGTTAAGTTGATACTCATGTATCGATAGTCATGCTTAGTGAAAAGAACTTTACACTGCACATTAGGGTTTATGGTTTAAAAAAGCAATCTCAAATGACCTGTTCAAGGAGCTCTGGACTCAACCAAATGAGTGCGGAGTTATTGTGGCACGGCGGTGGCAGACAGTGAAGAGCCTTTTGTCTTTTTCCCTGGAGCAGCAGCGAACCAGCACTGCGTAAGCCACTCAAGCACACCTCCCCTGCAGAACTTACCAATATGTGACTCGATCGTATTCCTCTGAAATAGGCAACAATATTAATATCAAATAATAAAGTAGGAAAAAAATTACAGCATGCCAGAAAAGTTTGTGGGTTTTTGCTTTGAACTTTGAGAGTGTGAGTAAATTTTGGATAGTTTGTTTGGATAGGAAAATCTATCAAACGGACCGCTCGTTTCTGCAGTGAGTCAATGTTTTTTTTCAAGTAATTTGAGGCTCCAGACCAGAAATGGCTGCCAAATTCAACAGTGGTTAAAATAATATAATTGTGGTGTATTAAAAGTATATATAAACCTACTTAAGTGGGAAAGTAGGAAGTAGCATGGAAAATTATGGGAAAAATATATTATTTTCAATTAATAGGTACCTATCAATTTAATAATAATTTTACCTATTTTATACCATAATGGTACCATATATGGTATTCATATATGGTACCTAATATCTAATGATCACTACTCTCGTAATGTTTTTGAAGTGAAAATTTATTTAGCACCATTGTGATTTGACTCGATGAAATGAAAAAGCGACACTAAAAAGAAACAAAAACATACATTCGTAGGATTTAGCCTGCGAGAAAATGAAATAGACTAATCGGTCTCCTCTTTGTGCGGTGCTTCATAGCCTCCCCACTCTTGTCTACTTTAGTTTTATGAAGGTAATTCTACTGCATGTGAGCTGCACACTTGTATTTTTTATATTATATATTTTAATCTAAGTTACAAAAAGGAAGGAAAAGTTTACTAGCTTGCACATCTTACAAAAAAATATGTTGAAACTATCAATTAACAATCAATCCCTTAAACTAGCTTAATTAGAGCTGGTTTTATAACCATCCTTTCTAAAGCCTTTGATACAATATCACACAGTAAATTAATAAACAAACTTCAAATAATCGGTATTACAGGCAACGAACTTAACTTTTTTAAGAGCTACCTTGATGACCGCAAGCAACAAGTGAAAATAATGAACACACTTAGCAATCAGTGCTCAACTCACTATGGGATACCTCAAGGTAGCATATTAGGACCATCTTTGTTCCTTTTATATATCAACGACTTATGTAACATTAACATTCAGGGAAAAATAGTTAGTTTTGCCGATGACACTGTTTTACTATTTGAAGCTGACACTTGGCAAGCTGTTTACAAAAAAGCTGAAACGGATATAAACATCATAAAAAAGTGGTTAGATACAAATACGCTCACATTGAACACTGAGAAAACTAAATATGTCACATCAAGCATAAATATAACAGGTCAACCTCATGATGACGCCTCTATTAGAATACACACATGTTTAAATGCCGATGACTCTTGTCAGTGTCCCTACATTGAGCGCACTACACAGATGAAGTATCTCGGCCTCACAATTGATCCATATCTCAAATGGAATATTCACACTCAAATAATTGCAAACAAAATAAGAAAAACCATGCACTTTTTCAGAACGATACGAAACTTTCTCGACTTACAACACTTGAAAATGATTTACTTTGCAGTCTGTCAATCTATTATTGAGTATGGTATCATAGCATGGGGAGGCGGTACTGCATCAGCACTAGACCCAATAATAAAGGCACAGAAAACTATTATAAAATTAATTCTTAGACTACCTCTAATTACAGACTCGAACTTAATCTTCAATATTATGAATGTGTTTGACGTTCGGCAGATATATGCAAAAACAATCCTCACTCATCTATATACAAATATACACAAATACTATGAAAAAAGATTAAATATTCGCTGTACTCGAAACAATAACAAAGATTTACTACAAATTCCCATAACTCATACTACTTTTGGTCAACGAAGCTTCAGATACCTTGCAACAAGACTTTACAACATTCTTCCAATTAGTATAAAAAAATGTAATTCACAAAAAAATTTAAAAAAAAACATAAAAATTTGGATAAAAAATAATGATAGAGCATTTACCGGTGCACTCACCCAAATTCGAAATTAGTATTGAACCAATGCTGTTATCATTGTACCAATATTATTGTTATTATTTGCAACCATTGTATTGCATGATTTTATTCTAATATAAGTGTAGGTATGTTCACAGTATAATAAATTGACGTAAAATTACTGCCTCAACACAGGCTAGCCTAGTGAGGCAGGTTACGAGAAACCTAAATTTATAATTATAAATCTCTATTGTTTAAGTTCCTACTGTATATATGTATTTTGTTTTCTGTTATTAACTTTTGTCATTATCCAACTTCTAAACTCTACTTTTACTGTACTTATGATGTACTTTTTGTTTTTGTAGTTATAAATCTTAATTTTTTTTGTTCAATAAAGATATATTATTATTATTATTATTATCCGTTTGTTCCGTTTAATACCATTTGGGTAAATATGCATACATAGATATTATGGAATAATACGGAACGGTTGTCGAAGTTTGATGCACGGATAATACGGAATATTCCTTTTTTAACAAAGACAATCAAATATGACATTTTCAGAAGTACCAATCTTATAAAATAAATTCTCATCAAAATAAAAACAAAAAAGTACCTACTTCGAATTATTGGATTGAGGTTCAAACTACGAAAGCTGCATGTTATCATAATTTTAAAAAACACCCGAGGTTTTGAATGGTTTGTTTGGCAAAGCAGGGTTTGTCTAGCGCAGGGTTTCCCAACCTTTATTTCGCCGAGCCTCCCCGAACCAAAAAAAAATATTTTCACGCCTCCCTTAATTAAGTTTCAACAAAAATAAGAAACACATTTTTTTATATTAATTAAATTATTTAGTTGAATTTCAAATGGGTACAATACAGATACAAAATGTTTATTTATTATGGATCTTTAATATTAGAGTAGGTACACTTTTAATCATTAATTACTTCTACATTTACATTTCTTAGTTTTCTTTTAATTATGCATATTATTCTATTATTATTTATTTTAATTATATTTTTATAATTAGATAATGTCTAACAACTTTCAAAGTAATTTTAGAACAAATAAAAAACTTTTAAAGTTCTAATGAGATACTTGAGCTTGCATGTTCTGTACCAGTTGGTCGATTCTGGGTTCAGTCTTTGCTAGAGCTATGGTTAAATCGCTACGGACGGCAAGGCGATTTCACTGTTTAGTTTTTATTAAAACTAGAGCTGAAAAACCTGTCTCGCATAAATAAGTGGACGAAAATGGAATATGTATTTTCAAAGCAAGAGAAGCAACTTTCGGATTAACAAGGAATCGTTTGATCAAGGAGCGATTGAATGGCAATTCGTAACAGTTAATTTACCTACGCGTTAAATAAATTTTTTTTCAGAAATGCAAACGTACCTATTACGCCCCCCCTGACATTTCTCTACGCCCCCCTAGGGGGGCGTGCTCCCCTGGTTGGGAAGTCCTGGTCTAGCGGGTATGTGTAATTATTCTAATACATTTCTTTCCATGTTCTGCTATTATAAATACAGGTACAAACTTGTCAATAATGATTTCACTTTGTTTTATATGGCAATAATATTTTTTCGATGATTGGCAGCATTGATTGATTGTCTATGAAATGTTAAATAAAAACGATAAATATAAAATGGCGTTACCGCGTAAGTGAATTAATTTAAACCAAATTAAAATGTTAAATGCATATTATATTTATTTATTTATCTATAAAAGGTATGTTTACATAACATTATTCGATGCCTGTCTCACTAGGGAATACCTGTGTTGAGACAGGCGTAGAGGTACATAAATGAGTATCATACATAAGAATATTTAATTACAACATGAGAATATTTAAGGTAAGATACATACTGATTTATACAATTCAAACAGAAAGATGATTAAGATTGAGGGTTAATATCATAAAGAGAGCATTATATAGGTGAAGGAAGAGATGAATATAAAATGGCGTTACCGCGTAAGTAAATTAATTTAAACCAAATTAAAATGCTAAATGCATATTATACATATAAAATGGCGTTACCGCGTAAGTGAATTAATTTAAACCAAATTAAAATGCTAAATGCATGTTTTTTTGTCTCCCGACATTAAAAATTCACTTTTCGTAATAATAAACCTAAATCCAACTGTTTGAATAAAAAATATTCCGTATTAACGAGTAAGCGGTTCTATGCATAAATAATACCATTTTTAACAACATTTGTCAAAAATGGTATTAAGTATAACAAACAGATTGGTTCAATATATTCGCACCTCACAATCCGGAAGCCTGTTTCGCACGAAAATTCTGAAACCGTCACTTTGGATCGAGATTGTAAAATATCTATGCAAGATAGCTTACATATTTCAAAGATAATAAGAAGCATTATTTCGTTCTCTTTCTGGTTAAAAAGAAAAATACATGTTTGCATGAGAGGAAGAGAGGTGTATAGCTTTTAAAATGTAAGGTCGCTCGGGACGATTTTGGTCTTATGAAAGTATAACGCGATTACGTGTTTTGGGATGTATTTATTCCTAAACAAGCAGACGGGTTAATGCACTTAAATGTCTTGTGACTTTAATGTGACGCATGACATACAAATTACAAATCTATAAGCCCTGTGGATTTATAGTGAAAGTACACAACAAATGTTATTACAGTGTGTTATTTTCCTAAGGGCCTCCTGTATGGATGTAAAAAAAAGAATGAAAGAAGGAATTTACCTGTGAATGTATCCTTTCTTATGAATATAATCCAAACCCTGTAATGTATCCCTAAGTACAATACAACTCGCTAACTCAGGAAGTCCTTCATTGAAATATTTGTTTATCAAATCTCTGCATGAGCCGTATGACATCAAATTACACACTATGTACAGATCCAAGCCATTCACAAATGTGCTAAAATAAGGGAGAATGTTTGGATGCTGAAGCTGACGGGTTGTGAGTATCTCTTGCTGGAAAACAAAGACACTTTATTTGACATTGCTGAATGACAACCATATTAGATTTTATTTTACTGAATTATTAATGAAGCATGCCATTTTGTTTGTGAGTGAAAATACCTGTATTAATGTAGCACTTTCTTTCGCTCTGTCCAGATAAAATCTCTTTATGGCGACAGTTAATCCCGAGGGTTTGTGCGAAGCCGTGTACACAACTGCCACACCTCCACGGCATTGGGTCAGCACAGAATTAAGCTGATAATCCCTGATATCTGACCCGAACATTTTATTATATTTTTAAAAAGCTTATAAATAAAATAAATCAATATTTTAAGCTTTTACAGCAAAGCAAATTGCATGAACCTGACATTTTCAGGTTAACATAACATAAAATTTGACAATTGACAATCATACGGGAGCAGGCTGGCCAACGTAATTTTGTTTATGTCTGCGAAAGTTGGAAAATCGGGTGCACTAATAAAGTGGGGGCAGATTTGAACGATTTTTTTCTTTATCGCGAATTTAGATTAAAATATAAAACATATGCCAATAATTTCAACAAGAAAATAGTCATGTGAAAGTACCACGACATGGTAGGTTGTCTGCAAGTGCTATTGCTTTTCTATACCTACATAATATTTTCATGTAATTTTCGAAAACGACTAGTAAATAATAATAATAGTAACTAACCATAGGAAACGTACCTATACTACGTGACCTGTTCAGGGGGGAAGGGGGTCTTCAAAATACCACGCTTGGTACAAACGAGCGGCGAGTTGCTCAGGTTTTTGGTCACCGGGGGGGGTGGGGGGGTGGGGGGGGGGTAATTCTGTGATGTTTGACAGTCGAAATCAGCTGTTAATTAGCAGCCACCTTGAAAAACATAAATAAACCAATCACGAGCAAGTGTGTAGCGAGTAAAGTTGACGACCTTTCAACTTTTTTCGTAGATTGTCAACAATCTGCTAGTTAGCAAGTAACACGATGACACTGAGCGAGTTTACTAACAGATAGTGAATTTCCCAGCTTGTAAACTCGCCCTGTGTCATCGAGATTTAACTAGCACATAGCGCACATAGTTTGCTCGCGGCTTGTGACAAACATTGCGTCATAAACTATGTGCTGGCCACAGACAAAAAAATACAAGTTTAGTGAGCAGTTCACACGCTGTAAAAGTGAAACCTTCAGAAAACTAAAGTAGACAAGAGTGGGGAGGCTACGAAGCACCGCACAAAGAGAAGACCAATTATTGTTTGTCTGTTTTTAGTGGCGATTAATTAGATATTAGGTACCTATCATGTATGAAACCATTATATAAATTAGATAAAATTATTATAAAACAGGAAGGAATTAATTGAAAATAATATATTTTTGAAATAATATTTTTTCACGCTACTTCCTATTTTCCTACTTAAGTAGGTTTTTACGTACCACTAGTCACTACTATGAATACACCACCATCACATAATTTTAACCACTGTTGAATTTGACAGCCATTTCTGGTCTGGAGCCTCAAATTAGCTGAAAAAAAAACCATTGACTCAGTGCAGAAAGGGCGGTCCGTTTGATAGATTTTCATATGCAAACGGATAGTAAACAATATTTTAGAGCAGTGGTTCCAAACCTCCGGGCAGCGGACCAAATGGTACCTACTGGGCCGCGCAAGGGCCTGCTTAAAAATTAAAATTACGTAAAAAAAATCGAACATACACAATAAAAAAAAAAAAATTATCCACAAAATATACAGTGGAACCTCTCATGACGAGCAACTTCCATAACGAGTAATTCGCTTACAGATTTGAAAAAAAAACGCTTCCATAAGAGGGCATTACCAGAGAAAACCAGAAATAGGTATGTCATATTCAAATCAGATTTTAGACGTATTGACTCTTTTCCACAAAAAATTATAAATGGATTTCGAAAGATTGTTCTTTTATCTAGCATTCGCATGTAATAAATTTTGAGAACATTTTAAATTTTTAGTATAATAAGGTTATTCCATAGGTCGTTGGCAGATTTGTTAAATTTTCAAAAAAGATTTTGTATTATACCACACCCATTTCAAATAATATAATCATGCAGTAAAATAAATCAATACATTTTATAGCAAACGCATGTTTTAGAATTTTAATTTCAGTTTCAATAAAATCATTAAAAAATATACGTTCGTATAAACTCGTACGTACATGTGTTTTTTGACGAAAATTGGTCCATTTGTGTATTTATTTGCGCATTTACAAAATAATATATTTCAGATTTTTTTAACATTCTTATTAAATTTAGACATTATTGAAAAATGATAAATACTTATAATCAAAAAATAAATACAAAAAGTACATTATTTTAATAGTTTTATCATCACGCCTTTCAGCATTTTTGGATGAAGCTAATTTGGATTGAAATAAATTCGATATTGAGTTATAATTTTAAAAAGCTGGTACGGAGAATAATTAATCTTTCTCATTGTAACCGCCCTGCACGATCGTAAGAACAACTTTCGACGAAATGTGGATTTTCGTCTGCTGGCTGGTTAAACGCTCTTAACGAGCGACATTTCGCATAAAGCAAGGAGAAGTCCCATCTTCACGTCACTCACTTATGAGCCGGGACTTCCGCGCCAGTTCTTCTCCGGTTAGCACTCATTCCGCTAGCACATTAGTATCGCATGTGCTCATACATTTTACCAATTTTTTAAAATTTCTTTTTTTTTTTTCATTATTTCAAAATTTCGCAACATGAAAAAGGTTTTTCTCCACAGTGAGTCAGCATGTGGATTTTAAATTGAGAACGTGAATAGTTGCAGCCGGAACATGAAAATGGTTTTTCTCCACTTGAGTAAACTTGTGGGTTTTCTAAGTCTCCTTTATAGCACATTGTGCACTTTTAAATGTTCCTTCAGAGAACATGAATAGTTGCAGTATCTTATATTCTGGGTGTAGATTAAAACGACTTCACTCTTAAATTAAAACCAGTTTAGAGAAAAGCTTTACGTTCGATGCGCACACCAGAGAAAAAATATCTGCTTGATCTGTAAGCAACTATTCTTTAAGCTTGTGGAGTCTTGATGAATGAGTGAACCCTCCCTCCGGCCGCGGTTAAATTATCAAACGTTGACCGGTCCGCGGTGACTGCAATCCTCGCTTCCCCTAACAGCTTTTGATTAGGGATTACTGCATTCCATACTTCATTCATAAAATTCCCGTAAAGTGGGTTCAGAAAAAGAACTCTTTACGCAAAATGCTATACAGGTGTTAAGGGGCGTACTGGAAATACTCTAACCAGCGTTTCCTGACATTATTTTAAGTAGAAAATGTAACTGGAATGTTGGTCTCCGGTGACAAATGACATCACTTTCCACACGTCACTCAGTCGAGTAAACGCCAACCCCTCACCCTGACCAAATAAAAAAATACCATTAAAATAAAAACTTAAAAAATGACATCGGAAATAAAAATTTCTTTTACATTTTTTTCTCCAAATACTTTCAGGAATCACTGGAAAAAGTAAGTCAAGTTCGCCCCGGGTACCAAGCATCAAGGGGGTGACAAAGACAACTCACTCGAACCGCAAAAAATCTCCCTCTATAAAGACATATCAATAAATAACTACCTACTCTTGTACCTAGCTACTTACATACTACTATCATATTTTGAAATGCATCACAACTTTATTTTCTTTATTTCGAATATAATTTCTAATTCCCCAAATGAATGAATTCATGTTGCGCTTGGTCTGATCTTATACCGCGCGTAACGTCGAGCGCGGTGGGAAATATTGATGAAAAATATAGGCGTGTTCGTTAAACGACTATCAGAGACAAGATGGAGTGCTCATCACGACGCTGTTAAACCACTGAAGAATAATTTTGAGAAGCTTGTATCAACAGTATCAACACTCGAAGAGATGTGTGATCCAGCACCAGCAAAGAAAGCGTTGAAAGAAGAGAAGCAGCATCAACACTCATACCAGCTTTCTGTGACTTCAGTTTTATATGCTATCTTTCCTTTTGGTATGAAGAAGAAAATTATCAGGCAAAAAAGTATATACAAAAATCTGGGCTATCATTGGAGAAGTATGAAATAAAAATTAAAGCTCTAAAAATTTTCTTCAAAATCAATGCAACCAAATAGTGGAAAAGCTATTTGCTACGCAATAAAAAAATGTTAGGACTTAGACATTCCGACTGGAGGAAAAAGAGAAAGGTGGAGATTTCGAAAACGTATGCCTGGAGAAATGGCCCGAGATGCTGGACATACATTACCAGAGGAGCTGCAGACAGCAATATTAGAATGCCATGATAGATTTTACGAAGAACTAGACCATCGTTATAGGGCAATGGATTTTATTCTGGTTACATTTAGTGTTATTCAGCTTAAAACGTTGGTAACATCACCAGAAGAAGATCTTAGTGGAATTTTCAAATCTGTTAAAAATTTACCATGAATTTTCAGCAGAGGACATCGGGTTGGAGAGTTTACGATTGAGGGGCCATTCGGAAGCCGCCAACACTTGTGCCCAAGAAACGGTTTAATGGACTACATTGAAGCTTTTCAGATTCATTGTAAAATGGGGCTATTCTGAGTCTATTCCAAGTTTAGCGCTGTACATTGAAGCTTTTCAGATTCATTGTAAAATGGGGCAATTCTGAGTCTATTCCAAGTTTAGCGCTGTGTCTTATTTTTTTTAACAATTTGTGTGTTCGGTGGCTTCATGTGAATAAAAACTTACTTAAGGTCTACAATGAGCCAAGTTCGACTAACCAATCTTTCGATTTTATCAATTAAATTAGACAGGAAAATCAATTTTGATAATGTGATCAAATATATTAGTAAAAGAAAGTCTCGTAAGCATGTTTAGTATTTGGTGTTTTATTTTAAGTAGGGGTGCTCAATACAAAACCGCCCCGGGTGCCAATCTACCCTACGCCGCCACTGGTCAAGTTCGTCCCTTAACTCCCTAATATGCTATTTAGAAACAATTACAAAGTTTAGGACATTTCCAATAGCGCGGAGTTTCAAAACTATTTAGTGGAAGCTCACTGTTGATATTTGTTCTGGTCGGAGACACAACATTCACCAATAGGCCACTTGCATGGACTTCATAACGACTTGGAAAAAATCGTGTGGATAGAGTTTTTTTACTAAGGTTACGAAAATGTTAGTAAAAATTTTTAGAAATGTACAGTTTTTTTATTTTTAAATAAATAAATCCATTATTTGGGCTCGTGACGTCACTACATGAAATTTATATATTTATTTATATATTTAAACGCCCATAGGGCTTTTACATAGAATGCAGTACATTTTTTTAATAACAGTGAAAATAATGGTTTTACAAAATACAAGTAACATAATATATATGTTAAAAACAAAATATAGATTACATAAAATATAAGCGTTAAAAAAAAATAAAAAAATGTAGGTTACATAAAATACAAGCGTTAACAAAATACAGGTACTTAACATAAAATATAAGAAACAAAATATAGTCCATAAAATATAGGAGTTGACACAAAGTAACACGCCAAACGCGTGTCCAACATTTGTACACGGTTGACATTTACCACATGAGAACGGGTCGTTTCTTCGACTCGTTCTTGTGTTCAACAGCTCGGCTGTGGAATGATTTGCCGGCCTCTGTGTTTCCTCCTTCCTACAACATGGGTTTCTTCAAGACCAATGTTCATTCCTTCCTCTCCTCAAAAAGACCCTCCACACAGCATCCCAGATGACATAGGCCCTGAGGGAAATTATTTTCCTCAGGGCCTCCTGCGTGGAGTTAACGTAAAAAAAAAAGTAGGTAATGTTTAAAATTGTTGTTCACATTAGTTTATGGGATAGGTAGAAATAAATAGTTGGTTTGTGTTGGCACATATGGCGTTTGAAGTTTGCTAAGTTCAAATTATTGTCAAATACATCCATATTGTTTAAGTATTTGTTACCAAGACTATGCAAACGTTGTATTGGAGAATGTAAATCATAGTTCGAATGAGATGTACGTATATAAAATGTCAATGTTTGTCTAGTTGTTCGTGTAGGTACATGTAGATTTATTAATTGCAGGAGTTCACAACTGTCGAATTTAGAGTTTAATAATTTTAATAAAGAGGTTAGGTCGTTTATTTTTCGTCTGTTTTCTAATGTTGGAATATTTAAAGTATTCATTAACGGCGGGTAATTTATGTGCTCTAAAGGGATGTTAAGTTTAAAATTTACAAAACGTAGAAATTTTCTTTGAATTCTTTCAATAGTATGAATATGAATTTTGTAGAAGGGCGACCAGACTATGAAGTTATATTCTATTTGGCTTCTAACAAGGGATGTGTACAGTAGTTTAATGATTTGTAACGATTCAAAGTTTTTAATTGTTCTTAATACAAATCCTAATGTTTTCATACCCTTATTTGCAGTTTGCTGAATGTGAACCGTGAAGTCTAGTTTCTCATCCATTATTATTCCAAGATCCCGCATTTCCGATATTCTTTCTAAATTTATTTTATTTATTGAATATTCTAAAAACATTGCTGAGGATGTCTTCGAATAAGGTCGTCGCTTGGGAATTGCGTTAATTTGTGATGATTTAAATAAATGAATTAATTAAATGAAACCCTCGGCTTTAAACTCCTCACAAAAAATTTAAAAAAAAAAACATAAAAATTTGGATAAAAAATAATGATAGAGCATTTACCGGTGCACTCACCCAAATTCGAAATTAGTATTGAACCAATGCTGATATTATTGTACCAATGTTATTGTTATTATTAATGCAACCATTTCTTTCAACCGTTTCACTTCTTCCTCACACTCGATAAATGCTGGCGTCCCGCAGGGATCGGTTCTGTCTCCGACTTTGTTTTTGTTGCACATCAACGACCTTTTGTCATGTGCACCAATTCACTGTTACGCGGATGACAGTACAGTTCATGATAGCTTTTTGTTTGACAAGCCCCCAAAGGGCTCACAAACTCCAACAGCTCGTAGGGCTTTGAAGCAAAGAATGGACGGTTACCTCGAGAGTGTTTTCTCTTGGGGTAAAAATAATCTCGTTGAATTTAATGTTTCAAAGACCCAATCTTGTCTGATTACGTCTAAAAGGGATCGAAATGAAAATCTAGTCTCTTTCAACGGAAGCAATCTTCCGAACAGGCCCTCCATTGATATGCTTGGTGTAACCCTAAGTGACCAGCTCAGGTATGGGGGCTCCATCGAAGCCAGAGTAAAGTTAGCCTCCCAAAAACTGGGCGTACTGTACAGGGCCCGCAGATACTTTAATAGTACACAACTGCTAACCTTGTACAAATCACAAGTACGCCCCACGGTTGAATTTGGCAGCCATCTCTGGTCTGGAGCTCCAAAATACCTGAAAAATACCCTCGACTCTGTGCAGAAACGGGCGGTCCGTTTGATAGATTCTCCCATCTTAACAGACGGATTGCAATCTTTAAAGCACAGGCGTCGGGTGGGAATGCTATCCTTGTTCTACCGGTATTACAATGGAAGATGCTCTGAAGAACTAGCATCATTGATCCCTTCGGCACCGGTGCATAGTCGGGAAACACGCCAAACGCGTGCCCAACATTTGTACACGGTTGACATTTGTCACATGAGAACGGGTCGTTTCTTCGACTCGTTCTTGTGTTCAACAGCTCGGCTGTGGAATGATTTGCCGGCCTCTGTGTTTCCTCCTTCCTACAACATGGGTCTCTTCAAGACCAATGTTCATTCCTTCCTCTCCTCAAAAAGACTCTCCACACAGCATCCCAGATGACATAGGCCCTGAGGGAAATTATTTTCCTCAGGGCCTCCTGTGTGGAGTTAATGTAAAAAAAAAAAAAAAAAAAAAAAAAAATTGCGTGATTTCATTCTAATATAAGTGAAGGTATGTTCTCAGTATCTATAATAAATTGACGTAAAATTACTGCCTCAACACAGGCTAGCCTAGTGAGGCAGGTTACGAGAAACCTAAATTTATAATTATAAATCTCTATTGTTTAAGTACCTACTGGATATATGTATTTTGTTTTCTGTTTTTAACTTTTGTACTCATCCAACTTTTAAACTGTACTTTTACTGTACTTATGATGTACTTTTTGTTTTTGTAATTATAAATCTTAAATTTCTTGTTCAATAAAGATATATTATTATTATTATTATTAATATTCCAAAGACTAGTGTACTTCTTAAAATGTTCCAAAAGTAGAGACGTATGCTTCTCTTTCTATTTATAAACCATTTTGACTACGTTGACTACGCAAATTTTCTTGACGCAAATAAAGATCGCGTGAATCATTCAATGCTTATGTTAAATTCTCATTCAACCGCGTTGGATTTTGAAAATATTGAGCAAGCTCAATACGTTCAATGCGATTGAACGATGACATTTATTTACATGATTCAATTGGGTTGCTTCATCCATATTGAAATGCAGAAGTGAATAGTATAACATCGCTATAAGGCAGTGGTGCCCAGTCCAGATCGTATGGCGGCCAAAACAAATTTCTGAGGACACTTGGGGGGATGCTAGAAGGCATAAATTGACTATACGCGCCTGTGTGTGTCCTTTGCACTCACCCTTCACTTATTAAAACCAGGCCACTTGCATTCATGGGTTGCATTCGATCCTACGAGAAATTTGCAAAAAAAAAATATACCATATTGATGGCGAAAATAAATTCCTAGTGCAGCCATGCGCCTGTCACTTTCAAGCAATAAGTAAACAACCCCCATCGAGAGTCCGAGGTCTAATAACAAGGTGTGCAGGTCCACGTAAATCATTTCAAGTAGCGCGGAGGTCCAACTCTGTTCAGTGAAAGCTCACCGTTGAAATTTAATCTGGTCAGAGACAACATTCTCCATAAATTGCGAAAATAAATTCCTAGTGCGGCCATGCGCCTGGCACTTTTCAAGTAATAAATAAAGAATCTCTGTCGAGAGTCCAACGTTTAATAACAAGAAAGTTCTAATTTCATAAAATCTATATATATGAAAATCAAATACGCTTATACGAGTATGTATATTTATATGAGATGTCTACGCGTTGCTAAACCATTTATTCGATTGCGATGAAACTTTGGGGATTGATGTGCGCATGCCCGCGATGGTTTTTATTTACAATAGTGAGCTCTGGTGTTATGAAATTATGCGTTGATAACCGTTCATCCGATTGGGATGAAACTTTGGGGATTTGATGTGCGCATGCTCGCGTGGTTTCTATATATAATAGTGAGCTCCGGCGTCGTAAAATTGTGCATTGCTAAGCCGTACATCCGATTGCGATGAAACTTTGGTGAGTTGTTGTGAGCACACCCGCGAAGGTTCCTATATATACTGATGAGCTCTAGCATTATGAAATTTGTATAAAAAAATCGCAATAGGTGGCATGCGAGCTGTTTGAGAACTGAATGTACCGGGACTGAATGTATGGAATGTGCGGGAGGGGAACTCGGGAAGGGGGTTCGCAGGACGGGGGAAGCTGGAGAGGGGAGTGGAGAGAGTGAAGGCGGAGTGGGAACGCGTGAGGGGAAGGGTGCAGCGGTTGCGGCCAGTACTTACGTAACTTCAATGGGATTCCAGCCACTCGGTTCCCTAATGTAAAATACAGCCGTCGGTAAAATGTACAGGCGCCGGAAGGCGGAAGAAAGGTCTGGAACTTTTTCGATAGTAGGTAGAATTCTGTTGGTTCCAAGTAGTGTCTAGAAGAACAGCTGCACAGCGAGCCGTTGGAAAGGTCGAGACTACATTACGCGTGAGAGATGTCTGATTAATTACCAACACGAAATAATTTATTATTAGAATACGTAGTTAGGATTCCCTTCATAAATATGTTTAGATGTTCTTTACAGGCGCCCATTCAGGGTTTCCTAATCAATTCTTATTGTTTCATAACTTAGCAAAACCACATGTCTTTGATAGCTTCGCATAGGTATATTTAGGGATGTCGAAAGTGAAAAAAGATATCGATATTTCGATATATCGATATTTATTAAAATATCAATATCGACGTCGATATATCGAGGAAAAAATATCGATATATCGATATATCGAGGAAAAAATATCGATATATCGGTCAAATTTTTAAAGATTTTGTTGCGTTTTTAAAATAATACTGTATTATGCTCAATATTATCAATGGTAATTTTTATACACAATGTGTATTATTTAAATGTACAAAGATCTCAATAAAAATGATGGTATTTTTAACAGTATTTATTTTTATTAGAAAATAATTACAAAAATATTAAAAAAACTAAAAAGCTGTCTTCTAACTAATATTTTTAAACCTTTTTATTGTATCAGGCAAACCAGTATTTATCCTTTATCTTAAGTATTCCAGAAATCATCGTATTTTTTTTAAATTCACGAGATATTTTTTTTTTAAATATCCCAAATTTGTCGCATTAGTAAATAAAAAAAATAAACTTAAAATCTTTAATACACACCTAAAGGTATTGGATCCACGTTGAAAAAAGTTTGCCAGCAAGCGGTGTAAAAAGTTATCAGTCCCTAAATGTTATATAAAAAACGTTGTACTTTCACACGAACGTCCTGACTGCTCGGGAAGTCAATCTTTGCTGACGTGTTACGCAGCGACGAAACGTTTTGCTGAGTTCGGTAATAGGGGGAAAGATGCGCTGGTATGTGATGTCAAGATATAGAAACAAAATTTAATGGTCCCTGCAATTTGAAATTCCGATTTGTTTTCGACGCTCTCATATTAGTAAAACCATTGTGCGGCGGCCTGAGGTAACGCGGGACTCGGTCGCTCCAAAGTGTGCGTGTGGGAGGCGCTATGGGAATGACTTAGTCGAAATGGCCGAAAATATCATACATTTCTATGCACTTACCTACACCATATGAGATAGTATTGTAAGTTAATAAGTAATAGTTAAAATTTCAACCGCTAGATGTCACGAACCCGATACAGTTACTTTTTCCGTTCGTTCCTATACGGTTTTGGATTCTAGTGACTTTCGTTACATAAATATACAAAAATATCGTTTTTGATACAATTTTCGATAGTGGATATTTAATATCGATATATCGGATCAAAATATATCGGCTAAAAATATCGATATTTTGAATTAAAAATATCGATATATCGATATTTTTTCAACAAGCCTAGGTACATTTAGTTGATTACGCATTCAGCGTAATTCAACCACTCCTGTTGATTATTAACGACATAAAATCTCTATTGCAATATTTCGATGGTTTCCGACATTCAATAAAAGAGCATGATTGTTATTTTACCTTGCCGCTTTTTATTTGTACAGTCTACCTACTTTGACATTATCACACATCTGCCATCATGGCTATCACATAATATGTACATTTACATTAAGCTGAGTAGAATTACTGATGAGGAGGCGATGGCTAATAAGATAAGCTTACTGATAAGGTAAGATTCGTCGTTATAAGGGGACGCGGGAGAGGAAGGGGAACGAAATGAATGGGAAAGGACACGCAAGGAGAAACAATTTATTTATTAAGTGTCATAGCAACGTATGCTGGGAACTCGCTAGTATAATTTAAATGTGATGTATTTACGAGAACGTTTTTTTTTCCTTTTTGTTGAATACCAAAATCCAACACGCAGAAAGCTGAAAACTTCGTTTTGGGCCGCAACAAACTTTCAATTGGGCGGCAGGTTGGGCAATAGGCATGCTATAGTACCAACCAGTACCGATAAGTTAGTATTAACTTACTACGGTGACAATCTACCTATAACGTGATTCAATGTTGGAGTAATGAACCTATCTCTGACATAAGTATTGTTTGATATGGCTTTGACACAAATATTATTTTTTTTATTAATAATTAAAAAAATAAAAATTATTATAATTTCCTGTATTAAATTAGTCATAGACAATAATATTTTATTAGTAGCAAACCAATTAAAGCGGCTGATATTTCCTTCCCATCGTGGTTCATTATTCAACCCTCAAAGTTTAAACAGGGTTTCAAATACTTCGTTTGACAGCGCACTGGATGTGAATAATTTATTAAGTGTACTGTTATTTCCACTGAAGACGGGAGTCTTCAATAATAAGTTGGTTCGTTGAGATTACGAGTTTGTTTATTATTGTGATCGTGTCTACAATAGTGTGGGCCGCAACTGTATGGCGAAAAAAAATTGTCTTATTTTCTAGAGCGCTAGTGATAAAAAAGTTGTCTTAGGTCTTTAATAATAAAAAATTAAAAAAGTTAAATGATATTATCGTTTTTAGGTTCCCCCGAAGCGATTGAAAAATGATTGAAAAATATTTTTTGAAAATATTTCTATGTAGTAAGGAAATGAAAGAGCATATTTTTCCATATTTTTTACCTATTTTTCCTGGAGTTTATGGTTGCAGTAAAAAGGCCTTCCCTGTTCTTCTTGCCACACACTTTCAAAGATGTGTCCCAACCTTTACATAACGTTCTACAGATTGTGTAGAACGTTATGTAAAGGTTGGGACAGGGGAACCTGTCAAAGTTGATGACTTCTGAAGTTAGGTTAAGTTCTTCGAATTCTTCATCCGTTACATCTTCCAAAATGGGATTTCATATTAAAGTAGGATTGTGCATCAAAATTCAATGTGGGTTCTTTAAATATTCGTTTTTCGGTCCGCCTTATTCCAAGTTCCTTTGATGGTAGGTGATTCATCGGTTATCATTGACAAGAGTAAATTTTCAGGATGAGCGAAGTAAGCGCTTCGCTGTATCTCAGGATTAATTATTGCTTTTAATTCGTCCGGAAGATAGCGTGAATATTTAATCATGCTAAAAATATGCCTTGCACCTTTTTGCACGACTCGTGTAGTTTTTACATCAAACCACATAGAAACGTATGCCCTCATGAAAGACGTGGCTAACATAACAACATTTTCTGATGGCGTTGCGCTTCCAATATATTATAAGTAGTGAGATTGGACTCGCTGTAGTAATCACTTCTGGGTTCTTCTATATCAGGATAACAACGTCTGCTGGAAACTGCTTTGAAAATGTCAAGCAAGTATTTTTGATCGGTGCTTAAATCTTGATGTTGAATACTCAACATCAATTTGAAAAAAAGATTTTACCGGCAAATTATTGCAATTATGAAGAGTCGAACCTACGAGGCCGGAAAAACCACTAGGTTCAGTGGTTGTACCATCCGACTTCATAATCGAATGGCGTAGAAGTAGCTCGCTGCAATCAAAAAGGCACTGTACCGGTCCATTCGAGTGATCGTTCGAATCACATCAACAGTTGTTCCCGTGTTAAAATTTGTGCCATCACACCCAATTGCTTTTAAATGGTAGAGTGAAATGTTTTGATTAGCAAAATATTCCATTATTGGTTTGGCTATGTTTTCAGCAGTGCCTGACCTAGGCATAATATGCGCCAAGAAATGAGAGCCTGGTTCCACGATCATCGACACGTGTTCTTCAAGTACTGTACTTTTAAAGGATTTGTGTTTTATTTAAATATTAGCTAAGATCTTGTCCTTTCGACCATCACAAAATAATCCACTTACTTTATGCACTTAGCTTTGATGAGTACAGATCTGGTACGCCCACGTCTGCGACGTAGTCTATTTTTGTCTATTACTTTATAAGTATTATCCTGCGTGATTAAAATTAATAAAAATAATTTAAATAATAATCAAATTAAAATAAATAAATCAAATAAATAATCGTAATCAAATTTCGTCACAAATAAATTTGAATAAACAATTTTGTGTTATGAAAGAGTCTCGCCCCGTGCACCAAAGACAAAGAAAGTGATGACAGATGTGGGTGCAAGGACTAAAACGGAAGAAGAAAGAAGTGCGGGGTAGAGCCACGGTCTTACGAGTTCATAGGGCACGCCGAGACAGGACAGTCAAGACCGGGACGGAGAGGGGACACGTACCTGTAGTGTACAACGGCAAGTACGCGTTCCCCGCCCAGCGGCGTAATGCTGGGCGGTGGATGAAGAAACAGGAGTCAAGACCGAGACGGGGAAGAGAGGAGACACGAGTGGTGGTGCAACACCAAGTACGGGTTCCCCGCCCAGCGAGGTGGTGCTGGGCGGTGGATGAAGAAGTTATAGTGGAGTTCAAGGAAATGATTCGCAAAACATACGTTCCTCCGCCCGGCGACGTAAAGTAGGGCGTGAGACGAAGAAAGTGCGGTGACCATACGCGGCGAGTGGCCAAAGTGCGAAGTGAAGCAGACGACTTCAGGAGACTTCACACTTCAGAGGCAGGAAACTCGGCTAGGAAGGCCTGAGCTGCTGAACCGGAGGAGCTGCCATCGAGGACCTCAGCCTTACCAAGGCACCCGCAGAGAACCCAGTGACAAGAAGGTAGTTTCAGTGAACAATTAACTCTGACGTGTGAACAGTGGAGAAGCAACCCCGAACCATATGACAACTAATTAAGATTTAGATATAAGTAGATCTAAGTATAATTAAGATCATGTATTAAGACCTAGCCAAACCTAATTAAAATCCTAACATATAAAATCTTCATAATTAAATTCATGCCCCTTTTGTCCCAACCCAAGCGACCCGAGTCGGTGAGAAGGCGGAGAAGGCAGATTGGAGGAAGTACAAAGGTAGGTATAAAAACTGCGCTTATTTAACCTTACATCAATGATTATCCTGAGCTAGCTTCCCGTAACAAGGTGATACGTTACATTAAATTGAAATCGTTTAAGATGGCAGAAGCGATTGCTGCTCCAGCTCGATCCGATATCCTCAACCTGTCACAGATCTTGAAGAGAACTGTAAAAGACGGACAATTGCTGATTGTCGGAAAGGCGGTGTTATTAGTTTTAAGTAGCCGACTTGATTTTGCGACCGGAGAAGATGATTTTGATGTTAAGGTGAAAGATAATGATACGCAATGACAGACAATGATACAAAGTGTCAAATTCTGAAGCTTTTTCTTCTTACACCTGTTCATTTAATTTGGTAAGATCTTTTCATTTTCTCTTCACAGGCTTTTCCAATTTTTCTCACACCTTTCTTTGGTCTTTTAAAAATTCCTTTCTTTAAGGGAAACTTTAATTTATTGTCTATAATTTGCATTAATAAATTGAATTTATTGTCTTTACATTTACAATAACAAATATCAAACAGTAGGGAGCTTGTGATTTTAAATGGAGAGACTCTTCTTTGGAAGAAGACTGTATTTCTTCTACCTTTTTCTGACTTCAACAAGTTTATATAGATACTTATATTGATATGCCTTAATATTTTTTGTAATTCCTTCTTTTTGAAGTAGTTGGCAAAGAAGCGTTTTCCCATATTTTCAAAATACTTTTAGTTACCTGCACAACAATATCACGAAACGGAGGGTCCTTGGTCGACTAAGGAACGGCTGATATGGCGCGCTGCTCAAGCGAGGGCGGGTTTGGGCAATGCGGGCGGACGTGCTTTATTATTAGTGCCATATTATTACAAAAATAATAAATGATAGTTATATACACCGAAGCTAAATAACTAATTGGATTCAAACGTCCGTTCTAAAGGGTGATCCGCAAAACGAGCCGCCTACCGCCTAGTGCTTTGCTCGCTGTAAATCGGAACCTGTCGTAATCGTTTGGGATTAGTTTTTTTCTTTTCTAAATATTCTAGTTTACATTCAGTTACTTGTATGTTTCTAAATACCTATCTGTGAACATTAATAATTGGTCTGTTTTTTGTTATCTTCTTATGTATATTATGTTATTAAGACTGTTTATGTTCCTTAAATAAATAAATAAATAAATTAGACCCGAACGGGTGACATTAATTGAAATACAATCCAATATCTTTGTTAGTTAACAACTAATACTACTGACAACATCTGTTGAGAGACATTGAAACTACATACATATTAACATTCACTACATCCTCCCTTACTAAATTAAAGCTACCTCATAAGCTAAATTATGTATGGGTACTTTAAATATTTAAATTTAAATAGTTACAAATATGCATGATTTTACATAACCGTCCTTGATGACTGGTTATTCTTCATTCCAGAATACGATATTATCAATAATTAGTCATAATATTATAAATGTTATTTAAGTAATTTTAGTTACGCGTAGTTTCTCCTTTTCAAATATGCAAACAAAATATTATCCCACGGTTTTAAAAATAAGGTCCGAACCATGAGATGAAATAATATAGTATTTGAATAATTTTACTGTCAAATTTTATTGTTTCAAAGGTTTTTATTATTCAAAGTACTTAAATAATTTCCCTTTAAAATTTTGTGATCTCAAGGTTTTTATTATCCTAAGTATTTTCATTATTTTACCATCCAATTTTATGTTTTTAAAGGTTTCTATTATCCAAAATACTGCTATTACTTTACCATCAAATGTTACTGTTTTATATATTTTTTATTATCCAAACTCTTTGAATTAGTTTACCATCAAATTTTATGGTTTAAAAGGATTCTATTTTATTATCCAAAGTATTCTAATTATTCTACCATGAAATGTTATGTTTTTAAAGGTTTTTATTACCCAAAGTTTTTGAATAATTTTACTCTCAATTTTTACTCCTATATTACTCCTAATTTACCACCACTAGCAAAATGTGTGAACTTTATATGGATCAACTTATGTATCTTCGCAACCGCAACATGATCACTCAACTTAATATTGATACAGAAACATTTAACAACTCAGAACACACTTTTGACAAAGCGACAGATTGTAATTTTCTGTTCACAGAAAAACACAACTTAAACATAATATCCCAAAACATTAGAAGTATTCGAAAGAACTTCGATAATTTCTCAATCCTCCTAAACGAAATAAACATAAGCTTCGACATTATTATCTTGACTGAATGCTGGTTAGATGACTCGTACACAAACCTAAACTTAAAGGACTATACAACTCTCCATTCCACAAAACATCTAAATCAAAACGACGGTATAGTAATCTTTGCCAAAGATTCACTAAACTCATCAATAACAGAAATCAACCTAATCGAAGCAAACTGTATCCAAATCTCCCTCGGACCAGACATCTCCATATTTGCCCTCTACAGACCCCCATGCTATAACAATCTCTCACCTTTCTTCAACTCCTTAAATAAACTTCTCGAAAAAAATAAAAAAAAACACAACAATTAATTATTGCAGGGGATATGAATATTTATTTATTTATTTATTGTTGTTATACGCCCGTAGGGGCTTTTACATAGATTAGAAAATAATATTTAAGATATCTAGGATTACACATACCTACATAGAATTTATACCAAAAGTTATAAAAGTGAAAAAACTTTTAAGAATATACAAGTAGTTTTTAAAGAAAAAAAACCACTTGTATAATCTGGTGGAAACCCGTGAAATATTTTAAACAATGTAATATTTAACAATAACATAGAACAAAATATAATATAAACATTACAATAACAAATCAAATCGTTAAATATATTATACCCATGTTACAATAATTTGTAGGATTCAACAAAGTGTTGGTTTAAATTGCATTTTAGAATGTCAAGGGAATCAGCAAATACATCTACAATACCACCAAACTTGTTGCCTAAATAATGCATCCTATTGGTAAGTGAGTGTGATTGATAGTTAGTTGTGTATGTGTTGCAAAAGAATGTTATATTTTGTCTAGTAATCCTTGTCGGTACAAGAAGTTTAATAGTAGAAACGATGGCAGGACTGTCAATTAGGTTGTTCATAATTCTGTACAATAAAATTAGGTCTGAAATGATTCTTCTGTCAGACAGCGTAATTAAATTTAGTCGATTCATTAAACTTAAATAATTAATGTTTTCTATTGGAATTTTGAGTTTGAAATTTAAGTACCTAAGAAATTTGTGTTGAACTCGTTCTATTTTGTTAGAGTATACTTTATAGAAAGGGGACCAAATAGGTGAATTATATTCAACTTGACATCTAACTAATGAAATGTAGAGTGTTTTCATGCAATCCAAGGACTTAAAATCAGTTAGGGTTCTACAAAGGAAGCCAAGAATCTTTAAAGCCTTATTAGTTATATTATCTATATGTGGTGTGAATGTTAAGTTTGAATCGAATATAACTCCCAAGTCGCGAATTTGTAATACTGGTGTTAATTTAACATTATTAAAATTATATTCATGTAAAATATGAGAATGAGTTCTGGAAAATCGTATTACTTGACATTTCTCAGTATTCAAAAATAACATATTTTTTTTCGCACCATTTAAAAAATTCATCTAAATTAGCTTGTAAAATTAGGCAATCATATATATTTCGTATTTTTTTAAACAATTTTAGATCATCTGCAAAAAGTAGGACTTGTACATCTTTAAATATGTTTACAATGTCATTAATGAATATTAAGAAGAATATTGGGCCGAGGTGGGACCCTTGCGGGACACCACTTGTGGCCTCGAATACATAGGATTCTATAAAATTAATCCTCACACTAAGCACTCTATTACTGAGGTAACTGATAATCCATGTCAATAAACTTCCTTTGATGCCTAACAGTCGGAGTTTGGATATAAGAATATGATGTCGAACCTTATCAAATGCTTTACTGTATATAGAATCCACTTGTTGTTTCAGACTAAGGGATTCGGATATGTAATTATTATAGATAGTTAAATTACTTAAGGTAGATCGACCTCCGATAAAGCCATGTTGGTTAGGAACAATAATATTGTTGATAGGTTTTACAATGGTATCTAATACTAATGACTCGAAAAGTTTGGGTAAAGCAGACATAATACAAATAGGTCTATAGTTTGATATATCGCTTTTGTCTCCTTTTTTATGAATAGGCGTTAAATAACTCTTTTTCCACAGAGCCGGAAAACAGCCAGATGCTAAGGATTTGTTAAAAAGTTTTTGTATGGGATATATCAAACTATCAATGCAAGTTATTAAAAATATGGGAGGAATACCATCAGGTCCAGCAGATTTATTACTATCCAATGCGTTTATGCCCCTTTTTAAAGATTCTAATTTTATGAAACATTGGCTTAGGTTTAATGACTCTTCCACTGAAGTAGTGGAGGCTGCATTAACAGGAATATCTTTGTCGTAAACACTTTTGAATGAGTCAGCAAAGAGATTAACTATACCATCGATACTGTCAGCACATTTTTCTTTAAAATACATGTTATTAGGATATCCACAGTTATCGTTTCGCTGAGATTTAGTAAAATTCCAGAATTTTTTCACATTGTGATGACGTACCTCATTTTCTATTACGTTAACATAGTTATTATAGCATTTTATTGATAGTTCTTTACATTGTTTTCGTAGTTTAGTAAATGTTATATAATCGTTAGGATTTCTGGTATGTTTATATTTTCTGTGGATACATTTTTTTTTATTAATTAAATTAGTTAATTCTTTTGTAAACCATTTCGGATAATAAGATGATTTGAAGCTAACCCTGGGAACAAATTGTTCTATAGAGGTATTTAAAATCGAGTAAAAGTGTTCTAATTGATCATTTATATTATTTTCCTCATCTAAAAAGGACCAATCTGTTTGGATAAGGTACTCAATAATATGATGGTATTCAGCTTTGGAAAAGTTATACGATGGGGCACTTGTTTTTTTTGAAGATGTTAAAGGCATATTTGTTATGATAATAACCAATGGTGGGTGGTATTGATCTAACGGTAATAATAATTCGTCGGATAGTTCAACCATTATTTTCGAATCACTTGAAAACACTAAATCCAACATTCGATTGTTAAAGTTGAAAATCTTATTTGATTGAGTTAGTCCCAAGAATAAAGACATATCACGAATTTCACTGCATTTATCACACTGTAATTCTGCTTGGTTTGTAGCAGGTCCATTGTCATCTTGGCTGGTCCAGTTGGGAAGGTTATAATCACCGGCAATAATGAATTTTGCTTTAGGATATTTGAATTTGAGTACTTCTATATCATCAATGTATTTTTATATGTTTGCAAATCAGATGCAGGTGGGATATAGACACAGCCGATAATAATTTTTCCATTAAGAATATTGCCGATATTAACTTACTAAACGGGCAACCAATAACCACAGAATACTTAAGTCTACTTACTCACTATGGATTAAATTCGACAATCAACTCACCAACAAGAATTACATCAAACTCTGAATCCTGTATTGACCATATATTTGTTAAAACTAGGAAAAAAACATCTTCATCCATTATTCGATCAACGGTCACAGATCATTTCACTACTACACTAAGCTTACATCTTAACAAGAAACAAAAAGATGAAAAAAACAACTCCGTACAAGACAAAATCAACTTTAAGTCCCTAATAGAGGACATACATAATGAATCTTGGTCAAATGTAATAAATGAACCCGATCCAAACAACGCGCTGAACACATTTATGACCACAGTTGGAACCTATATTGCTAAACATACAACAAAAAATACCCCGAAAAACTACTCACATAAAAAAAAAAATAACACCCTGGATCACGAAAGGATTAGTAAGCAGCATTCATAAAAGAGACACAATGCACATGCAAGTACGCAAAAACCCATATGATGACAAACTAAAAAATAATTACCTGCTATATAGAAACCTTTGTAATAAATTAATCAAACAAGCCAAATACAAGTACTACAAAAAAGAAATAAAATCCGCCAAAAATGACCCAAAAAAAATCTGGAAAATCGTCAAAGATATTACTTTCTCCAATACGAAAAAAGACTCGAAGATCAAAGTACTGTTAATAAATGGTAACAAAACCCTTACAAAAAATGAACCTGGTAAAATAGCAAATTTTATTAACTCCCAATTTGCAAAAGTTGGATCTAACTTGGCTGAAAAAATTCTTTTAAAAAACGGCACAACAGAAGACTCTTTAACCAAACTATCCTCTACCATGCAACCAAATCATTCGTTTTTTGCTCACAAAATAAGTACAAAGGAAATATCGGATTTAATTATTTCTCTCAAACCAAATTGCGCTGTGGGCCCAGATAACCTCTCCAATCATATACTGATTAGTCTCCGAGAACATATACTTATACCACTTCAACATATTTTCAACCAAAGTTTCAGCCTCGGCTTTGTCCCCGATCATCTAAAAATAGGTTGTATTACTCCAATACATAAATCGGGAGACAAAACGCTGATCTTAAATTACAGACCAATCACTCTCCTAAATTCGCTATCGAAACTACTAGAAAAAACTATGAAAAAAAGACTGCTCGCATACCTTGACAAACACAAACTGATCTCCACCCGTCAATTCGGGTTTCGAGCGAAAATGGGAACAGAAGACGCCTTATCGGAACTAACCACCTACATAGTGAAAAACCTAGATGGCGGTTCAAAGGTGTTAGGAGTGTTCTTAGACCTAGCAAAAGCTTTCGACACCATCTTACACAAATTACTCCAACAAAAACTCAAAAACATTGGCATAACAGGTCCACCACTAAAATGGTTCATCAGCTACATTGAAAATAGACAACAAATTGTAAAAATCAATAATCAAGAAAGTGACAAAGTAGGCAACAGGTATGGAGTACCCCAAGGCAGCGTCTTAGGTACCATACTGTTTCTCATCTACATTAACAGTCTAACTGAGATAAGCCTAGGGAACATAGAGTACAAAGTTATCAGTTATGCAGATGACACTGTAATTTTATTCAAAGCCCAATCATGGGAAAACGTCTTCAAAAACACGGAAGCAGGTATGACTGAAGTAAATAAATGGCTAATAAATAATCTACTGACACTAAATATTTCTAAAACAAAATACTTAACTTTCAGTAAAACATTAGCTGGTCAGCCAGATAGTCGCCCACAACTACATCTTCACCCCTGCACAGTTACCTCATTAACTAACTCACGCTGTGTTTGTGACAAAATTGATTATGCGCAAAATATTAAATATCTCGGTTTAACTGTTGACAATAACTTAAAATGGGATCTCCAAATTAACCTAATTACAAAAAAAATACGGAAACTCTCTTACATCTTCAAAACAATTCGAAACATTATGTCTCTACCTCAGCTAAAAAATATATATTATGCACTCTGTCAAAGTATTCTAATGTATGGTATTTCTGTATGGGGAGCAGCAGCAGAGACTCACCTCAAATCACTTAAAATTAATCATAAAACAATAATCAGAATTATGTTTAGAAAGCCTTATCAACATCCGACAGAACAGATAATGATCAACAATAACCTATTAGACATAAATAAACTATTCATAAAGAAGATCATCCACAAAAACTGCATAAAAATACCACCACACTTCATAACTCACTCGCAATACACAAGAGCAAACACACACAATCAATTACAAGTACCATATATCAAATCAAATTTTGCAAAAAAACATGAATCTTACTTGGCACCATATATATTCAATAAGTTTGTAGCCCAAACAAAGACCTACGTGGCATCTAATAATTTGAACTGGGTTTTCAAAAGATTTTTAAACTGGTTGAATGTCAAGGAAAGAAGAGAGATAAGTAATATTCTTAATATCTAATATTATATATTTTCTATTTTCTACTCTGTTTTTAAATTCTGATTTTCCTCTTATTTTATTATTATTATTTTTACTATAATATTGTTTCTTTTTTTTACCACTTATTTGTTTTTATGTAATTAGAAATTGTTAGTTACCAGCCTCAGAACAGACTTTAGTCTAGTGAGGAGGGTAAGGAAAAAAAATCATGTTGTACATAACTAATAATAAATAAACGCCCGGGTTGCCGGCACTGAATATGTTTTTGGCTGGTATCATATAAATACATTCTTGTACAAATTTGAAACAAATTCTTTTATTATTTTCAAAGTGTTTTATGTTTATGACACCCCCAAGGAGAAGTAGGTACGCTGGCGACTTTTTTTACCTACATAATAATAGGAACCTCACTAAAAATCATAAAATTTGCAAATCGTGCTTGTCCCATAATGTTAAAACGTAGTTTATTGGTGGCCCTTTTCGGCCGAATTTAAGAATTTTTTTTATTTTTTATAATCCTTTATTTTTCCCAAATTTAACGTAATTTTACATATTTTGAAAATAATAAAAATAATCGTAACCCACTAAGGCGCAGCCTGCGCGTGGGAAATATAGTTAAATATATTTAATTATACATAGTTAATTATATTTTATTTTAGTAAGAGAACATATCCATGAATACCCATACCCGCCCACTCTTTATTAATACCTAGCAACGGCTCCATCCCTACCACAATCCTTATATAATAATTAATTGTTCCCATCCACCATTTTGTAACTGTCAAATCAGTATACGTTTACCATGAAGAAGGAACGGTCGTTCCGAAACCGGTCGGCTTTACTCAAGCATATAAGTGGTTCAAATAAAGTAACATTGTTTCATTTATCTAAAATGGATAACCACAAAGTTATAGCTACATTCAAAAGTAAAAAAAAATATACCTTACATATGTATTTTAAACGTAATAATGTGTCATGAAGTACTTTCCTGAATTATAACTTCTTACCCCTATATGAATATTTCCGTCGTCAAGTACTAAATATTTACTATTAGTTGTCAAAAGTCGGCAACACTGGCGAGACGTTTGGATTGGCCAGGATTTCGGGAGGGGGCGGGGCAGCCCTTCCGACGGGGGCCGAGAGCCTTCGCGCTTTCTTCTGGTTTTAACTTCGCTATGGGACAGTTCTTCGCATATTGGCGACCGCCTTTTTGGTTCCAACATTTGTTTGGGACACGTAATTTAAAATATAGTTAAATTTGATATTTAAATCAACTCAGTGGTGTTTCCGGATGAGGTCCTCCGCCCAGATGCTGCCCGTGACAGTGCAACGTACGTAATCTTTATTTTTGTGTTTTCCATTCATCCCTTTCGATATATATTAGAATCATTAACCTTGAGTTCACAAAGAGATTAAAAGCTTTTCCTAGAAGCGTCGGGTC
Source organism: Limnephilus marmoratus (assembly GCA_917880885.1). NCBI lineage: Eukaryota > Metazoa > Arthropoda > Insecta > Trichoptera > Limnephilidae > Limnephilus > Limnephilus marmoratus. The sequence continues at coordinate 71,080,402 of OU862906.1, forward strand.
ATTAATAAATTCACAAATTATTTAAAAGTGACAAGAGATCTTCAAATTTATTAAAACCCTACCTATAATTATTCCAACAATAAAGCGACAGTCGTTTTGAATCCAAATCAGAACGAACTGAGAACACAATTTCCCCTGAGATGAGCTAGCCGAGGGTTTGTATTATAAATGACTGACACAGACCAAATATTCAACATGTTCGACGGACTTGATATACGACAATTATACATAAAAACACTTCTTAACTATATCTTTGACCAAAAACACAAACTACAACAAACACAAACCATTAATAGATCAGTTAGACAAGCATACATACAAAACTTAAAAACACCGACGATAAACACAAGCTTTGGACAAAGACATCACAAATACCAGGCAATAAAAGCATTCAACCATCTTTCACTCGATTTAAAAAAAGAAGAAAACAAAAAACTTTTCACACTCAAAATTAAAAGATGGATTAAAGAACAAAAAAGGCAACTTTACAAAAAAATCACAACATAAAAAATAAAAACACATAGACATAAACACCATTGCAATACTCACTAATATATAAAACCCTTTTACTTTCACTATCGGTTTATATGTATCTATCCTATTTATATAGTTTTATTTTATTGTTTTATTTTAGTGTTATTTTACTCTATTTTATTTTGCTCTATTTTACTTTCTTTTAATTCTCATATGTTATTATTGAGTTTCTTTTTTCTTTAGTTTTTATTTTATATGTATCTTAAATTAAAAAAAAAAAAAAAAAATCATATCAAACTGTAAAATGGGGTCCTCAGCACGGCCCACATTAGTCAAATATGTAACACACATGTATAAATCAGGTGAATCAAATAAAAAAAAAAATAAAAAAAATTGGTATTTGTAAGTATTTAAATCGAACCATTGTTTTTGTCTTGAACATTGTGGTGTTATTTATTATTAATTTGTGCCTGTTCGTACCACTACGTCACAAATGTTAAAGGATTACTTTTGTTACCATCAAAGTTTCTGACGTCATCAAATCACCATATTGCTTGTGACGTCACGACAGCGCGACTACTAATACAATGATTTGTTTTTGGGATGTTATGCCGTGTTGCGCTACCTCCTTCTTTAGCCAACGTTTCGGAGTGCGTTGTAGCTGTCCGAAACGTTGGCTAAAGAAGGAGGGAGCGCAACATGGCATTACACCCCAAAAACAAATAACGAAAAAAAGTTTTATAACATATTTCTCTTGAACACTTTAAGTTTTTCAGTTTCTAAAAAATACATGTTATTTTTGACGATAATATCTATGCATTTGCCAAGCAATGGTAATTATATGAAACTCCCCGATACAAAAAATCGTAAGATATGCTCCGAAAATCATTATTAATAATTGAAAAAAATCACAATTCATTATTTCTTTAAATGATATTTAAAACATTTCCCGCGAGGTTTTTGTTGTATATTAAACGAGGAATGTTGCATTAAACATTTTCACCATTTTCGCTTAAATATTATGGTTTTAAATATTATCGCGCTCCCTCTAACATTCGTATTAATATATCTCCCCTTTCTCTTCTTTTTGAGCGCTTACTGCCGGGCCTTAAGTAACCACAAATTTCTGTCATTTTTTTATTTATTATACGCAAAAAAAGTAGCTGATTCAAAACTTTAAAGAAAAATTATAGTTTTTGGCCAAAACCTTTGCAAAACACAAAAAATATAAAAAATGCGCTAAAAATATTTAAAAGCCTTTGAATGTTTTTAGCGCATTTTTTGATATTTTTTGTAGTCAGTCTGGAAAGCAGTAAATGGGCTTGCGGACCGCTGCCGGAAAAACTCTAAAACTTCAATCAAAAACTTATTACTAGTGACCGACTGAAGGTTCCGTTTCGGTTTCGGTTTCGGCAAGCTGGTTGCTTATCACTGTGTTAATGATGAGCAACCAACTTGGGCAGCCCATGGTGCGTGGGCGGTAAAAAGGTGAATTTTTCGTAAATATGTCGTGTCAGTGTCGCCTAAACCTTCGGCGTTGGACGCGAGTGAGCGGCGATCAAATAAAATAACACTTTCAAACCCGGACAAATTAAAAAAAATACATAAATTAACCGAAAATAAAATAATTCAAAACCTGTGAAAATGGAGGAAGCGGTTGATCCGCATGCCTTCATTACTAAGGCGAAACAAAACATAAGTGACTTACAAACAATCATAGAAGAAAATAAACTCACCAAAGAAACCAAATCAAAAATGATGAAAGAAATAAATAACATCATGGAAATGATATCCCACATGGTAATTGAATTAGCAAAATTACAAGAAAAATGTGAAATTCAAGAAAAAAACCAAATACAAAAAAACTCATTTTCATACTCTTCGGCAGTAAAAAACTTAATACCACAAACGCAAGAAAAACGATTTCCTATAATAATAAAAAGCTTAAAAGAAGAAGACACTGAAAAAATAAAAGAGAAAATACAAAAAATTAAAATATCGCAGTTGAGAATTCGAGTAAGTGAAATTAAAAAAACAAAAAAAAATATTATAATAACATGCCCAGAAAAAGAAGAGGCAAAAAAATTAAAAGATAAGATAAATGAAGTCGACAAAACCATAATAGCGGAGGTACTTGTGAAAACGGATCCATGCGTAATATTCAAAGGTCTTGACAAAGACTATACCGAAAAAGAATTCTTAGACGACATCATTGAACAAAACAACGACATCAAAATGATATGTGAAAAGTACCAAGACAAAAAAATATTACAAGTTAAAGCCATCATTACAAACAAAAAAACTAACAGCAAAAACTTAATTCTCCAAACAAATCCCGAAATGAGACTACATCTTATAAATAGAAAAAAATTCATCTAGGATTCATGAGAATCTATGTAACCGATTGTAACCTTCTTACCCAATGTTTCCATTGTCAAAGATTTGGACACACAGCACAAAAATGCTACAATAAAATGAATAAACCAACATGCAAGCACTGTTCAGAAGATCATCCCATCTCCGAGTGTAAATCCCTGGAACTGCCGCCCAAATGCGCTAATTGTCACTCAGCTAACAAGAAGAAAGAAATAAACTCCTTCAACAGTAAAATGAATGAAATTGACCACCGAACAAACAGCGAAACATGTAAGTTCCGATCTTACATGCTTAAATTAGCCAAAGAAAGAATAAACTACCACATTGAATAAAAAAATTATATATAATTTTCCAAAATACAACCAAAAATGCATTAATTAAATGGATGATTTCTTAAATAGCGAATTAGAATTAAATATTAAAATTCAAGAATATGAATGTATTTGTACTGATTCATGTAACAAAATTATTTCTAAAAACATCAATGATATAATTATTATATTTAATTAAATGAAGACAATATTAGCGAAACTCAATCGAAATCTGGAGACAGAAAAATCAGAAAAGATTTTGGCTCCGCTGGGACTCGAACCCAGAACCCTTTTCTTACATGGAAACAGCTCTACCGATTAAGCTACGGAACCCATATTAATTCGGTCACTTTTAACTGATCATACTTCGACTAAGAACTACCAACATTATCTTCATTTACTTAACGCACATATTATTGGCTGCTATCTTTATATATGATTACAAGATTCAACTCGAACTAAATGCAATCTAGATAGTGTCTGGATAAATTTTTATCCATTTTATTTGTAATACGCGACATCTATTGACTTTTTCTGCAAGTCTAGGATGAATATTTATTATTAATTTTTTAAACTTTATGAGTAAAATCTCAAATTATAATATTTAATTAAATGAAGACAATATTAGCGAAACTCAATCGAAATCTGGAGAAAAATCAGAAAAGATATTGGCTCCGCTGGGACTCGAACCCAGAACACTTTTCTTATTTAATTTAATTAAATATTATATTTGAGATTTTACTCATAAAGTTTAAAAAATTAATAATAAATATTCATCCTAGACTTGCAGAAAAAGTCAATAGATGTCGCGTATTACAAATAAAATGGATAAAAATTTATCCAGACACTATCTAGATTGCATTTAGTTCGTGTTGAATCTTGTAATCATATATAAAGATAGAAGCCAATAATATGTGCGTTAAGTAAATGAAGATAATGTTGGTAGTTCTTAGTCGAAGTATGATACAGTTAAAAGTGACCGAATTAATATGGGTTCCGTAGCTTAATCGGTAGAGCTGTTTCCATGTAAGAAAAGGGTTCTGGGTTCGAGTCCCAGCGGAGCCAATATCTTTTCTGATTTTTCTGTCTCCAGATTTCGATTGAGTTTCGCTAATATTGTCTTCATTTAATTAAATATTATAATTTGAGATTTTACTCATAAAGTTTAAAAAATTAATAATAAATATTCATCCTAGACTTGCAGAAAAAGTCAATAGATGTCGCGTATTACAAATAAAATGGATAAAAATTTATCCATACACTATCTAGATTGCATTTAGTTCGAGTTGAATCTTGTAATCATATATAAAGATAGCAGCCAATAATATGTGCGTTAAGTAAATGAAGATAATGTTGGTAGTTCTTAGTCGAAGTATGATACAGTTAAAAGTGACCGAATTAATATGGGTTCCGTAGCTTAATCGGTAGAGCTGTTTCCATGTAAGAAAAGGGTTCTGGGCTCGAGTCCCAGCGGAGCCAATATCTTTTCTGATTTTTCTGTCTCCAGATTTCGATTGAGTTTCTCTAATATTGTCTTCATTTAATTAAATATTATAATTTGAGATTTTACTCATAAAGTTTAAAAAATTAATAATAAATATAATTATTACTTTATTTTATTTTTTATTTTATTTTATTTATTAGCGTTATAAACAGTCTGTACAAAATTCATAAATGACAGTGATAAAAATAAGTATGTCGTAGACCAATAAAATAACGACAAATAATTTAGAACCGTAATGCAAAAATACACAATACCTATACCTGATATAAATAATTCTGATAAAGTGTATCTTCTTACTTATATCTACAAAAAGTAAATAGCTGACGTTTTTCAAGGGTTTACATTTAAATTTTGATTGATATAAATAATATATTTCAAGAAGTGATTTTATTTGAATTCCAACTGCAAAAAGTTGAAGAGAAAATGTGGTGATACTAAAAATAAAAAAAGAGAAATACAGAAATCAATGAAATATTACGTTATTAGTTAAACATGTGGCATCAATAGTGTTATTTTTTATGCATGCTGTGAATTTATCAAGGTTTGTATAACACATCGATATTTGGGCATAATCTGTTAAATGTGCTACAGCTTCTTCTTACAAATACATTTTCAAGATAATTTGTCTTGCTCTTAGGGATATAAAAGGTGTCTGGAGATCGAGTAACTCTTAATGGACATCTGAAATGAATATTTTGTAGTAAGTACGGGCTATCAATGAAGTTATGAATAATCTTATAGAGCATTAATAGGTCTCTGATATCTCGGCGTTGATCAAGAGATTTAAGGTTTACGGGGACATAGTTTTCATCATTTCGCACGCGATAAGAGACATATTTCATAAACTTTTTCTGAACTCTTTCTATATTTGCTTTATATGTAGAACAATGAGGGTTCCACACTGTAGAAGCATACTCCAGGTGGCTTCTAACATAGGATATGTAGAGAGTCTTAAATGTTTGTGGATTTTTGAAAGCTGAACTTACTCTAAGAATAAATCCCAACATTTTCAAAGCCTTCGACGTGATATGCTCGACGTGAGATTGAAAAGAAGCTTACTATCTAATAGAACTCCAAGATCTCTTATTACATTTACTCTGTTTAAAATATTGTTCTTAATAATGTAGGGATATAATATTGTGTGTTTCTTTCGAGAATAAGATATAACACTACATTTATCTGCATTCAAAAGAAGGCGATTTTCTATACAATATACATTAACCAGAGAGTCAAGGTCATTCTGGAGCTCTAGACAATCCATCTTGGACTTAATAATTTTGACAATATTTTTGTCATCCGCATATAGGTACAGTTGAGAGTTACGGATAGTTTTGTTAACGTCATTCAAAAAAATATTGAATAAGAGGGGGCCAAGGTGAGATCCTTGGGGAACTCCTGAGGTTACGGGGACGAAACTAGAGCAGAATCCTTGTACAGTTACAGCTTGCGTACGATTGTCGAGATAAGAGGCTAACCAACGAAGGAGATCACCATGTATACCCATTGCTTCGACTTTCTCAATTAAGATGCTGTGTGGGATTTTATCAAAGGCTTTGGAGTAGTTTGTGTAGACTACATCGACTTGATATCCGTTATCCATAGCAACAAGGACTGTGTGAACAAACTCACATAGATTAGTTTCTGTTGATTTTTTGGTGACAAAACCGTGTTGATTCAAAATTATGTGTGGTCGTATGCAAGGAAAAATGATATCAAAAACTATTTTTTCAAAAAGTTTACCCATTACATTTAACTTAGAGATTGGTCTGTAATTTTCAATATTATGCTTGTCTCCTTTTTTGAATATAGGCACAACGTATGAACTTTTCCATTCCTGCGGAAAAATTCCAGAAGATAATGAAGCTTTGAATATTAGATATAGCGGATAACATAGAACACTAGCGCAATTCTTTAAGAATACAGGGTGTATACCATCAGGCCCACTGCCTTTGGTAGGGTCTAATGATTTAAGATATTTACAAACTAATTCAGTGTTTATATTAACATTATTAAGATTGAGAACTGAGGTGTTTGGATTATATATTCGAGTTGTATACGAGGTGCACGGGGCGGGGGATTCGAAGGAGGATTGGAAATGCATGTTAAATAAGTTACTTATTTCTTCCCCACCCGATACATGCTGAGAGCGAAGAAACATATTGTTAGGAATTTCAGAGTTTTTTTGCTTAGATTTAACAAAGGTCCAAAAGTGTTTGGGATCGGTATTAATATTAATTTCAGCCATATTAATAAAATTATTGTAGCACACTTTTTCCATACACTTTTGTCGTTCTCGGAGAATAGAGAAAGTTTGATAGTCGGAGTTACGGTTATAAATTTTGTATTTTTTATGATATTTAAGTTTACCTTTAATTACTTTTTTTAATGCGGGACTGTACCATGGAGGATACCTGGAGTCTATGTTAATTGATCTAGATGGTACAAGCGCGACAATTACCTGATTTAATTCGAAATAGAATCGTGGGGTAATTGAGTCTACATTGCTGCTGTTTAGAGTCGTTGTCCAGTCAACGGCTGCTAAGGCACTACTAATCTGCACATAGTCAGCGTTGTGATAGGAGCGGACCGTGCGCGAGCGCGGCGTTCGGAGGGACAGCTCGCGGGATATACGCAGCGTCACCTCCAGCGAGCGGAGGTGTGCATCTTCTGGCACTAGCGGCATGTCGCACCCGATTACAGTGCACGCGCAATTCGATATCACCAGGTCCAGAACACGCTCGTTTACATTAAGCTGGCTGTTGAATTGACGGAAACCGGTATAGTCTAAAAAATCAGAAAGTGTTGAAGTCAGTGCATCGGTTGAAGGCGGAAGCCACGGGGCATGTCGTATGTTAAAATCTCCTAATAGAAGGAATTCATCATTGGGGAAATTGGTATGCAACATAGATATAAATTCAAAAAAGTCACCTAATGATTTAATGCACGAAATATGAACAGTATATACGTAGTTTAGAAGCACTTGCTCCAGAGTCTAGTGCAAGAGTAGCTGTAGCTGTCTCTGAACGCTTGATGGGCGGGAGGAAGGGTGAGGGGCATGTGGGCAGTTTGCGGCGTACTGCAATAAGTGAGCCACCGCCGAGTGCCCATAGTTTATGCACATAAACTTCCCAGCATTCAGGAAAATTTAGATGAACTAATTCTAAAAATAAATAATTTAATTAAAAAGCCGGACTTCATAGTGTTAACCGAAACATTTACGAACGCTGAGTCACCGTTTTATCACTTACCTGAGTACAATTATATTTCTACCAAAGTAGATATCAACAAAAATTCGGGAATAATAATATTTGCAAACAATAAATTTTGTATTGTTAACATAATAGAACACCCAATACATTTGGTAAACTGTATCGAAGTACATTTCAAACTCGGCAAATCAATATACCATCTAATAGCTATCTATACAACGTATGGCTCAAGTATTATTACGTTTATTAATGATCTCAAATACATATTATTAAAATTAAAAAATAAACTCTTCTTCGTCGTGGGTGATTTTAACGTGAACATTAATGAAAAAATAGAAAATAATAACAAAACTGAATACATCAATTGTATGACTGAACAAAATTTCATATCTTGCATAAATAAAAATACTAGAGAAATAAAAGAACATACTCCATCTTTTTAGATCATATTTGGACAAACGTAAACATTAAAGATCTTCACAAATTAAAATCAATTGTTTGGAAAATTAACATAACTGATCATCATTCGTGCTTACTTCTGTATAATAATAATATTAAACAAAAAAACATTATTTAATTCCCAAAAAATCAACAATAGACATGACTATTCTCTCTGAAAAACTAAAAAAGGAAGATTGAAAAAATGTTTTAAAGAGTGATGATACCGAAATATGTTCGAGTAACTTTGAAAATATCCTGTCACAACACATTAAAAATTCGACAACTGAAATAATAATACACAAAAAATCAAAATTCAAATGTTTAAAACCTTGGATTACCAAAGGACTTATAATATCTATCAGAAATAAAAAACAACTTTAAAAAATCCCCACGATGAAAAAGCATATTTTTTCTTTAAAAAATAAAAAAATAAATTAACATCTTATATTAAAAAAAGTAAGGAAGAGTTTTTTAAAAAATAAAATATTATCTTCAGAAAATAACCATAAACAAATGTGGAAAACTGTGAATTTGGCCATAGACAATACAAAAAAAAACACAAAACATTAAGTACATCGAACATGATAAAAAAATTATTGATACCAATATACAGCCTAAACAATGTGCAAACATATTTAATTCCTTCTTTGCAAATGTTGGAAAAAATCTTGCGAAAAATATTCATAAGCCTTCTAACTCGGAAAAACATAAAAATAAAAATTTACAGAAACGTAATATACTTTCAACATTTGAAATAACAACAGAATGTGAAATCTTAAAAATAATAGAAAATATGAAAGGAGGTTCGTCTCCCGGTTTTGATTCTATTACGCCACACATGTTAAAATCTATGAAATCTTACTTAATAAAACCCATCACTCATTTAATAAACTTGAGTTTAACGAAAGGAATATTTCCAATGAACTACAAAAACACAATAATCTCACCTATTTACAAATCTGGTGATCCACACCAAGTAACGAATTATCACCCAATTTGTCTAATTTCTAACATAGGAAAGATCTTTGAAAAAATAAAAAAACAATTGGTAAATTTCCTAGATAGTAATAAAATACTACACAAAAACCAGTTTGGTTTTATTAAATCACTCAGCACACAAGATGCCATTGCTAACGTAACTTCATACATTTACGAATCATTAGATCACAATAATCTCACCTATTTACAAATCTGGTGATCCACACCAAGTAACGAATTATCACCCAATTTGTCTAATTTCTAACATAGGAAAGATCTTTGAAAAAATAAAAAAACAATTGGTAAATTTCCTAGATAGTAATAAAATACTACACAAAAACCAGTTTGGTTTTATTAAATCACTCAGCACACAAGATGCCATTGCTAACGTAACTTCATACATTTACGAATCATTAGATAAAGGTAAAAAATGTGCGGGTATATTTATTGACCTCAGAAAGGCATTCGATAGCATATCCCATGAGATGCTATTAAAAAAGTTAAGTAATATTGGCATAAATGGTGACGCGATTAAATGGATCACCAACTACTTAAAAAACCGCCCTCAAGTGGTAAAAATCAATGGTGTTAATAGTGATCAAGAGATAAGCTTTGGAATCCCGCAAGGCACAGGGCTTGGACCAATCCTTTTTACCATATATGTAAACGATATTTTTTTTCAACGTTTAAATGGTCAAATTACATCATACGCCGACGACACAGTATTAATAATAAGTGAAAAGACTTGGGAAAATGTAGAATCAAAGGCCACAGAAGACATCAACACGCTTAAGAATTTTTTCGACACTAATTTACTTTCACTAAATAGTGAAAAGACATTTGTAATTCCATTTGCAATCCATTCAAACGATGCTCCCAAAAATTTTAACATTGTCATACACGATAATACTAAAATTCGTAGCCAAAATTATTGCAAATCAAACTGTACAATTTTTAAAACAACAAACAAAATTAAATATCTCGGAGTAATTATCGATAAAAATCTGAAATGGAAGGAACAAATATGTCAGGTAGTAAACAAAATCAGAAAATTAATATATATATTTTTAAGAATTAGAAATTTTCTGTCGATAAAAAATCTATATTTAATCTAGTTGCCTTAGTTCAATCCACTTTACAGTACGCTATTATTAGTTGGGGATCCGCGTATAAATGTAACCTTCTTCCAATAGAAATTATACAAAGAACAATTATTAAAATTATATTAAAAAAATCCTGGAACAGAACGCCTATTTGAAGAATTTCAAGTACCAACATTTAAAGATTTATATATCAAAAATTCATTAATTCAAATTATAAAAGAAAAAGATAAATATCCATTTTTAAATGAAAACAGAACTCGACTTAAACATGTTTTTCTATGCCCAAAACTAAATACGTCTTTTGCACAGCATCATTACACTTACCAGAGAAGAACTTTTTTCAATCGTCTACCAGAAGAAATTAGAAGCATTTGGTACGTTGGGGCCTGTGGTGCGTTTGGACTACAACACACGTGGGGCCTGGGGTAGGCGCGGTGTGTACCCCCAACAATATCGTCTCAACATGCCCGAGGCTAGCAAAATCGGAAAAAGCATATGAGATCTCTCTATTCAGAGCGGAGGCCGCCGGTAGGCTATCAGGTAAGCTCCATCTCTCAATATACAGTGCGGGGCGTTGCCCTGGGTACCTTCACCGTAGCGGAATAACAACAGTTAATAGAGGAAAAGGTCATTTATTGTAGAATCAACCGGTACAAACCATTACAGTAATCACAGGGGTCAACAATGTAGTATGAACACAATGACAATGACCTAGCTGAACTTTAGAACTAACATGATCTCTCAATTTCGTCATCCCGGGTGGGTTTCGCGAGGCAATCACTAACACAGCGAATAGACACATTATTAAAGAGGGAATACGGCAATGCAGTCACTTACAGGGTGGTGTGAGAGGCGTGTTCGACTCGGCAACGAACTCTGATGTTCCAGTCCTCGAATACATGGTTACAACACGTGTCTGGCGCCATTGTTCCACGAGATTCTACCGTCGGTCGTATGGTGCGAGCGGCACACAGCGGCACGTGCTCGGTGCTCTGAGGCTGGGCGCTGACTGTGGGGCTCGAACGCGTATCGCCGCTTTGCTGTTCCGAGCGGCCGGAAACACTGCGGCGCGCGAGTCATAAAGTAACTCTTTGATATTGTCAAACCGGAAATGTACTCCGTAACACTTCCCCCCGCGCTCGGAAAAAAGGCGACGTGGCAATGGAGCTGTAGGGGAAAAAATCCTCTTATGCTTCCATCAGGGTTATTTTTTGAGAGAACCGACCGACAGGAGAGGGAGAGTTGAGTTTGAGAGACCTTGGTAGGTTGGAGAGAAACCTAGCTAAAACATACAGACTAGCTCATGTTATAGTTGGATAACAATGTTTGCGGGAGGTGGGGGGGTACATAAAATGTTTGGAACCGACAGTAGAGAACACAAGGTATAAAACAATATACGGGGATATTCCATTGAAATGACAATACACAATGTTATGCAATTGAGAAATGACAATACACAATGTTATGCAATTGAGAAATGACAATACACAATGTTATGCAATTGGGAAATGACAATACACAATGTTATGCAATTGAGAAATGACAATACACAATGTTATGCAATTGGGAAATGACAATACACAATGTTATGCAATTGAGAAATGACAATACACAATGTTATGCAATTGGGAAATGACAGTTCAAATTTGGGCAAGAGGAGACAAAAGGTTGCTTATAAGTATGCTTCTATGGTTTCATTGGTCTGGAAGCTAAGTTTGCGGAGCGTAGATTCGTTTTGACGAGTTTCGGAGGGTTTCGAAGAATTACGAAGAATCACGGAGAAGGTGTTATTTCACAGACTCTAAGGATTACATTATCACCGTAATCAGACCCATTTGAGATAACACTCTGGATTACACTAGGTCTTAGAGAAGGAACACTTTGTTTCGTTGTAGGCTTCGAAATTCGCGAGGTAGGTGCTGTGGTTTGCAGTGTCGCGGCTATGGTTACAAAGGTCATTGAAGAGTAGCGTCCAGGATCTGCAGACATGCCAGTACGAATCCTATGTGCCATTATGGTAAGCACGGATCGTGTATAATGTTTCTCGAAGCATAATGTAGCTCAGAATAACTTGTAGAGGTGTGCATTTAGCAAATGCTGGAGGGTCAAGGTAATAATGGTTTACACGTGACATGGTGTGTGTCACTGCATGACAGAGCAAGAGACGACATAACTGGCTTCGGAGGCAGGAGCAAGAACAACCCAGGGGCTAGCGTGCCCAAAAGGTAGTTCAGAGTGTCATAATGTATAGTGGGACAACTCGGCTCGCAGTGGCACAACAAGACAACATACATATGTGCGGTATGGTCTGTGCTTTCAGGAACAATTGTGTAGGGGATAGCAGCAGGAAGGACCTTCATAACACAGCGCGGGTTGTCAGGAAGCGGGGCTCAGCGAGGCTGCTGGTGATGACGTCCGCCTGGGCTTCTTTTTAAATCCGGGAGAAATTATTATTAGAGCCAAAATTCTTGAGATTTACCTGCCTAGAGACCAATGAAGAAAAAGTTTGGAGAGAAACAAAATGTGTCTAGATAATGAAACAAACGAAGTTTAACCACCGACCCAGGGATTGACGAAGAGAGAGATTCCTAACTAAGATTGAAAGAACATTATCCTTTATTAGGATGATTTGGCGTTTGCCGAATGACAAAATGCCTTGTTTGAAAAAACAACTGGCCTTCCATGGCCTATGTTAACATAAGGTGGTAACATTTTCTTAGAATTTCAAAGAACAAGACAAAAGATCGTGAACGGGTCACGGCAAAGGGAAAACCAATTCATGGATAAAGGTTGTCAAAAAGGAGACAGACGGTACGCCAAGTGCATATCGTACATATGCAGTATTCATGAATGTGTTTCGTAAAACTGAGAGGAAAAATGGCGAGACAAACGCCGCGATTGAGGGGAAAAACCTGTGGATAACTGGACAGTCTCCTATTCGAACTCGAACTGAGGGCGAAATATGGTCAACAACAGATTTTCCGCCTCATAACATATGTCTGAGAGTATGGGAGTGGGGAAAGGAGAGGAAAAAGGAAGGAGTTGAGTTACGAAATTTGCTAGAGACTGGACTAATTTCCAATTCAAACTCTATGTGAGAAAGAAACATAATCACCCAGCAGATTTCCTGGCTCTTTACATTGATTTAAAGTGGATAGTATTGTAGGCAATGAGAAGGAGGTTTGAATACACATTATACCAAGGCTAATCTTTTGCGTGTATTTGTCAAAAGATTGGGGGTCATATTAAACTTCTACATGATTGTGAGAAAAGATAGACCCTCGCTCCAATTTCACAATCCTGGGATTTCTTTTATTCGCTTCCCAGCCGACGAGTTTGGTGGTTTTGTGCCCATTCGATTAACTCCCACGGCACTATGCCCCATAGCTGACAGTGAAGCTGACAAGCTAGTCCTTTTGAGATAGTAGATATTCCCTGATTTCCAGGAAGTCCACGGGCATTGTCGTTGAACAATTTACAAAAAGGTTGTGGACTACTTTGTGTAGTGCGCACAAAAAGGGTTGATATTATTTCGTTCGCACGATTCATGGTGAGTATTGTAACGTCTTCACGTTTGGTGCACAAATTATATAAGTACACAATTATAACAAGATACAGCTCAATTATAGACAGAAGTCATAGAGCGTTATACAATGCATCTTAAAGAAGATAGCAAGGCCGATATTATGTCGTTCACACGAATCACGGTAAGTATTATTATTACGTCTTCACGTCTCGTGTACAGAGTTTATACACAATTATACACAAAAATGGTACTCATGACAAATAATGACACACGACCAAAACATATTATACAGGGCGGTACTCATGACAAATAATGACACACGACCAACTCAACAACATTAGTTATGAGCATAAAGTGATTATAACAAACTTCTCGTATCGTGGCAGGTATTCTAAGGATCTCTCCTGTCGCGTAGCATGGTTACGTTTAAATACAACACACTAGACGTTAACAGTATTGTTTTAATGTTGTAGGTAAAGATTTGTTAGATTGACTAACTTCGTAGCCCAAAAGGCGTACGACAGAATAACAGAGGAGGTAAACAGTTTATGTTACTTCATGTCTTACAAGGAGTGAGGTGATGACAGAGTATATTTCTGTTTACCCTGTACGATAAATGAAGACAGACCTATATGGTTTTACATACTGTCTATTGTAGCAACCTTCAGTGAGGAAAACAGAAAGGACCAATTGAGGTTTTACATACCTTTTGTATAGCTACCAATCTGCCGCGTGATATGCAATTTTTATGTTGCAAAACACTTGGTTGGGTGGTGAGACAAAGGTTGAATTGCCTATTTGCAACACGATACTCTAACAAAACATTGTAGATTTACGTTAGGTTGCAATTGTTTCCGTACGAGAATCAGGATGACCGCGAGGTTTTTATTAACCTGTCCCGTAGAGTTGAGACGCGTAATACAAGACATACATGGTGTAACAATATAGGAACGAAACGAAGACTTCGCTATTACAACAAAAGACCGGAATATTCGGTTTTACGTACTTTAGTTGAAACGAGTTAAATAGGTTTGTGTACAAAATTATAAAGACCGATTTTTGGCTTTATAAATACAATTTCCAAAATGGACGTATCAATATCCAATTTTGGGTAAAAACATGAGCATGGGTAGGACGCCATCAATTTTAAATTTAAGAAAAAATTGAAAAAACTTATATATACAAAGTGAGCAACTATGTAAGTAATCACTATTTGGTTCGTACTTGAGGCCACTATTGGGTTTTACGTACTCAAGATAAAACTGGAAAGACAAGAGGACTACCTGACTTTACCATGGTAGGTAAAATATAGTGGTTAGTAAGAATAGTTAACCAGTTCTGGGTCGTGATTTTAACACTTTGGAATTTACAAACTTTGAACTCCAGAACGTTGTGCCGATGGCGGTTGTTAATTATTTTACTTTGATATATCAAGACAATGGAACATTATCTCGACATGGGATGGTGATAAAATGGAAAAAACAAAAGGATTACAAGTTACATGGCACGGCGATAAATAAAACAAAAATATACATGTTGTATGAACATTACGTAGTGTAGGGGTTGAGAAGCAACAGTTTGGGTTCATGACTTCCCAAACATTGTGACTGGAGGGGTGTCTCTGTTCTGAAGTGATCAGCCTCCGAACAGGTGAGAGAAAAAAAATAAAATGAGACAAAATTGTCGTGAGAGACGTGGTCGCCAGTATAAAAGCAACTTTTGAAAGTGCCTTATAATATGTGAATATACATTAATTTACAAGGATGATTAAAAAATAATCGTCGTCTTATCAACGAAAGGGTGGACATGTAGTTGACTCTTTACATGCCAACTATAGTAAGGCTATGTAGGTTTACCAAAAGGTTGTGCTGCTACACAGTGGGTCAACTCATGATTGCTGAGGTAGTGGGGACAGTTTCAGCTGACTCCTCACTTCCAGACTTTACAATGTCCTTAATGTGGTAATTACCAATATGTTTGCCAGATGCGTCAGACAAGGAATATACTAAATCTGATATTTTTTTAAGAACCTTGGCCTTGACAAAACGTGGTGCCAGTTTGGCGGAGAAGTATAGGGCTCCCTGGGAAAGTGTATTGTTCTTTCTCCAGACTATATCGCCGATATTATAGGTGACATGTTTCCTACGTAAGTTGTATCTGTCCGCACTCTTTTGGTGGGCCAGAAGCAGAGCATCGGTGACTTCGCTATAAATGGCAGACAATTCTTCCAAACGATGGGCATAGTCTGCGGTGGGGTTACTTGTAGAAGCAGTTGACGTAGGAAAATTTGTGTCCCAATGTAATGAACCGTGGACAACTTGTTCCATACCGTGTTTTAAAAAGAAAGGGGTGTAACCAGTGGTTAGGTTGACAGTATTATTCATGGCAGCTTGGATTTTATCTAAATTTTTACACCAAGTACATTGATCTTTGTCAACTAAAATAGCCAGTGCTGTATTGATGGTTTGGTTGTAACGTTCGATGGTGTTATTTTGAGGAGTGTACAAGGTATTGTAATAAATATCCCTGATTCCGTATTTGGCAAGAAAATCTTTGAATTCTTGGGCAATAAATTGTTTTCCGTTATCAACTATTACGGTTCTGGGTGTTCCGTAGGGTATAAAGATGTGTTTTTCTAGGAGTTTAATGATGGCGGACGCGTTGGCTCTTTTTAAAGGGAAGATCCAACAGAATTTGGTGAAGACGTCCACTACGCTAAGTATGTGCATGTGTCCAGCATAGCTTCGAGGGAGGGGTCCGATAAGGTCCATAGACAGCAATTGGAGGGGTCTGTCGGCACGTTTGGGTTTACCCATTAGGCCAGCAGGTGCTGCCGTGCTATGTTTATAAGCTTTACATGTTTCACATTTAGAGATGTAATTGCGAACTTGCTTAAAAAGACCAGGCCAGTAATATTTCAAGGAAATCTTTTTGTACGTCTTGAAAGTACCTGGATGTATGGAGTCGGGCGCGCTATGATTGTCGGTGATTGTTTGTTCCCTTTTTTCGAGAGGAACAACAAGTTTCCACGAGTAGTCTTCGAGGATAGATAGTGGGACCTTACAATTGCGGTATAGTTGTCCTTCTTTTATGATAAAATTAGGAAACTTCTGTTGGTTATTTTTACAACCTTCGAAGATTTTAAGATACCATTCGTCTTTTGTGAATGGAGAGGGGGCAGTTTCGTTAATATTTAGAGTGGCCAGTTCAATTCTTGAAAGAGCGTCTGGGACAATATTGTCCGCGCCTTTACGGTGAATAACATTAAAATTATATTGAGACAAACGAGAGGCCCATCGAGCGAGTCTACCGGAGGGATTACTTAAGGAGATCAACCATTTCAAACTACTATGGTCTGTGACAACAGTAAATTTGCTACCGTCTATGTAACCGCGGAAATGGTGAACCGAATCCAATACAGCCAGTAACTCTTTTTCGGTAATTCCGTAGTTTTTCTCGTTTTTATTTAATGTGCGGGAAAAATAGGCTACGGGGTGTTCGCCGTCGGGGAATTCCTGAGTTAAAACTCCACCGATTCCAACATTAGAGGCATCCGTGTGAAGAGTAAAAGGGAGCGCAAAATCTGGACAATTTAGGACAGGAGCTGTTTGAAGGGCATTTTTTAAGGTTATAAATGCTTCTTCAGCTTCGGCAGCCCAACGGAAGTTGCTGACGCCTTTACGGATGCCGGTGATTTTATTTAGGGGGGCTGCAATAGTGGAGAAGTCTTTGATGAATCTTCTATAGTAACCTGTAAGTCCGAGGAAACCTTTGACTTCTTTCGCGTTTTTGGGTCGGGGGAAATTTGCCATGGCTTCTACCTTAGCGGGGTCTGTTCTTAGACCTTTTTCATCGACAATGAATCCCAAATAACGAAGGCGAGATTTACAAAACTCAGACTTATTTAAGTTGATGGTTAAACCAGCAAACTTAAGTTGTTGAAAAACTTTTTCCAGCATTAATAGGTGTTTTTCGAAGCTGTCGCTTACGATGATGAGATCATCAAGGTAGCAAAATAGATTGTTATCAACTTCGGGGCCAAATAGTTTGTCCATTAGTCTTTGTAACTCGGCGGGGCTGTTCTTTAGACCAAAGGGTAATCTTTTAAAATGGAACATTCCCCTACCAGGTACAACGAAAGCAGTTTTTTCGCAAGATTCCTCGTCTAAGGGTGTCTGCCAGAAAGCTTTGCTGAGATCGACAGAAGAGATGAACTTGGCGTTACGCAATTTGTCTAAGATTGCGTGGACGTAAGGCAAGGGGTACGCGTCGGCTTCCGTGCAAGAGTTTAAACGCCTACTGTCGAGACAGAAACGTGCAGAGCCGTCTTTTTTAGAAACCAAGAGAGTTGGGTTGGTCCA
Organism: Limnephilus marmoratus; assembly: GCA_917880885.1. Lineage (NCBI taxonomy): Eukaryota > Metazoa > Arthropoda > Insecta > Trichoptera > Limnephilidae > Limnephilus > Limnephilus marmoratus. The sequence continues at coordinate 71,098,685 of OU862906.1, forward strand.
TGCACTCCTGCTGGGAACCACCACTCCCATTTTCAACATTTCGTCAAGTTCGTTTTCTAAAAGTTTAAGTTTTTGGGGGGCTAAGTTGTAATAACGTTGCTTGATTGGTGGGCCATTGGTTTTAATATGGTGTTCTACTAAGTTTGTTAAACCCAGTCCGCATTTTTCGAAAGATATTGATTCGAATTTATTGACCATTTCTTTTAATTGGATGGCTTGGTTTGTGCTTAAATTTTCGTGAGGTATTATTGTATGAATTTCACTAATTTGAGCAGCTGCGGGGGCTTCACCAAGAGTATTAAATACTTGGGGAGCAACATTGAAAGCTTTCCAGAAATCAACACCAAGGATGAAGTTCTGGGATATAGAGGGCACTATTAGAAAGTTAATTGTGAATATTTCATTGTTGCACTTAATTGGCAAGGCAAGAGCACCAATGACTGGTTGGGAAACATTATCCGCGGTTGTCAGGTGTGTCGATTGGGAAGAGGCTATAAAACCATTGTTAACAAAAGGCAGGTGGGCGTTGTTGCCAAGGCAGCTAACAGATGCACCACTTTCTAGTAGTCCGGAAAAGGGAACATTGTTAACAGAGAAAAGGGCATAAGGTCTTCCATCTTTAGCTTGTTTGCAACAAACTGAAGAAACGTTTAAGGTCTGGTTGAAATACTTAATGTGTGATAACCAATCGGTCCATTCCTTAGACCTTGGTACAGAATGGGTATCCGAGAGGTTATGATTTAGTTTTTTGGCTTCCTCATGTAGAAATTCGGTGGGGGTTTGGAAAAGTCCACCTGAGGTTTGATATTTCTTGGGTCTTGTAGCCTTTCCATGTTGTGTCTTGATTTTTTGAAAGTTTCACGCAGATCGACGCGTGGGGGAGAACGGTATCTAGAGCGGTGCCTCTTAAAGGTTTTGGGTTCCTTTGATTCCATTAGCTTGGCTTGTTTGAAACAAGTAGTGGCCAGGTGGCCTACTTTTTTGCAAAAGGAGCAAACTTTCTTATTGTCGAATTCTGGTTTCAATCCAGAGGAACGGCTTGGCACGACGACATTGTCTGACATAACTTTGGTGTGTTTTCTGTCTTGGTGAGATTCCAAGATGAGGCAGACTTCGTTTAGATGAGCCAAGGACAGAATCCTTTGTGAGGTGATAATGTTTTCGTATTTATTTAGAAGGCCATCGGTTATGACTGGCAATAATTCAGCTTCCGGGACTGGATGTGAAAGCTTAATATTGATAGACTCGGCCCTTTCTATGAACGTTGCCACTGGTTCGTTTACTAATTGTTTAATGGCTAGTAACGATAATTTAATTCGGTGCTGGGCCTCCGTTTTTCCAAAGCTAGAGATTAGAGCTGATCTGAGCATACTCCAGTCTTTGCACTTAAATTTTTGGATGCGGTGCCATGATATCAGTTCTGGAGAGATGAGTTCTATAAAGTTTTTGTGTAGAATATCTAATGGGATATTCTTGATTGTGGCCGTTTCTTCAATTCGGTCAATGAAATCCAGTACATTAGAAACACCGTTATATTTGATTTTCCAAGAGGAAAGGTCGTAAGTTTTTTCTTGTGTCGAGGTGGGTGTGACATCTTGCTTTATTACAACATGTGTCTCGAGTTCTTTGTTAAAAACAGGATTCTCCAAAACTTGGGTAGAGGTTCGTGAATTACTTTCGTTTGAAGGTGTGAGGTTTATTCTTTTAATGTACCTTTTGTTGAATAAAAGCGCATATGCCTTCAATGTAGATATAGGCTTGTTCACTAGAGGGAGTCCTCTATCTTTAAGAGCAGCTTGTAAGTGAGCTTTGGATAAACTGTGCACATTGGGAATAAAGCCCAAGTGTGTTGACATGGCTGATTGATTGGCCTGCATTGTGGGGTTCAAAGGAAAGAAAAGAAAATTTTCTAAGTCCTGAGTTCTGGAAAAAAAATGGTCAGGAATTGCCCTGGGGGGAAAGGTTTTTTACTTTTCACAAAACACTTTTCGAAAACTAGGCGAAAATTTATAAGTATCGTGTCCATTCAATAAAATTTGCCCAGGGGTTTCCTTTAGTAAAACGTAAAATTGGTTTTTGTGAGGCACTTTCCACTTGGTCTTCACTGATTGGCACTCCTTTGTATTGGAGGTATCGCTGGCGAACGCTGTGATCCAAACTTCAATTTGATGTATACGACACCAGAATTCATGGTCAAGGCAGAAAAAAAGTTGGCGTGGACTGACCTTAGGGGGAACACTTTTTTATTTATCACAAAGCACTTTTGGAAATTCGGTGAAATTCACAAGTATTAAACTGATTTTTCAAAAATTTGGCCAGGACGGGTCTTTAGAAAAAAGGATTTCTATTTTTTAACGAACACTTTCCACTGAAGAAATGCATTGAAGCTCTAAGAAGGCACTTTTCTAGAAACAATTCATTAATTCCAAAAGGAAATATTTATGTGGGAATTTATTAGATTATGCTCTAAAAGTTATATTATTAATTTATGAAAATTAATCACGAACTGTATTATTAGGTTGGAAAGAACTTTTCTTTAGAAAAAACATTATTCACTGCAGTAATTGTAAATTGTAACTTTTATTTCGCACTATTATCACTGGTGTTTTGCTGAAAAAAAAGGGCAGGAAAAAACACTGTACCTGAATAAACAATGTGGAAAGGAATATTATTAATTTGTCCATTTAATAGAATTATAGTCAGTGTAATTTTTGAAAAACACTCTGACCGGGGCGTTCTGTATATTGTGCATGGAAAAAGGGACAAAATGTTTCTTCACAAAATACTGAGTTCCGATTCCAACGTATTTGGTTATAACTGCCCGTACGACGTCATGCTGAAATCCAAATGTAGATGCACAGTTTCAAATTGGTTTGAATATAAACAAAATATTTTATTATAAATTAGTGTTTGCATTCGATATGTGTGTCCGGTTGGCAACAGCTATTCGTCCCTAGGTATCGTGTTACGAGGTGCGCGCGCACGTGAAATGCGCGGGAATCTTGTTGTTATGCCGGGCTTCGCATAGCGAGCGATGTTTTGTTACTAAGCGCGCGAAATCACCGCCGTTTTCTTGTATGGATCGCTGATGCAATGGCCGCCGTGTCAATTTGTGGTGGCTTTCACCCCAAAATTGTAGTAAGGACTTGTTTCAAGACACGGGCTTACTGCGGTTTTTTGCAAAACCTCAGCAAATCACAATGACAGGTTTAAAATCGTGACCGTACTTTCACATTATGGATTTCTGGGACATAAAACAAGTATGGCATAGCATTCTTAACGTTTTTGAAAAAAGAAAAAAATTTTGGGGAAGGCTCGGGAGACATCCCGCAGAGCAATTGAGAGGGGAAAAAAAATCGAAAAAAACTTCCTGTACCCACGTTGGTGCGTCAGTGGTACGTTGGGGCCTGTGGTGCGTTTGGGCTACAACACACGTGGGGCCTGGGGTAGGCGCGGTGTGTACCCCCAACAATATCGTCTCAACATGCCCGAGGCTAGCAAAATCGGAAAAAGCATATGAGATCTCTCTATTCAGAGCGGAGGCCGCCGGTAGGCTATCAGGTAAGCTCCATCTCTCAATATACAGTGCGGGGCGTTGCCCTGGGTACCTTCACCGTAGCGGAATAACAACAGTTAATAGAGGAAAAGGTCATTTATTGTAGAATCAACAGGTACAAACCATTACAGTAATCACAGGGGTCAACAATGTAGTATGAACACAATGACAATGACCTAGCTGAACTTTAGAACTAACATGATCTCTCAATTTCGTCATCCCGGGTGGGTTTCGCGAGGCAATCACTAACACAGCGAATAGACACATTATTAAAGAGGGAATACGGCAATGCAGTCACTTACAGGGTGGTGTGAGAGGCGTGTTCGACTCGGCAACGAACTCTGATGTTCCAGTCCTCGAATACATGGTTACAACACGTGTCTGGCGCCATTGTTCCACGAGATTCTACCGTCGGTCGTATGGTGCGAGCGGCACACAGCGGCACGTGCTCGGTGCTCTGAGGCTGGGCGCTGACTGTGGGGCTCGAACGCGTATCGCCGCTTTGCTGTTCCGAGCGGCCGGAAACACTGCGGCGCGCGAGTCATAAAGTAACTCTTTAATATTGTCAAACCGGAAATGTGCTCCGTAACACATTAATGATAAAACCCGAATACTGCTCTCTGTCAAGAGACATTTTAAAAATATTCTTAAGAAAAAAACTACTGTCAATTAATCTTACAAATATCCTAAGTTTTTCATAACATTCTTTCTTTTTTTTTAAATACACACCATTATCAAAATAAATACTGCAGCTCACATATTTATGTACAATGAATTATTTAAGTACAAACTTATGTGTTAGCGCCAAGTATATTGGTTGCGCTTGGCGGATTGCTTTTGTGTTTATTTTGGATTTTAATATTATTTATTTCCTATGGCAATGAATATCTCCCTTCCCCCGCTCCCCTTATCATTCCCTGCTGTCACTATTCCGCATATCGCAAGTATTTTTCGGTGCTCGAAGTTTGTGTGTTAATAAATCATCGCAGATAATTCGCATTAACAATAATTCATTTTAAAAGTGATCCGCAACTAAATGGTGATCTCATCAAGTAAACAATTACTTTCCAGAAGAACCTACTCCTCTACCGTGAGTTTTTACCTATCCTTTATATATTTATTGCCACTATATTTACGCAGAAGTTAATTGCCAGAGATTGTAACCTCTAAGCCGAGACATTATGATCCAAACGAGCCTGATAATTTAATGTAAAAAAGAACCAGCGCGCTATTTTACGGTGTAATATTTACGGCATGGTGTTTCAGTGTATTATTAAATTACGGTAGGTAGGTAGTTAGTGTTCGAGTTCACATTATCATCGCAATATTATTTTTACAGTAGATCTAGACTAGACTTCGGTCTCGCAATAAATTTTCATCAGTAGAATAATTAACATCCTGTTAAAAATGCCCGAGGAATCCTCTGTCACAAAAATTAATCGTGAAATTCAACTTTTAGATGCAAGACAAAATTCGTATCTTTCAAGGACGCAGATAATTTATGAAAGTATACAACATTTAAAATCGACTGTTTCAAGAAATACGTTTTGCGCGCATGCTGCTCTGTTAGTTGAGATTAGAAAAGAATTTATGGAAGTTGTTGGAAAAATTAATGATTTGAAACTCCAGATTAATTCTGAATTTATTCCAAATTTTCAAATCGAACAATCATTTGACGAACTCTACGCAATTATTCAGTTAACAGCTAAACAAATAGGTAACAATAATATAAATGAACCTACCACGCTACAAAAATCCCATAAAATTAATAACATTAAGCTGCCAAAGCTATCTTTACCTCCATTTGATGGAAATTTATTGGAATGGAAGATTTTTTATCAAACTTTTAAAACACTCATTCATGAAAATATTGATCTCTCCGACACGGAAAAAATTCAATATTTAATTAGTGCTTTGTCAGGAAAGGCTTTAAATATATGCGCAGAAATTCCAGCTACGGCAGAAAATTATAATATTATATGGAATTCTTTAATCGCAAAATATGAGGATAGCCGGGTAATCGCGACACATTTCTTCAATAAAATTTTAAATTTAAAGTCAATCACTGTATCAAATGCATCGAATTTAGAAACTTTTATAGACCAATTTCATTCATCAATTTCAGCATTGCAACAGTTAAAAATTCCGAATTTATTACAATGTTTCTTCGTTCATATAGGAACACAAAAATTAGACAGGGAAACGGCCATGGCATTCGAATCTTCAATCAGAAAATCAGAGGCACCGTCGTACGATGAATTCGTAACATTTTTACGTGAACAAGCCAAAATATTACATAGAACGTCAATATTACCAGAATCGAAATCACAACAGTTTGAGAAAAAAAAATTACGTGAAGCACAATATAGCCACGCATTTCTTAGTTTAACGCATAACAAAGCAAAATACTATAAGTGCACGTTATGTAATTTGTCAGACCATACATTCATTTTTAAATGCCCAACGTTTTTAAACGCATCACCTAAGAGTAGGTTTAAGATAACTCAAAAACAAAACTTATGTCGAAATTGTCTAAGTACAATGCACTCTACCAATACATGCAAATCGGAAAATCGGTGCAGATATTGTAATCAAAACCATAACTCTTTATTGCATTTTGATGACACTTCATCCAATTTTTCTCGTAAGATTGAGCGAAATTTAAATCTCAAAAGCAAACCGGAAAGTAAATCTGATAATGTAACATTATGTACTCTCAATAATGGAGATGCAAACGTTTTTTCCCCAAATCAAACCGTTTTATTAGGTACCGCATCTATTAGTGTTCTTGATTCCAGGAATAAATATCAGAAAATACGCGTTTTAATTGATAGCGCATCACAAAACGAATTTATTACAACGAGCTGTTGCAAACGCCTTGGATTACCCTTATTCACAGATCGCAATCATACAACTATTAGAGGAATTGGAGATATTTCTCAACGCATTAAAGGGATGACTAATTTAAAGTTTGAGTCTCGCTATAATAATAAAACATCTTTCTCCATTCGACCCTTGGTAGTGGATCGCATTACAACCCAATTGCCGGCATCTTCTATAGATATGAATGCGTTGCCTTACCTAAATGACTTGCCACTCGCCGATGACAAATTCCACATCCCAGGGGTCATCGATGCAATCATTGGTGCCAATATTTTTGGCCAAATCCTCTTACCTGGTAAGGTAAAGGGCACTCAATCATTACCGAGTGCAATCGAAACCAGTTTAGGGTACGTACTAGTCGGAAACGCACCTATTTTCAAGCAAAGCAACGTAACTCACAACCAAAACAAGGTTTCTCGTAAACCAAGTTTACAGGTTCATTATTAATCTCATGTTTCCTGCAATTTTTATAATACCTAATAATTAATTAGTTTAGTTCAAGTAGTCATATACAGATAATTGCTATATTTAATCGTTTCATTTCTTTATTATTTTATTTTCATCACCCCGCAATAATGATACGCATTAACGTCTTGAGCACTGAAACACAATGCGGTAAATTTTTTAATGGTATTTATTTTTATTTTCTTTTCGTTTCGCATGTTGGTTTATTTTGACCATTCTGTCAAGGCCGAGGGGCATGTTAGCGCCAAGTATATTGGTTGCGCTTGGCGGATTGCTTTTGTGTTTATTTTGGATTTTAATATTATTTATTTCCTATGGCAATGAATATCTCCCTTCCCCCGCTCCCCTTATCATTCCCTGCTGTCACTATTCCGCATATCGCAAGTATTTTTCGGTGCTCGAAGTTTGTGTGTTAATAAATCATCGCAGATAATTCGCATTAACAATAATTCATTTTAAAAGTGATCCGCAACTAAATGGTGATCTCATCAAGTAAACAATTACTTTCCAGAAGAACCTACTCCTCTACCGTGAGTTTTTACCTATCCTTTATATATTTATTGCCACTATATTTACGCAGAAGTTAATTGCCAGAGATTGTAACCTCTAAGCCGAGACACTTATGTATAACTAATAGCATTTATGTACACTCCCCTTCCATACACAAGCAAATGCTTTTAATGGAAGGGTAGTAAAAAACCTGAGATGTAAAATTATCTTGTAAATACCATGTAAACCTTATTATTAAAAATAAAAAATAAATAAAAAAAAAAAAAAAAATTTTAAGCAAACGATGAATGGATTTTTTTTATTAAAACTCATTAACCGTACGGTTCATCAGAAAAAAATTGCAGACGCATCCGCCACCAAGACCCGGACAAACATCACTCCATTAACCCGGGCACCCCTGCTTAGTCACCAAACGAAGCGAACTTGGGGTGACCTATGGCAGAGGCGTTGGTTATCCAATAAATGGTTCCCGAGGCGGCGGTACTCATACTCGCCTCCGAAATTGAATCGCTTGTCATAATAAAGTAAAAAATATTTTTTTCCAATTAAATTTATGAATGTCTCGTGACCCCCACTTTGAAAACCACTTTATACAACACAACTTGTTGATGTGTTCATGAACCAAACCCTGACCAACTATTGATGTATTAGTTCGATAAATTACACCATACGATAACTTGGTGGTCAGTTTTAAATTGCCGGGAACTCGTATGCAAAACGGCGGAACTCGATGGAGAGTTGTGTTGCGAAATTACGGTTACTGGCGTTACTTTATTCTGATGTTTACAATGAGAGGGCTCGTCTAGGGTATACTTGATCGAAGGCTTAATAAGAAGAAGTGTTTTCCTACGACTTCCATCCCGCGGTGTTCTCGTACGACGATAGTAAGAAACAGTTATTAAGTATTATTGTCTCTCCTGGTAGTACTTACAAGATCTCGCCTGGAGCGAAGTCTTCCGGTACACGGTCCTGGCTGTATTGCTGGCTTTCTTCTCTCCTCCTCTAGTAATCTGAAGTCAATCCACGCACCAAAGCTGAAGTCTCCAACTCTTCAGCGGAACATCTTGTAATATCAGACGCGATGTGGGTCTTTCTAACATCATCTAGTCAATCCACGCTATGCAATTGCACTATATAAGTATAATGAATACAAAATAATACAAGAACAACATGTCAACCTACCAGAGACCAAATGGGAAAATAATTCACCGACTCCAGATATTTTCATCAGAGGGTTCGGCTCGGTGGAATTCCAAATTGGACCTATAAATCCAACTGATCCCACAACATAAATATTTACAAAATCTTTTGTAATCCTACATGTATTTAAAATGACTGATTCTTGCATTTTTATATAATACTAGCTGGTCCCGGCATGCGTTGCTATGCCATTTAATAAAGAAATTGTTTTTCCCTGAGTGTCCTTTCCCATTCGTCCCGTTCCCCTTCCGCCTCCCCTTCTTCTCCTGCGTCCTCTTACCCTCTCGCGTTCCCACTCCGTCACCTCCACCTTCCCTCTCCCCACTCCACTCCCCCCCTTCCCCCGTCCCACGAACCCTCCTGCCCCCTCACACGTTCCCTTCCCCTCCCGCGTTCCCCTTCCACCATCCCCGCCTTCCCTCTTCCCTTTCCCGCTCCCTCGTCCCGTCAACCCTCCTCCCGCGTTCCATATATTCAATCTCAGTACATTCAGTTATTAAACAGCCCGTGTGCCACCTTTTACAATGTTTATTCAAATTTTTATTTTTCATGTGTATTAAATTTGGTACCTAACATAGGTACCTATTTAAAATATCTAAAATTCTTGATTCGATTCAAACTATTAGGGGAGTACCTACTTTAAATAAATTTATTAAAGATTTTCAAAAATAGAATCCTGATTGAACAATCAATGTTTTGCAAAATGTCATTCTCAAACACGCGAACTGTCAAACGTGCGATGTTTTCTGTTATTATCTAATTTTCTGCGCAATTTTATTAATTTTTCTCTCCGTAAGAACCATCCTCGAACTTCAAGGAATATTCTAAATAAAAAAATAGCGAAATCGGTTCAGCCGCTCTCGAGATTTGCGCTTACCAACAAATTTAGCGATTTTTATATTATAGATAATTCTTTGATAAATCTAATATGCCTAAATTTTGAATGAGGAGCTAGGTAAAATGGCAGTAGCCGAAATAACAAATGGTAATATTTTTATAGTCTGAGAATGCCAAATTCTTTTAATCTCATTTCCTAAATCTGTGTATTTACTTATTTTTTCAGAAAAAAGATTATTGAATATTACAGGAATTTGGAATAGCGACATCAATGATAATTTTAAAATTTTGTCATGTAAAACTATATCAGGTCTATTATGACTAATTGTTCTGTGTGTTATCTGTTAGTATAAATTGTACAGCGCCCTTGAGGCGATTTTTCACAAAAACGGCATTTTATAAATTATCCAATTATTATTAATATTAGTGTAGTTTTATCATAATATATTTTGTAAAGTTCATTTTTGGAAAACTAATTTTACAAAATATATTATGATAATATGTTCTATATTTTCCGGAAAAGTCAAAACATTTTCTACGTAAATCACCAATTTGATTTTTGTATCTTATGTTATGTATGTTTTAATTATTTTGACTTTTTTAATATTACTGTTTACAAATTCCTCTCGTTCAGACAAAGCTTCTTAATTTGTCTTCGGAATGAAACTTTTACAAGCAGACCTCATTTTTCTTCCGAATATTAAACCTGGAAGGGAAAAATCGTTGTTAGCTTTCATCTCGCAATTTCGAAGAATCATTAATAATACATTTGTACGAGTATCTATTGGTGCCTTCGTGAAGTGCTTTTCTGAAAAATAATTATGTACCTAACTCGTACGAAAATATGGCAAATATCCCGAATGCCAGTTAATAATACATGCTACAACAGGCATAGACAAGTGAATATTGAAGTCGTAACCCCGTGGGCAATTAACCTAACAAATTGAATGGAAAAATATTAGTTGTGTTGCGCCCAAATCAAATCTTGATTTTCAGGAAAATTGAGTCATCACTCGTCAGGTCTGATATCGAAATGAGAAGCAACCATAGACAAAGGGATAAAGGACGATATTTAGATGAAATATGAAATCATTGTTTTTGCTTATTTATTATTTTCAATTTGGGAGGCGGGTTCGCTACGTTTGGTGACTTAACAGGGTTGCCCGGTTTCTGGGGTGAAGTTTATCTAGGTCTTGGCGGCGAATGAGTTTGCCTACCTCTCGCATAGCGGGTCGGATCGGGAGATCTAACCTATCCTTTCTAGCCGGTCTCTCTCCACCCATCGCCTTGCACCGCAGTGGGAGGGATGGATTCATAATCATTGACCCCCAGGTTCCTACCCACCCCTCATACCCTTTTCCCTTTCAGAACTTTCTCTCCTTCCTTTTCCCAAAAAGACCCCCACCAGCATCCCCAAAGATGACAAAGGCCCTGAGGGATTTTTTTCCTCAGATACGGAGCTAATGTAAAAAATGTGTGTATTGAAAATATAAATATTGAAGTGTATATTGCCGGGTATATTATCTGTCAACGCGCGCGATTGCACTTGGCGAGGCTATAGCGTAATGGCGAGTGAATACTTATTTCTAGAGAACCGTCTGAACATGCGGTGAAACGAAAATCAAACATTTGCTCGGGTAAACCTTCACCCGAGTGATGTGTGAGAATATGGGGCATTCTCACATCACGTTGGCAGACGCCGACAGAGCGAAAATAAAATTTGGTAATATTTTTGATTTGAAATTGACATTTCCGATAACGTCAAACTAAATTACAAGAAATTGGTGGTTCTTGCAAACAGTGAATAAATATCAACACCATAAAATGAACATATCATTAAATAATAACCTGAAATCTGACATCTAACTGTATTTTTTCACTTTGAAATTTTTTTTATTCCAAAATAGACCTCGACTTGCAATAAAATCCATATAAATGGAATATTTGTGAACGTATTCAAAAACTAAAAACTGTTTTTGAAAGGTGATGAAATATGATTCCAAATTTTATTATCAGAAATAACCATGTAATCATCATTATTACATAGTATAAAATGAAGTCGCTCAAAATGCATGTGCGCGTTAATCTTTTAAACTACGTAACGGATTTATTTATTTTATTTATAACATTACATTTGATACATTTGTATGGCAAAAATAACATAATAATAACATTGAAAAATAACTATAAAATGTGTACAAGTGTTATTATGTCTTGTGGGTCGATATTAGTTCCTAGCTAGGCAGATTGCCCGTTCTAAGGAACCAAATGCTGGTGAGAATGCAAAAAAAAGAAAAATTCTAACAAAATGTTCATTTTAATTTTTTAAATTAAATATACATCAATAAAAATGCCTGAAAATTTATTCTGTTACAAAAAAAGAAAAAGAAAAGAAAAATGTTTTTTATTTTTTATTTAAATAATATACGTACTGAATTTTTACTAAATGTGCCGTTAATAGGCCATGTAAAATTTTCATGCGGTTTTCATCAATAGATAGAGTGATTGAAGAGGAATGTTTATATGTATAAAAACATGCTTATTATAGTAGAGAAAAGTCGAGAAATTCAAATATTCAATTCAGGCAGCGGGCAGCTGGCAAGCGGGTGGTGTGGATTTTATAAAGGTTGAGTAATGGCGTTGTGTCCGTTAGCCACAGCAACGTGTGGCCGGGTCTGCTAGTTATTTAAATATAATAATTTTTAATGTAAACTTTTAAACGTTTTAAAAATGACTTTCCGCGTTTTTTCTAACTAAAATTAAAGGTAACGAAAAAAAAATACTTTTACTTATTCTATTAGATAAATGAATTATAAATGTCTTTGTAACATCACTTTTTGTCGTTTCAAATAAAAATAATTCATAAAAAATTCACGAAGTTTAATTTTTTTTCAAGTTTCGATCGGAAACTTTGGTTTCATAAAAGTGTACATTCGTATTATGTTGTAGTTAATTGTTAGATTGATTACATAGCGCGTTATTTCCTCTTTTCAATACCGTTTAGATCATATTTTCACTATCATAGTAAGGGAGAAACAACGATTTCTAAGATGAGTATGAGTTATTTCGAAAACCGAACAAAACGGGAGCATTTTGACGCCTAGCCCGCTCCACCCACACGTCCTTACGCTAGAAAATGCTCGGCCTGCTCTTTCGCGGAATGAAAGTGTGTCCACATAGATTATTCGCGTCACGACGTCGTATCGTGACGTCATTCCGGTTGCGAATGAAGACCGATATCCAACATTGTCGGAATGCTTCATTCGGCACTGTCACTCATCACTTTCGTTTCATCGCATGTTCAGACGGGTCATTTTGCGGGAAAGACGCGGAAATCATGAAATTTCATGAAATCATGAAATAATGAAATGAAGGATGAATGAATCGTGTGACCTAAGCATAACGGATATCCCTCTTATTTGTCTTTCCATATCCGCAAACCCTTTCAGGTCGTCTGTGATACTATATTCCAGATATTTTACTCTACGACTAACATCCAAAATTCCTTCCATCTAACAATTTGGGAGGCGGGAATGGGTACCGCCGCCCCGGGACCTTTATTGGATAACCAACACCTCTGCCATAAGTCACCCCAAGTGGTTCGCTACGTTTGGTGATTTAGCAGGGGTGCCCGGGTTCATGGGGTGAGGTTTGTCTAGATCTTGGAGGCGGATGACCAGGACACACTGAACCCCAGATTCCTACCCACCCCTTAAACCCTTTTCCTTCCCAGAACTCTCCATCCTTTCATTAAAAAACCCTCCACACAGCATCCACAAAGATGACATAGGCCCTGAGGGCAATTATTTTCCTCAGCGCCTCCTGTGTGGAGCTCATTTTAAAAATAAAATAAAAAAATACTACGAGTGTTTGCATGAGTTTGTTTTTACTTTTGAAAACCACAACGATTGATTGAAAACATTATATATGGAAACCACAACGATTTCAGTTATTTGTTTTTGGGGTGTCATGCCGTGTTGCGTTACCTCCTTCTTTAGCCAACGTTTCTGACCGCGTTACAGTGCCCTTCATCAGGGCAGATGTGGCGGATGGGCACCCCTAAAGAAGGAGGTTGCTTAACACGGCATAACACCCCAAAAACAAATTACGAAAATACTTTTGGCCGTGAAAATCTAAAAACGTGTATCACCACAACGATTGATTGATAACGTTAAATTTGAAAACCACAACGATCGACTGAAAGAATGAGTGAGTTACAAGGCAAAGCTGTGGCTTTTAAGTGGTTGATTTGAGAGCTTTTGATTGCCCGAGACATAAAGTTTGTTTAAAGAAATTCGTAATTAATTTATATTTTCCGCAACAAAGTTCAAGATAAGGCGAGTTCAGATTATATTGTTCCAACCCTTTTCGGGTTTGAAAAAAAACAAAATTTTAATCTTTGCGTGACTACCAGGGCCAGCCCTGAACCAAACGGCGCCCGGTGCGAGTAAAACTTTGGCGCCCTCTGTCAAAACTAGTAGACATTCACTATCACCTTACACCTAGGTAGGTGATCACCATAATCAATAATATTTGGATGATTGGAATTTTTGGGTGGCGCCGTTTTAATGCAAAATGGGGCGATGTGTTTGGTATTAACAGCCCCTTGGCGCCTTGGTTATTAGGCGCCCGGAGCGGGCTGCTCCTATTGCGCCCGCACAGGGCCCGGCCGGCCTGGTGCCTACAACCTACATCGTGGGATGTTTTTTAAATTTTCTCGTTCACTTCCTCCTTTCCACAAAAAATCCTCCACACAGCCCTGAGGGAAATTATTTTCTTCAGAACCTCCTATATGAAGTTAATTAAAAAAAAAATAGTGTGATTTAGACCAAACAACTGAAGTAAAACTTCTGCTCCATCTATATGATAGGAAGAGAGAAAGAAAATATGCGCGCTCACTACTCTCTCTTGCTCCTACGGTGAAATACAAACAATAGGCCTGCACTGTGTAACGTAACTGGCTATGAGAGAAAGAGAGAAAGAAAATGTGTGCTCGAACCTCTCTCTCTTGCCCCTACAGTATTATACGAAGCGTTCGCCTCGCTTTTCGTAACGCTCTCGTCACGCATTTGCCAGCTTACTCCCAAAATTAATCGTGCGTAAAGAAGTTTTACTTCAAAAATATTTTTAAACGTCAAAGTTGTATAAATAACACAAATTAAACAAATAATATTTATCATCGAAGAAGATAACAATAATAATCTAAACGAAAATATGAAAGAGAACAAGACATAAAAGAGAGTTTTTTATAAAAAAATGAATATTCATTTAGGCTTTTATAAAAAGTTAATAGTTTCATATAAATAAATTCGGATACTTTTATCCGAGACGCTATCCAGGATACAAACCAATTCTCAGAATGATTGTTTCCAATAAAAAAGGGTAGATGCCCATAATATGGAAAAATAATTAGTTGAAGATAATAGTGTTAATTCTAAAATTTGAAATATGAAATTGACTATTATGACGGCTTGACAAGGGAGCAATAGCGAAATTGGTTAACGCGCACGTCCCGGTTAGACGAGAGGTCTGAGTTCGAGTTCCAGTTGCGACCATTGTCTTTTTTCTGTTTTCTGTGTCTTGTTCTCTTTCAGGTTTTCGTTTAGATTATTATTGTTATCTTCTTCTTCAATGATATATTACGTTGATGGGAATAACCTTCAAAAGTTATAGAATGGAGTTTTTCTTATAAAAAAAAAAATAATATTTACTTTGGCGCGCCGGGATCAGAAACCACGACTTTTGTATTTCTATTCAAGAGTCTTACCCCTCGCTCACGGCGGCAGTCAGAAACATAAGTTTCTTTTGAAATGGGCGGTTAGTTGAACACAAGAACGAATCAACTGGTCCGTTAAAGAAGCAAACATCATAGGAAGCATTTGATTTCTAAAAACTTTTACAACAATATTCTGATTTAGTAAGCCGAGTAGAATAGTTATAGACAGGAAATAAAGATGCCTACGTAAATTGTACATCTGTTTGTTTATTTGTTTCTTCAGAGTAATTATTTTAAATGGTCTAATTTTCAGTCAAAGGGAAAATATAAATTCTAGCATTCAGATTATTAGCTGGCTTGCCAACATCTTACTTCGCCCACTTCCGTCTTGAATTATTTCCGTTTGCTCCTAAAACAGTTTTTTGTTTTGAATCACGATATTTACCAATATTGTCAGTGATAAAAACTTGAAACTGAATAGTCGCCATCTCAATGGTTGATTATTCTACGGGTACCCCTAGCCACGTGGCTATTTGTAGTCTTCATTAGTACGTCTTCATCAGGTCAGTTGAGGTTATTCACCTCTTTCCCGCCCTGGTATAAGTAACTGATGGTTACTCCTTCAAGGCTAAATTTATTTATTTTGAACGAACCTAGACCTCCAGTGTCCTTGCATACGTTGTTAGTAAGCAGTATGCAAGTGCTTAACAGGAAAAACAAAATGCAAAAGATAGGTTAGTAAGACAAAGATAAATTAAACAGGGCAAAAGAAAAACTCATTCATGAGGCGGCCTTGCATCTGTAAAAACCTGCAAGCACCTGCATAAAATAGAGAACATAAGTAATACAATAAATCTCAAATCAATTGGCAAGTACCAACAAAAAATGTGAAAGGCTTTCGGTCTGACCATAAACTACACTTAGCTTCCGTGTCTCTTAGCCAACCACTCAGTGAAGCCTCAAAGGATGTTAACTGAATATTTGGGGTAAAATATAATATTTGTGGGTCTTCATCAGGTCAGGGCTAAGTAGAAAGCTTTTTAAAGAACTAACCATTCCAGAGCTTTTGCCACATTTAGGTCAATTTACAAACACCCGCGTGGCCCGCTGGCCTAAATGTGGCCAAATTAAAGGAATATTTTAAAACATTGGTTGGGTTTATTTTAAAAGTTCCCGCGTGTTAAAATCTTTGATAATCACAAGGCTAACTTAGTCGTTTCACAGTTCATCAAGAGATGTCTCGCATCTCTTCTTAATTATTTGTTATTGACTTTCCGCGAACCGAAATAATTGAAATATATTCTCTAACAAATCATTGATCATATGTTTACATATAAAAAAAATGGATGTTCGAATTAAAATGTTTGTCTGTGATTATCAACAAGGCCATAGACAACGTACAGGAGTCATAATTTTTAATATTGCTTGAAATAGGTACCGCGTACGGCGCGGAGTACCACAATTTTAAAATAAATAATACTCGTTAATTAATTTTATGATTTTTTAAAAATAATTTTTTCCTGAATCCTAAAAATAAACGATAAACGGTCAAATTGAGGTGCATTCAATGACTATTTTACACTACAAGCAGCTTATATGTCTCCAAATTAAAATTCGGTTGTATGGTTTTTTCACGTAGCGGGAAATTTCCAAACCGAACACTTAAGCTGAAATTGATCTTATAGCGAAATACTCCAGTGAATAATTCATGCATTGAGGACTTGAGATATATTTCATTATCAATTCACTTCAGAAGCACTCTGGGATAAGTTTGGTCAGGTGTAAGTAGAATTTTATTAATTTTTTCATTGATGACTTGACAAGCCTTTCATTATCAATTCACTTCAGGAGTACTCTGGGATAAGTTTGGTCAGGTGTAAGTAGAATTTTATTAATTAATTCATTGATGACTTGACAAGCGTTTCATTTTCAATTCACTTCAGGAGCACTCTGGGATAAGTTTAGCGAGGTGTAAGTGGAATTTTATTAATGGATTCATTGATGACTTGACAAGCCTTTCATTATCAATTCACTTCAGGAGCACTCTGGGAAAAGTTTGGTGTAAGTAGAATTTTATTAATTGATTCATTGATGACTTGACAAACGTTTCATTATCAATTCACTTCAGGAGCACTATGGGATAAGTTTGGTCAGGTTGTAGCAGTTCCTACCGCTAGAATCGCAAGATTTAATTTTGCAATGGGTGCGGGCCACACTAAATGCTTGCAGCGACACCGGCAGGCGAGAGGAAGAAAGACTTCTACGGATCAGTCAGGCTAGGAGCGAGCTACGACATGGATCTTCCAACAATCCAGAATTCTAACATCGGCCGACGGCTTACGAACACGAGATGGCGATCGACAACTACGTAATACAATATCTTAGTTTACTTTATTTTATCATGGTTTACTCTTATGTTTAATCTCAATATCCTTTCTCATTGGGATATAAAATTGCAATGAGATGGCGTCCACACTTCTCTTATTACTTTAAAATACCGATTAGATCTTTTCTAGAATTTATCACCGTAACATTATATATTTCATTTAACAATTAAACTCGTAACTAAGGTTATCTTCGAGCCTTAGGCGACCTTGAGATAATTGATTAAGAACACATTTACATATTATCATGCTTATTGCTCATTTTACATTAAAAAATGTCCTTGTAACCTTTGAAATAATTTCATTTCATTTGGGCACATAATTATTCATGTCTTATTTTACAGATTACACATAACACATCCTATAACGTTGCATTTGACATAAATATAGTCACACTTTCTTATCGTTACTTAATCGTTTATTTCACCATCTTTTACTTGACAAGGTGTAAGTATAGAATTTTATTAATTGATTCATTGATGACTTGACAAGCCTTTCATTACCAATTCACTTCAGGAGCACCTGTGATAAGTTTGGTCAGGTATAAGTAGAATTTTATTAATCGATTCATTGATGACTTGACAAGCGTTTCATTATCAGTTATCATCGGAGTTTATCTATGGTCAAATACGAGATTGACACATCATTTTAAGAGTGCATTATTTAACGTACAAACCGCAAAATAACATCTAAATAAGTCTGAAAAGTGTGTGAAATAGTGAAAAACAATAAAGTGCATCGGCCAAAAGCCAAAATTTACACTCATAAACCACTTTCACGGCTGTTTCTGTCACCGAAAAATAACAACATTGTACTGTTATGAATTGATCACTAAAATATCTAATAATAATGAGTAATGGGTTGTCATTAAACATAAAGTTGTGTTACAGTACACCACAGTGCTAATTACTAGTGTTTTAAAAAACAGTTGCGCAATTCGATAACTTAATAGTGATATAATTAAAATCAATAACAATCTCGAAACTGTGCGGTAGAAATAATTTCAATCAGGTACAATTAGTACATTATACAGGTTAACCAGATTGCCTGCCCACAGGCGCAACGAAACTGTGCGGTATAAATAATTTCAATCAGGTACCAAATTACAGGTTACCCTGATTGCCTGCCCACAGGCGCTAATACCAAATCACAGATTACCCTGATTGCCTGCCCACAGGCGCTACTGCCAAAACAATATAAACACATATAATATAAATATAAAACAATATAAACACATATTAATACAATAAATCGAAATGGAGAACATAGCATGCTTCAAGTGTCCTGAACCAATATTGACGAAGGAGTCAATGTTTTACTGCTCTTGCTGCAAAGAAAATCTACATTTCGCCTGCGGTGGAATAGGAGAGGCGCAGTACCGCAAGCTAACACAGGAGAAACGAGCAACCATTAAGTGCAGCAGTTGCAAGACCGATACGCGGAGTACGACGAGATCCACGGGAAAGGATAACGCTGCGGCCAGCTCCAACAAGCCTGGACTCACACAAGGAGAAACGCAGCACGACTTAATTATGGCTGAACTTCGACACATCAAAACAGAATTGCTAGGATTCAAGAACGTCCAGACTCAAGTGACGGCAATTTACACCGAGTTCACAGAATTTAAAGCTTCGCTAACGTTCTTTAACTCTAAAATGGAGGGATTCGAGGCAGAATTAAAAAAATCTATGGAAAAATTGAAAACCATAGATTCCGTACAGCAAAAAAATACAGAGCTCGAAGCCAAGCTAACAAGGCTTGAGCAAAAAATTGACGAACAAGATCGTCAACAAAAAAATTTTGATGCGGAAATTAGAGGAGTACCGGAGTTTGAAGATGAAAACCTGCAAAATATTATCTTCAACATAAACAAGGAAATAAAAACCACCACAACGAACAAGGACATAGAAACCAGCTACAGGGTTCCTGGAAGGACAGTCCCACATAGATCTAGACCAATAATTATACGGTTTAGACACATGCATTTAAGGGATGAATTTTTAAACAATGCTAAACGGTATAACCTTAATGCCATAAGTAAGGAAGATAAGCTCAATACAAGCTCTATAGGTCTCTCTGGTCCCTGTATGCCAGTTTTCATCTCGGAACACTTAACCTCATGTAATAAACGTCTACTATACCTAGCAAAAAAAATGGCAATTGAAAAAAAACTGGCTTTTGTATGGGTAAAATCGGGCCGAGTCTACGTACGCCAAAACTTAGATTCGCGAGCAATTCAGGTTACTTCAGAGAATACCTTAATTTCCTTATGACTTACGAATAAATGGATACGCATACTTATTAACTGCACTTCACACTTACACATGGAGGATTACGATCATTACTATTGTTTATGCACACTATTGTTTATGCGACACTTTCATCTTGGTACTTTGGAAATGGATTTTAAATCTGATATACTTAAACATTTATCCCTACCTTACATTATATACAAAATAAGATTATGATTCACTTACCCACTGACATTTCTGTTGAAACCAGTATCATAGGTAACAATCAAAATATGAAAAACACCTTCAATATAATGCATCAAAATGTACAATGCATCCGAAATAAAATCCTAGAACTAGAAAATATTCTGTATGAAAAAAACATTGATGTATTTTGTGTTAGCGAACACTGGCTACAGAAAGATGAAGCGACATCTATTAATTTTAATAGTTACAAATTAGGTTCAATTTTTTGTCGAGAGAGCCATTTTCACGGAGGCGTCTCTATTTACTTAAATGAAAATATTACATTTACTGAACTAGAATATGTTAAACAAATAACAAAAGAATTTGTATTTGAATGTGTTGGCATTGAAATTCCAAGGCTTAAAATGATCATTTGTACAGTTTACTATAATGACTCCGATATTAATATATTTTTTGAACAACTTGAACTTCTTTTAAACAAAATTTGCAAAAACAATAAAAAACAAATAATACTCTGCGGAGACCTTAACATTGACACACACTACAAGAACAAAAACGCTGACTTACTCAAAAACACTTTAAAATCATACAACATACGATTGATTATTGATAAACCCACTCGTATACAAGGAAATAAAAAAAGTATAATTGATCATATATGTACAAATATACCAAAAAGTTCTTACGCATGGGAAGTCACAGAATTAGCTGTATCAGATCATATGGCACAGTTAATGCACATAAAAACAGAAAATAATATCAAACAAACTTGGTATGCAAAAAAACAATTATTTAATAAAGAAAATACAAAAAAATTTAACAATTACTTATCAGGAACATGTTGGGATCTATTAAAATCGTTTGAATCCATTGATGACAGTTATGAGTACTTCATTAATAAAGTAAATGAGGGTATGAAACTTTTTTTCCCCTTTAAACAACATAGATATCCCCAAAAACGCCAAATAAATTGGATAACACCTGGTATTAAAATATCTATTACACAAAAAAGACATCTATACATAAAACAAAAAAACACAAATGACCTGTCAATCATAAACCATTACAAACAATACAAAAAAGTTCTCAGTAAAGTAAAACAAGTAGCTAAACGAAATTACAATAGTAAACGTATTCAAAATGCGCAGAATAAAACCAAAACATCATGGAACATAATAAAAGAGAACTCAAATAATTTAAAAACTAAAATTAAGCCAAAAATCTGTCTTAAAATAAATGATACCATGGTATCAGAACCAGAAAACATTGCAAATGAATTTAATACTTTCTTTGCACCTTCGCTACAACCACAAAATACATCTCAACGTACACAATCTGCTAACACAGTCACAAACAAACAGTATCAATCATTCTTTATAACGCCTGTAAGCAAGGAGGAAATTCTCAGAATTATCGTAAAACTGAAAGATAAAAGCAGTGTCGGCACTGACAAAGTCCCTATAAAAATTATTAAAGCAAGTGCAGAAACGTTGAGTTACCCGTTGGAAATATTAATTAACAAATCTTTTGAATCAGGAACCTTCCCAGAACACCTAAAACAATCTATTATTGTGCCTTTATATAAAAAGGGTCCCAAACAGGAAATCTCAAATTATAGACCAATATCCTTATTACAAAATTTTTCAAAAATATTTGAAAGAGCAATGTACAATCGCATTTACAACTTTCTCGAAAACTTTAAGATAATATGTCCACAACAATTTGGATTCCGTAAAGGCCGTTCGACAACACAAGCAGTCTTCAATTTCATGAACAAAATTCTGGAAAGTATTAATATTAGCAAAAAAACCGTAGGTATTTTTCTCGACCTCTCAAAAGCATTCGACAATGTTGATCATAAGCTTCTTCTAATTAAACTTGAACACGTCGGTATAAGAGGTTTAGCATTAAAATGGTTTGAATCGTACCTAATAAATCGTAAACAAAAAGTTCAAATTTCAAACATTGACGAAAAAATGATGCAGTACATGGTAGAATCCAAATGGAGAACAATCAACAAGGGTGTGCCTCAAGGAAGCATTCTTGGGCCCCTCCTGTTCCTTATATACATAAACGAACTTCCAATTATTGCTGGCACAGAATGTTCAATGTTTGCTGATGACACTGCTTTGTTGTTTGAATGTAATGAAGACGTTGACGAATTTAATAAACATATTAACGAGACTTGTCAATCAATAGCAAATTGGCTGTTATCACAAAATCTGTCACTCAACACTAACAAAACTCAAGTTTTACAATTTTGTCCAGTGCAAGCTACACCTATAAACATAAATGTAAACTTCAATAATAATATTATCGAACCTTCCCAAACTTGTTCACTGCTGGGAATACAACTAGATGCAAATATAAACTGGAAAGAACATGTATCCAAAATAGTAGCCAAAATCAGTAGCTTTTCTTTCGTTCTAGGTACACTGAGAAATATATTAAACATCGAATCGGTAATGGCCGCATACTATGGTTATGTATATTCAATAATAAAATACGGAATTATCTTTTGGGGAAACTCAGTAAACGCCAAAGATGTTTTTATCATCCAAAAAAGATGTATAAGAAAAATTACAAACTCTGCTAATCGGGATTCATGTAGACCTAGATTTAAAAAATTGAAAATTCTTACAGTCACCGACATATATATAATAGAGTTATGCATGTTAGTGCGATCATCTCCAGAAAAGTTTCCACAAAAAAACTCTACACATAAACACGCTACAAGGTTTACAGAAAATTTATCAATACCAAGAGCAAACAAAACAATTTTCCAAAAAGGACCCTTTTACATGGCCATTACAGTATACAACAACCTTCCACACGACATTAAACAAATACAAGATACACTCAGATTTAAGTCATCACTAAAAACATTCCTCCTGAACAGGTCTCATTACACATTAAGTGAATACCTCACATAGGTACAACTGTTTTATGTTTACGTTTATATAAAGAATTAAAACCAATTCCCTTTGTATTACACCACTTTTATATTTTTTGTGTTCAAATCTGTACAACATGTTAGGTTAACTGGAAGAAATAGGATATAGATACCTATAAGTTATACCTTTTGTACTAAATGTTAATTTTGTACAATAAATGATTTTGATTTTGATTGATTTTGATTTTGATTATCAATTCACTTTAGGAGCACTTTGGGATAAGTTTGGTCAGGTGTAAGAAGAATTTTATTAATCGATTCATTGATGACTTGACAAGCGTTTCATTATCAATTCACTTCAGGAGCACTCTGGGATAAGTTTGGTCAGGTGTAAGTATAGAATTTTATTAATTGATTCATTGATGACTTGATAAGCCTTTCATTATCAATTCACTTCAGGAGCACCTGGGATAAGTTTGGTCAGGTGTAAGTAGAATTTTATTAATTGATTCATTGATAACTTGAGATTTCACAAGCCTTTTATTGTCAATTCACTTCAGGAGCACTCTGAGATAAGTTTAGTCAGGTGTAAGTAGAATTTTATTAATTGATGACTTCACAAGCATTTCATTATCAATTCACTTCAGGAGCATTCTGGAATGTGTTGGATCCAGATCAGCGGTCGTCACACTTTTCTGGTCAAGGGCCGCATAGGACAATGTGAAGAATCACAGCGGGCCGCGCATACTTATTGGGGGGGAGGGGGGGGGGGGGGGGGGGGGAGACTGTTAGGAAGTTAAAAAAAGCAATTATTTATATTATTACTTTTAAATACCGGCGGGCTACCTCCTTCCTTCTTGTAATCGTAATATAATTATTAAAAATAATAATATTTTTATATGATAATATTTTTTTATATTACTTTTGATTTCAGTTCAATTATCATTTTTTTTTAAATTTCAGTTGAATTTTCATGCATATCCCGAAATACAAGCACTGAATTTTCGCACACGTGATAAAAATGATTACAGTACATACAATATCAAGAATTAACCGAAAATAAAGTTTTGCTTTGCTTTATTAGTAGGTACGTGATTAGCGTATTTTTTTGTCTTTTTATACCGTATTTTATTAACCTGCCCACGCCCTCACTGTGCCATCTCAACGACCCCTAATTTTCTTCTGGGTATTCTACTGCCCCTCCTGAAAGCCTCAAACACCCACAAGGGAGCGTTATGACCTATGACGTACACTACACGCGCGTTCAAAATCGACTTAGGATGTGTTCAAAAACAAACTGGGCGTATTAAAATCTAATGTCAATAATCTTCCTAATGTAATTTTTTTAGAGTGTTTTATATCTGTATGTCTCAATTTGGGAGGCGGGAATGGGTACCGCCGCCCCGGGAACCTTTAGTGGATAAACCAACATCTCTGACAAAGGTCACCCCAAGTGGTTCGCTAAGTTTGGTGATTTAGCAGGGGTGCCCGGGTTAACGGGGTGAGGTTTGTCTAGGTCTTGGAGGCTGATGACCGGGACACACTGAACCCCAAATTCCTACCCACCCCTTAAACCATTTTCCTTCTCAGAACTCTCCTCTCCTTCCTTTCCTTAAAAAAACCCTCCACACAGCATCCCCAAAGATGACATAGGCTCTGAGGGAAATTATTTTCCCTCAGGGTCTCCTGTGTGGAGCTCTCATGTAAAAAAAAAATGTCTGAGTATTTCATGCGTTTACATTGTAGCTATCAAAAAGTTATTCTTCTGTATCTATTTTCTACATTATGGTTTCTTGTTATAATTGTGTTTTAGTGTTATATTAATATTGTTAAATTGACCTGCTGATAAACTGCTCTGGCAGTTTAGCGATGAAGAATAAAAAATAAAAATCAATTAAAATCAGCCTTTTGAAATCAAACGACGATCAATTAAAATCAACTGTTTAAAATCATATATCAAACACAAAATATTTGTAAAAAAATAAAAAGCAGGTTAATATAATTAACATGGAAAAAAAAAGTATTTAAAAAGTGCGGGCCGCACAAATATCCGCCGCGTGTCGCAGTTTGACGACCACGGATCTAGATGATCAATAGCGCCTCCCACACGCACACTTCGGAGCGATCGAGTCCCGTGCCACTTCAGGCCGCCGCGCAGAAAAGTCTCACAGTGATCTGCGCTGTAAACCAATAGGTTTTTACTTTTCCGCGCGGCGGCCTGAAGTGCCGCGGGACTCGGTCGCTCCGAAGTGTGCGCATGGGAGACGCTAATGATTGTGTTAATCGAAATAGATTTCTAAATAATCTTACTTGGCTGCCTACAAATTAATTTATGAACGGAAGATTTATTATTTCATTTGATTTTTTAGGGTATTATACGCGGTGGCCCTCCCCCTCTTAGGGGATGTGAGTTTAAAACATAATAATAGGGACTTTCTTATCTTTCTCAAAGATTATTGTTTTCAACATAGAGCCATTATTAAACGGTTGACAAACATTAAGGGCCTTTAACCAGCCAGCGGCCGAAAATCCACATATCGTAGAAAGATATTCTTACGATTAAAGATTAATTATTCTCCATACCAGCTTTTTAAAATTATAACTCAACATCGATTTTATTTCGCTCCAAATTTGCTTTTATTTATACCTACACCCAAAAACGTTGAAAGGCGTTATGATCAAACTATTAAAATTATGTACTTTATGTGATTATTTTTTTATCACAAGTAATTATAATTTTTCAATAATGTATAAGCAAAATAAATGTGCAAAAAAATGAAATATATTATTTCGAAAGACCGTAAATAGAGAGACAAAATAGAGAAATTTTCGTCATAAATAAGTATTTTTAATGATTTTATTTGAACTAAAATTAAAATTTCGGAACTTGCGTTTACTAGATAACGTATCGATTTACAATAATGTATGATTACATGATACTGTAACTTCAAGACTAACTTTATTTATTTATCTTCTTGAAACCGTAACAAAAAATCAACTAACTTGTACGTGCCACTTTGCTACTACAATATTTTCAAAGATACATACCTATATTTTTAAACTTTCACTTGAAATTAACATTTTTTACTTGTACCACTAACTTATTGGTGTAATTGAGCACTTTTGTTTATATTACCCACGCACAGGCAGCGCCTAATTGGGTTCCCATTATCTATTTGTGTCATATATATATATTTTTTACTTTTTTACATAATTTGCATCTTTAGCACCCACCCTTTTCAATATTGTACTGGAGCACGTCGTGAGGAAGACAATGATCAGTACCGACTCAAACATCTGCTACAGAAGCAATCAAATAGTTGGCTACGCAGATGACCTTAACATTGTCGGAAGATCCCTACAGGCTGTAAGAGAAGTGTTTGACCCTTTGGAGACTGCGGCAAGGATTTGCAAATCAATGAAAATAAAACAAAAATCATGATGCAAACCAGAACCCCTCACCGCAGAATAAAAGACAAAGTGAAATTCAAAGACAATTATAATTTCGAAGTGGTCGAAGAGTTTACCTACCTGGGCTCCATCATAACGCAGGACAATGAAGACCCAGTAGAAGTAAGAAAGCGCATTACAGCCGCTAACAAAACTTACTTCGCGTTGCTGCCAGTGTTCAAATCCCGAAACGTCCATAGGAAAACCAAAATAACCTTATATAAAACAATTATCAGAACGGTCTTGGCCTATGGATGTGAGGCGGGAACACTGACAGCAAAGTCAGCGGAACGGCTGGACATCTTCGAAAGAAAGGTACTTCGAAGAATCTTAGGAGCGGTGTGAGAGGGAGAGGCATGGAGAATCCGCCACAACAATGAGCTCTATGATATTTACCAAGCTCCCAGACTCTCCACCCATTTAAGACTCCAAAGATTAAGATGGGCCGGACATGTGCACCGAATGCCAAGCACACGAGTACCGAAGAAGGTTCTGACAGGACACCCGGGAGGTAAACGAAAGGCGGGCAGACCTAGACTGAGATGGGAGGATGATGTCAGGAAGGATGCAAGAGGATTACTCCATGTTGCAGATTGGAAGAAGACGGCCGAGGACAGAGGGCGGTGGAGGCTTATTTTGAAGGAGGCCAAGGCTCGAAATGGGCTGTAGCGCCATTGAAGAAGAAGAAGAAGAATTTATTTGGTCCGTGTGGTAATTACAAAAAAAAACATTACATTTATTATGCATCAAAATTCCACAAAGTTAAAGAATTTGATATATCGGTTTTTTGTCTTTTTTTTTACATGAATACCGCACAAGAGTCCCAACTGCTCCCGTCTGGAGCCAGTGGGACTATGGCATCCCCAATTGTGGTGTGTTGTGAGGCTGAAGGTAGTGGGAAGGGGAAGGAGATAGGGAAGAGGAAGGTGGGGAAGTACCTGGCTATTCAGATCTGGTCACCAAACACGGGTAAAGCCATTTCAAGCAACGTTCAAATACTGAATGGTGGTCTTACACCAGGGCGATACTGAGAGTATCTTCCACTCTGGAACGTGCCGCAAATATACTATATATTATTTTAAATTAATAAATTGTGAAATAACACAAATTAATCAAATAAAATTTATTTGCCACGCCGGGATTCGATCCCGCGACCTTCGGAGTGCTAGTCAAGAGCCTTACCGCTGGACTATGTCGGCCGTCAAGTATTAAAATAAAAGGGTTCGCAAAGCAAATTCTAACCGAGTTATAAGTACCTACCCGTGATTAAAATCTGAGTTCGGTCTGCATTTTTTACCATTAAATGAAAAATGAAATTTGATTAAACCACGGACATATGAATATATCTGGACCTGCCCTAAGTGATAAAAACGTATTATTTCCCCCTCCACATGGCGCCGGCTGTAGCTCCTCCTTGGAACCGGCTCGCTCCATGGGGAGGGGATATAGCCTCGCTTGAATCTAAAATGTGTGACGTCATCATTCTTGCCGTGAACAGCGAGAAGCTGACATCCATACATTTAACGAAATAACGGCAGCTTGTGCTATACAATATATCTACGTATCAATGTACACATAGCGAATGTGGGCGGTACTCCAATGTGCTCGTCGCTGGTTACAGGGGTAAGTAAATTATGAAACATTTGTAAAAGTGTTTTAACTAAACACGGAAACAAAATATTGATATGTGTATTGGCGCGAGTCTTTTTGGGGCGAGCATTTGGCCTTAGCAAATATGTTTTGAACGTGGCAAGCAATTCGCGCTCCCATGTAAAAAGGTCTATTCATTCAAAGCAGATTTTGCTTTTAAGAACTAAATGGTGATATTGTAATGCGAGATGCCTATATACTGTCAGATTGATTGTTCAACGAATGATTGTCATCTTTCCCCTCTTCGCTCTCCATAGTTTGGTTTTACCCCTCATCTGTAACTGCTTGTCTATCCATTTGGATGTCTATGGATTAAACCAATTCGTGGAATATCTTTGAATAATTATCATGTTCGACCAAATTTGGTACCTGTTTTATAAATTCTTAAGACAATTGAGATTTTTCGCAGCTTTTCATTATATTTTTTTATTATTTTTTCTCGAAAAATGATTGAAACAAAGTAATTTTCTTTAATTTTTTTATTATTCAGGATCTTATTATTTGTTCAATTTAGCCATTCTTTTAGCTTTGCGAAAATGCAAAGACTTTATCATTGTCATGGAAGCACCGAACTTCAATTATTATTTACGTGGAATTGTGTGGGTGATGTATGTTGCCGTATATTTGAAGCAAGTTTGCGTTTACACATAAGGGAGTACCTATATAAGGGAGTGGGAAGGGGGGGGGGGGGGGTTAAGAGGGCTCAAACGCCCCCCCATTGACCTTAGTATTTTCTTGGAAAATTCAATTTCCTCATAGATTACATTCCTGGAAAGTACTATAATATTTTTTGCGCCTATCTTTTTTAACAGTGCTATTTTTTTTAACAGTGAAGCCTGGATTGTGAATCTCTCGCGAACTAGTGCGCCGGCTGACACTATTTTCGTAATGACTTACTTGTGTTATGCAAACTTATCTTTTTGTATTGTAATATCTTATCAGATAATAAAAGCTTTTATTATTACCGTGACGATCCACGATTACGTACCGAGACGGCAAAACCAAACTCTCTCCGGGGAGGGGTCTACTAATATCTACAGGAATTCCGAAAACTGAACAAATCGGACTAATAACTATGAGAACCAAAGTGAGGACGAATATTTACAGCTCAAACTGCTGACTAATATCTATGAGAACCAAAGTGAGGACGAGTATCTACAGCTCAAACTGCTGACTAATATCTATGAGAACCAAAGTGAGGACGAATATCTACAGCACTGGCAGAGGTTGGATTTGCAATTATGTATAGCATATTGGAATAACTTAATATTGCGTATGCAGTTTAAAAAACTTAATTTATGTATGTATGTGTATGTAAAAATCCTTAATATCGGACTATTAGACACATTTAGCTGATTATTAAGGATTTGGGTATTTGTTTTAACAGCTTTCTTTATTTCGAGTGCTACTAAATTATTTAGTCTGTTACCATGACCATTTCTATGTCAGTTAGGTTAGGTAGGTTAGGTTGTGGTGCCGTGTATTTCGAAATAAACAAATATCTTCGTATTACGACCTCCATGTTTGTTCAATAAATTATTGTCCTCGTAAACAGCAAAATACGTAATATTATGCAAAAACATCATATACGTACTTTAAACGTTTAAGCCTTTACGTAATTAGTAATTACGTAATTGAAGTAATTTATGCTTTTCCGTACAACATATGAGCTGTAGATATTCGTCCGACATACAGGTTGTAGATATTAGTATCTGGAGTCCTCTCCGGCTCGACACGCGGCTGGTAGGCAGATAAATCCATCGTCAGGTCTTGAACTAATACTGCTGCCAAGTCATCAAAAGTAGGTAGAGGTGTTGGTTAACCAATATATATTCACCGGGGCGGCGGTACCCATAACCGCCTCCCAAATTCGTAATATAATATAGTATAACCTATAGTCCTGGTATAACTTTGTTTTTTACACAAATCTATAGTTTTATTCCGAAATTGAGGAATTTTTGGACACTTGAAATTCAAATTAAGAGAAAGGTAACTGTTTACATAAGATTTTGAAAATCTACCCCCTCCACTTTTCCCATTTCTTAAGGCTCCGCATCCGCGCTCAAAAATAAGAAGATGGAGAGATTTGTAATTACGAATGTTAGAGGAACGCGCTAATATTTAAAGCGATAAGATCGATGCGAAAATTGCGAAAATTTTTATTAAAACACGACTCTTTTAAAATAGAGCAAAAATCTCGTGGAAGGTATCTTAAGTATCATTTAAAGAAACATTGTGAATTTTTTCAAAACTATAACTTTTAAAACAACTGAAACAAAAGTGTTTATAATAATTTTCGGGGCATGCTTTGCGATTTTTTTCTATCGGGGGAATTTTATATAATTTGCGTTTCGGCGTGGAAAACGTCTAGATATTATCTTCCAAAATAACATATACTTTTTTAAGAGCGTAAAAATTTAAAATGTTTAAGGAAGGTATGTAAGAAATCGGTAGAAATTCGGATAGCGGCGCCTTACAAAAAGGCAATGTCCATATTCGTGTGCCCTATATATTAAAAAACTACTGGAATGATTTCGCTGGAATTTTCGAAGTTTGTTCTTATTAATGCCAGGTGTGTTTAGAGAGTGGTTTGAATATTAGAAGAAGTCGGGACGCTCGGTGAAGACTTGCCATGGCCAAGTGTACCAAATAAGTATGTGTGGTAAAATGTGGCTTATGTGGTGAACGAAGAAACGGATGTAAGGAAAATGTATGTATCACTTGAGCAGAAAAAGTCGAGGTGACTTGAAACAAATACTTATCTCTGGTAAAGCGAGATGTACGTAAAAGCGAAATAGATAAGATGACGAAAGCAATCTCCCATAAATTAACAGTTAGTGTTACTGTAACTAAGCCCTTGGTCACACGTTACAAGACTCTCCAGATTGTTGAGTGAATATAAAGGGACGGTATCGAGAAGGCGGGTTTGCAAACAAAACAATGAGAATTCAAAGAGAATTCCGTAAAGTTCTCTGACGGCTTTTGTGATTCAACTAAGCATTTTCCGATTTACGAAAGCTCTTAGAGAGCCTATTAGTTAATTGTCAACTAATCCGCTGTGCCAACAATAAACATCTACTTGGCAGGTTAACTTACAGAATGAGTTTTTTTACTCGTAGACAAATTGACAGACAGTCGACTGAAGATAAATTTATTAAAAAAAGATTTTCGGGAAATCGATGGAATTTTTTATTCTATTTTGAATGTTTTTCTTGTTCAGATGGTTTGAATATTATTAAATTATTAAGAAATTTATCAATAATTCGTACTAGAGTTAAAAACCCGCTTGCGGGCGGCTTTTGGTTCGGCTTCGCCCAGTTTGAGTGTTGGTGACCATTTCATAAATCCGATAGGAACTGGTTCCAAAAATAGCCGGTTCCTCGGATCCACTGTAATCTAGTGACAGCTACTCACCGGGACAAAGTAACCACGACCGGCAATGACGCCGTATGTAATTTCTAGCCGGGTGGTACTATTATTCAAAACTGCCAGTTACAATTACCGCTAATCTTTCCATATCCGGAGAGATACACGAAATTTTCAAATTCATAGTACATACTTATACCTGCCAGCGTCACGTCTTCATGCAATCTTTTAACGTAAGTGGCGCCATCCTTTGGCATTATTAGCTAAGTGCTTGAATTCGGTTCGTTTACAAAAGTAGCTTTTTAACAAACTTCAAGAACGAAGATGGGTTGGCACATTTGCATTCAATGCGACAGATTTGCATTATTAGCCAGGTTCTTAAATTTCAACCGTACAGACGTTAACGTAATAATAACGTTCGTTTTAATTTTGCTATTGCGTCTTGCGTCCCTATAAAAAAAATAAACTTTAACATATCTCCATCGAAGTCAGAGTCAAGTTAGCCTCTCAGAAGCTAGAAAGTGGCCCGGATAACCGAAGGCTTTTGTAGGTATTTAACCAAATATCGATGGCCCGGTTGATTATTCAGCCATCTGAAATACAAAGTTTTGAGATAAAGTGTAAAGCAATATTCGAATACTCACCATTAATTAAATATTATTTACACGTGTCTGTGTTCAACATATTAAATTTATTTTTTATTTTTTGTTTTTATTTCATAATATTTTATTTGTTACAGTTTTTTGTTTTTTTTGGCTACCACAATAGGCTATATTTATATGCTAACAAATAACCTGTAAAGATTTTCGATATAGAAATTCTATCATGAATTTGGAAGGCGAGTATGGACACCGCCGCCCCGGGAACCATTTATTGGATAACCAACACCCCTGCCTCAGGTCATACCGAGGGTCCGCTACGATTGGTGACTTTGCAAGGGTGCCCGGGTTAATGAGGTGAGATTTGTCTAGGTTTTAGCGGCGGATGCGTTGGCCCACTTACTGCATGGCGGTCTGGATCGAAATAAAATGGTTGAGAGAGTCCTTTTGACCTCCAGCCGGACTCTCTCGACCTATCCACCTTGCACCGCAGTGGGAGTGATGGTTTCATACTTCCGTCATCCCTGGACACACTGACTCCTGGACACATTGACTCCTGGACATATTGACTCCTGGACACACTGACTCCTACCCACCTTTCATACATTTTTTCTTCCCAGAACATCCTCTATTTTCTTTCCCTACAAACAGTGGCGGTTCGTGGTCTTTTTAATAGGGGGTTCAGAAATCCAAGAAATCAAAGTTGCATTTAGAGGAATTAAATCGTTTAATGTTTTTTACAGCAATGCACGTTGCTAATTATTATTGTTTTTACAACCAGAATAATTACGTAGAATATATAAGTGGACGCGGAGGCCTTTTATTTTTAATTTCCAATCTTTTTTCATTTATATTATTAGCATTATTTTTTATGTACACAACACTGTATTCAGCGATTTTTTTTAAATATGACAGAATATTAGCGCCAACCTATAAACGCAACCGTTTTCAATTTGATATCCAAAACAATACTGCAGTAAGTTCAACACAAAATTACATAACTAGCGATTTGACAATGCGACGTTTGCCGAAAATAATATAAAAAAGAGGAATGTAAACGCTAGAAATATTTTGATTCTCACGCCTTCAAAATTTAAAATCGAACGTCTTTTTTGCACGAGGCAAGTACGCGCCAACATTGTTTTTATTTATTTGTGCATAATTTTATAAGAATGAAAAAAAGTTAGACCACAAAAGGTTAAAAATAATCTTAGCCATAGATGGGTATTTTTTAAAAATTGTTTCTCATATTATTTCACAGTTACTTAAGTCATGAAAAAACATTTCTTCACTAGTTTACGCTTATATTTTTTGTTGCGTAAATAATAATTTTATTGTAATTCCAATCCATACAAAAGGTAGTAAAAGGTTCAATTTATCCGTAGCATATTTTTTGATGTTCATAATGTAAACCAATTCGTAGTAAAGATTAATCTAAATAGTATCTAAATAGGATTTCAAGTATAGCCTCATCCGGTGCAAAGGCAATGGTCATTCTGCGACGAACTCGATCGGCACTACTCGTGAAAGATCGGCGATCACGTGGTATCACATGACTCGCGATCGGCGCACCAAGCGGGAATGAATTTGGTAAAGAAATGCATAGTTTCGTTCAAATCACCGTCAGAGGGATATGTATGGGAGAATTTTGTGTGGAACACATCACGCACAAAATGGAATTAGGTACCGATTTCGAAGCGGCGCAGTGGCGCGAGTTTTAAATATGGATTTTAAAGGAGCCCTAATTATAATGTGATTATGAACTGGTTTTATAATAATACGTTTTATGATTTTTACGGTCAAAAGTCTTTTCGTTATTTATTTTTGGGTTGTTACGCCGTGTTGCGCTACCTCCTTCTTTGGCCTTTTGGCTAAAGAAGGAGGTAGCGCAACACGGCGTAACATCCCAAAAATAGATAACGAAAATTGTTTTATAATGATTACAAACTTGTTTTATAATAATATTTTATGTATATTATTATAAAACAAGTTTCTTTTATTTTATCAACTTTTTAACGGGGGTTCAGCGCACAAACTCACTTTAGAGAAAACTGCCACTGCCTAAAAATACCCTCCACACAGCATCTCCAAAGAGGACATAGACTCCGAGCGATTTTTTTTCATTCGGGGCCCCTGTGTGAAGATACTGTAAAAACATGGATATGTAAGTTATACCTTAAAAAATTATTACAATCAAAATTCAAAGTAATATTCATGAAACAGTGAAAAACAGATAATATATAAATTATGAACACAACATTGCTTTATATTATCTGATTCCTTGAAATAAAGGAACAAAAAGATATTCATCGTAGCGATTACGCCATAAGATGTAGTCACAGCTCATGATTTCTCGTTTGAAGAAACAATGAGTCGATTTTCTTTTTTCTTTTCATTTTCTATGGTTCACAAGCTTATTGAAATAATTTTCTTACGAATGATCCAACGAGATACTTCAAAACCATTGACCAATATCGATGGTTAAACGCTACTGCAAATATTATTCAGGACGAAGTTTTTTGAAAGAAACTTCTGTAGCCCCGTTGTGATTGGGAATTCGGATGAAACGGAAATGACGCATACGGCACCTGCGAAGCATAAAACTCCTATCAAGGCTTCTATTGGTTAAAATGTAAAACGGAAACGGCGCCAGGTCTGCGCTCAATGGCTGCTTTGATTATGACCTCTCTTTTCATGGCTCGTTGGTTCTTCTCTGGGTCAGGGCTCACTGGCTGCTTTGATTATGGCTTCACTTTCAAGGTTTCTTGGCTGAGATTGCTTGGGTAAAGTTTGGCTTCTACCCAGTGGCGTAGCGTGGGGGGGGGGAGGGGGGCGCCCAGGGCGGCACTTTTAAGGGGGGTGGCAAATTTTCACAATAAATAATAATATTATCATGGAAAAATTTAACCATTTCAAATCATTATTGAAGTAATAAAAATAAAATAATAATAATAATAAAAATATAAAAACATCGCTTCCTTCAAAAAGCGTATATGTATGCAGATGCAAAAATCCTTAAATGTACCAGATTGTTAAAAGTAACAAATTTAATACCAATTGCTCTGTAACTACTTTCATAGTATCTACTTACTTCTTTATACATATATGTAATTGCTGTGTACCTTTTATTTTATTTTTTTCCTGATAATAACAAACTAATGTAAAAATCCTTAAATGTTTCACATTGTTAACAGTAACAAACTTAATACCCACTGCTCTGTAACTACATTCATGATAACTACAATCATAGTACCTACTTACTTATTTACATATGTAATTAATGTGTACCTTTTCTTTTTTTTCTCTTTTTCATAATAATAACAAACATACGTACATTTATGATAGCAAAAAATATATAATAAAAAAAAATAAAATAAAATAAAAATAATTAATTACAAGAAAATTACCTACTTTTATATTAATCGTTAAAAATGTTTTACACCACTGCAATACCGGTATGCTTCAAGTATATTTGGAATCACATTTTGTGTGATATTGTGACAATAATTATTGAATATAATGTAGCGTGAGCCCAAATACGAATCCGCTGGTTGAACTCCTTTGTAAACAATTACTTGAATATTAATACCTACTTATGTTAAGCCTACTTATATCTTTCTAGCTCTATTTATCATTTTATGTACCATATACTTATGATACTGCATACTTGTTATAATGCTCCTGTACAATTTATTTTATATGTAAAAGCCATCAAGGCGTAAACAAACAAATAAAATAATAAAAAAATAAAAATAAAAATGTTCAACAATACTGTCGTATACGAACCCAACTCTTTTTTATTATTTATTAAAAATATCAATAATTATATTTTTTAAGCTGCAAATTTAGCAATTCGTAGGAAAACCGTACGCATATTATGAGAGTAATACTAATTGAAGCTGACAACTCGCAAACAGATTCTCTCTTAATTAAAACCAGAATTGTGTTCAGAACGTATTAACGAATGAATTTCAGTTTTGTGTTCATCTGTTGATACATTTCAAAAGAGACCATTATTTTATTCGAAGTTCAGTTATAAAATTTTAGTTGCAGACTATGTATGCATGTGCTGCCAGAATCAAAGAGAAACCATTTTCATATTCTGCGTGTAATTCGCCAAATACAGATGTAATTTAACTCCGTCTAATCACAGGAGACGCAAATTGTCCAACACATTTAATTTTAAAATAAAATTGTGAAATTATGTCCCAAACATTTTATTTTAAATAAATTTGTGATTGCGATAAAAAGTTAAGATACATTTTTTTTAAGAAAAGGAATCGGTATTTAAAATTTTAAGTTTATTATTTTTAGGAACTTTAATTCGAATATTCGCAGGCGTGTATATTTGAGCCAATCCACATTTCCAATATCAAAATTTAAATATTTAGAAACAATAATGTTCTAATAAGCACGTCGGAAAAATAACTAAATATAGATTTTAGTACAATTTTGTTTTTTGCAAAAGGATAAAAAAAAAAACAATAAAAATGAACATTAAAATGCATAGGAAGAATCGGAAATTTTGACAGACAAAAGTTTACAGATATTCTTTCTAATTATTCGAAGGGTTAAATCAGTTTTCAGAATGTAAAATTCCATTTGAGGATTCATCTGCCGACACAATTCAAAGGAAAACATTATCTTATTCGAAGTTCAGTTATAAAATTCTAGTTGCAGACTCTGTATCCTGTATGTGCTGCCAGAATCAAAGAAAAACCATTATCATGTTATGAGTGTACTTTTAATTCGCCGCATACAGGATTAATTCAAATCAATTTTGTGTTGAAAATGTAAATTTCCAGTTGTGGATTCATCTGTTGACACATTTCAAAGGAAAGCAACCTCTTATTTGAGGTTCAGTTATAATATTCTATTTTCAGACTATGTATGTGCTGCCAGAATCAAAGAAAAACCATTTTCATGTTTGAGTGTAGTTTTAATTCGCCAGGTACAGATTTTCTTTAAATCAGCACAGAATGTAAAATTCCGGTTGGATTCATCTGCTGACACATTTCAAAGGAAAAAATTCTGTTAATTCCCCCCCCCCCTCCCCCCCGCCGCCTCATGAAGTACCTAAATAAGGGGGCGGCGAAATTTTCCTCCGCCCCGATGTTTTGAGTGGAGTTTTAATTCACCACATACAGATTTAATTAAAACCAGTTTTGTGTTCAGAATGTAAAGGCAGAATCAAAGAAAAACCCTTTTCATGTCCTGAATGCAGTTTCAATTCACCGCGTACAGATTTAATTAAAACCAGTTTTGTGTTCAGAATGTATGTGTCGCTAGAATCGAAGAAAAACCATTTTCATGTTCTGAGTGTAGTTTTAATTCGCCAGGTACAGATTGACTTTAAACCAGCACAGAATGTAAAATTCCGGTTGGATTCATCTGCTGACACATTTCAAAGAAAAAATTCTGTTAATTCCCCCCCCTCTCCCCCGCCGCCTCTTGAAGTACCTAAATAAGGGGGCGGCGAAATTTTCCTCCGCCCCGATGTTCTGAGTGGAGTTTTAATTCACCACAGACAGATTTAATTAAAACCAGTTTTGTGTTCAGAATGTATGTGTCGCTAGAATCAAAGAAAAACCATTTTTTTGTTCTGAGTGTAGTTTTGATGCACCGCATATTTAGTTTAATATAAACCAGTTTTGTGTTATCAATATGACAATAAGATCATCGTGTACCGAGTGAAGCTTTACATTTGAGTTGCATTCCATACGTATGCGTGATGAAGATGCGAAATTCTGTACAAAGGCATACCATTCTCGATTTCCGAGAGCAGTTATGTACAAATTCGTAGTAGAATTTATAAGCTTGATTTTGTTGGAAGAGTACTAAAAATCGGTATAAAAATAGGATATCTACCCCCCCCCCGGTCAGCGTTTGAAAATCTGCGGAAGATGTACCTGTAGAAGTCAGGAAGGGGGGGGGGGGGCTGCAAAATTTTCCTCCGCCCCGGGCGGCCGAAACCCACGCCACCACTGCTTCTACCGCGTGTTAACTGCACATGATTTTTTAAAAATCTTTTAAATTTCAAAGGTTTTATTATCATCGGATTTATTTTGCAAAACTCCATTGTTATTTTTATTTTTTTATTTAATTTATTAAAATAGTTTAAATGTAAATAAATTCTGCTGTATGATTATTATTAAGGGTGACAGCTATTTCGTCTTCTGAACGAATTACCAAACTGGAGTTAGGCCACTTACGGAACATATATTTATATGTACTTTTGAATGTAGCTATAACTTTATAAAAAAATATAAAGTTATAATGTAGTTACAATATAGGCTACCTGTAACTTATAAAAAATTTACACCATTATAAGAAATTTAATGGACTGTCTTGTATTGAAAAATAACTTGGATCGATTATATAATTGGTCTAACATAAATGATTTGTTTTTAAACATTAGCAAATGTCAATCTATAAGTTTTTCTTGAAATAAAAATCCAATGCTCTTTCAATATCACATTAACAATGTGAATCTTTCTACAGTAACATTAATAAAAGTTTGGGGTGTCGTTTTTGATAACAAGATGAAATTCGTCCCCCACATTGATGCAATCACGAATAAAGCACTTAAATGTCTCGGTTTTGTGTTAATTAATCTGTGATAT
Organism: Limnephilus marmoratus; assembly: GCA_917880885.1. Taxonomy (NCBI): domain Eukaryota; kingdom Metazoa; phylum Arthropoda; class Insecta; order Trichoptera; family Limnephilidae; genus Limnephilus; species Limnephilus marmoratus. The sequence continues at coordinate 71,137,255 of OU862906.1, forward strand.
TTTATTATATTACATACATTCTGGAATAAACTTATATTATTATTATTTAAAATCGTCAACGGGTATTTGGATAGCCCTGAACTAGTGAATATGATGAATTTTCAAGACCCCAACAATCATAATTCTAGACTCCATGCTCCATTTAACATAGTTGCTTCTCGCACTAATTTTATGTTTAACTCTTGTCTTCAGAGATTGCATCGTTCGGGGAATGAAACTTGTTCTGTTGAAATTTTTTTTAATAAAAACAGCGCTTCTTTTAAAAAACGTACATGTATGCAGATGCAAAATCCTTAAATGTTACAGATTGTTAACAGTCACTGCTCTGTAACTACTTTCATAGTACCTACTTACTTATTTATATATGTAATTGCTGTGTACCTTTTATTTTTTTTCGTAATAATAACTATTAATAATAAACTTACGTACATTTATAATAGCACAAAATTTTTTTTTTCAATAATGCCAACCGGTTTGCTTCGAGTATGTTTGTAATCATGATTGTGTAATATTGTGACAATAATTTATGAAACTACTATTATAGCCTGAGCCCAAATACGAATATGCTTGTTGTACTCCTTTGTTAACAAATTACTTATCGAATATTCATACCTACTTATGTTGTGCCAACTTATGTCTGTAAGTCAAAATAAATAAATAAGTAAATAAGTAAATAAGTAAGTATGTAAGTAAGTAAGTAAGTAAGTAAGTAAGTAAGTAAATAAGTAAGTAAGTAAATAAGTAAATAAGTAAATAAGTAATAAGTAAATAAGTAAATAAGTAAATAAGTAAATAAGTAAATAAGTAAATAAGTAAATAAGTAAATAAGTAAATAAGTAAATAAGTAAATAAGTAAATAAGTAAATAAGTAAATAAGTAAATAAGTAAATAAGTAAATAAGTAAATAAGTAAATAAGTATATAAGTAAATAAGTAAATAAGTAAATAAGTAAATAAGTAAATAAGTAAATAAGTAAATAAGTAAATAAGTAAATAAGTAAATAAGTAAATAAGTAAATAAGTAAATAAGTAAATAAGTAAATAAGTAAATAAGTAAATAAGTAAATAAGTAAATAAGTAAATAAGTAAATAAGTAAATAAGTAAATAAGTAAATAAGTAAATAAGTAAATAAGTAAATAAGTAAATAAGTAAATAAGTAAATAAGTAAATAAGTAAATAAGTAAATAAGTAAATAAGTAAATAAGTAAATAAGTAAATAAGTAAATAAGTAAATAAGTAAATAAGTAAATAAGTAAATAAGTAAATAAGTAAATAAGTAAATAAGTAAATAAGTAAATAAGTAAATAAGTAAATAAGTAAATAAGTAAATAAGTAAATAAGTAAATAAGTAAATAAGTAAATAAGTAAATAAGTAAATAAGTAAATAAGTAAATAAGTAAATAAGTAAATAAGTAAATAAGTAAATAAGTAAATAAGTAAATAAGTAAATAAGTAAATAAGTAAATAAGTAAATAAGTAAATAAGTAAATAAGTAAATAAGTAAATAAGTAAATAAGTAAATAAGTAAATAAGTAAATAAGTAAATATAAATAAGTAAATAAGTAAATAAGTAAATAAGTAAATAAGTAAATAAGTAAATAAGTAAATAAGTAAATAAGTAAATAAGTAAATAAGTAAATATAAATAAGTAAATAAGTAAATAAGTAAATAAGTAAATAAGTAAATAAGTAAATAAGTAAATAAGTAAATAAGTAAATAAGTAAACAAGTAAGTGTAATGTCCTGTACTGCAGGTAATACTGGGCCCTTTATCTCCAGTATCGCTCTTGGATGTTTTCAAGGTTATCTATTGAAACACGTAGTATCTTTGATACACGGAAACTGTTTATTGGAATATAATATTTACAGTGTCGGCTGTAAGCCGCCTAACGAGAAAAGACGCCGCACGAGCTCTGTGCTCGCTATTATATTGTGCCGATGTCCGGCCGCTTCGGCTAGGTTCGGTATTCCCGAACCTACCCGACAGATACTCATATTACCAACACTACATCTCTCCCTCCTTCAACTCTGAAGCTACTTACTTACATAACAAAATAACTTAAATAACAATTAACATAAATTGTAATACTTCATACACAATAATTTTTTTAAGATACACATAATTTAACCGCGGTGTCTGGGTCAAGTTGTCCCGTCTCCTCTGGAAGTTGTAGGTGCCTTGTGACTTGAACGCAGTCTTCCCGACCATGGTCTCTGTTGCCGTGCCTGCTCCGACACCACCTCCTCCCCCACCAACCTGGAATCAGGAGAACAACCAGTCAATCCACGCAACAAGGTCGCAGTCTCTAACTCATGAGGCTCGTTCCTCAAAATTTCAGACGCGGGATGCTGCGCAATTTTGCCATCTTCCTTCCAGCTCACTGACATTTCCCTCATCTGGTCCACATGTCTCTTCCATGTCACATCAGTGTTTCCTATTTTAATAATATAAACTTTTTTACCTAGCTTTCTAGAAACTACACCCTTAGCCCAAACGACTTTATTATCATGACGATAATCTTTTGTCAAACATTTTTGTCCAACTTTAAAAACCCTGGTTTTTACCCCTCTGTACAACCTAACTTGATCAGATTGAGCTTTAGAAATGTTAACGTTAGCTTCCTTGACTTTTTCCGAAAAGTCTTCTCCATTTTTTACTGGCAACAAACTGTCGAACGTAGAACGCAGCCTTCTTCCTACTAACAGAACCGCTGGTTCAATACCTGTCGAACAATGGAAAGAATTTCTATAGTCCACTAAAAAATTCAACAGCTTGACATTGTAATCTAGTGGGAATTTACCGTTTATTAACAGTTTCTTGAGGAACATTTTCGAAATTTTTACTGCATTTTCTGCCAGCCCGTTTGACTGGGGGTGTTTCACCGGAGAAGTCATAAGCTTAATATTGTTCTCCTTTAAGAAAACTCTAAATTCCTCACTTGTAAAAACTGAGCCATTGTCAGATACAATTAACTCAGGGTTGCCAAAATTAGAAAAAATTTTCCTCAATTCCATAATCGTGTGAGTTGAATCTGCCTTCTGCACCTCGATACAGTCTAACCACTTCGAGAATGAGTCACAAACCACGAGAAACATCTTCCCCGCTAGGGGTCCATAATAATCTAGATGTACCCTACTCCAAGCTTTACCTGGATTTGGCCAAACCGTCAATTGACTTTTGGGT